>CM059345.1:292500-892500 GCA_030324255.1 Phytophthora capsici
CGTTCGCTCTGTGAAGTTAAGCAGCCTCAAGCTCGGGTAATACTCGGGTGGGTGACCACCGGGGAAGTCCGGGTGCTGTCTACCTTTTGCCGCCAATTCTTCTTTTTACAAGCCGAGACTTGGCATGCATGTTCAGGACGTCGTGGTAGATGTAGCGGGGCACGTTTTCACCCCCTCCGGAACCGTTTCTCCCCCCTTCCTGCCATCTTTCATATATGCCGCAACATAGTTAGACGTGATGGAGGCACACACCGGGGGCTACGACTCGACCTCGGGCACTAGACGTACTTTTGCCTGCTCTTTCACGTGGTCACCTCAGATTTGAAGTCACGTCTATGTAAACCCCTCAAAATGAATACAACGCGAACACACATAGCTCAGCCCCCAGATGTCGAACGGACATGTTCCAGGCGGCTGTACATATACTTTCGAATATGGGGAATCCAACTGTCCGGGTTACAGAGCCGTGCGGGCAGTACTTTTTTTGTAAGGTCGATCTGTCTCTTTTTTGTACTTGAGCCAAGAGTACCACCAAGTGCAGAATTTCACGGCGAATCTTATGGTACCGACCATTTCTTTGTACGACCTCTCAATTTTATATAATCCACATAAACTGTTAGAGGTATGTCCCGTCTCTGGGCACATTTCTAGATAGACAGCCCCGATAGGGAATCGCGCGGGGAACACGATGGTGAAGTCAGATTTTGCCAAATGTCACTCCTTCCTGGTCAAAAGTGAATTTGAAAATGAGACCCAAAACAAAAAACGGTCTGTAGCGCAAAAACGGGTTAGACACCGACCTTCGCTTGTATGGAAGAAAATGTTCCCCGTGGCATGCCACCCCTAGCCCTGAAAAGTCTGCAGGGCAGACTATCGTGGTTCGGGCTACAGAGGCCAAAACATGCGTTTTTTTTAGCGTTTTTTCCAAGAAAAACGCAAATTTTCACAACTTCAAACTTGAATACCGTCTCCCATGGACCTTTTACGCCAAATCTGACTTCACGAGCGTGTTCCCCGTGTGTCAATACATATACCCACAACTTTATAGCGCGAGCCGACAACATTACTGTTCTGACCCCCGGGTTTTTACAAAGCATGGCGACTTGTACTCTTCCAACACTTTTGTCGTCACCCCAGATCCAAAATCGCAAATTTCCAACTTCTTGTTCGAATTAGCTCAATCGGAAAGTTGCACCGGATGCGTCATGACGAAAAACATATACTGTAAAAAGTTATGCAAATGAATATAAATTTTCAGAGTGCCAGAACAAAAACAGTTCAGCATTTATAGCCTCATCCTTCTCGACCGGACCCCTAGGCCTATTTTTGGACGCTCTTTCGTTTGGTCTATGTCCCGAGAGCCAGTTCCAAATATTTAAAAAATAAATGCGCGAATATTAGCCCGATTGCTATGGGACCGGTTGGAATGGATAGAGCGCTAAAAAATAGTAGGGGTTTACATTTTGGTGACTATACCTAGCTCCCCTGTGGGCCGAGATATAGACCAAAATGTAAAAAAACAGCTGTTGTTCATAAAAAGACGGCACCATATGGTAGGGTTAGGGTTCTATAAATAACTAACCCTTTCCGTACCTGGTCGCGTTCTGCTTCTACTTCCTTCACTCGTCGTTGCAGCGTTTCCATTTGGGAAATCCAGTCACGTTTCATCTCGTCTGCCGTACGTGCATACTCGGCTTCGGCTTCCCGCTGTTCCCATCGGTCCGCGTACTCCGACTCCAGGCGCTGTTTCTCAGACATTTGAAGAGCAGTCTTTAGACGTCCAACTTCCGAAGAAGGTTCCGACACTCGATTTCTGCGTCTTCGGCACGCCTTTGATCTTCCAGCCTCGCGTTCTCTGATTCCAAAAGCCGGTCCGTCAGCGTTTGAATCTGACGGCGTGCTTCCAAGTCTCGCTGTTCACGATGGCGTTCACGTTCCATGGATGCCAAGCGTTTTTGCGCTAAGAACTCCATTTGTGCCTGCTCCATCCGTGCCTGCCACTCTTGCTGCTGTCGCATGACATTCAACTCGATCTGGGAAGGGCCTGGTCTCTGGGAACCAGTGGCTTCAGACTTCAACCTGCTTGACGCTACGGAGCTCGAGCGCCTGGAGGATAGTCCCTGGGGTTTCTCACTCCTCACATCTCGACGATGCTTGTCGTAATTCACCCCTTGACTTGAGACTTCAAATGATTGAGCTATCGTTGCGAGCCTCCTGAGATCCAACTGCAATGGTCTGGGAATCATGTGATCGTCAGACACCGGACTTGGAGTTTCGGGTTCGGCTTCAGTCATGTCAACGTCCTCTTGTTCCACCTTCACGGGGAGTGTGGTCCTGGTCACTTGGATGCTCATTTCATTCCCAGCGGTGATTGCTCCCCCACCAGTTTCCTGAGCAACGAATGCGAAACCACCTCCCACAAAGGGCATATGTGAGGACGCCCCTCGACCCACAGACATCATTGGCTCTTCTGAAGAACTCCCCCTCGACGTGTGGAGTCCAGACGACGGGTCATCCGAAGTTCTTGATGTGCCAATGACACTGGGGATACTTGCAGCTATCGCAGGGGCCCGGAGATCACCACTTTGATTCTCGGAACTGGGCGATGAAGATTTCAAGCGAGTATTCTCTGAACGGCTTCCATACACAGGAAGAGAGGTCAGCGACGGTGTTGACATTATCGACGGAGTTGACGGTGCTTGTAGGCGCGGTGGTCCATGCTGCATGCGCTTGGACTGTGGCAGCTCTCCGCTGGCAGACCCATCAGAGCTATGTGCCACCCTGAGCCCGGTTACTCGGAGCTTCAGGATCAACTGTCGACCCCAAAGGTCAGCCTCCTTGTCTCTAAGCGTGTCATCCTTTGACTCCTGGCTTGGCATTCCCGGCAGTCTGGTGTACGACAATTGGTCGGTCACCGTAGCCCACCCGACAAGTTCCAAGGCGAGTCTGCCCTGAAACTCCAAAGTGGTAGAACGCATCAGGACGTCGGAGACTCTCGATGCCATACTGTCAGACCACTTCGGAATCAAGTTCTGGAATTCGAAACCAGCCTCAAACAACATTGTCTGGAGAATGGAAACACACTCAATGGGAGTCAGCATGCTTACTGGAATTTCGGCAAACGTCAGATCTTCGACTAAGCCAAAGCTGTGTCGTCTCAACCCGAGCTCGGATATCCAAGACTCCTCAGGGCTAGCGGCGGAGTACCTCCACTTCACGTAGTCTCTAGTCATGGCAGCCGTCTTCTGAAACGCGTTAGCATCCGGCTTCGAAGTCGGCCACGCATATTCCACGTTTGGTGGTATAAGCCTCCCAGCGCTCTCACTCCTCCATCGACGAAGCTGGTGGTGAACATACTTCACAGCGCGCTCACCATCCAGGGAGTCAACCTTTCCAGAGTCATCCGAAGGCGCCTTCAGCGAATCACTGGATCGCATCAGCGCGTCTTCCGTCAACAAGTCCTCAGACTTCACAGCCTGAGCCTTCTCCTCCACGAGTCTGGGTTCTGGCTTGACCTCCACCTCAGACTTTCCCGAAGACGTCGATGCAGAACGCAAGTCAATATCCGGGGGCTCAACAAAATTGGCGCCTCCCTCAGACGCCTCATCACCACCCGCAAGGGCAGTGGATTCCGCGACAACAGTTTCCTCGACATGCAAAGAACTGCCTTGCGAGCCTTGGTCACTGGAAACGGCGGGCGCTCCCTGGGATTCCGGTTCAGCAGCAGGCTGCTCCTCGACGGCAGACTCTGCGACGCTCACGTTCTCGGCTGCCTCTTTCTCGCGTGCGGCCTTCTTCCTCTCACGTGCCGTCCTCTTGACAGCATCCAGATCGGGCTGTTCCTCCGGCGGCAACCCTTGAAGACGTTTCAATTGCCGTGCTACCACGACCACGTCTTCCTCCTCGTGTAGTTCCAGGCGAAGCCATCTTGGTTATCGACGCTTGACAGGAACCCCTCTTCTCTTCAACACTTGAACCCGGTGATATCACGATACTCAAATCCGGGCACGCGCACCAGTTGTCGCGAAGTCGGTGAAACTTTTACCGCGGTGCAAGGGGGGCGTACAGTGAACCAACGGGCGACAGTACTGAGGGCTCTCAGTAGTCGCGAGTTGTGGCGTGTGATACCTTGCGCGTCCTCGTTGGTTCGGGACATCTCCCGGGTCAAGCGTGTTGGGATGAAGATTAGGGGAACTCCTTGCGAGGCCAGCGGTGAAGACGTTCGAGTCCTTTGCGGGGTCCTTCTGGAGTCGGAAGCCCTGAGAACTACAAGTGATCCTCAGAGTAGGTAGTCAGGGAAGTACGTGCGGCGGTGGCAGTACCAACCGCGTCCTTGACCATCTTATGTGGAGGCCGCACAAAAAATGAAATGCTTACAATTTTTTATTTCGGAAATAGCTAAGTTCGGAAATAGCAAAGCGGTAATGTGTATGTTCCCAGTGCAACGGTTTCGAAAAAAAAATCCGTTCGTATTTAAGCGTAAATCAATCAGTCTGAAAGTACATGTACCCGTATGTCACCTGTCCTAAGCGATCAAATTCTGGACCAAACAAGCATTTAACAGCTTCGACAACGTGTCTTGTTGAACTCCTACTAAACTTCGCGCCGGGGTGACGTCACAAGTATCGTCTTTGCTGGAAAATCTTTCGGCTTGACACCATCCACGACGTAGTACGTTGTAGTCTGTTTGACAACGGCACTAAAATCCTCTTTGGATCCTTCAACAACCATGTACTGAGAGAATAGGAAATGTTGCTAGGAAGCTCCCCTCTCATACACGACCGTCGTCCCAGAACGAGCAAGAAGCCACAGGATCACATAGCCAAAATACGTTTTGCCGATTCCTGGATTCCCGAGGATCATGAGATGCAGTGTGTTCATTGCGTCATTTCGAGTGCAATACAATACAATGCAATAGGGTGAGTCAAATTTTACAATTTCATTCTTGTAAAAAAAGGACGAGATTTTTACGTGTCGAGAGCTCATGCACTCGGATATCCCAGAGCCCGTTGTGCAGAATTGTTTTCGTCGATGGCGTGGAGCCCCGCGTTATGTTCTGCAAGGGTGCAACAGCAGTTGAAAAGCGATAGGAAATGGAAAAATTAGCTCTGACATGCGTTTCCAAGCGTATGAGGGCGATATTCGCGTGCTCATGACAGTACCAGTGCGACTTCCGGCAAAGATCTCAGGGTTCTTGAGAACCTTATAGAATTCGTTAGCTTGTAGGTTTGGGATACAGCACCATCGCGTACAGCGGTCATGTCATCTCGTGTCAGTCAACGCAACGTTGCCTGTCTTTTTCGTCAAGAAGAGCACCAGGTTCTTTGTATTCATATTTTGAACTTGTTCTTCTTTGGTCGACATCTCCGAAATGTCCGGTGCTTCCGTCACCTCAACACAACGTCTTGCAAATGGTTGACGCTAATTGACAAAGCCCTTAGACACAAAGAAAAAGTCCAAGACAAACATATTTTAACCTTACGTTGCTGCAGTTTATGTGAGATTGCTATTTCCGGTTGTCGAGCGAACGGTCGCTGGCTCTCTATGATGTGTGTGTGGGTATACTGGCTTCTGGGAGAAAGGGGGGGGGGGGGGCTGGGACGCGGCTGATGTGTACCGGCTCTGAGGTGTAATATTTCGCTTTATGGATTCATCCTTCGCCTGTTTGTAAAGGGGCCCAACGGGTTGGAAGTGCTACCCAAGACTGTGCACAAGTCTGGGCATACTAGCACTCAGTCCAACCACCGGACTTTCCCCGACGACGAGTGCCTAAGTTCTGGCGGAAAGTCTTTCAGATTGAATGTATCTCTGAGAGACCTCGTCCCGTTACACCCATGAGCGACGATTGACGGTTCAAGGATCCTAACCAAGACCCACAAGACCCAAGAGGCCCGAAGTGCCCAAGTGTCTTGGGATCACCCTGGAGTATCGAAATGATTGTACCGGACCTCGATGATCGCGCTCGACTTGTGATGGAATAATTGGGCCACGATCATGTTCGTGATCTCATCGGACTGTACCATGTAAATGATACCGTGGCCTTGACGTCACATTGCGATCACAGAGACGATGTACCACCCATATGGTACAGTGATTTCGAGCCGGTTCTTTCCGTCAAACAAGATTCTCACTTCACCACAATTGTCCCCCGCACGGAGCACGACTCGTACAGCGATCGGGACACGTGCGCCGCCATCGCCCCTGGAATCGCCTGCTCATGTCCGACTCTCACGACGCGGGTGCCTCTCCGGCCCCTGATGTCTCTCCGATCTCGCCCACAGTGACGAACGCTGCTGCTGGTACGTATTAATCATACGATCTCTCCTGAACGTCCTCCTTATCATGTGTCGCCATTCAACTCCACTTAGCCGCTCGTGACATCCCACCTGCTCCTTCTGGCCCAGCTCCACAACCAGGATCACACGCTGCCGTTCGTGCTGAAGATGGTGTGCCTCCTGTTTTCCTGCACTGAAACTCTCCTCTGTTGACTAACTCCTCGGCAATCTTCACATAGGTGTACTACCACTTCAACCGCGTCCTCTTCTGCAACTCGTCGGCCCTACTACGTCCACTGTACATCGACTCCCCGTCGAGATCAACTAGCACACTCTCCAGCGCTCTATCGGTGATCTTCAAGACATTTTGGGGCAGTTGACAGCATACCAACTTCAGGCCGCGGCTTATAATGATCTCCAGCGAGAGTTCGAGGATCTCCAGCGTGAGCACGCTCTGCTCTGTCGGGAAATCACCATGCTACGCACCGAATTAACTTCGACTCTGCAACAGGCCGCTCCCTACGTAACGCTCTGCCAGCACCGCTACGATCTGTTGCGCCATCTCTTGGAAGACACTCAGTTGCGGCTCGCCGAAACGGAATCCGCCTTAGCAGTTCGTCGCGACAACTCCGTGGAGATCGCTTGCCTCCGTGATCGACTCCTCGCGTTCCAACACATGCATGCAGATGTCATCGCCGAGTACAACGAGCGCGTAGAAGAATTGGAAGCTCGTTTGGCCTCGGCTCGTCCCGCAGTCAACACTAATCAGCTTGGCCAGCCGATCTTCGGTCAAGACGTTGCCGCCGCAGAACGTGATGCTGCCATCGCTGACCGTAATTGTGCCATTGCAGCCAGGGATGTGGCCGTGGTCAAACTTGGTTCCACAACCGTCGACCGTGATTCGGCTGTCGCAGCACGGGAAACGGCTATAGCTGATCTAGATCGCGCCATCGCTGACCGCAATGGTGCCATTGCAGCCCGGGATGTGGCCGTGGCCGTACTTGATTATACGATCGCTGTAACAGGGTTACACGTACAAGTGGTTACACCACTTGTAACTCTAACAGTTGCGCTAACTGTTAGAGGTTGGAAACGGACCTCAGGCCTTGGTGTGTGGAGCACACCAATGGATACATGGGCGGGCCATATCATTGGATGGCTCGCGTGCATTTACGCATGTTATTGGTAGAAAGCGAAGCATTTCTACCAATCAGTGCTCTTAGAAGAAATCAGAATTCTGTCAACCACACAAATTTGACAGAATCTTTAGAAACAGATAGCAATCAGATTTAGGAGGTCCATAATTGGCTTATGCCAAATTCAATAACAGTTCTCATTTTACGGTATTTGCAGTATAAATATTGTTATTTTTGATTTAATTATATTTACGGACGTAAGTATAATTAAATTAAGTCTAATTAATTGCACGCTTCCTCATACACGTAAGCGCACGTGTACGCCACCTAATAGGCCAAAGTAGACCTATTACACCTGGTAGCACTTTGTAGTCCGTCCCACGACCGACTGCTGTTCGTTCGTATGGAGTCATACGAACGCGGGGTAGAGAACTCCCCCATGGATGAGGGGTCCACGGGGACCCCACACCAGTCCGTGACGCGCACTGACTGCCCCCACCTCTCGGATCCAGAGTGGGAGGCGCTCCAACGACTCTCACGAG
Source organism: Phytophthora capsici (assembly GCA_030324255.1). Taxonomy (NCBI): domain Eukaryota; phylum Oomycota; class Peronosporomycetes; order Peronosporales; family Peronosporaceae; genus Phytophthora; species Phytophthora capsici. Next base: position 300,454 of record CM059345.1, read on the forward strand.
TCATTGGTGAGGCAGCGGTAGCGGCGATGCTTCGCACGCTATCGCCGACAGAGCAACATGGTGTTGCTCTGGGGTACATTGTTAAGGAGCAACGAGATGTTGCTGCCTCGGTGGCTTCCCCGAAGCCGCGCGTGGAGTCGTTGAAACTCCACGTGAGTACCTATGCGGGGAAGGAGGACGAGACCCTCTTGTCGAACTCGACACATCCGTTGCGGCTCGACGTATCGTCGATCCGATGTCGAAGGTCGCGTTCGCCATGTCATGTTTGGGCGGACGCGCGAGGAGTTGGGCCTATGGGCGCCGACTCTCGGATCCTACCTGCTTCAGCACGTACGAAGGTTTTAAGGAGGAGCTCAAGCTCGCGTTTGATCCCCCGAAGAACGAGTTCAGATCGAGGGCGGAGTTCCTCGATCTGCAGCAGGGCAAGGATGACGTGCATTCCTATGCCCAGCGTGCTCGATACTTGGTATCGAACATAGTGGCCAACCCGGTCGACGAGGCGACCAAGGTCGTCACGTTCATGAAGGGACTAAGAGACGGTCCCGTCAAGACATACCTCTTTCGAGAGTATCCGAATACTCTCGAGGAAGCGATAAGCCTTGCGATGCAAGAGGAGTTTAGCCGGCGCGTCCTGTACCAAAGGCGGGAGGTCCGGAGCCTATGGACCTCTCGAGTGCTACGACTGTTGGTCAACAGCAGCGTAAGGGCTTCAAGGTACGATGTTACAAGTGTAGTAACATCGGTCACTTTGCACGCGAATGCACAGCGAGTGTGCATCCGGGCGGGCGTTCAAAAAACGCCAAGGACCAGTAGGCGCGGGGCGTCCTACTGGTGATGCAGTCTCGCGTGTCGAACTTGGACACGCGACGATGAGGACTGCTGCCCCCAGCGAGAAGGTTTCTCGCTGCAAGTTGCAAGATGACAAGCCAAACCTTGTCATCCTGAATGTTATGTCGAAGAGAGTTAACTCTCTTCGTGCCCTGGTGGACTCGGGCGCGTCGAACAACTTTGTTCGACAGGGAAGTCTTCGAAGTATGGACTTCGAAGAGGCCGACACGCCTCGCGGCGTGTTGGAGGTGCGGTTGGCAACAGGTGCCACCGTGAGGACCGAGAAGCGCGTGGTCCGTGTGCGCTTCTCGTACAAACGAAGGACGTTTGTGGAAGATCTTATCGTCTTGGATCTAGACGATAAGTTCGACTTGGTGTTAGGCATGCCGTGGCTTGCACGGCATGACCCGGTGATCAACTGGGAGAAGCATACGGTCGTACGCTTCAATGGTATGAGCGCGACAGAGAGCGATGGCCCTGTCAGTGCTACGCATGCATCGGCCGATGCATGCGACTTCCCGGTTGAGGCAGCAGCGGCCGCCGCTGCCTCCGATCGCCGCCGGCGACGCTCGACGACTCAGATAGTCGTTGAGAGAAAGTGTGTGTCGGCTCAGACATCTGAGTCTGAGTCTGAGCCGAAGGGTCGCCTCAGAAATCAGGTGAATGTGAATCACCTGAGTGATGGTAACGTATCGGTATTACCGGTATTACCGGTAGCCTTGGAGGTACTTCAAGCCACCAAGGGTCGCGTCGACGATTGCGCGTCAGCCTTGATGGCTGACGAAGCCAATAGAATTCCGGTTCAAGGAACCGACGGACAGACGTCAGCTGCGATGGCTGACGTGACAGACGCGCGGCTAGTTCAAGGAATTGCATCCTCTCAGAGATTGAGAGGGTGGACCGCGAGGCCGAGGAGCTGAAGCAGCTCGTCGTCGATGGGATCACTGAGGGCGATGACACCCTCAGAGCGAAGACTAAGAAGCAGCGCTTCGAAGAGCAGAGTTGGGACTCGTTGAGGTCGAGTCCCTACTATGAGGTGCTGCGGGAGTACAAGAATGTACTCCCGGACGAGATTCCTTCGGAGCTTCCGAAGGACAAGGGCGTACAGCACGAGATTGATCTCGTGCCGGGCACAAAGTATTGCGTTACACGGCAGTGGCCACTGCCGCGTGAACAAGTTCAAGCGATCGACGACTTCTTCGAGAGCCGTCGTCTTGCAGGTCAAGTGCGGGAATCGAAGTCCCCGCACAGTGCCCCAACGTTCTGTGTCAAGAAGGCACAGGGCGGCTGGCGCATCGTTCATGCGTACAACAAGTTGAACGATGCGACGATACCGGCGCAGACGCCGATACCGCGAAAAGATGTGATCATCGATTCGATGGCCTTGAGCACTGTCTTCAGTGCTCTAGATCTGCGTGATGGATTCTATCAAATCCTCATGCGTGAGAGGGACATCCCTCTCACAGCGGTAAGCACTCCCAGCGGTATTCTGTGGGAGTGGCTCGTCATGCCGCAGAGACTTAAGAATGCCCCTGCGACGTTCAATAGATGTGTGACTCATCTATTGCGCTCGGTGCGCGACTTCGCACCGAGTTATTTCGACGACGTGTTCGTCCACAGCCGGGCTGTGAACGGGAAGACGGACATTGAGATGCACAAGGTGCATCTCCGGAAGCTGCTAGAGCTTATGAGGAAGCATAAGCTCTATGCGAACCTGAAGAAGTGTATCTTCGGGGCGAACGAGATACTCGTGCTGGGGTGTCTCGTGGGGAAAGACGGCGTGCGCCCTGACCCAGAGAAGGTCAGAGTGATCAATGAATGGCCCACGCCATCCAATGTGAAGGAACTGAGGCAGTTCCTTGGGCTTGCCACGTACTTGTGCAAGTACGTGGAGAACTACGCGGGCAAGATTCGCCCGCTGTCACAGCTTCTCAAGAAGGAAGCTGAGTGGATTTGGACGACCGAATGCCAGGGGGCGTTCGATGCGGTCAAGCAAGGCTTGACTGAGGCTCCGATCTTGGCCGTCGCCGACCAAGATCGTCCATTCCTGTGATGCATCCGATTTCGCGATCGGATGTGCATTGATGCAACACGACCACGAGGGCCGTGATCGTGTGGTCTACTACCAGTCGCGTCAGCTGAAGCCAGCTGAGCGTAACTACCCTGTACATGGCAAGGAGCTCCTTGCCATGAAGTATGCACTCGCAAAGTTCCGAGTGTATCTACTTGGGAGTAGACCGTTCGTGGTCTACACCGACCACGCATCACTGCGTACGGCGATTAAATCGCCGCACATCTCGCAACGTATGGCGAGATGGTTGTCCTTCTTCGCGGAGTACAACTTCCGGGTGGAGTACAAACCCGGAAGACTCAACGTAGTGGCCGACGCGTTATCGCGTCGACCTGATTATGCGGAGACGGTCGACGCCAACACTGTTGGCGTCGTGAGGACAAGTGTGCCGTCGTCAACGTTGATTGACGACGTGAAGGACGCGTATGCAAGGGATGCAGACGCGAAGGAGCTGCTGGAGTTCCTCGCAGCACCTTCCGACGAGGCACGTCGGAAGCTAACTCCTCACCTTCGAGCTCGTGTACACCGCTATCGTGTACACGAAGGGCTACTGCTGTACAGTGCAGTAGACGACAATGCGGATCGCATTGTCGTTCTGAATGATCATGATCTGCGGCTGCGGATCATGTTCGAGTACCACGATGCCCCTACGGCAGGACATCCGGGTCGTGAGAAGACATACACTCTTCTTACGCGTGACTTCTACTAGCACCACCAGTACAAGTGGGTACGCAAGTACGTTCGTGCTTGCGAGGTTTGCCAGCGCGTGAAGCCTCTTCAATCACTTCCGGCTCCGTCGGAGTGTTGGCAGTCCATGTCCATGGACTTTGTCTTCGGTCTTCCGCCCGACAACAAGCGGAGGACAGGCATCGTTGTCTTTGTGGACCGATTCAGCAAGATGGTCCATCTTGCTGCCGTCCCGGCTACTGTTACAGCCGCGCAGACTGCGCGACTGTTTGTTGACATGGTGTTCAAACACCATGGCATGCCGCTCGACATTGTGTCGGACCGTGATCCACGCTTCACAGCGCGGTTCTGGCAAGAAGTGTTTACACTTCTTGGTTCACAGTTGTCAATGTCGGCTGCGGATCATCCGCAGACGGACGGCCAGACTGAACTCGTCAACCGAGTACTGGTTGACGCACTGAAGAGCTACGCACACTCGTTCCCGCATTGGAGCGAGTGTTTACCGATGGCAGAGTTTGCCATCAACAACTCGGTGCATGCCTCGACAGGGCATACACCGTTCTACGTGAATGCCATGCGGCATCCACGTTTGCCGAGCATCCTCGGCGGGGTAGCTTCCTCCTTAAGTGGGGGAGGATCTACGGTTGCGTCTGAACAACCGCAGAGGACAGCTGATGACGTACTATCAGCTGCGGTGACGGGAGCTGCGTCTCGTTCGAGCAGGAACGAGCGCGAAATGTCTGTGCCGGGCACAGACATAGGGGACGATAGCGAGCAGGCAGGGCCTGCTGCGGACGAAGGCGACGAGCTGAAAGAGTTCAGCTCGAATGCGCTAGACTTTGTCAAGCGAAGACAAGCCGTCATACGGTTTGCGCAAGATGCTATCGCAGCTTCTGTCGATCGACAGAAGCTGAATGCGGACAATGTTGGCAGGGGCAACATGAATGAATTTAAGAAAGGTTCATTAGTTTTGTTAGCTACCCAAAACTTGCCTAAACATGCAGTGTCTGATTTTGGAGCAAGTAAGCTTGCTCCAAGGTTCATTGGGCCGTTCACAGTACTTGAACGGCACGGCAACGCGTACCGGCTGGACATACCGTCCAGCATGAGACTCCATCCGACGTTCTACGTCGGGCGGTTGAAGCCGTACGTGCAGCACGAGTCATCTACGGGTGATGACTCGCCTGAGAGACCTGGAGGGCCTTCTCGAGATCGTTCACGAGAGCGATCAGAGCGTTCAATCTCGTCCCGAGACCGGACGAGATGTTCGATGCAGTCTGCGCAGTCTGCGCAGCCTGCGCAGCATCAGCACGGAGGACTCGAACCTCCTGCTTCAGGGCAGCCATCTCGGCGCTCTGAGACTGCTCGAGCGCCGCAACACGATCGTGCAGGGCACGATCGCCATGGTCATAGCGTTGACCATACGGAGGAAGTGTTCCCACCCCCTCCACCGCCGTTGCGAGACGCGACTGGGTCGATCCGCTGGATAGTTGAGCGGATCGTGGCTCATAAGAGAACGAACCCTCAAGAGGTTCGTTTTCGTATTCGTTGGAGAGGATTTCCTCCCCATCGAGACACATGGGAGCCACGGAACGTCCTGATGGAAGACGTTCCGGAAATGGTGAGGGTGTACGAAGCCCACCATAACTTGCAGGCCTAAGGCTTGCACGAGGAGTGCTGCGGTCACCCACAGCACTCGGAGCTTCACGTGACTCAAGACGAGCACGGAGCTCCTTGATGTGATCGGGTACACGGGTCGTCGTGTACCCCAGTAGATCACGATCGGAGATGCGTGTTGCCAGAGGTGGGCAACACGGACAGGGTGTACCGAAGGGAACGGCACACAGGATCCCCGCTTCCATGCTTGCTTCATGGAGGCGTTCACACTTACCGCGCACGGTGTAAGTGTAGTAGCGATCGCGAGCATGTTTGATACGCTCGCGATAGGCTTTCGGGTCTTTGTTGAAGTTTTCAACAAAGGCGTTCCACGACTGACAAAGTGCCTGCCACTCTGGCACTTTGCTCTTGCGCGAAGTCTTCTTCGCGCTGAAGTATCGGAGCTCATGGAAGAGCCCGATGTAGTAGTCGCGTCTTTGAGTCGGGGACTCAAAGACAATGCCAACAGCGACTTCGTCGTCGGTGATACTGTTGTCGTGGTACAACAGTATCGGGTTCGGTGGTGAACTAGCACCGAACCGGTCATGGATCTCTGCCTCAGTGGGCATCCATGCAGCGCGCACTGGTGGTGGATCAGTGCGCGGAGAGATGAGCGCCCTCGACATGGGGGACGCTAAGTCATCGTTGCGCGGACGCTTCGAGCTGGAAGCGTCCGAGGCTTCTTCGCGGGGGCGGCGAGACCCCTTGGGTGGGTCGAGCATGTCTTCGGACGAAGACACGTGGGCGGGAGCATCCTCTTCACGGAGCTCCCCATCTTCAGAATCCTCGTAGTCGAGAGGATACTCGTCGGAGTCGGCAGCGAAGTCGGACTTCTTCGCTGCATGCTTCTCCTTGAGGAGAGCATGGTACTCGGAGACAGAGAGTTTACTCTCTGTCGAACGACTGGAAGCAGCAGTGCTAGTGGGCACTGCCGCTGTTGTGCTTGCTGCAGAGGCAGCAGGCGAGGCTTGCGCGTCCGCGGCTGCGGACGTGGGCTTGTGCGTTGGCGAGTTCATTCGGAAATGGACTCGTGGATTCTTCCTGTAACTTGACGGCCTTGTCAAGTTATGTCGGTTAACGTATTCGGATGGGTACGTTAAGTCTTAAGGGGGGATGGTGTAACAGGGTTACACGTACAAGTGGTTGCACCACTTGTAACTCTAACAGTTGCGCTAACTGTTAGAGGTTGGAAACGGACTTCAGGCCTTGGTGTGTGGAGCACACCAGTGGATACATGGGCGGGCCATATCATTGGATGGCTCGCGTGCATTTACGCATGTTATTGGTAGAAAGCGAAGCATTTCTACCAATCAGTGCTCTTAAGAGAAATCAGAATTCTGTCAACCACACATTTGACAGAACCTTTAGAAACAGATAGCAATCAGATTTAGGAGGTCCATAATTGGCTTATGCCAAATTCAATAACAGTTCTCATTTTACGGTATTTGCAGTATAAATATTGTTATTTTTGATTTAATTATATTTACGGACGTAAGTATAATTAAATTAAGTCTAATTAATTGCACGCTTCCTCATACACGTAAGCGCACGTGTACGCCACCTAATAGGCCTTAGTATACCTATTACATCACGGGTTCCAACCCAACATGCATTACCACCCGCAAAGCGGGTGGCGCTCGGCTAGTCTAAACACAGTAGACCCGTACTGTGTCTGTTCGTCTGTCTGAACGTCGGTCTGTTCAACGTCTCAGCGTATAAACCTACAGACTTGCCTTGGCTACACCGCACTTTTACATGCAGTACCACCTATCACATAACATAGATGTACCAAATATACGGTACCTTGATTCAACAACATAATCTCTTCAAGTTGAAGCCCTAAAGTCGCTCCAGTGATACCGTTAGTTTAGCATCACTTGCTACAGTTATGTACTGCTTCACCATTACTGGGATATCCTTGTACAGTGAACTGAGCGATTCCCATGAGTCCTCAATTGGCTCCAGACCTTTCCACCCTACCAGTATCTCGTGACACTTCTTCGCCCCACAGGGCCCATGCATCATGGACGTCATGACAGTTTCAAATAGACCCGGGTTAGTCTCAGGATCCGGTATTTCCGCCGACATCATTTTGTCAATAATCTGTCTCGTGCGGGGTTTGTCCTCGTCAGCCAAGATGACTAAGATGTGAGCATGCGGAAGCCCACGTTTCGGAAACTCCACAACGTAAATCCGTGCGGCAACCTTTCCAAGCCAAGTCTTTTAAATGAGCAGCCAGATTCTGCTGCCATACCCTCGCGACAATGTCTGGGCACTCTGGTTTGGATCGGTAATCTTCTCCTTGATCTCTTCCCACGTAGGATTGCAAGTCATCGTATCGAAGATGTCAGGCTTGCCGTATTCCCTAACGATTGCCATGGAGTCTTGGTACGATTGGTACATCGCTCGCGGACTCTGTTCGTCTGTCCGTCTGTCCGTAGTGTGTCCGTTCAACGTCTCAGCGCATAAACCTGTATAGTTGCCTAGGCTACAACACGGTTTTACATGCAGTACCTCCTATCATATGGCATCGACCTATTGTTGTGACTGCCCTCAGGAATAGTAAAATTACAAATATAGCCCACTAACTGTCCCGTTTTGCTATGATTGGCTGAAAACCATCGCTGACGAGCGAAGCGAGGAAGCGCCTCGGCCCCACAGCGCGCGCCGGAGGTGTGGCGCCGCTGATGAGTAGTGGGGCGAGCTGGAACAGTGAGCCCCACGGGTTCCAACCCAACATGCATTACCACCCGCAAAGCGGGTGGCGCTCGGCTAGTCTAAGCCGCGTAGTACAGTCCTGTGTCTGTCTGCCCGTCTGAACGTCGGTCTGTTCAACGTCCTAGCGCATAAAGCTGTTGAGTTGCCTTGGCGACATCACACTTTTAAATGCAGTACCACCTATGCTATAGAATGCACCTATCGTTGCGATTGCTCTCAGGAATAGTAAAATTACAAATATAGCCCACCAACGGTCAGTTCTCTCTGTGACATCCCTATTGGTCAATTTAAATTCTAGAATTCTTTTATTCACAAAAGCAAACGACTTCGGCAGCGACAGAGCTCATTACGCGAATTGCGCGGCAGCTAGCAAGGACAGGAGCGGTCGAGCGGCGCAGCCAGCCGAGGAACACATTGTAAGTATACATATATATAAAATAAACATACATATTTAAATTTATTAGTACGGTTTCGGGAGTTCCGCCGTGTGGGATAACTGGTACCACATTGGGCAACCGAGGATTTGGTGTGTACAAAATTAAGGGTGTGCTGGAGCCTGCGGAGGACTCTGACAGGTCCTCTGCGGGGCTTGAGGGAGGGTTGCAGTGGGTGCCACGCCACGACCATTCTGATCGAGACCCCTCTCGAGTGCACAGACGCCGGGCAGTCCACCCCGAATCTACAATATTACCCATTTAAGCAAATAAGCCATCCCTACGGGTACTTTGGTGAAAATTATAATTTGGGTACCGTAGTTTTTGCGCCCAAATCCGTTACCTCGCCATTTTTTTGGAATAAAAAAGGTTGCAGCTGGCCCCTGCCATCGTTTATATCTCAGTTCTGCCTCTCTATTGCTCTTCGGAGCCCCGACCCTGAGACGCCCATGTTCGCCCGCCAGCGGCATGGGAAGCCTCATACCAATCCGGGGTCCTCGGGTGGATTCATGTGGCGATAAAAGCCGGCTTGGCCGGGCCACCCACCTCAGCCTTGGGCCAGCGGTCGTGTGTGAGACCGGCACATGAGATGGAGACACTTCATGCTGCTTACCGTGTCAGAGGCAGAACGGCATACGCTGCATGTTCCAATTTACCATGTACAAGACGTTTATAGAAGATATGACCAATATAATTAGTCAGTGTTAGACCGTTGTCTAACGCTGCTTCCTTTGTGATGTTTTTGCGAGGGAAGACGATGGCGCCCGTTAGGGTCGGCACGAAGCGGGACAGGTACGGCACAATCATGTATATTGCTGTTGTGACTGTTTGCTAACAACCTATTGTACAGAGATTATCGTAGAGACAACTGCAGCAGCGTTTGGACGAATCGGAGAGCGTTAATGCAACACCAGCGGGGGATGAATCGCCTGCGTCAAAGCGACGGCGCATGAACCGAAGGCATCAGGCTCAAAAGCGATTTAGGCCACGGGTCCGAGAACTCGACCTCTTAAGCCAGCAGATGAATAACGTTTCGGTTTCAGGGGATCAACACGTACCAGCGGCAATTGCAGCCGCCCCGGCGGCTCCAACAATAAGCACATTCAGTGCTGCGGCGATACGGATGAGTGACGCGGAGAGAGCACGACTGCGCTGAGCAAATATGAGCTCTTCGCAACGCGAGCGCACTCAAAAGAGGGATGCAGAGCGACAGAGGTTACGCAGAGCTCAGAGAAAAGTAGATGAGGCAGAAGCCAATCCCGAAAGGGATCGCTTATGGCATCGTGCCCAGCGATCACTGCGTACCCAAAGTGACCAAGAGCGCGAACGCGATCAGCAGGTCGTTCGGCGATCTCAACAGGCAGAGGAAGAACGTACCGTTGTTCGTGAAAGGGACACTGTTGGCCGAGCCGTACGGCGCTCCCAACAAACCGAGGAGAAGCGAAAGGAGGAGCGTGAGGTTAACGCTGTGGCTCATGCTACAAGACGAGCCCTCCAGACAGAAGAAAAGCGTGATGCACAGCGTCACACAGACCGAGAACGTCGTCTAACTGCAAGAGAACAACAGTCAGTTGAAAACCGCGAGGCACAACGTGAACGCGATCGTGAGCGGCACGAGGTGAGAAGGGTGCTACAAACGGAGGAAGAACGAGAGGAGCGCGAGCGTGTTCGTGACCGCACCACCCGCCACCGTGACGCACTTGCGAACCACGAAGACTTCCGCCCGGAAATGGTCACGGGTCCGGATATTGATGAAGAGACTAGGCGCCACAGGCTTCCTCCTACTACGGTGTGCGCCCACTGCAATGCGTGGAAGTGACATGGTGAAAGCAAGGTGGGCTGTTGTCTCGAGGGGAAAGTCAAACTACCACCTCTGGCTCCAGCGCCACCTAAACTTCTTCAGCTTTACGGAGGCCCTGTGTTTCGAAAGCACGTACGGGCGTACAACCAGGCCTTTGCCTTTACGTCTATCGGCGCATCAAGCCCGTCCACAGGGAGATTTCAGCAAGTTAACCAGGACAATAGCGTGGCGGGAGAACGCGGTGTGTACACCTACCGGATCCAAGGCGCTTTGGGCCACTACCTGGGTTCGTTGCTGCCATACATAGATCGCCAAACCGGCCAGAGGACGGAGCCCAAGTTTGCGCAGATCTATATCGTTCATCCAGATATGCAGCGCCGCGCCGAGAGACGTAGGGGAATATTCGCTGATCTGGATCCTGTGGCTCCGTTAGACATTGAACAGATGATGGAAAGGCACAACCCGTTCGCTCAGCAGTCCCTTACGTTTGGTGAGAGGGTGCGCCAAAACGATATGCAGCAACCGATCGACTTGGTGTTCCGCGTGAAAAACAACCCGTCCAGACCTGGAACGGAAAACCTCCCGACGGTTTCTGAAGTGGCTGCTACGATGATTGAAGACGGCAACCTCGCGCAGCCTCGAGACCTCTTGGTGTACACAAAGGACAGAAGCCTCATGCGTCTCTACGAGACGCGTGCTATCTATGATCCCCTTCAGTATCCGTTACTTCTTCCATATGGGGAACTTGGGTGGACATACACCGATACATACGAAGGCGATGTAGTGCGCAGAAATAAACGAGCTATGGCGCTACGCGAGCACGTAGCGTATCGGCTATTCTAAAAGGAGGACGGCCGAGCAGCCCTTCATCAAGGTGGACGTCTCTTTCAGCAGTACTGTGTCGACCAGAGAGCCAAGTGCGAACAAGAAGAACTTCGCTGGATTGCAACTCACCAGAAGGAGATTCGCGCTTACCAATACAATGGTCTACGGGACGCCTATCTACACGAAGCTATGGAAGAAGCCAGGACCATCTTGGGCGATGGCGAAGGGCTCCTAGCCGAGTATGATCGTGGCACTGGAGAGCTGGCTCATCCAGATCGTGCAAGGAACAAGCACTTCCTCAATCAGGTCGGTAAGAAGGTCATCCTGCCGTCTTCGCATTCTGGAAGCCCGCGCCAGATGTACCAATCCTACCAAGACTCCATGGCGACCGTTAGGGAATACGGCAAGCCTGACATCTTCGATACGATGACTTGCAATCCTACGTGGGAAGAGATCAAGGAGAAGATTACCGATCCAAACCAGAGTGCCCAAGATCGCCCAGACATTGTCGCGAGGGCATGGCAGCAGAAGCTGGCAGCTCACTTAAAAGACTTGGACGAGGGCGTACTTGGAAAGGTTGCCGCACGGATTTACGTTGTGGAGTTTCAGAAACGTGGTCTTCCGCATGCTCACATCTTAGTCATCTTGGCTGACGAGGACAAACCCCGCACGAGACAGATTATTGACAAAATGGTGTCGGCGGAAATACCGGATCCTGAGACTAACCCGGGTCTATTTGAAACTGTCATGACGTCCATGATGCATGGGCCCTGTGGCGCAGCAAACCCGTCATGCGTATGTATGAAGGACGGCAAGCGTACAAAGGGTTACCCGAAACCGTTGGCGGAAACGACGCGGGCCAATGATGACGGATTCCCGCAGTACAGTCGTAGACGTCGGCCGGAAGGAGTGCTTATCTTCAAAGGAAAAGAGTACGACAACGCAACGGTGAATCAATGGGTTGTGCCGTACAACCCCTATTTTTCACAGAAGTACAATTGCCACATCAACATTTAAATATGCACGGCGCTCTCGGTGGTGAAGTACCTGTACAAGTACGTCACAAGGGATCCGACAGGGAAGTAATTACAGTGGAGGCGGTGTCAGGCGAGGCTACTATTAACAGACGGGAGCCCAACGAGATCATTCGATACTTAACCGCGCGGTACATCTCTCCAGTTGAGGCGTGCATGCGCCTCCTCGGGCTCGTCGTTCAGGGAAAGACCCATGCGGTCTTTCTGCTAACGGTGCACCTCGAAGGCGAGCAGATGGTAATTTTCCGGGAGACCGACCCCGAACGCGTCATCGACCGTAATGAGCGCACTAAGCTTATCGCCTTCTTTGAGATATGTGCGAGTGAAGCCCCCGAGGGCCAGGTAGCCAAGACAATTGTGTACCACGATACCCCAAAGTACTTCCGCTGGGACAAACACAAGATATGGGTTCGTCGCAAAAAGTACCAAGCAGCGCAAGGACGCATCGTACACGTGTCCCCAAGAGATGAAGAGAGATTCTACTTGCGCGTGTTGCTATGTCATCGCAAAGGTCCTACTTCCTTTGTGGACCTACGCACTGTGGATGACATTGTCTGTGGATCGTATAAAGAAGCTGCGGTACGTCTGGGATATCTCGAGAATGACGAAGTGTGGGCAGCCTGTATGGAGGAAGCCGCGACATTCCATATGGCTTATCAGTTGCGTCAGCTTTTTGCTACGCTTTTGGTGTACTCTCAGGTTGCACAGGTGCGTCAGCTATGGGATGATTTCTACGAAGCACTGTCCGAGGACTTCAACCGCGATTCCGCGCCATGGAAGGCCAGGCAAAGGACAACTTGGTGATGTTTAACACATTCAAGAGTCTGAACGAGTTGCTTCAAGTGAGCGGGAAAGCGGTAGCTGAGTTTGATCTGCCGCAACTTGACCAGTTCCCAGATCTACTTCTTCGGGAAGCACTACAGGCCGATAACAGCCTCATTGTACGCGAGAGCGCAGCGTATGACTATCACATGCTCCAGGACATTGTGGATCATGAAGAAGAACTCAATGATGACCAACAAGCTATTTTCGCGAAAGTCATGGCGGCCGTCGATGGATCTTCGGACGGCAACAAGTTGTTATTTGTGGACGGACCTGGAGGTACTGGGAAATCAACCTTGCTCAAACATATCCTCGCCAAAGTGCGCTTAGCTGGGAAAATTGCCATTGCAGTAGCGTCCAGCGGGATTGCGGAGCTTCTGTTAATGGGAGGCCGGACGGCGCATTCTACATTCCGGATCCCGCTGAAGTTGAACGCAGAGTCGACGTGTTCAATCAACAAGCGTTCCCCACTGAAGGAGCTTATCACGATAGTGAGCTTGATCATCTGAGACGAAGCGCCAATGACCCATCGCCACGCATTCGAAGCTGTGGACCGTTCGTTACGTGATATCCTGGATAACGATGAACCTTTTGGAGGAAAAGTAATGGTGCTTTCGGGTGATTTCAGACAGATTCTTCCGGTGGTAGTGCACTGAATCCAACGGTCAAGGGTAGAAACGAGCCAGACGAACGGAACCCTCTCAAACCTGTTGCTTCACGGATCGACACATAAACGGTTATGTCTAAGTGGGATGCGGGGGCAAATCTTGTTACCCAGCCGGTGCACTAGACGTACTTTCGCCTGCTCTTTTACGTGATCACCTCACATTTGAAGTCACGTCTATGTAAACCCCTCAAAATGAATACAACGCAAACACACGTAGCTCAGCCCCCAGATGTCGAACCGACATGTCCCAGGCGGCTGTACATATACTTTCGAACATGGGGGATTTAACTTTCCGGGTTACAGAGCCGTACGAGCATTAATTTTTTGTAAGGTCGATCTGCCTCTTTTTGTACTTGAGCCAAGAGTACCACCAAGTGGAGAATTTCACGGCGAATCTTATGGTACCGACCATTTCTTTGTACGACATCTCAATTTTTATATAATCCACATAAACTGTTACAGGTATGTACCGTCTCTGAGCACATTTCTAGATAGACAGTCCCGATAGTAAATCGCACGGGGAACACGATGGTGAAGTCAGATTTTGCCAAATGCCACTCCTTCCTGGTCAAAAGTGAATTTGAAAATGAGACCCAAAACAAAAAACGGTCTGTAGCGCAAAAACGGGTTAGACACCGACCTTCGTTTGTATGGAAGAAAATGTTCCCAGTGTCATGCCACCCCTAGCCCCGTTGCGGCGTCGACTCGGATCGTACGGGTTCGGGCTACAGAGGCCAAAACATGCGTTTTTTTAGCCTTTTTTTTCAAGAAAAACGAAAATTTTCACATCTTCAAACTTGAATACTGTCTCCCATGGACCTTTACGCCAATTCTGACTTCACGAGCGTGTTCCCCGTGTGTCAATACATATACCCACAACTTTATAGCGCGAGTCGACAACATTACTGTTCTGACCCCCGGGTTTTTTGTTGCCAAAACATGGCGACTTGTACTCTTCCAACACTTTTGTTGTCACCCCAGGTCCAAAATCGCAAATTTTTAACTTTTTGTTCGAATTAGCTCAATCGGAAAGTTGCACCGGATGCGTCATGACGAAAAAATATATACTGTAAAAAGTTATGCAAATGAATATAATTTTTCAGAGTGCCAGAACAAAAACAGTTCAGCATTTATAGCCTCATCCTTCTCGACCGGACCCCTAGGCCTATTTTTGGACGCTCTTTCGTTTGGTCTATGTCCCGAGAGCCAGTTCCAAATATTTAAAAAATAAATGCGCGAATATTAGCCCGATTGCTATGGGACCGGTTGGAATGGATAGAGCGCTAAAAAATAGTAGGGGTTTACATTTTGGTGACTATACCTAGCTCCCCTGTGGGCCGAGATATAGACCAAAATGTAAAAAAACAGCTGTTGTTCATAAAAAGACGGCACCATATGGTAGGGTTAGGGTTCTATAAATAACTAGCCCTTTCCGTATTTAGATTGACGGTTTCATTTATTGACTAGGGTGATGAGCACATGTAACGGTTTCATTTCTTATTTAGAATCTTATTTAGAAATCTTATTTAGAACTAGAAGTTTAAATTTAGGTATGGACGCAGTGGCCGTTACAGGCATTTCTAAATTTATTTTTAGAAACCGTTTAAAATGAAAACATAAAAATAAACTCCAAATAGCGTTTGCGCTGCAGCTACGGTGGTGAACGTATCTTAAAAAAAAGATCCGTTTGAAACGGTTACATGAAGTGGCAAATTGGTAATTCAGTGCAGATTTAGAAATGGCGTGTGGGTTTCTAGATTTGTGTTGGGTTGTCGGTTGGTTGCTTTGGAAGACTTCAGAAATGGCGTGAGGGTTTCTGGGGGCAGGGGAAGCGACTCCTCGGACTCCTTGAACCTGGGACAATGTCGCCCGAAGGTTTCGTAACTGTCCCGCTTGGAACTTTTGAACGTTCTGAGAAGCTTCTTTCACCTGGTCGCGTTCTGCTTCTACTTCCTTCACTCGTCGTTGCAGCGTTTCCATTTGGGAAATCCAGTCACGTTTCATCTCGTCTGCCGTACGTGCATACTCGGCTTCGGCTTCCCGCTGTTCCCATCGGTCCGCGTACTCCGACTCCAGGCGCTGTTTCTCAGACATTTGAAGAGCAGTCTTTAGACGTCCAACTTCCGAAGAAGGTTCCGACACTCGATTTCTGCGTCTTCGGCACGCCTTTGATCTTCCAGCCTCGCGTTCTCTGATTCCAAAAGCCGGTCCGTCAGCGTTTGAATCTGACGGCGTGCTTCCAAGTCTCGCTGTTCACGATGGCGTTCACGTTCCATGGATGCCAAGCGTTTTTGCGCTAAGAACTCCATTTGTGCCTGCCACTCTTGCTGCTGTCGCATGACATTCAACTCGATCTGGGAAGGGCCTGGTCTCTGGGAACCAGTGGCTTCAGACTTCAACCTGCTTGACGCTACGGAGCTCGAGCGCCTGGAGGATAGTCCCTGGGGTTTCTCACTCCTCACATCTCGACGATGCTTGTCGTAATTCACCCCTTGACTTGAGACTTCAAATGATTGAGCTATCGTTGCGAGCCTCCTGAGATCCAACTGCAATGGTCTGGGAATCATGTGATCGTCAGACACCGGACTTGGAGTTTCGGGTTCGGCTTCAGTCATGTCAACGTCCTCTTGTTCCACCTTCACGGGGAGTGTGGTCCTGGTCACTTGGATGCTCATTTCATTCCCAGCGGTGATTGCTCCCCCACCAGTTTCCTGAGCAACGAATGCGAAACCACCTCCCACAAAGAGCATATGTGAGGACGCCCCTCGACCCACAGACATCATTGGCTCTTCTGAAGAACTCCCCCTCGACGTGTTATACAAACGAATATAAATTTTCAGAGTGTAAGAACATAAACAGTTCATAATTTATAGCCTCATCCTTCTCGACCGGACCACTAGGACTATTTTTGGACGCTCTTTCGTTTGGTCTATGTCCCTAGAGCCAGTTCCAAATATTTAAAAAATAAATGCGCTAATATTAGCCCGATTGACATTGTCCGGTTAATTGATTGGAGTGAAGAAATGGTGATCAGAGACAGATACGTACGATCGGAGACCAGCTCTTGTTCGGCGCGCCGTTGAGCGTGCAACGCTCGGACCAAGGCTGCCTGTCTACTATGTAGATCGTCGATGGCTTGATCGAGTTTCGCCTGAAGCTCATCGCGTGCTTCCAGACTACTGTCGAGGAGACGCCGAGAGCTCGTTTTATGACGACCCAATTGATCATGAAGATCAGTGATCTCCCTGCCCATAGACACAGCCTGCTCGCGAAGGAGACGAGTGGCGTCTTCGGCATTATTCAAAGAAGCGATGCGAGACTGAATCTCACTGGCCAGGACGTCACACTCTTTCTTGACCGCAGCATGAGTGGCTAGCGCTTTGTCGCGAGCCTCCGAAGCAGCATCTCGATCACCAACGACAGCATCGCGGTCTACTATAGCAGAGTCGCGACCATGGAGGGCCGAATCGCGTTCAGAAATAGCCAGATCTCGAGCCGCATCAGCAGCTTCGCGATCTTTGATGGCGCGATCTCGATCAGCTATAGCCGCATCACGTGCTGCGACAGCTGAATCACGGTCGGCAATTGTAATAGGTCTACTAAGGCCTATTAGGTGGCGTACACGTGCGCTTACGTGTATGAGGAAGCGTGCAATTAATTAGACTTAATTTAATTATACTTACGTCCGTAAATATAATTAAATCAAATATAAGAATATTTATACTGCAAATACCGTAAAATGAGAACTGTTATTGAATTTGGCATAAGCCAATTATGGACCTCCTAAATCTGATTGCTATCTGTTTCTAAAGGTTCTGTCAAATGTATGGTTGACAGAATTCTGATTTCTTCTAAGAGCACTGATTGGTAGAAATGCTTCGCTTTCTACCAATAACATGCGTAAATGCACGCGAGCCATCCAATGATATGGCCCGCCCATGTATCCATTGGTGTGCTCCACACACCAAGGCCTGAGGTCCGTTTCCAACCTCTAACAGTTAGCGCAACTGTTAGAGTTACAAGTGGTGTAACCACTTGTACGTGTAACCCTGTTACACCAAGACTTAACGTACTTATCCGGATACGTTAACCGACATAACTTGACAAGGCCGTCAAGTTACAGGAAGAATCCACGAGTCCATTTCCGAATGAACTCGCCAACGCACAAGCCCACGTCCGCAGCCGCGGACGCGCAAGCCTCGCCTGCTGCCTCTGCAGCAAGCACAACAGCGGCAGTGCCCACTAGCACTGCTGCTTCCAGTCGTTCGACAGAGAGTAAACTCTCTGTCTCCGAGTACCATGCTCTCCTCAAGGAGAAGCATGCAGCGAAGAAGTCCGACTTCGCTGCCGACTCCGACGAGTATCCTCTCGACTACGAGGATTCTGAAGATGGGGAGCTCCGTGAAGAGGAGGCTCCCGCCCACGTGTCTTCGTCCGAAGACATGCTCGACCCACCCAAGGGGTCTCGCCGTCCCCGCGAAGAAGCCTCGGACGCTTCCAGCTCGAAGCGTCCGCGCAACGATGACTTAGCGTCCCTCATGTCGAGGGCGCTCATCTCTCCGCGCACTGATCCACCACCAGTGCGCGCTGCATGGATGCCCACTGAGGCAGAGATCCATGACCGGTTCGGTGCTAGTTCACCACCGAACCCGATACTGTTGTACCACGACAACAGTATCACCGACGACGAAGTCGCTGTTGGCATTGTCTTTGAGTCCCCGACTCAAAGACGCGACTACTACATCGGGCTCTTCCATGAGCTCCGATACTTCAGCGCGAAGAAGACTTCGCGCAAGAGCAAAGTGCCAGAGTGGCAGGCACTTTGTCAGTCGTGGAACGCCTTTGTTGAAAACTTCAACAAAGACCCGAAAGCCTATCGCGAGCGTATCAAACATGCTCGCGATCGCTACTACACTTACACCGTGCGCGGTAAGTGTGAACGCCTCCATGAAGCAAGCATGGAAGCGGGGATCCTGTGTGCCGTTCCCTTCGGCACACCCTGTCCGTGTTGCCCACCTCTGGCAACACGTATCTCCGACCGTGATACACTGGGGTACACAACGACCCGTGTACCCGATCACATCAAGGAGCTCCGTGCTCGTCTTGAGTCACGTGAAGCTCCGAGTGCTGTGGGTGACCGCAGCACTCCTCGTGCAAGCCTTAGGCCTGCAAGTTATGGTGGGCTTCGTACGCCCTCACCATTTCCGGAACGTCTTCCATCAGGACGTTCCGTGGCTCCCATGTGTCTCGATGGGGAGGAAATCCTCTCCAACGAATACGAAAACGAACCTCTTGAGAGTTCGTTCTCTTATGAGCCACGATCCGCTCAACTATCCAGCGGATCGACCCAGTCGCGTCTCGCAACGGCGGTGGAGGGGGTGGGAACACTTCCTCCGTATGGTCAACGCTATGACCATGGCGATCGTGCCCTGCACGATCGTGTTGCGGCGCTCGAGCAGTCTCAGAGCGCCGAGATGGCTGCCCTGAAGCAGGAGGTTCGAGTCCTCCGTGCTGATGCTGCGCAGGCTGCGCAGACTGCATCGAACATCTCGTCCGGTCTCGGGACGAGATTGAACGCTCTGATCGCTCGCGTGAGCGATATCGAGAAGGCCTTCCAGGCCTCTCAGGCGAGTCATCACCCGTAGATGTCTCGTGCTGCACGTACGGCTTCAACCGCCCGACGTAGAACGTCGGATGGAGTCTCATGCTGGACGGTATGTCCAGCCGGTACGCGTTGCCGTGCCGTTCAAGTACTGTGAACGGCCCAATGAACCTTGGAGCAAGCTTACTTGCTCCAAAATCAGACACTGCATGTTTAGGCAAGTTTTGTGTAGCTAACAAAACCAATGAACCTTTCTTAAATTCATTAATGTTGCCTCTACCAACATTGTCTGCGTTCAGCTTCTGTCGATCGACAGAAGCTGCGATAGCATCTTGCGCAAACCGTATGACGGCTTGTCTTCGCTTGACAAAGTCTAGCGCATTCGAGCTGAACTCTTTCAGCTCGTCGCCTTCGTCCGCAGCAGGCCCTGCCTGCTCGCTATCGTCCCCTATGTCTGTGCCCGGCACAGACATTTCGCGCTCGTTCCTGCTCGAACGAGACGCAGCTCCCGTCACCGCAGCTGATAGTACGTCATCAGCTGTCCTCTGCGGTTGTTCAGACGCAACCGTAGATCCTCCCCCACTTAAGGAGGAAGCTACCCCGCCGAGGATGCTCGGCAAACGTGGATGCCGCATGGCATTCACGTAGAACGGTGTATGCCCTGTCGAGGCATGCACCGAGTTGTTGATGGCAAACTCTGCCATCGGTAAACACTCGCTCCAATGCGGGAACGAGTGTGCGTAGCTCTTCAGTGCGTCAACCAGTACTCGGTTGACGCGTTCAGTCTGGCCGTCCGTCTGCGGGCGATCCGCAGTCGACATTGATAACTGTGAACCAAGAAGTGTAAACACTTCTTGCCAGAACCGCGCTGTGAAGCGTGGATCACGGTCCGACACAATGTCGAGCGGCATGCCATGGGGTTTGAACACCATGTCAACAAACAGTCGCGCAGTCTGCGCGGCTGTAACAGTAGCCGGGACGGCAGCAAGATGGACCATCTTGCTGAATCGGTCCACAAAGACAACGATGCCTGTCCTCCGCTTGTTGTCGGGCGGAAGACCGAAGACAAAGTCCATGGACATGGAATGCCAACACTCCGACGGAGCCGGAAGTGATTGAAGAGGAGCCTGCGTAAACGGCGCAAGCTTCACGCGCTGGCAAACCTCGCAAGCACGAACGTACTTGCGTGCCCACTTATACTGGTGGTGCCAGTAGAAGTCACGCGTGAGAAGAGTGTATGTCTTCTCACGACCCGGATGTCCTGCCGTAGGGAATCGTGGTATCGAACACGATCCGCAGCCGCAGATCATGATCATTCGGAACGAAAATGCGATCTGCATTGTCGTCTACTGCACTGTACAGCAGTAGCCCTTCGTGTACACGATAGCGGTGTACACGAGCTCGAAGGCGAGGAGTTAGCTTCCGACGTGCCTCGTCGGAAGGTGCTGCGAGGAACTCCAGCAGCTCCTTCGCGTCTGCATCCCTTGCATACGCGTCCTTCACGTCGTCAATCAATGTTGACGACGGCACACTTGTCCTCACGACGCCAACACTGTTGGCGTCGACCGTCTCCGCATAATCAGGTCGACGCGATAACGCGTCGGCCACTACGTTGAGTCTTCCGGGTTTGTACTCCACCCGGAAGTTGTACTCCGCGAAGAAGGACAACCATCCCATACGTTGCGAGATGTGCGGCGATTTAATCGCCGTACGCAGTGATGCGTGGTCGGTGTAGACCACGAACGGTCTACTCCCAAGTAGATACACTCGGAACTTTGCGAGTGCATACTTCATGGCAAGGAGCTCCTTGTCATGTACAGGGTAGTTACGCTCAGCTGGCTTCAGCTGACGTGACTGGTAGTAGACCACACGATCACGGCCCTCGTGGTCGTGTTGCATCAATGCACATCCGATCGCGAAATCGGATGCATCACACACTACGTGGAATGGACGATCTTTGTCGGCGACGGCCAAGATCGGAGCCTCAGTCAAGCCTTGCTTGACCGCATCGAACGCCCCCTGGCATTCGGTCGTCCAAATCCACTCAGCTTCCTTCTTGAGAAGCTGTGACAGCGGGCGAATCTTGCCCGCGTAGTTCTCCACGTACTTGCACAAGTACGTGGCAAGCCCAAGGAACTGCCTCAGTTCCTTCACATTGGATGGCGTGGGCCATTCATTGATCACTCTGACCTTCTCTGGGTCAGGGCGCACGCCGTCTTTCCCCACGAGACACCCCAGCACGGGTATCTCGTTCGCCCCGAAGATACACTTCTTCAGGTTTGCATAGAGCTTATGTTTCCTCATAAGCTCTAGCAGCTTCCGGAGATGCACCTTGTGCATCTCAATGTTCGTCTTCCCGTTCACAGCTCGACTGTGGACGAACACGTCGTCGAAGTAGCTCGGTGCGAAGTCGCACACCGAGCGCAATAGATGAGTCACACATCTATTGAACGTCGCAGGGGCATTCTTAAGTCCCTGCGGCATGACGAGCCACTCCCACAGAATACCGCTGGGAGTGCTTACCGCTGTGAGAGGGATGTCCCTCTCACGCATGAGGATTTGATAGAATCCATCACGCAGATCTAGAGCACTGAAGACAGTGCTCAAGGCCATCGAATCGATGATCACATCTTTTCGCGGTATCGGCGTCTGCGCCGGTATCGTCGCATCGTTCAACTTGTTGTACGCATGAACGATGCGCCAGCCGCCCTGTGCTTTCTTGACACAGAACGTCGGGGCACTGTGCGGGGACTTCGATTCCCGCACTTGACCTGCAAGTCGACGACTCTCGAAGAAGTCGTCGATCGCTTGAACTTGTTCACGCGGCAGTGGCCACTGCCGTGTAACGCAATACTTCGTGCCCGGCACGAGATCAATCTCGTGCTGTACGCCCTTGTCCTTCGGAAGCTCCGAAGGAATCTCGTCCGGGAGTACATCCTTGTACTCCCGCAGCACCTCATAGTAGGGACTCGACCTCAACGAGTCCCAACTCTGCTCTTCGAAGCGCTGCTTCTTAGTCTTCGCACTGACGATGTCATCGCCCTCAGTGATCCCATCGACGACGAGCTGCTTCAGCTCTTCGACCTCGCGGTCCACCCTCTCAATCTCTGAGAGGATGCAAATTTGTTCGATGCGTCCATCGAACAACTCTCGCGCAAAGCCCTTCCAGTTCATGACTGGAAGCGCGGTCAACACCGACGCACTCGTCGGCGGATTCTCCAACCGCATCCTCTGGTACTGCAATCCAGTACCAGTACGTGTCAAGACGTTCAGCGTCTCGACACTCGGTGTCTGCCGCGCAGAAACACCAGCTCCAGTCTCCTGCTGAGGCTCGCGCAGCTTCAATGGCTTGCGCCGCGAAAAGTCTTCCCTGGAGCCGCGCTCCAGGTGCTCCGCGTCCAAGGGGCTCTGCCTTGGACGGGTCGTCTTCGCAATCGTCAGCGGACTCGCTCCGCTGACTCGTACTATCAAGCACCGCTTGAGTGCCGCTGATCGCGTGCAGTCCTCCTGCACGTGAGCATGCAGGTTGTTCGGGTGCTGGACGTTTGCAACCGCCAGCACCTCCTGCCGCGTGGTCGGCTCCTGCCGCCACGCCTCCATCAACTCCGCGAGCTGATGGAGCCTCCACATCGTCGACTATCGCAGTCGACGTGTCTTCGCTAGCTTTGTGAGCTAGCGGCCCTTTGTTTGTATCATCGACTCCCTGAGCCGATGTACGATCGCTAGTTCCTTGAACTAGCCGCGCGTCTGTCACGTCAACCATCGCAGCTGACGTCTGTCCGTCGGTTCCTTGAACCGGAATTCTATTGGCTTCGTCAGCCACTAAGGCTGACGCGCAATCGTCGACGCGACCCTTGGGGGCTTGAAGTACCTCCAAGGTTACCGGTAATACCGGTAATACCGATACGTTACCATCACTCAGGTGATTCACATTCACCTGATTTCTGAGGCGACCCTTCGGCTCAGACTCAGACTCAGATGTCTGAGCCGACACACACTTTCTCTCAACGACTATCTGAGTCGTCGAGCGTCGCCGGCGGCGATCGGAGGCAGCGGCGGCCGCTGCTGCCTCAACCGGGAAGTCGCATGCATCGGCCGATGCATGCGTAGCACTGACAGGGCCATCGCTCTCTGTCGCGCTCATACCATTGAAGCGTACGACCGTATGCTTCTCCCAGTTGATCACCGGGTCATGCCGTGCAAGCCACGGCATGCCTAACACCAAGTCGAACTTATCGTCTAGATCCAAGACGATAAGATCTTCCACAAACGTCCTTCGTTTGTATGAGAAGCGCACACGGACCACGCGCTTCTCGGTCCTCACGGTGGCACCTGTTGCCAACCGCACCTCCAACACGCCGCGAGGCGTGTCGGCCTCTTCGAAGTCCATACTTCGAAGACTTCCCTGTCGAACAAAGTTGTTCGACGCGCCCGAGTCCACCAGGGCACGAAGAGAGTTAACTCTCTTCGACATAACATTCAGGATGACAAGGTTTGGCTTGTCATCTTGCAACTTGCAGCGAGAAACCTTCTCGCTGGGGGCAGCAGTCCTCATCGTCGCGTGTCCAAGTTCGACACGCGAGACTGCATCACCAGTAGGACGCCCCGCGCCTACTGGTCCTTGGCGTTTTTTGAACGCCCGCCCGGATGCACACTCGCTGTGCATTCGCGTGCAAAGTGACCGATGTTACTACACTTGTAACATCGTACCTTGAAGCCCTTACGCTGCTGTTGACCAACAGTCGTAGCACTCGAGAGGTCCATAGGCTCCGGACCTCCCGCCTTTGGTACAGGACGCGCCGGCTAAACTCCTCTTGCATCGCAAGGCTTATCGCTTCCTCGAGAGTATTCGGATACTCTCGAAAGAGGTATGTCTTGACGGGACCGTCTCTTAGTCCCTTCATGAACGTGACGACCTTGGTCGCCTCGTCGACCGGGTTGGCCACTATGTTCGATACCAAGTATCGAGCACGCTGGGCATAGGAATGCACGTCATCCTTGCCCTGCTGCAGATCGAGGAACTCCGCCCTCGATCTGAACTCGTTCTTCGGGGGATCAAACGCGAGCTTGAGCTCCTCCTTAAAACCTTCGTACGTGCTGAAGCAGGTAGGATCCGAGAGTCGGCGCCCATAGGCTCAACTCCTCGCGCGTCCGCCCAAACATGACATGGCGAACGCGACCTTCGACATCGGGTCGACGATACGTCGAGCCGCAACGGCTGTGTCGAGTTCGACAAGCCAACGAAGGAGGGTCTCGTCCTCCTTCCCCGCATAGGTACTCACGTGGAGTTTCAACGACTCCACGCGTGGCTTCGGGGAAGCCACCGAGGCAACAACACCTCGTTGCTCCTTAACAATGTACCCCAGAGCAACACCGTGTTGCTCTGTCGGCGATAGCGTGCGAAGCATTGCCGCTACCGCTGCCTCACCAATGACTCGTGAGAGTCGTTGGAGCGCCTCCCACTATGCATCCGACAGGTGGGGGCAGTCCGTGCGCGTCACGGACTGGTGTGGGGTCCCCGTGGACCCCTCATCCATGGGGGAGTTCTCTACCCCGCGTTCGTATGACTCCATACTAACGAACAGCAGTCGGTCGTGGGACGGACTACGAAGTGCTACCAGGTTAAATAGGTCTACTAAGGCCTATTAGGTGGCGTACACGTGCGCTTACGTGTATGAGGAAGCGTGCAATTAATTAGACTTAAATTAATTATACTTACGTCCGTAAATATAATTAAATCAAAAATAACAATATTTATACTGCAAATACCGTAAAATGAGAACTGTTATTGAATTTGGCATAAGCCAATTATGGACCTCCTAAATCTGATTGCTATCTGTTTCTAAAGGTTCTGTCAATGTGTGGTTGACAGAATTCTGATTTCTTCTAAGAGCACTGATTGGTAGAAATGCTTCGCTTTCTACCAATAACATGCGTAAATGCACGCGAGCCATCCAATGATATGGCCCGCCCATGTATCCATTGGTGTGCTCCACACACCAAGGCCTGAGGTCCGTTTCCAACCTCTAACAGTTAGCGCAACTGTTAGAGTTACAAGTGGGGTAACCACTTGTACGTGTAACCCTGTTACACGTGAGGCTCACTGTTTCAGCTCGCCCCACTACTCATCAGTGGCGCCACACCTCCGGCGCGCGCCGTGGCCGAGGCGCTTCCTCGCTTCGCTCGTCAGCGACGGGTTTTCAGCCAATCACAGCAAAGCGTGACAGTTATTGGGCTATATTTGTAATTTTACTATTCCTGAGGGCAGTCACAACAATAGTTCTATGTTATGTGATAGGTGGTACTGCATGTAAACGTGTGGTGTAGCCAAGTCAATTTTGCAGGTTTATGCGCTGAGACGTTGAACAGACCGACGTTCAGACAGACGAACAGACACCGTACTGGTCTACTGTGTTAAGACTAGCCGAGCGCCACCCGCTTTGCGGGGTGTAAAGCATGTTAGGTTGGATCCCGTGGGGCTCACTGTCCCACTTCGCCCCACTACTCATCAGCGTTGCCACACCTCCGGCGCGCGCCATGGGTCTTGGCGCTTCCTCGCTTCGCTCGTCAGCGATGGGTTTCAACCAATCACAGCAAAGAGTGACATTTAGAGGGCTATATTTGTAATTTTTGTATTTCTGAGGGCAGTCTAAACGATAGGTCTATGCTATATGATGGGCGATATTACATGTAAAAGTGTGGTGTAGCCATGTCAACTACACAGGTTTATGCGCTGAGACGTTGAACAGACCGACGTTCAGACAGACGGACAGACGAACAGACACGGTACTGTACTACGCGGCGTAGACTAGCCGAGCGCCACCCGCTTTTGCGGGTGGTAATGCATGTTGGGTTGGAACCCGTGGGGCTCACTGTTCCAGCTCGCCCCACTACTCATCAGCGTTGCCATACCTCCGGCGCGCGCCGTGGCCGAGGCGCTTCCTCGCTTCGCTCGTCAGCGATTGTTTTCAGCTAATCAAATTGCGTTGAGCGATCACCGTTATGATGGGCTATATTTGTAATTTTACTATTCCTGAGGGCAGTCACAACAATAGGTCGATGCCATATGATAGGAGGTACTGCATGTAAAACCGTGTTGTAGCCTAGGCAACTATACAGGTTTATGCGCTGAGACGTTGAACGGACACACGACGGACAGACGGACAGACGAACAGAGTCCGCGAGCGATGTACCAATCGTACCAAGACTCCATGGCAATCGTTAGGGAATACGGCAAGCCTGACATCTTCGATACGATGACTTGCAATCCTACGTGGGAAGAGATCAAGGAGAAGATTACCGATCCAAACCAGAGTGCCCAGACATTGTCGCGAGGGTATGGCAGCAGAATCTGGCTGCTCATTTAAAAGACTTGGCTTGGAAAGGTTGCCGCACGGATTTACGTTGTGGAGTTTCCGAAACGTGGGCTTCCGCATGCTCACATCTTAGTCATCTTGGCTGACGAGGACAAACCCCGCACGAGACAGATTATTGACAAAATGGTGTCGGCGGAAATACCGGATCCTGAGACTAACCCGGGTCTATTTGAAACTGTCATGACGTCCATGATGCATGGGCCCTGTGGGGCGAAGAAGTGTCACGAGATACTGGTAGGGTGGAAAGGTCTGGAGCCAATTGAGGACTCATGGGAGTCGCTCAGTTCACTGTACAAGGATATCCCAGTAATGGTGAAGCAGTACATAACTGTAGCAAGTGATGCTAAACTAACGGTATCACTGGAGCAACTTTAGGGCTTCAACTTGAAGAGATTATGTTGTTGAATCAAGGTACCGTATATTTGGTACATCGGTACATTCGAGCAACATCGACACAAATCCAAGGCTCGGTGACATCAAAGCGCGCGGTCAAGTCTTGGTGGGGCGGTGTAGTGGGGCGATGGTCTTCAGGACCTGACCACGCACTTTGCTGGCGGCCGAGGACGGTCCCAGCAGGAGCTGGCGTAGCATAAGACTCAGAGGTGGGGACTCGAGACAGATACTTGTGCAATGATGTTAGGAGTAGCTGACGAGAGTCTCAACGATCTCATTCTGGATTTTGCATAGTACAGAGTTCAAAGGAAGCGCCAGCTTCCCTCGCAAGTGTGTTCATTCGGATCCCGCTACAGGGGTGCCTTGACATGCAGTGGGGCCTTGACACTGGCCACCGGTTTACCATTGGACCAGTTCCAGTACGTGAGCATCCAGTCTGGAGCTCCTCCTTAAGTGAGAAGCAGTTGGTTATCAGCACTGAAGGCCATGCTCACATAGCTTCGCGCTTGAGCATCGGCCGAGCTCAGCACTTTGCGTTTCTTGAGCGTCTTGAGGTCGAAAATACTCACAAGCGTTCGCTCGCTGCGCACAGCAACCGCGAGGAAGCGGAGCTAGAGCTGTCGCCGTGACGCCCTCGGAGGCTTCGGTTGCGGCGATGAATTTCTGTCGCTTGTCGTCGAGAGAGCAGACAACGTCGTGGTGGCCTGCCAGATACGGCACCGTTTGGTCGTCCACAAAAACTACATTCGAGTGGACATCCGTTTTGAGGCCAAAGATGTGGCTAGTAGAAGACAACAAAAACGAACGGTCAGTGACGGTAGATGGGGATCAAAAGCAGAACAACGCACCGAGGTATTAGGTTGACGGTCGTCATATTCCTTTGAAGAAGAGATCGAGCGGACCAGTCACTAGTAGGCGTTACACCAGCAAAAACTTTTAGATAAGCTCGCGCACGAACTCGTCGATGTCTTCAATGCGTTCGTGGCAGTCGTCGCTGTAGGACTCGACCTCCTCCTGCTCGTCTTCGAGCGCCAGCTCCAGGTCGCCCAGCTTCATCTCGACTTTACGCAGACGCGCCACCGTCGACTTGAGCACCTGCACGAGTGCGTAGTTGGCGGGAGTTTGTCAATTCCAACCTTCATGTGGGATTTGGAGCCACTGACTCAGCAAATTCTCTAAATATGTATATGAACCTTTGGACTTAAGTGTTTTTACGCGCAGACTCCAAGCGCAAATCCACATTTCCGGTTTCGATCCGACAAGACACCGAAAATCACCGATAGCATGATACAACTCAGAATGCAAACGACCTTTTATTAAATTGAAGTTATCAAAAAGCATGAGCAACTAGCTCGTCCACAGCACTAGCGTCTTAGTCTTGGCGTTAGTCTTGAGCAACTTCACTCTGCTGGATCCAAATGAACGTGTGAGCGCTGCCATTAATGCGCTCTTTGTTAGCAAGGTATTGTGCAGGTGATTACACCATGGTAGTATATTAATAACTTCATATTTATCAGGATAAAAAAACATTAATGAAGCATGCCAAAGCAATTATTAACTGAAATAACTCAACGTGGGAATAGATCGAGTGACTTGTCTAGCCACAGCTCGCGCCATGTCAACGTCGGGGCCCAAGCAGCTGGCGATGTCATAGTATCGTTCGATACTCTCACGAATCCCATCTCCACTAGCTTCGCCAATAAACGGCAGCATCTGGTTTAACTTCCGTCGCTTCACGGGTTCTGCCAAGCATGGAAGCATAATATCGGTATCCGCCGTTGATGACTGCGCAAGTAGCGTCCTAATCACCTCAAATGCTTCACCTGGCGTGGTTAAGGTCGTAGTCGCTATGATAGGACGGTTGTTGCTCTTGTTGGAGACCCATAAAAATTCCCAATGGTTTGTCAAGTTCGTGAGCAGTGCCATCACTGATTCGTCGACGATGAAATCCATTGCAATCAATTCCGACAAAGCCTGGAACTCGGATGCTGATTTCACCTCCCTTTTCACTTCGATCAACATTTTCACTCCAGGCAAATGGGGTAAGTAATGCGGAAACTTTTGGACTATAGCACTCAGCACGATCATATCCGTGCGACCAGCAAGATCAACATCGCAACCAGGGACTTCAACGGAGAGGATGTTTGCACCTTTTTCCACACCAAACACGCAAAGTTTGTTGTTCCTCAACACATCGCCAATGTTGGCTTCCACGTAATCACGATAACGTCCACTCTGCTGCTCCTCGGTACGGCCCTTTATCCACTCAAATTCTTCAACTGGAGTCGGACTTCCACCGGTGAATGGAACTGCGTCCACAGGCGTCACACGAATTTTCAACTCTTTCACAAGTTTGTTTCCCTTACTTGAACTCATTTCTGAGTGGACATATCGCGTACGCTTGGACAGCACAGAGTGTTCGTACAGTTTGTTGACCTTATCGACTACAAAATCCATTTTGGAAGTCTCGCTCGCTGAACCAACTACCCCCTCCGGAACCACCACCAGCACGTGAACTTGGCCTTCACCCGGTTGAAAATTATCGCCAAAGTGCTTGGGGTTCTTGATCCACAGTGTGGGATCCATCTGCACGCAGCCTTGCGGGTGTCCACGTTCATCGAGCGCCACAGCTGCCGCGCCAGCCCCATCGAGCCACGCGTCGTCCTTCTTCGCCAGGAAGAGCTCCAGTTTGTCTGCATCGACATCCTTCAAGTCGTTCGGCTTCTCCACCGTGATCGCCTTCTTCAACTCCCATACCTGTGCACTATCATCGATCTTCACACCAAACACTCCAGTCTTACCCACAAGCGCACAGGTCAGCGCAACAAGCACCATCTTTCTTGAGCCTGCAGATTCTGGAACGAGGAAGAAGGGACGGAGAATTTCTGGCGTACTTAAGCGGAAAAGAAGGTAGATACATGTACATACTGTATTCAGTCCCACCGATTGGTTGGAATTCTATGTGGTAGGGCTTTTTCCGCTTAAGTACGGATGGGAATTCTCCTTTCCTTCTCATTTATTCCAGAATCCGCCGGCTCAACGAAAGATGCTGACCCTCTACTGTTTTGTAGTCGGTGAGGAGGGAAGTCCGTTTCCTGTGGACATCAACGAGAATCTGTCGGTGGGCCACTTGAAGAAGGCAATCATAGATCAGAACAAGGACGACCCAACCCTGAAAAATGTAACTGCGAAGAACCTGCAGCTCTTCCTGGCGAAGAAGGACGACGCGTGGCTCGATGGGGCTGGCGCGGCAGCTGTGGCGCTCGATGAACGTGGACACCCGCAAGGCTGCGTGCAGATGGATCCCACACTGTGGATCAAGAACCCCAAGCACTTTGGCGATAATTTTCAACCGGGTGAAGGCCAAGTTCACGTGCTGGTGGTGGTTCCGGAGGGGGTAGTTGGTTCAGCGAGCGAGACTTCCAAAATGGATTTTGTAGTCGATAAGGTCAACAAACTGTACGAACACTCTGTGCTGTCCAAGCGTACGCGATATGTCCACTCAGAAATGAGTTCAAGTAAGGGAAACAAACTTGTGAAAGAGTTGAAAATTCGTGTGACGCCTGTGGACGCAGTTCCATTCACCGGTGGAAGTCCGACTCCAGTTGAAGAATTTGAGTGGATAAAGGGCCGTACCGAGGAGCAGCAGAGTGGACGTTATCGTGATTACGTGGAAGCCAACATTGGCGATGTGTTGAGGAACAACAAACTTTGCGTGTTTGGTGTGGAAAAAGGTGCAAACATCCTCTCCGTTGAAGTCCCTGGTTGCGATGTTGATCTTGCTGGTCGCACGGATATGATCGTGCTGAGTGCTATAGTCCAAAAGTTTCCGCATTACTTACCCCATTTGCCTGGAGTGAAAATGTTGATCGAAGTGAAAAGGGAGGTGAAATCAGCATCCGAGTTCCAGGCTTTGTCGGAATTGATTGCAATGGATTTCATCGTCGACGAATCAGTGATGGCACTGCTCACGAACTTGACAAACCATTGGGAATTTTTATGGGTCTCCAACAAGAGCAACAACCGTCCTATCATAGCGACTACGACCTTAACCACGCCAGGTGAAGCATTTGAGGTGATTAGGACGCTACTTGCGCAGTCATCAACGGCGGATACCGATATTATGCTTCCATGCTTGGCAGAACCCGTGAAGCGACGGAAGTTAAACCAGATGCTGCCGTTTATTGGCGAAGCTAGTGGAGATGGGATTCGTGAGAGTATCGAACGATACTATGACATCGCCAGCTGCTTGGGCCCCGACGTTGACATGGCGCGAGCTGTGGCTAGACAAGTCACTCGATCTATTCCCACGTTGAGTTATTTCAGTTAATAATTGCTTTGGCATGCTTCATTAATGTTTTTTTATCCTGATAAATATGAAGTTATTAATATACTACCATGGTGTAATCACCTGCACAATACCTTGCTAACAAAGAGCGCATTAATGGCAGCGCTCACACGTTCATTTGGATCCAGCAGAGTGAAGTTGCTCAAGACTAACGCCAAGACTAAGACGCTAGTGCTGTGGACGAGCTAGTTGCTCATGCTTTTTGATAACTTCAATTTAATAAAAGGTCGTTTGCATTCTGAGTTGTATCATGCTATCGGTGATTTTCGGTGTCTTGTCGGATCGAAACCGGAAATGTGGATTTGCGCTTGGAGTCTGCGCGTAAAAACACTTAAGTCCAAAGGTTCATATACATATTTAGAGAATTTGCTGAGTCAGTGGCTCCAAATCCCACATGAAGGTTGGAATTGACAAACTCCCGCCAACTACGCACTCGTGCAGGTGCTCAAGTCGACGGTGGCGCGTCTGCGTAAAGTCGAGATGAAGCTGGGCGACCTGGAGCTGGCGCTCGAAGACGAGCAGGAGGAGGTCGAGTCCTACAGCGACGACTGCCACGAACGCATTGAAGACATCGACGAGTTCGTGCGCGAGCTTATCTAAAAGTTTTTGCTGGTGTAACGCCTACTAGTGACTGGTCCGCTCGATCTCTTCTTCAAAGGAATATGACGACCGTCAACCTAATACCTCGGTGCGTTGTTCTGCTCTTGATCCCCATCTACCGTCACTCACCGTTCGATTGACAAGACTCAGGCTCACTTTACTCTTATGGTGTTTGTGTTTTGAACTGCAATTTTGGCGCGAACTTAGAGCCCTTTGGCATCCGGATCATTATTCGTGAGCAGCAGCATATACGAGCCCAGCATGAGTGTCCTAGCGACGGTTGCTGTAGCTCTGTAGTGGTTGCTCTGGATGCCACCACATGTGACGATACTGTCGGCTTTCTGTTTCAGAGCTTCGGCCAGGAGGAACTCAAGCTGACGAATTGACAATGAGCGCTCTGTGCCTTTCGATACTCCACCGACACCACACAGTTCGAAAATTACTCCAACCAAGTCTGGTTTCTCAAAAATTATTATTTGTATTCAATCGACAGCCGGAGTCATATCAAAGAAGCTCCTGCAGAGCTTTTCGTTGTCATCATACTTCCATTTCATACAGAAACAAAACGTCTCTGCATTCTCCACGTGGACAAACGTCTTCATCACGAGCGGATCGTCGGTCTTTGTTGATCCTTCTTTCAAACGACTGAAAACACGATCTTTGCACTGTGCATCTACAACCTTCACGAGCACCTCCACCTACACACGTAAACGTCAGGATAATTCCATTCACAAACCTCTGCAAATATTGTGTACCTTGCGTCTGTTGCCAATTGATGGATTCTTGTCAACGGATCCGGGGCGCATGTTGACGATGGGAAACTCGCAGTTCAAACCGTCGTACCAACCATGCATTTCACGAGAAAGTGCAAGCCGATTGTTCTGGTCGCGATCGTACTTGGCATATTCTCGTTTGTGGTCTCTGCTTTGCTTTCTCGACACCAAACGACAGCTTTCTGCCTTGCCGTACGGAATGAAGAGATGTTTGTGCTCGATTCGCTGATATTCGAACTCGTCAGTCGAGGTGTCCAGAATCGAAACGCTTGTAGTCAATGATATGGATGACATTGTGTTTTGTGGAGAATCGGACTCTTCTGGAGCATAGTCAGCGTAGAAGACGCGCTGAAGCTCAGCAGACACAGCATTAACTCTTGCAACGTGTGTCACAACTACTTGGTCATACAACGGAGAGCCCAACGTTTGCGGACCTGTTCTCACGTCAGTTTCGAATAGCAAAGCAGTTTCTTCTGCAAACGAAAAAGAGTTAGCCCGCCACAATGATGCAATGACGATATATAAAAGTACGCACTTGACTCGAATAGTACGTGGACACACAACGTTTTCCCTTCGTACCAAAACGCGACGTTTTTATCGCCGGTGCGGCGCGAGGGATCGTAGTACCCAATGCGTAACGTCGCCATCCAGTACAGTTTGCAGCGAATTCCTTTCGTGTTCAAAGCGTTCTCAACGGATCCATTTACAACCCACAGCCCCGTTTGTGGTTGTGCTTGCACCGGAATTACCACCAGCACGTGAATTTGCCTCGTTTGCGGGTCTGGCAACTCGTTTTCCGTCAACACTTCTTGAATCGAACAAGTTGGATCCAGCAACGGTAATTTCTGAAAAAACGTGGGGCTCGCCATTTCTCTTTGTACTAAAGGAAGATCCTTACTAGCCAGCCACCCATCGCCCTTCGTCGTCAGGAAGAGCTGCAGATCCGGCCAAGGAACGTCGATTTTTCCATCGCTCCTTTTCTTAATCGCTTCCTTCAACTTGGTCACCTTCTCGCCATCGTCGATCTCCACATCGAACGAGCTTCCAATCTGACCCACAATAGCGCACTGCAGCGACAGCTTTACCATCGTCTCTTAAGCCGGCGGATTCTGGAATGAGAATTCCCCTCCGTACTTAAGCAGAAAAGAAGCCGTCACATAGACTTCTAACCAATCGTGTCCTAAAACCATACAACAACTACTAAAACGGTGATCTCTAAACGCAATTTGATTGGCTGAAACTATTTTTGTGTTTTATTGGATGCCGGACGGGAATTCTCTTTTCTTCTCATTCCGGCTTGAGAGACGATGGTGAAGCTCTTCTGTGCAATCGTTGGGGCGCAAGGGAGCGCGTTCCCCGTGGACATCAAACCAAATGACACAGTGGGAGACTTGAAGAACGTGATCGCGGATTACCAGAAGTTTGACTTCGCAGCTAACAAGCTACAGCTCTTTCTGGCGAAGAAGAACAATGCGTGGCTGACTGAGAAAGAAGTTCAGAAAGGTGTGAGTGACACTAGTGATTTGAATGTATTGGGCGCTGCGGGAGCGCCGCTCGAGTTGGTTGGCTTGTCGGAGAAGGACGTCAAGTTCGAACCCACGCTAGAGGATGTCAAGTCGATGAAAACACCTGTTCACTTGCTTGTAGTGCTTCCAACGATTAATTTAAAGCGCCCAGCTGAAGATGAACATATTATCCTGAAAAAATTGGAAACTATGGAACTCAAATTGTCAGCCATGGAGCCCAAGACATTGACCGATGATCAACGCCCACGCAAGAAGGCCAGGTCATTATTGCGTGACATCTCAAACGAGATTCCTTTTATTTCTCTCAACTTGAATATCAATACGTGGACCGTTGGTGGCATCGATCTCAACATTTACAAGGTCGAGCCGGATTTCCCCAAGTGGTTCTACGTTCGAGAGGAAACACTCAATATCGCCGCAGTATTTAAAGCCCAGCTGGGAGTAGGACGCCACGTTGTGTGTTTGGGGACACCTGGTGTCGGCAAGAGCATGTTGGTGGTGGTGTATGCGTTCTTCTTGGCCTTGATCGAAAGAAAACGTGTCGTCTTGTTTCGGAAGAAGAAGGCGAAAGGGTATTCCATGTTGTATCTGGATGTGGAGAACAATCGATACTGGCGAAAGGACGAAGCTGCTATTGAGGATATTGCTGATCTGGAGAATCGAGAGTTTGAATTGTGTCTGGACGGATTCACACGCGAGGACGTGAATGACCACTTTGGAACACTGGAACGGTTCCGGTTGCTGGCCACTTCCGTTCAGTACCGAACAAAGAACGATGACACTCCTGTTCTAAGACGATGCCTAGTGCCGTTTTGGTCTTTATCGGATCTGAACAAGATTGGTGAGTATCGTCAGTGGCCAGATCAAGAAATCAAGGACAGATACTTCTACTCGGGTGGAAATTTGCGCGATTTTTTATCGGGAACGAAGGTTACGAAGGACGCGATTGACGCAGCAGTTCAGTCGGTCGGACCAGAGTCTGCAAAACTTTTTAAGACGCAGTATGGACTTACGTCGGATCGTCAAGTTGATCGCTTACGCATGACCGGAATTCCAGAAAATGATTATCAGGACGTGGACAAGTACATGTTCTGCGAATATTGGGTTTGTGTGATCACATCTGAGTACGCGCTGAGGCAACTTAGCAAGATTGTGGAACCGTCCTACTATCAGGACCTGTGGGAACACGCCAATCAGCTTGGAGACGACGGGCTTATGGGCATTGCGTTTGAAAATTACGTGCATACGTTAGCAAGGGACGGAAAGAAGATCATGTTGCGAGTGAGGACGTACGACCGAGAGAAAGAAGCTCATACCTATGAGGACTTAGATATTGAGCCCAAGTTGTGCCGGAATGACGCGAAAGATACTGCGGAATGTGATACAGCCATGAAGCGATTCGCGACGTCGAGTGACGATTATTGGTATTCTTCCTGTCGTGCTCTGGAAACCATCGATTGTGTTGCCAGGCTGGACATGGATGGACAGTCAAATGTGGTCTTATTGATCCAAATCACGAAATCGAACAGTCACTCTATCGCTTCGAAGGCGATTAATAAATATGCAAGGTTCTTTTCGAACAGGTGCGTATACATTGCGTTGGTGCCAGATAAGCAGACGTGTGATGCCTTTCGGCTTGCTCCCGTTATTCCTGCCACCGAGGTGCCGTTGAAAGTTGCGTACTTCAAGAAATTTCCACAACCAAGCAGTACCTTGTGCTAGTCAGCATGCATGCATTAACATTGCGCCTTAACTCGTGATAATATCACTCAATTAACTCGTCGTATGTCCTTCATCAGTGATGAATCATCACGGAAGTGGAGCGGTTAAGAGAAAATGCCAGTTAAAGTGATAAAACCTGTTGAGGTTAGGGCCCGTCACAGGGACCGCCTCTACACCGTGTTCTCTATAAACTAATAATGAAGAGACACGGTACTTTTGACTCTAATAATTAGTGTACTAAAATGTCTGGAACATTAGTACGATGAATGGTAGCGGCAGTCCTAGACTACGTTTCTGAATGCCGCATACTAGTTTCTTGTTAGTAGCCCTGCTACTTTCTTAAACATTAATCTTACTTCTCTTTTTACTCTCTTCTGTCATCTACGAGCCTCCTGTTTTTCTTCAAGCTACGTGCCCCCGCAACAGGTCATGAGCCCTCAGCAAGCCTCCGGTGACGACTTCCCCCGCCTCTCAGGCGCACGAAATTTTGACGTATGGAAGGCCCGAGTCAGTGCGTCACTAGATGGCAAGCATCTGCTCGGGTTCGTCACCAAGAAGGATTACAATGGGGTCAGTGAAGACGAAGATGACGACTCCGACGACGACCTGGCTGAGTCGGACGACGACGACGGCTCCCCCAAGCCTAGCTCCCCGGCTGGTATTGACTCGGGTGCGGTTGACTTCGAGGACAGCTCGGATGAGCTGCAGCCCAGCGACGACGATGACACTCCGCCGTCCAAGAAAACGAAGCGTGCTGATCTACCAATCTCGACCGTGATCGGAAGCAGGTTAAGCGGCGTAAGCCTTCTCTACCGTCTGCTCGTCACCTTCGCCGTATGGAGGCACAAACCAAGGCGTTCCTGATGAAGACGATGGATGACACTCACATCCGTCTTGTCAAGAACCTGACAACGGCCTTCGACATCTTCCAGGCCATCTGCACCAAGTATGAGGGTGCGGCCTTTCATGGCGACCCCTACTTCATCCAGCATTTCCTTATGGAGATCAAGTACGAAGAAGGTGGTGATCTGGCCAGCTTCTTCCTTGAGCTGGAAAACGCGATGAAAGCCGCGTCTGAAGCAACCGAGTCTCCCTTGACTGACGGACAGAAGTCACTGTACCTGTTCCACTCGATGCCGAAGACTTGGAAGGACGATCTCCGAGTTTGGAAAGGTGTGCGGAAGTATATCCCGTATGATGAGCTCAAGATGAGTATTGAGACCAAGGTTCGCGAAATCCAGGCTCAAGAACGTTACAGCCGTATCAAAGGGACACCTGAGAGTCAAACAACTCAAGCTGAACGGGCTCTCATTGCTCCTTCTCAGGATTCTGCGTTGGCAGCTCAAGCGACTGTCCCTGTTGATGTCTGCAGCTACTGTCAGAAACCACGCCACAACATCCGTCAGTGCCGTGCTCTACAGAAGGACTTACGCGATGGCTGCGTTAAGGCTGGCACTGTTCTCCCTGCTAACTTTGAGCTACGCGGACCTAACAACTATCGGTCGCATCCTTACCACAACAACAACAACAGCAACCATGGGCGATCTGGTGGTGGTGGGTCATGGCATCAAGGTGGCCGAGGTGGTCGTGGCGGTGGTCGTGGCCGCGGTAACTATGGTGGCAATCGCAACAACAACAACGGCAACACCAACGGCAACAACAACAACAACAGCACCAACAAGTCCTCTCGTCGCGATGAAGGTGGCTACGGTCAGTCACGCCGCAAAGAGACCCTGATTGCTGTTGTATCGAATGTGCAAACAGCTCCAGCCGCTATTAGCCTCACGGCGCAACGTAACCAGGACTTTGATTCCAGCTGGACGATTGACTCAGGTTGCAGCAGTCACGTTACTCATCATGAGGCATGGTTCAAGACTAAAACACCTGCAAGCGGAGGCATCACTGTTGGTGGAAAATCGCAGGTCCCCAGTCTTGGCGGATGTCGGTACTTCGTAGTATTCATTGACGACTTCAGTCGCTACATGTTTACCTACCCGATGAAGGCACGTAGCGAACTCTATTAATGCTACAAAGACTTTCGCATGAAAGCTTTGAATATATTCCGAAGTGATGTTCATA
Organism: Phytophthora capsici; assembly: GCA_030324255.1. NCBI lineage: Eukaryota > Oomycota > Peronosporomycetes > Peronosporales > Peronosporaceae > Phytophthora > Phytophthora capsici. Next base: position 338,416 of record CM059345.1, read on the forward strand.
CTCTTGAATATCTCCTGCCACCGCCGGATGTGGACATCCAGGCCTTACAGGCTGACAATGCCAAGGAGTACGAGAAACTGGGACGCATCATCTTCTCTAAATACGGAACGCACGCTCAATTTACCAATGCTTATACACCACAACAGAATGGTGTTGCAGAACGCCGCATGCGCACAATCATGGAACGTGTCCGTGCGCTACTGTTAGATGCCTCGCTACCCAAACAACTGTGGGCAGAGTGTGTTTCACATGTTACGACACTCCTCAACATGACACCAAGCGCTAACACACAGGATTGTACACCGTTTGAGTTGTGGTACAATCGAAAGCCAACTGTTCAGTATCTGAAAGTGTTTGGCTGTGCTGCGTATGTCCATATCAACGACATCTACAGGGACAAACTTGATCCCAGAGCCAAACTCTGCATCTATCTTGGAATTCCTGAACACAAGAAAGGATACCGACTCATGGACGTAAAAACCCATAGTGTTGTTTACAGTCGCGACGTTGTTTTCAATGAGATTGACTTTCCTACTGTTGAAAATATTGAGGTCACTTCAGGCCCGCTTCAGCTGCCGGTTCACTTAACAGAAGCCCCCATCCCTGATGTTGAACTTCCAACATGTGTCCCTTCGGAAACACAAACTGATCCATCTCAGCCTGAATCTCCGGGTGACTTTGGTGTAGAACCACAACATGCACCTATTACCGCATCGAACCAACTTCCTTCCCTTGGGGAGGCACTGGAACGTGGCGTCTTGACATACTCCTTCGTTACGGAAATGCCCTCTCAACCTTCGATGACAGGTGTAAAACGCCCTCGGTATGAGGAAGGAATCAATCTTAGCCAGTTAACTTCTCGCGAAGACGTTCAGGAAGAGGAAGAACGCATGTCTCTAGTCCTCAGTCTCCTTGCGATTCGCCATGTGCCGGAACCAAAAACATATTACGGGGCGATGCGTTCATCGTATGCAGACAAATGGCATGCAGCTACTGACTCAGAATACCAGTCACTAATGAAAAACCAGACGTGGATCCTGGTAACTCCTCCCAAAAACCGCAAAGTACTCCAAAATCGGTGGGTCTTTGTTGTTAAATACACTGGCTCTGGAGCAATCGATCGCTTTAAAGCACGGTTAGTTATCAAAGGCTTCTTACAGCAATATGGAGTTGATTACAATGAGATATTTGCCCCTGTTATCCGCATGGAAGTCCTACGCCTGCTACTAACGATCGCAGCTCTCCTTGACTTTGAAATCCACCAGATGGATGTCAAGACAGCGTTTCTCAACGGAACTCTCGACGAGGAAATCTATATGAAACAACCAGAAGGGTTTGTAGTTCCTGGCAAGGAGGGCCTCGTTTGCAAGCTCCTCAAAAGCCTTTACGGTCTAAAACAGGCACCCCGTATCTGGTATCACACATTGTCCACGTTTTTGGAAAGCCTTGGATTCCACAGACTGATTAAAGATCGATGCGTATTCATAGCGGCTTTTGAAGGCGAGACATGTTACATTGCCGTCTATGTTGATGACTTACTGATCATTGCACCAACTGTCAGCCTCGTATGTCAGATCAAATCTGCCTTGAACAAAAGATTCTCCATGACAGATTTAGGGGAGGTGAAGTACATCCTCGGCTGGTCAATCGAACGAAACCGCGAAGCCCGAACGATATTTATCCACCAACGCAAGTATGCTCGCACAGTGTTAGATCGCTTTAAGAACCTGGTAACATATCCAGTGGCAACTCCATCAGATCGTAATGCCAAGCTAACAAGTCAAATGCAACCAAATACACAACTTGAAAAAGAAACAATGCAAGACATTCCCTACCGTGAAGTTGTTGGAAGTGTCATGTACCTCATGGTTGGCACAAGACCCGACCTAGCATTCTACATGCGTGATGTTAGCCAATTTCTTGCTAATCCTGGACAGGAACATTGGAAAGCAGTGATTAGAGGGCTTAAGTATCTCTCTGGTACAGATGATCTTGGTCTACTACTAGGAGGATCACAAACGGTTAACACAGAAAATCTTGCAGATCACCACACAGCTTACACCGACTCAGACTATGCTAACTGTCCTGACAGTTGACGCTCTGTAGGTGGCTACATCACTATGTTAGGCCAAAGCCCAATATCCTGGCTTTCAAGAAAGCACCACACAGTTGTGCTGTCGACCACAGAAGCTGAATACATTGCATTGTGTCATTGCATGCAGGAGTTGATATTCCTTAAGCTACTGCTAAAAGAACTTGGCTTCCTAACCACAAAAGCAGTCACGATAAAAGAAGACAACCAAAGTTGCATTAAAATCTCAAATAATCCCGAACTACACGGACGATCAAAACACATTGATATTCGATATCACTTTGTACAGGAAAAGGTTGAGAGATGCGAATTTTGTATTGAGTATTGCAACACCAAAGCGATGGTAGCAGACATTTTTACTAAAGCCCTTGATAAGCACCAATTTAGAGACTTAAGAAACAAGTTAGGTATGCACTCTCTCGCTAAACTTAACAGTTAAACATACTTTAAAATACACGATAAATTTCACCATTTATATTACCTCACAACTTTTAAAGAGTCACGTAGTAACATGAGTTTTTCCCTTTAAGAACTCTTACATGCAAAGGTTTTCTCAGTTACTTTTCGATAAGGTTTTTACACTGAAAGTGTTTTTTCCTGGCACACAGCCGCCAAATATACATGTACATTTAATTTTACAATAGAACAAAAGTGAAGGTAAACAAATCAAAAATATATTTTGATCTTAATCTAAAAGTGCAACTTTACGAACGAACATCACTCTGTCGATCCACTCACCGTAGTCGTCCAAAGGGCGCTGAGACGAGTCGTCAAAAACTGTCCTCTGGGCTCCACGGACCTGGAGGACAAATGCATGTCCAACCGCCATAGTATTACCGGCAGCAACCAAGTAAATACCATCTTCTAATGGCAACCGTACTATGGCAGCGACACCTCGGTGTCCCGTGCGGTGCCTGTTGTACTCAATATCCTCCAATGATAGCCGAGAACCACCTATATGTAACTGTAAAATAAAAGCTCGAAAAATTGTCCACGGCACTCCACGAGACAGGTCTTGCTTTAATTCTGTTGCTCTTGCAAGGAACTCCTGAACATGGGAGTTCCGAACACCAAACGGCTCACCCACTAGCAGCAATGCATGCTGCAGCGCAAGAAACATGCATGTACCCATCGGGTTGGCACCAGCAACCGATGGGTACAACTTGCTGACGAACTGAAAAAAGTCGGTTTGCCGACCTCCGTCAACCCACTCGTCCACAATCTTTATAGCGTTTTCAAATCCGTCTTCAACTAGCATGGCTCGCGGCTCCCATGTGCGTGGTAGCCGGCCGTGCTTGTGGGTCCTCCACAGAACTCTGTAGAGTAAGGCACCAGTTGCACTCGTTTTTCTGTCTTTTATAAATGCGACGCCCCAAGTCTGGGGCTCGCACGGACGCTCCTTGCGTCGACGTTGCCTTTTAGGTTTGGACCCTCGTATGAACGATGGGCTAAAGGTGGCCGGAGGTTGCCTGGATCGAATGCTGCGGCGAATTTCAGGTACAGTTGAGGTCGAAGTTGTTGGCTCGGTGCATGTAGTTGAAGTGGATTGATGTTGAGTTGTAATTGTGCTCGAAGAATTAGCCGTAGCCGTATCACTAACTGGTAGCGAATTCGTAGTCGAATGTAACTGCTTTGGATCTGCCGTTGTAATGAGATGCAGGGCGCTTGTAGTGTCCATCCGGGCCACCTGTGTAGACCGAGGTATGATTCTCAAAGCTGGCGTTGAATAACTGAGCCTCGAGCCAATCTGCCTGGTCTCCACAAGTAACCTGAATGACGCCAACCGAGCGAGAATGAAACGTTGCAGCCCACAGCTGGCTGTTGAAGCACTCTTGTTTCGCATCATATTGGCACGATGTAGCAAGAAAATGAAAAGGAGCATACTCGGTCTTCGCGTCGTCCACTTCAGCTCGATGAAACCCATCAACCAGAACAATTGCACCTTGAGTTTGGCGACGGATAGCCACGATATCAATCGATGAGAGATTGGTAAGTCGAGAGGACGATCCTTGATCTAAATACACCACCGCGTTCTTCAGTTCGCTTGTTTTCAAGCGACGGATGACAAGCACCTTCTTCCTCTTGATGCACGCCAAATAAAACGCAAGAAGCATAAGAAAGCAGGACTTCCCGACACCTGGTGAGCCTACAATCACAACGCGATCCTCTCCAAACAGCAGCTTTTTAATTACCTTCCAGGAAAATTATCGAACCCAAGGTGCTGACCGAGTTCATCCCCTTGCCCGTCCCTGAAAAGGAATTTCAACTCGCAATCTGTCTATGGTACAACAGAGTGACGATCCAATTGTCATGACACCTACCTTGCACGAGTTTTGGAAGAAGTTCAGCGAGTTCCCTCTGTACTATTTCGTTCGGATGGAAGAAGTGGTGTTAATCTCTTCAAGACCTTAGCAACTTCAATATCTGCTGAACGCTTGGACCCAACATCCGGAGATGGAACCACCACCAGCACGTGAATTTGGTCAGTGGATGGCAGCTCCATTTTGTTCTTCTTGTATAACCATGTTGTTAAGGTCTTTGAAGCCAGAATCTGTTCTCCAGCCGTCAGCGAATTGATGTAATCGTCAGATTCTCCTTTCACCAGCTTCAGAGCAGCCCGATGTTCGTCTGGAAGCCACTTGAAACTTTCCTCCTTCATCTCCTCCGCAGAACGGTGGTAGACAGGGACGACTTCTTTCCCGTCATCGCCTTCAACGGGCTGCTTCGCCAGGAACAGCTGCAGCTTGTCTCTATCGACATCTTTCAAATCGTTCGGCTTCTGACTCTTGATCTCCAACTTCAAGTCATCCACCGTTTGATCTGCGCCAACTTCCACCGAGAACGCACTTCCCGCCTCCCCAACGATCGCACAAAACAGCTTCACCATCTTTCCACAAGTCGGATGAGAAGGGAGGATCCGTACACAAGCGGAAATGGTGGGCGTGTGACATAGACTTCTAGCCAATGGTGGTTCTCAAGGAGAAAGTGATAGCAGCGGCACAGCCTTTGTTAAGTTGATGGACCGCTTTGCGCTTATTCTAGTGTTTTCGGACGGGAAAGGAGGAGAGCCACGCAAGCGGAACACGGTCATGAACTATTACCGTAACCCGAAAAACTGGCTACTTGAATGCTACCCTCGACACCGTGGCGCCATTGAGCAGCAGCTACTCAAAATGGGAAGGATTTTGGAGCGCCATTGTCTTCTCCGTCAGCACGGGGGAATGGTGAACAAGGCTCCTGCATGCACGAAGAATGACTTGCGCTTTCTAGTCGATGGCATGTACTACGATGCAGTGGGGGAGACAGATTATCAAGACGCAGCTCTTTTGGTCATTATGTGGTACGCTTTTGGGAGAGCATCAGACCTCTCTTCGGAAGTCCAATCTCTCGCTATCAGCTGACAGCGTCCTCTTCATTCGTTTGATACGGGCGAAAACATCAGAAGAACAAGGCCTCTCGCTTTTCCCAGATAAGGAATCCTTCATCACATGTCCGATTAATGCTGTCGCTATGGCGCTAGCTATGCAAACATTCCCTACTGCGTCTCTACTCAACTTCGCATTGTCTTCTATCGGCGAAGATATCGAATCTCCGATTGTTATGAGCCAGATCCCACTTTCCGATGTATTGCTGCAATGTGGAGAGGACAGCAATCATGAAGAAGCCGAGACTACAAGTTCTAAAAAGCAGCGGCGAGCGGCTCCGCTCAAGTTACAAGGCTATGTCAATCGAGTATTAAAAACAGATGCTGCTGGAGAAGGCTAACATTACCGCGAATTTGTCATCTCACTCGTTCCGGCGTGGTGGGGCGCAGCACGCCAATGGAGACTCAACTTTGAGCGCCCAGTGGATTTTTGATCGTGGTAACTGGAGTATGACTGCAACAAGCAAAGCGTTTGCTTATGTATTAAATACAACAACAGAAGACAAGAAAGTATCGAAGGTGCTAAGCAACTGGAGATCAGACGACGAGCCAGACATTCCGACTTTGAAGGGTTTCGATTCCGTATCCCGACGTAGAATTCGTCAGGTTGGTGGCTGGCTATTTGCATCAAGCATTGGATTTGAGGATAAGACGCTGAATCTCGAACATCACGTTTTTGACCTACTTACTGCGACGCTCATTCTCTACTTCCCTGCGGACGGGCTTTTTCTCGGTGGGAATTGAGATGCCTGACGTTCTAGCATGGAGCATGGAGCTGAAGCGTGGTGGATCGAAAGCTGACTCGAAACCAGATAAAAGACCTTTCACCCAAGAAATGCAGCTAATTAATCACCAGAACACCGTGATTGCCCAACTCATTGAAGCCAATCGCCAGCTTAGATCACGTATGGCTGCCTTAGAAATATCTGACGAAGCGACACGGAGAAAAGCACCTACGACTACTGCTAATGAGCTCCCACAGCTTACAAGGTTGCCTTCCAAAGGAAGATTGAGAGCTGCAACAAAATCAGCAGCGGCGAATTGGTTCGAGTGGTACGCATCGACTCATCCGCTCTGGGAAATATGTCAAGACAAGCAATACAAGTCCCAATTAAAGCAGATCGTAAGTTTCATGATGTTTTTTTCTGCCTCAAGGTTTCTGCTTGGTCCCGAAAGCTTCTAATTACACTGATCATGTAATGAAAACTGGTAATGAGGCTGAAGCTGGCCTTCAAGTCTTCATGCGGAGTCGCGGAGCTAAGCGGAAATTTGGATCTGGTCTTCTCAAACAACTGCGAGAACTACAACGGGAAGGAGCTTTTGCTGAGCAAATCAAGCAGTATCAGGCACTTGAGGCAACTGGAATGATCACTGATCCAGCTCCAGATATACCTAAAACTTTGTTGTACGCGTCGAAGTAATAAGGGTAGCAGATAACCGATTAGTCCGACCGCTTACAGATTAGTTCGACCACTTACAGATCAGTTCGACCACTTACAGATTAGTCCGACTGGTTACGGATTAGTTCGACCGCTTACAGATTTGTTCGACCGATTACAGTCCGACCGCTTACAGATTAGTTCGACCACTTACAGGTTAATCCAACCGCTTACCGATTAGTCCGACCGCTTACAGATTAGTTCGACCACTTACAGATTAGTTCGACCACTTACAGATTAGTCCGACTGGTTACGGATTAGTTCGACCGCTTACAGATTTGTTCGACCGATTACAGTCCGACCGCTTACAGATTAGTTCGACCACTTACAGATTAGTCCGACCGCTTACAGATTAGCTCGACCACTTACAGATTAGTCCGCTTAGTCCGACTGGTTATAGATTAGTCCGACCGTTTATACAATAGGTTACACTTAGGTTATGGGGCTGAGATTTGTGGTCACAGCGCTATCGCCCCTCCACCGCATTGGACTCGCCGCTATGACCGAAAAGACGACAAAACGAGTCCACAAAGACGCTCCCGAAGCCGATATTATCAAGGCGCTGAAGACGTGGCAAAGCCATCGCGAGCAGTGGGGGTCTATGGAAGCTTCGCGAAAGCTTGGCTACCCGAAGGGAACTTTGATCGGCTGGAGAATCAAGTACTCAGACCGCACCTAAGCAAGGACCCTGTCCCACTTCGACCGGCCAACCGCTTGCGAGCACCAGGAGGTGGGCGGAAGCACAAGTCCCTGGAATGGGGAGGTTCAGTTCGTGAATACTACGCGAAATCTCCTCGACAAGACGAACGGGTCAGCAATGCAGATATTCTGGCAAATTGCCGCACCAAGAAGGAGTTTAAAGTCAAGTCAAAGGATGCACAGGCTGTTTGGGTAAGCTGTTTCATTCCGCACACCAAGAAATCGCAAATTACAGCTGCTTGCATATCAGAAGCTGACGCTCAGGCTCCTGTTGCAACGCCCAACGAAGCCCCCACCAATACCCCCGAGTCATCCACGGCAGAAACCGTTCGAATGTACGACGTCCCTGATGGTGGCCCGGATGACGCCCGTGATGGCCCAGATGGCGCTTGTGACGACGGCCCAGATGGCGGACCAGATGACGGTCCGGACGAGGCCTCAGTTGATACTCCCCATTTTCCTGCGGCAGCGGCCATTACGTCTGACGTCGCTCCCGACGACGATGCTCATGACGGCGTCCTGAATGATACTCCACCCGATGGTCGTAGGCGTTTATCATCTGCACCCGACCATGACGCACCGATGGTCACCACTCCGAAGAGTGATAATTCAGCGCTGCAACCCAGGAAGCGTTATTCTCTTCGTGATCGCGGTACTTCAGCTAAATTCCTCTTCCGGTATCCAAACGAAGAGAGATCAAGCTCTCCGTCACGTATCACGGTTGCTGTTTATCCATCCGACCTTTTTTCTGTTGAGCCGTGCCAGCCATTAACAGGTTCGGTGATTGATTTGTGATTTACAAGCGCATTGCTCGAGGAAAAGGTTTTGCATATCCATTTGGCAGCTCACTATTTGTTCAGATAGAGCACGTGGGCCAGTCAACTAAATCATTCTCTGCTGTCAAGGAGTTGGTGGACAGAGTAGAATGGGATTCTTATCCATTCGTGCTTATACCTGTTGCAGCGGTGGAGCACTGGAGTCTCCTAATAGTGGAGCATCCTCTCTCTCTGATCGAGTACAGTGCTATCACATCGACTCAGTGGCATCGAAGCACCAGTCGCAGTACGTTTTTGATGTGGCCAAGCTCTTCTTGGAAAAGATCAGCGGTCATTCTGCAGTGATGGAGGGATTAGCGTTGACGATGCAACCTGAACAGCGAAACTACTACGATTGTGGTGTGTACATGTTGGACTGCATGAATAAGATTGCCCAGAATATCGTTCAAAACTCACCGAAGACTCTGATGAGCGACATTCGCAAGTTGACGAGCAAGTGTACAGCCTCTAAGGCTGATAATTTTCGAGCCTCTATGCGTGAGAAGTTCCAGAAGAGATTGCAGGATGCCTGACGAACGCCTTAGGAAGTAATGCAGTTTGGAAGACAGTATGCATTAAATTGTTAATCAAGTTGGTGTCGGGCACTGGACGTCATTGGATGTGGCCGCCCGGGCTTTTGTATGTCTCCCATTCGTAACTTGTGAGCCCTTTGAAGCTATCATTGTCCCATTGTGTAGGTGTAGATGTCCATGGCCTTCGAAACCACTGGTGAACGTGTTGTTGCCCTTGCCCTTAATTTCGCCTTCACCGCAGGCTCTCCGGATCCTCAAGCGGTGACGGACCACCACCCGTCGGACAGGCACCTTGCGTCTTGCCAATAGCGTGGTCACCACGACAGTCTCGCGGCCGTCCATGCGCATGCGCTTGAAAGTGTTGAGAGTGTCTGCCACAAAACCAACAAGGTTAGGCTTGGCCATCGGACCCCAGGGATCACGTAGGTGAGACCCATCGTCGTAGATCCAAGCGGCTCTTTGCATTGGCCGTTCACCTCGCACGGGGTCACAGCCTTCTGTTCGGGAAAAGGGGCCCAACTACATACTGTCGGCTCCATCAACATCGTCGCGACGGTCTCCGCAGAAGCCCAACACGGGACCGCCCAGGCTCTTGATGGTTACATCTCCTGACAGCACGATGAGGTCACCCCACGAAAGCGCGTCACCGTACTTGTCCTTGATGGGGTTCAGCAGCTTCAGCGCCTTGTCCAGGTTCGTGTTGGGCCCAACTGTGCTCGGGGTTGAACCGGATACGGCCACCTTCACAGCCACCACGACTGCCAGCACGGCGGTACGAGCCGTTTCAGTGCCACGCGAGACCGGTGAAGATATCTCCGTAGTGGCCGAAATCGGCGGGTCAGAAGTTCTGCGAGTCCATCATCAGCTTCTTAAGATCGGCCTTGACTGTAACGGGGTTACACGGGTTTACACCTGGTGTGTTCCACACATGGATACACTTTGTGTAAGGTACATATTAGGTGTACGGACACTCGAGGGAGTGTGTGTGGCTAATAGCCACACGTTATGCATTTGAAGTAGGATTTTACTTGGTTTTACTATGTTAGATAGTTTAACACATACATTTACCCCCTAGGCGGCTAGCCGCAATAAAAGATAAATAAACAGTTTGGATTCGGAACACTAAGAGTAAAGTCCTTTTATTAAGGTAGGTGCCTTTGGTAATAAAGGTCTATTAACCCTTAATAAGGTGTGTGTTAATCCTTAACTCGTGGAGTTAACCGTCTTCCTCTGACGCTAAAGCTACGGCAGCCCCGCTGCACTTGGTAGCACTAGTAGTCAATCCTGCGACTGAGTCTTTTGACTGATCCCTCTGAGAGGATGGAACACGCTGTGTTCGCGAGCTTGCCGCCAGGCCAGCAAGAGACGCTTAAAAAGCTTATGTCTCTGTTGGGCCCCGAGGGCATTGCTCATCTTGCTTCGCAAGGGCCAGAGGCGGTGTCCGCCAGACTGGAGGCTTTTGCAAGCTACGAGAAGGCGCTCTTAGAGCATGTACAAGAGCGCGTGAACGCAACGGCGTCCGCCGCATCGTCCGCGGCCGCGTCGTCGACGCACGAGTGGTCTAATAGACCGAAACCGCTCATGTTGAGCGTAAAGACCTTCGAGGGGAAGGAGGGGGAGAACCTTCTTCTCTGGACCCGACAGGTCGAGATGGCCATGGGATCGGCCCTGCTCCAGACTGAGCAACAGCGCGTAGCGCTGGCGATCTCGAAGCTCGGTGGCCGAGCTCAAGAATGGGCACTAACGTGCGGCACGTTTGTGGACGCTGCTTTCCCGACCTGGGATCAGCTGAAACAGCAACTAGTGCGTGTATTCGCGCCGCCTAACCAGGCGTACCGTATACGGTCGAAGTTCCTTGCTACCCGCCAGGGTAAAAAGGAGTTGATGGACTATGTCCAAGAGTTGAGAACTCTTGTAACAGGGTTACACGTACAAGTGGTTACACCACTTGTCTAACAGTTGCGCTAACTGTTAGAGGTTGGAAACGGACCTCAGGCCTTGGTGTGTGGAGCACACCAATGGATACATGGGCAGGCCATATCATTGGATGGCTCGTGTGCATTTACGCATGTTATTGGTAGAAAGCGAAGCATTTCTACCAATCAGTGCTCTTAGAAGAAATCAGAATTCTGTCAACCACACATTGACAGAACCTTTAGAAACAGATAGCAATCAGATTTAGGAGGTCCATAATTGGCTTATGCCAAATTCAATAACAGTTCTCATTTTACGGTATTTCGCAGTCTTAATATTGTTATATTTAATTTAATTATATTTACGGACGTAAGTATAATTAATTTAAGTCTAACTAATTGCACGCTTCCTCATACGCGTAAGCGCACGTGTACGCCACCTAATAGGCCTTAGTAGACCTATTACACCTGGTAGCACTTTGTAGTCCGTCCCACGACCGACTGCTGTTCGTTCGTATGGAGTCATACGAACGCGGGGTAGAGAACTCCCCCATGGATGAGGGGTCCACGGGGACCCCACACCAGTCCGTGACGCGCACGGACTGCCCCCACCTGTCGGATCCAGAGTGGGAGGCGCTCCAACGACTCTCACGAGTCATTGGTGAGGCAGCGGTAGCGGCGATGCTTCGCACGCTATCGCCGACAGAGCAACATGGTGTTGCTCTGGGGTACATTGTTAAGGAGCAACGAGATGTTGCTGCCTCGGTGGCTTCCCCGAAGCCACGCGTGGAGTCGTTGAAACTCCACGTGAGTACCTATGCGGGGAAGGAGGACGAGACCCTCCCTCGTTGGCTTGACGAACTCGACACAGCCGTTGCGGCTCGACGTATCGTCGATCCGATGTCGAAGATCGCGTTCGCCATGTCATGTTTGGGCGGACGCGCGAGGAGTTGGGCCTATGGGCGCCGACTCTCGGATCCTACGTGCTTCGGCACGTACGAAGGTTTTAAGGAGGAGCTCAAGCTCGCGTTTGAGCCCCCGAAGAACGAATTCAGATCGAGGGCGGAGTTCCTCGATCTGCAGCAGGGCAAGGATGACGTGCATTCCTATGCCCAGCGTGCTCGATACTTGATATCGAACATAGTGGCCAACCCGGTCGACGAGGCGACCAAGGTCGTCACGTTCATGAAGGGACTGAGAGACGGTCCCGTCAAGACGTACCTCTTCCGAGAGTATTCGAATACTCTCGAGGAAGCTATCAGCCTTGCGATGCAAGAGGAGTTTAGCCGGCGTCAAGCTAAACTCCATGCGAACGCGCCGAAGCCGGCGCGTCCTGTACCGAAGGCGGGAGGTCCGGAGCCTATGGACCTCTCGAGTGCTACGACTGCTGGTCAACAGCAGCGTAAGGGGTTCAAGGTACGATGTTACAAGTGTAGTAACATCGGTCACTTTGCACGCGAATGCACAGCGAGTGTGCATCCGGGCGGGCGTTCAAAAAACGCCAAGGACCAGTAGGCGCGGGGCGTCCTACTGGTGATTCAGTCTCGCGTGTCGAACTTGGACACGCGACGATGAGGACTGCTGCCCCCAGCGAGAAGGTTTCTCGCTGCAAGTTGCAAGATGACAAGCCAAACCTTGTCATCCTGAATGTTATGTCGAAGAGAGTTAACTCTCTTCGTGCCCTGGTGGACTCGGGCGCGTCGAACAACTTTGTTCGACAGGGAAGTCTTCGAAGTATGGACTTCGAAGAGGCCGACACGCCTCGCGGCGTGTTGGAGGTGCGGTTGGCAACAGGTGCCACCGTGAGGACCGAGAAGTGTGTGGTTAGTGTGCGCTTCTCGTACAAACGAAGGACGTTTGTGGAAGATCTTATCGTCTTGGATCTAGACGATAAGTTCGACTTGGTGTTAGGCATGCCGTGGCTTGCACGGCATGACCCGGTGATCAACTGGGAGAAGCGTACGGTCGTACGCTTCAACAGTGTGAGCGCGACAGAGAGCGATGGCCCTGTCAGTGCTACGCATGCATCGGCTGATGCATGTGACTCCCCGGTTGAGGCAGCAGCGCCCGCCGCTGCCTCCGATCGCCGCCGGCGACGCTCGACGACTCAGATAGTCGTTGAGAGAAAGTGTGTGTCGGCTCAGATATCTGAGTCTGAGTCTGAGCCGAAGGGTCGCCTCAGAAATCAGGTGAATGTGAATCACCTGAGTGATGGTAACGTACCGGTATTACCGGTATTACCGGTAGAGTTGGAGGTACTTCAAGCCCCCAAGGGTCGGGTCGACGATTGCGCGTCAGCCTTGATGGCTGACGAAGCCAATAGAATTCCGGTTCAAGGAACCGACGGACGGACGTCAGCTGCGATGGCTGACGTGACAGACGCGCGGCTAGTTCAAGGAACTAGCGATCGTACATCGGCCCCGGGAGCCGATGATACAAACAAAGGCCCGCTAGCCTGCACGGCTAGCGAAGACACGCCGACTGCGATAGTCGACGATGTGGAGGCTCCATCAGCTCGCGGAGTTGATGGAGGCGTGGCGGCAGGAGCCGACCACGCGGCAGGAGGTGCTGGCGGTTGCAAACGTCCAGCACCAGAACAACCTGCGTGCTCACGTGCAGGAGGACTGCACGCGATGAGCGGCACTCAAGCGGTGCTTGATAGTGCGAGTCAGCGGAGCGAGTCCGCTGACGATTGCGAAGACGACCCGTCCAAGGCAGAGCCCCTTGGACGCGGAGCACCTGGAGCGCGGCTCCAGGGAAGACTTTCGCGGCGCAAGCCATTGAAGCTGCGCGAGCCTCAGCAGGAGACTGAGGCTGGTGTTTCTGCGCGGCAGACACCGAGTGTCGAGACGCTGAACGTCTTGACACGTACTGGTACTGGATTGCAGTACCAGAGGATGCGGTTGGAGAATCCGCCGACGAGTGCGTCGGCGTTGACCGCGCTTCCAGTCATGAACTGGAAGGGCTTTGCGCGAGAGTTGTTCGATGGACGCATCGAACAAATTTGCATTCTCTCAGAGATTGAAAGGGTGGACCGCGAGGCCGAGGAGCTTAAGCAGCTCGTCGTCGATGGGATCACTGAGGGCGATGACACCCTCAGTGCGAAGACTAAGAAGCAGCGCTTCGAGGAGCAGAGTTGGGACTCGTTGAAGTCGAGTCCCTACTATGAGGTGCTGCGGGAGTACAAGGATGTACTCCCGGACGAGATCCCTTCGGAGCTTCCGAAGGACAAGGGCGTACAGCACGAGATTGATCTCGTGCCGGGCACAAAGTATTGCGTTACACGGCAGTGGCCACTGTCGCGTGAACAAGTTCAAGCGATCGACGACTTCTTCGAGAGTCGTCGTCTTGCAGGTCAAGTGCGGGAATCGAAGCAGGTCAAGTGCGGGAATCGAAGTCCCCGCACAGTGCCCCAACGTTCTGTGTCAAGAAGGCACAGGGCGGCTGGCGCATCGTTCATGCGTACAACAAGTTGAACGATGCGACGATACCGGCGCAGACGCCGATACCGCGAAAAGATGTGATCATCGATTCGATGGCCTTGAGCACTGTCTTCAGTGCTCTAGACCTGCGTGATGGATTCTATCAAATCCTCATGCGTGAGAGGGACATCCCTCTCACAGCGGTAAGCACTCCCAGCGGTATGCTGTGGGAGTGGCTCGTCATGCCGCAGGGACTTAAGAATGCCCCTGCGACGTTCAATAGATGTGTGACTCATCTATTGCGCTCGGTGCGCGACTTCGCACCGAGTTATTTCGACGACGTGTTCGTCCACAGCCGGGCTGTGAACGGGAAGACGGACATTGAGATGCACAAGGTGCATCTCCGGAAGCTGCTAGAGCTTATGAGGAAGCATAAGCTCTATGCAAACCTGAAGAAGTGTATCTTCGGGGCGAACGAGATACCCGTGCTGGGGTGCCTCGTGGGGAAAGACGGCGTGCGTTCTGACCCAGAGAAGGTCAGAGTGATCAATGAATGGCCCACGCCATCCAATGTGAAGGAACTGAGGCAGTTCCTTGGGCTTGCCACGTACTTGTGCAAGTACGTGGAGAACTACGCGGGCAAGATTCGCCCGCTATCACAGCTTCTTAAGAAGGAAGCTGAGTGGATTTGGACGACCGAATGCCAGGGGGCGTTCGATGCGGTCAAGCAGGGCTTGACTGAGGCTCCGATCTTGGCCGTCGCCGACCAAGATCGTCCCTTCCACGTAGTGTGTGATGCATCCGATTTCGCGATCGGATGTGCATTGATGCAACACGATCACGAGGGCCGTGATCGTGTGGTCTACTACCAGTCGCGTCAGCTGAAACCAGCTGAGCGTAACTACCCTGTACATGACAAGGAGCTCCTTGCCATGAAGTATGCACTCGCAAAGTTCCGAGTGTATCTAATTGGGAGTAGACCATTCGTGGTCTACACCGACCACGCATCACTGCGTACGGCGATTAAATCGCCGCACATCTCGCTCCTTCTTCGCGGAGTACAACTTCCGGGTGGAGTACAAACCCGGAAGACTCAACGTAGTGGCCGACGCGTTATCGCGTCGACCTGATTATGCGGAGACGGTCGACGCCAACAGTGTAGGCGTCGTGAGGACAAGTGTGCCGTCGTCAACGTTGATTGACGACGTGAAGGACGCGTATGCAAGGGATGCAGACGCGAAGGAGCTGCTGGAGTTCCTCACAGCACCTTCCGACGAGGCACGTCGGAAGCTAACTCCTCACCTTCGAGCTCGTGTACACCGCTATCGTGTACACGAAGGGCTACTGCTGTACAGTGCAGTAGACGACAATGCGGATCGCATTGTCGTTCCGAATGATCATGATCTGCGGCTGCGGATCATGTTCGAGTACCACGATGCCCCTACGGCGGGCATCCGGGTCGTGAGAAAACATACACTCTTCTCACGCGTGACTTCTACTGGCACCACCAGTACAAGTGGGTGCGCAAGTACGTTCGTGCTTGCGAGGTTTGCCAGCGCGTGAAGCTTGCGCCGTTTACGCAGGCTCCTCTTCAATCACTTCCGACTCCGTCGGAGTGTTGGCAGTCCATGTCCATGGACTTTGTCTTCGGTCTTCCGCCCGACAACAAGCGGAGGACAGGCATCGTTGTCTTTGTGGACCGATTCAGCAAGATGGTCCATCTTGCTGCCGTCCCGGCTACTGTTACAGCCGCGCAGACTGCGCGACTGTTTGTTGACATGGTGTTCAAACACCATGGCATGCCGCTCGACATTGTGTCGGACCGTGATCCACGCTTCACAGCGCGGTTCTGGCAAGAAATGTTTACACTTCTTGGTTCACAGTTGTCAATGTCGACTGCGGATCATCCGCAGACGGACGGCCAGACTGAACGCGTCAACCGCGTACTGGTTGACGCGCTGAAGAGCTACGCACACTCGTTCCCGCATTGGAGCGAGTGTTTACCGATGGCAGAGTTTGCCATCAACAACTCGGTGCATGCCTCGACAGGGCATACACCGTTCTACGTGAATGCCATGCGGCATCCACGTTTGCCGAGCATGCTCGGCGGGGTAGCTTCCTCCTTAAGTGGGGGAGGATCTACGGTTGCGTCTGAACAACCGCAGAGGACAGCTGATGACGTACTATCAGCTGCGGTGACGCGAGCTGCGTCTCGTTCGAGCAGGAACGAACGCGAGATGTCTGTGCCGGGCACAGACATAAGGGACGATAGCGAGCAGGCAGGGCCTGCTGCGGACGAAGGCGACGAGCTGAAAGAGTTCAGCTCGAATGCGCTAGACTTTGTCAAGCGAAGACAAGCCGTCATACGGTTTGTACAGGATGCTATCGCAGCTTCTGTCGATCGACAGAAGCTGAATGCGGACAATGTTGGCAGGGGCAACATGAATGAATTTAAGAAAGGTTCATTAGTTTTGTTAGCTACACGAAACTTGCCTAAACATGCAGTGTCTGATTTTGGAGCAAGTAAGCTTGCTCCAAGGTTCATCGGGCCGTTCAAAGTCCTTGAACGGCATGGTAACGCGTACCGGCTGGACATACCGTCCAGCATGAGACTCCATCCGACGTTCTACGTCAGGCGGTTGAAGCCGTACGTGCAGCACGAGTCATCTACGGGTGATGACACGCCTGAGAGACCTGGAAGGCCTTCTCGAGATCGCTCACGCGAGCGATCAGAGCGTTCAATCTCGTCCCGAGACCGGACGAGATGTTCGAGGCAGTCTGCGCAGCCTGCGCAGCATCAGCACGGAGGACTCGAACCTCCTGCTTCAGAGCAGCCATCTCGGCGCTCTGAGACTGCTCGAGCGCCGCAACACGATCGTGCAGGGCACGATCGCCATGGTCATAGCGTTGACCATACGGAGGGAGTGTTTCCGCCCCCTCCGCCGCCGTTGCGAGACGCGACTGGGTCGATCCGCTGGATAGTTGAGCGGATCGTGGCTCATAAGAGAACGAACTCTCAAAAGGTTCGTTTTCGTATTCGTTGGAGAGGATTTCCTCCCCATCGAGACACATGGGAGCCACGGAACGTCCTGATGGAGGACGTTCCGGAAATGGTGAGGGCGTACGAAGCCCACCATAACTTGCAGGCCTAAGGCTTGCACGAGGAGTGCTGCGGTCACCCACAGCACTCGGAGCTTCACGTGACTCAAGACGAGCACGGAGCTCCTTGATGTGATCGGGTACACGGGTCGTCGTGTACCCCAGTATATCACGGTCGGAGATACGTGTTGCCAGAGGTGGGCAACACGGACAGGGTGTGCCGAAGGGAACGGCACACAGGATCCCCGCTTCCATGCTTGCTTCATGGAGGCGTTCACACTTACCGCGCACGGTGTAAGTGTAGTAGCGATCGCGAGCATGCTTGATACGCTCGCGATAGGCTTTCGGGTCTTTGTTGAAGCTTTCAACAAAGGCGTTCCACGACTGACAAAGTGCCTGCCACTCTGGCACTTTGCTCTTGCGCGAAGTCTTCTTCGCGCTGAAGTATCGGAGCTCATGGAAGAGCCCGATATAGTAGTCGCGTCTTTGAGTCGGGGACTCAAAGACAATGCCAACAGCGACTTCGTCGTCGGTGATACTGTTGTCGTGGTACAACAGTATCGGGTTCGGTGGTGAGCAAGCACCGAACCGGTCATGGATCTCTGCCTCGGTAGGCATCCATGCAGCGCGCACTGGTGGTGGATCAGTGCGCGGAGAGATGAGCGCCCTCGACATGGGGGACGCTAAGTCATCATTGCGCGGACGCTTCGACGTGGAAGCGTCCGAGGTCTCTTCGCGGGGGCGTCGAGACCCCTTGGGTGGGTCGAGCGTGTCTTCGGACGAAGACACGTGGGCGGGATCCTCCTCTTCACGGAGCTCCCCATCTTCAGAATCCTCGTAGTCGAGAGGATACTCGTCGGAGTCGGCAGCGAAGTCGGACTTCTTCGCTGCATGCTTCTCCTTGAGGAGAGCATGGTACTCGGAGACAGAGAGTTTACTCTCTGTCGAACGACTGGAAGCAGCAGTGCTACTGGGCACTGCCGCTGTTGTGCTTGCTGCAGAGGCAGCAGGCGAGGCTTGCGCGTCCGCGGCTGCGGACGTGGTCTTGGGCGTTGGCGAGTTCATTCGGAAATGGACTCGTGGATTCTTCCTGTAACTTGACGGCCTTGTCAAGTTATGTCGGTTAACGTATCCGGATGGGTACGTTAAGTCTTAAGGGGGGGATGGTGTAACAGGGTTACACGTACAAGTGGTTACACCACTTGTCTAACAGTTGCGCTAACTGTTAGAGGTTGGAAACGGACCTCAGGCCTTGGTGTGTGGAGCACACCAATGGATACATGGGCGGGCCATATCATTGGATGGCTCGCGTGCATTTACGCATGTTATTGGTAGAAAGCGAAGCATTTCTACCAATCAGTGCTCTTAGAAGAAATCAGAATTCTGTCAACCACACATTGACAGAACCTTTAGAAACAGATAGCAATCAGATTTAGGAGGTCCATAATTGGCTTATGCCAAATTCAATAACAGTTCTCATTTTACGGTATTTCGCAGTCTTAATATTGTTATATTTAATTTAATTATATTTACGGACGTAAGTATAATTAATTTAAGTCTAACTAATTGCACGCTTCCTCATACGCGTAAGCGCACGTGTACGCCACCTAATAGGCCTTAGTAGACCTATTACAACTCTGATCGCCGGTATGGCGTCGAGCCCTCTCCCCGAGGCGGTCGCAGTGACCGTGTTTGACCATGTTGACCATGGAGGGCCTGCGCACGGGCGCGGCCCGAACGGAAGTTTTCCGTGTTCACCCTGCCTCATTTGAGGAGGCCGTGAACGTGGCATTGAATGCCGTCTATAATTTCCAGTCTGCGAGACATGGTTCGAGCGCTGGTAGTGCGAGCTCTTCGAGCGGTCTGAACCGATGGACCTCAGCCACGCTGAAGACGAGGCTGGCCTCTATGCTGCTGAGCAGCGCTACAGCATCCGTCGATGCTATACGTACGGGAGCACCCGCCACTTGAGGCCCAGTTGCCCGTTGCGCAACAAGGCCCAGGCTCCATCGAGCCGAAGCACCGCTTCGAACCCTCAACCAGGGTCGTCGCGGGGAAACGACGGAACCCAGTAGGTGCGGGGCGCCCTACTGGGGAGGAACTGAGTTCTGTTGGGCCTCTGGCAGGCAGGAGAGAACGGGACTCAGCCCCGCAGAGAGCTAAGCTCTCTAACTCACGTAGTGAGTCTTGTTAGTCGTTCAAGCGAACGTGAAGGGCTTCGACAAGCAGTGGAGAGTCTTGATCGACTCGGGAGCGTCCGGCAACTATGTCCGGCGCTCCACTATTGACGGTTTTAAACCGTATGTGGAGGCTCTGAAGGAGCCTCGAAGAGATAAGATCTCTGTCCGTCTTGCGACGGGGACACTAGTGACCGTGTCGAAGGTCTCTATTGACCTGAACGTGAAGTTCTTGGACTTCGATAGCGTGGAACGCTGCTTGGTCTTAGACCTGGATGAGAGGTATGACCTCATCCTTGGCATGGCGTGGCTCGAGAGCCACGAGCCATGGATCGACTGAAAGTCGAAGACGTTGGGCGCTACGCGCCCGTCTCCTAGTGGAGCATTGGCGAGTCATGAACCCACCTCTGCTCGGAGACAGAAGCGCTATTGGTGTGAGCACGGGACCGAGTCGGTCATGGTGCTAGACATTGGTATGTCAGAGTTGGTGAGCAACGAAGTTGCTGTTGGCCGTGCGTGTGACTCACAGGGCGTGCGCGTGGTGGCGCGTTATCCGCCGAGCGGTGTTTGTAGGGTCGCTGACCCGCCGCTGTGTCCTATGGACAATTGTGGAACGGCACGTACTCCGTTGAGCGGTGCTCGTAGGGTCACTGACCCGCCGCTGAGTGTCTCGAATGACACTGTCCCCTCTCCGAGGAGCCATAGTGCGTTGGCACCTAGGCAGAGCGACGGTGATGGCGTCCTGCAGCCCTCCTCCGGTCGTGCTCGGGCGAGGAGGGAGAGGAGGAAGAGACTCAGAGCGTCTGTGACGTCTATGACGTCGGACGAGGTGTCCAGCGTGTTTAGCGGTGAGGCTCCACGCGGCTGCAGTGAGCAGTTGTACACACTCGTGAATGGAGTGACAGGGGATGTCGACGGAGACATAAGTCCCGAGCGACACCCGTCGGTTGATGCTCTGTTAGAGCTGAACGAGATGTCCGTAGTTTGGCGAGGCCTTAAAGGCCGGCGAGCTTGCCGAGGTGGTCATGATACGACCCGAGGAGGAGTTGAACTCCTCGTCCGTCGTGAACGAAGCTGTCCGTGAGGACACGAAGCGAGCGCTAGTGGATTTTCGATCCTCAAGGATCCCTCGGATCCGTTTTATCCTTAGATCAAGGAATACCAAGATGTGGTGTCGAAGGACCCGCCGTCAGAGTTACCTCCGGATCGAGGCGTATGTGGTGTAGTGGTCCGCGAAGAAATTCGACGCGAGGGGCACTCACACACAGAGGGCCGGACTGCCAACTAACGGAGGGGGTACCCCGATCGGCCGTGGGGTCTGAAGATCTTCTCACCTTGTGTACCCGTTGACCTGGCGGGGTTAACGCTCTTCCTGGGTGACCTGGAAGAGGCCAAGTGGTTTGTTGAGCTGGAGTGTGGACGGCGCTCAGGGGTTATCGGTTGACGACCTTGCGGATACTTCTACGCACGATCGTCGGTAGGCAGAGTAGATCGTAGCTTGAATAAACTTGATCACTCTGAGTGGGGTTGTCCTTCGGGCTTGTATTGTTCCAAAGGGGGCAATGTGTTTCCAATGTCGATGCTTGGGCCGCCTACTGTTAGCGGTGGGGCTTGAGGGGTGGAGAGAGAAGCGTAGACCTGGCCAAGCTTCCCAGGTGTTGGTGCGGTTATTCTTCTTGAGCGTCTTGGGGTCCTTCGTCAAGGGGGCCAATATCCTCCCAGCCTTGGAATTCTTTGGAAGACCACTTGCGTGCTACAAGGAAAATCTCTACTGTTAACCATCTTAAATCCTTCCTATTCTTTCCCTTTCTGTTAACCATCTTAAATCCTTCCTATTCTTTCCCTTTCCTCCCATCATCTGCCCATCCCCCTCGCAGCTGACTGGCTACCTTGTACTTCGACCGGTGTACCCATTAATCGGTACATGTGAATCCTGATCAGTCTTGATCGCGGAGGCGTACCCAAATGATTGCACCGTATCGATCAGCGTTCCTGATCGCGGAGGTGTACGTGAATGATTGCACCATATCGATCAGCGTTCCTGATCGCGGAGGTGTACTTGAATGATTGCACCATATCGATCAGAATTCCTGATCATGACGTACTGGAATGATTGCACCTTTGTCGATCAGGATTCTTGATCGCGACAGTGTACCGAAATGACTGCACCATGTCGATCAGCTCTGGATCACCTCTCGAATGTCGGTGTTCTTCCAGAATTGGTGTCGATCACTCGATCAGTACCAAAAATTTGGTACCACTGCCGATCACTCACTCCGTGCCACAAAGTTGGTACACCGTCGGGATCCGTCTCAAACTGATTCGACAGAATCAGATCTGGTCTGATCGCATACATCATCTGAGTCTTTCCCGATCACACCGCGGCAACTGGCCTCTTGATCGTGTCGCACTTCACCACAGTCGCCCCCTGTCCGAGTCAACGCCATACGATGGCGGCGGCGCGGACATCGGCTCACACTTGCATTCCTTCCCCATTCGACGCATCTCCTACTAACATGAGTCCCCCCCCCCCCCGCGATCTCCATCGCCTGAAGGCACCCCCATTCGTGATACTGGTACGCTATTGTGTTTTCCGCCATTGTGATGTCTCCATTAACGTCTTGACGGCACAGATTCGGCGGAGACCAGAGGCCGTCGCTCTGCTAGCCCAGCAGCTGCTCCTGCCAGTCGTAGCAGTCCCGAACATGCAGGTGAGATCATTCCTTCCTACTTCGTTGTCTTTGTCCTACTGATACGTTCTTCTCCACAGATTCAGCGAGGGCCAGCAGCCAGCGAGCTGGACATGCTGCTTCGGACGGTGATCTTTACTGCCAATCGTCCGCTTCCACCGTTGAGTTACCGCCGTCTCCTGAGACTCCCGATCACCACGACGCTGTAGCCGGGCTCTTGGTCATCTCCGGCCGTAGGGCTGCCTCAGCCCATGATCGTGCGGCCAGTGCAAGCTCCGATCGTGCCTCTGCTGCAGCTTCCAATCCTCTTCGATCACCCCACTTTCGGTCTTCGTATGTTCGGTCTGATCAACGGCGTGTTCCAGTAGCTAACGCTAATGTCGGGCCTCCTCCGTTGGATGCATCGACGCTTCGATCAAGCCTCGTAGCCATTGAAGTGGCCTTAGAACGCGAAGGTGCTTCCCAGCAGCTTCGACAGGATTACGCAGATCTCCAGAGGCAACTCCGATCTGCTGAGGGCCATATCCAAGACTTGGAGCATCAGTTCCGCGAAGCTGCTCGATTGGCTTCTCCGTTCGTTCAGTACTGTCAACACCGATACGACCTCATCCGGCAAGACTTGAATGACTCCAGACGGCAGATTGGGGAGGTCGTCGATGCGCTAGCCGGCCATGAGGGTGATCGGGTACGGATCGCAAACCTCGAAAGTCAGCTCCAGGACGCTCGTCAGCAGCATGCGGTCGTGATCGACAGTCTGAATCAGACGATCAGCACCCTCACTGATCAACTGGCCGCTGCGCTGTTGCAGACCCCCACCGCCAGCTATCAAGATCTTCAACGTAAGCGCGTGGAGCTGAATTCGTCGATCGCCATTCGGGCCGACCTCCAGCAGGCACTGAATCAGGCGATCGCGGCTCGCGATCAACTCCAGACTCAGTTGGTCGCCGAGATGGACGCCCATACGCAGACTCGGCAGGAGTTGGCTGATTCTCAAGACTCGAATAGCGCGTTGGCATCTTCTCAAGACGCGCTTGAAGCAGCGGCCGATCAGTTGAGGCGTCAGCTAGCTTCTGTGCAGCAGAACCGGGCCCATGTGCGTCTGAGCGCTGATGCTAACTTCAACTTGGCCATTTCCGAACGTGATCAAGCATGTGACGAGCGAGATCGTGCCATCGTTGACCTCCAAGATCGTGATACCCAGCTTAGGCGAGCATATAGCGATCGGGATCGAACTCGTACGAGATGCGGACCTACCGTAAGTTCTTCATCCTCTTTATTCGCTGTTCTTGATCGTGATCGTGGCCGTCACTAACTCAATGCGTTCTATGTAGAAACCCACGTTGATGCGGCCCGACAGTCGGTTGCCCATCTTGAAAAGCAGATCGCCGATCTCCAGTCTTCTGCCGTGGATCTTCAGTAGCTCCGAGCAGACAACGCTTCTTTGCGCACCGATATCGAAGTCGAGCGGCAGCAACGGGTCGCTGCTGAGGAGGAGCGGGACCGGCTGTTGGTCGAACGTGACACGATCGGCCAACAGTTGGCCGGTCTTTCTTCGCTAGTGCAGGGCCGCCTGCCCACCAGTGCTGGATCGCCTTCTCGGGTGCCGAGTCCTCAGACGCCAGCGCCCCCACAAACTCGGTCTTCCTCGCAGAAGCGAACTCGGTCGCGATCGCCCGATTCTCTGCCTCCATCCAAGAGAACTCGGTCTTCTTCTGGTTCTTCAGCCTTACCGACCCAGATCGATTCCGACTGTGACAGCGAGGAGGGAGACGACGATCATGTGGAAAGTGGCGGCGATAACGGCCCCGACAGCAACCAGGAAGACGACGATCACGACGATGATCACCAAGATCGCCAATCAGGAGGCGTTCATCCCGGAGGCGGGTATGACTCCTCCAGCCCCAGTTCAAGCTCATCCAATGGATCCAACGCCAGCCGTAGCTCCGAGTCCAGCGGTTTTCTGTCCGACGGAGCTCTTGGTCGCCTTCCTGCCACGACGATCAGCCGTGATCAGTGGATTCCCGGCTACCAACGCCCCCAGTACTTCGCCCGGCGGGACATAGCCCCTTGGCCGGTTGCTGAAACTCGGCAGATCAGCGTCCGTAGCCTCACCGTCGACGCCATCTTCCGTGACTGGGGATGTCCCCGGCTCTGGCTCTTCCCAGCACGGCACCAGTGCCTCGTTCGACCGAGTGGAAGTACGAGTTGATCACGGAGGCGAACGTGCGGGCTCTTTACGACGCAGAGCCCTGGACAGCGTTGCAGACTGCGGTGATCCCTCACTCCTTCGACTTAACCGGGTGGTTTGTTCATTTTGCCTTGCAGTATACCACCTTCGAGACGGATCATCTTCAAGCTCAACACACTTCACGCTCACCGCCGACGTGCGGCAATCAAGTGTCTATCTTAATCGGCTTAACCGAGAGCGGAAACAACGGTGTTCGCGTGCTGGTCCCCGTTGGAAGAAGATTCTGGAGATCGTCCTCGAGGGAATGATCAGGGGTTATTGCGATCTTGATCTTCTACTGGATCCGTTTCTCCTACACTTTCCGCGCAAGAACGTCGAGCAGAGCACTTGGTATCCGGGCTTCGGCGCTCGTGTGGCTCCCGCCGACCTACTGGAAGCGCTTGCGCTCACTGATGCGTCCGGTCCATGACGTAATCAGTTCAGGGACAATCCTCAGGATCATCCTGGTCTCCAAGTCGCGCGTCTAGAGGGTAAGTTCAGGCTCGCGACATCTTCTAGTGATGACGATAGTGATCAGAATTAGGTCAGGTAGGTCGATCTTCTTGATAGTTGATCTTCGAGTGTCCACCTCATATATGTAGGGAGCCCTTTGGGCTCCATCGTCGGGGACGGCCCCTTCGATTCACGACACTGTTTTTCCACAAATATCCACCACCCATCTGGTATGCGACGTTCCTGCACACCTTTCTTTCCACATTCTCCCTTCCGCAGTATCCCACTACTGCGAAGGGTCTCCTTAATCTTCCTCGTGCGACTGCATCACGTTAAAGCGATTGCGGTTCGCCCTCTTCCTCTCGAACTCACGCAGCAAGGCGCCGCAGTTCAAGTCGGCTTCATCCACCCACGACGGCTCCTCGTAGCCCTTCCAGTGTACCAGGAACTCACGGTGCACACGGCCACAACGCGTCCTCCGGCCTGATCGTATATCAGCGATCCGCTCCACCTCGTACTCATCGTCTTCAAGCGCCGTCTCCTAGCTATCCTCCGGCAAGAGCGCCTCGTCAAAGTCAAAGCGGTCAGCATCAGGATCAACAAGTCGTGTCTTTGGTCGATCAGGGAAGTTCCTGATCAGCTTCAGCTTGGACAAGTGGACGATCGGAAAGACGTTGTAGTCCGATCCGGCGGTCTCAAGGCGAGCAGCGTGATTGCCGATCAACTCAGCGACGCGAAATGGCCCGTGCCACATATGCGCTAGCTTCCTTGCGTAACCGGTCTTCACGCGATCAAAATACAGCCATACCCGCGATCCAGTTTCGATCTGGTGCGAACGCACTTCTTCATTGTGACGATCAGCTCGGCTTCGAATGGCATCACGGAGGCGCTCGTTCACGTGTTCACGTGCGCGCTGATAGTGTTCCTGAATGTGATTCCTCCAGCGACGAGCGTCCCGATCACGGTGACCAGTGATGCCAATCGGCAAAGCGGCTTCTAGTGTCGATCGAGGATCCCAACCATGTGCAAGATAGAACGGGGTATCTCCACGTGTGCGATCATGCGCCGTGTTGAGCGCGAAGATGAGCCGTTCAGCGTATTCGTCCCAGTCTCGTTGATCAACGTCTGCGACGTACATCTTCAGCGAGCGTGTTAGCGTTTGTACCATTCGCTCCGCGGAACTGTTGCTCTGCGGCCGGTACGCCATAGTAGGGCTCTGTTTTTGCCCTACGATCCGGTTGAACGCACGGAAGAAATCAGCCATGAAGCCCGGCTCTCGATCATGTCGAATCACCTCGCTGGCGCCGAATCTCCGACAGACACACTCCTTGTAGTTCTCCGCGATCGTCTGAGCGGTCCGAGAATTACTCGCCTTCGCGATCACGTATCCCGTGAACAGGTCGATCCAGATCAACAGCTCCGTGTTCCCCTTGAACGACTTCTGCAACGATGGAATGTGATCCATCGCGATCACCTGGAAAGGGTACGTGGCTTGAATGTTTCCTGGCGATTCACCTTGCACCAGTGGACGTCCTTTTCCGGTCTCACAGTCGACACACTCACCAACGTATTTCTGTACTCTCTTGAACAGGCCTCGCCAGTGGAAGTGTATCCTGATCCTCTCGTAAGTCCTCCCGATTCCCTGGTGTCCTCCTTCTAGGCTGACGTGATAATGATGCAGGAAAATAAGACCGGAGCGTCTCAGGCACGACTACACGGACGACGGGATCTCGATCGGCATTCGACTTCGATCCTGTCGGGCAATACAGCAGCAGTCCACTTTCATCTAGACCATACTCGCTGGCGATATTGGCGCAGCTCTTCGCTTCTTCCACTGACAGGTTGATCACGTCGCCTCGCAGGTAAGCCTTCATATGTGCGATCCACACCTCTTCATCTTGAGCTTGTATGATCCGCTGAACCCTCATCTGCTGTACGATCGCTTCTTGTAGGATTTCTGGCTGCACTTGGCGTCTTCGACCAGCTGCTCGGGTGACAGCAGACACGTGGACAGCGGCGTCGTGTTCCTTCGGGCGCAGGATTTCATCCAGGCGATTGAACGTGATCAGGTCCTGTCGATCAGCGTCCAAGGTAATCATCTCGCCTGACTCTTGCTGTAGAGCTGTGTTGGCTAACTTGTCTGCGCTTTGATTCCATTCCCGCTTGACGTGTAGGAACTCGGGCCTCGGCCAGACCTTCAGTCGATCCATCGCCTTCTGTCGCAACAACTGAAGCTTGGGTGCCTTGCAGTCGATCTCGCCACGCATTTGGCGGATGATCAGGTTCGAGTCACCGCAGATCACGATCCGCCCCCGGTCTGATGTCGGAAGAAGATTAAGTCCAAGCAGGAGGCCATGATACTCCGCTTCGTTGACTGTGATCGCCAGCGCGAATCTCGACGCTGCAGAAACGACCGTCCACTCAGGGAGTTTCCAGAACACGGCACGACCTTCCGCTTGACGCTCGCGGATCCATTAAAGGAGACGACTAGCAAATCTTCATCCAGCTCCACCGTTGGAGGCGGTGTGATGATCAGCTTGCGTGGCTGCTTCCTCGGAGCGATAGCGATCAAGGCGTCGTCCATCTCTAATCGAGGCGTGATACTAGCTGCGAGTGCGCCCAAGATCTCGTCTTCGCCTCTGGAGCACTTTACGATCTCCAACTCCATCCTGACAGCAATGCAGCCCACTTTCCCAATCGTCCGTCAAGTCCCGACGAGTTCAACAACCAGAAAGCGCGGAATGCCGAGACAAGACCTTGACGGATCGGCCAACCAGCTGGGTGTAACACACATCCATCATTCGGAGCAGGGCCAAGACCTCCTTGTCGACCGTGCTGTAATTCAGCTCGTTGGTTTTCAAGGTACGACTGGTGAAGGTCACTGGCCAGTACACGCCATCATTTTCTTGCATGAGCGCGGCAGAGATCGCCCACTGGCTCGCGTACAGCACGACCACAGGTTCTCGATCAGGGTCGAAGTGTCGGAGGATCGGCGTGGCCACGATCTTGGCCTTCAGCAAAGTGAACGCGGTGATCGCTCTCGCCCACCGACCATCTTCTAGCGACTCGTCGCCCCCGGTCTGATGTACCTCAGCTCTCTCATCCTTCTGCCGATACTCATGGAAATCCACCTCGCGCAGCTCGTACAAGATCGCAGCGTAGATCGAGAAGTCCTCGATGAACCGACTGTAGTAGTTCAAGCTTCCAAGGAACGACTGCATTGATCGAAGCGAAGTCGGGAAAGGTAAGTTCCCCAGGGCTTCCAGATCCTTCGGGCTCGCCTCCAGACCTTCCGCTGACACAGGTACGCAACCTTGCTGTAGCCCCAGAAACTTTTGACCACACTGATTGACAGATTCCATCGATCACAGGTGTCTAGGAGCCGCTCGACTTTCTCGCAGAGACCATCCCAGCCGGAGCTGGTCACCAAGATATCGTCGATGTACGATCGTCGGCCGAGAACAGACGGCTTCAGCTCAGGTTCAGGTTCCCCGTCTTCAAACACGTCGATCAGCTTCGTCGACTCGTGATCAGCTCTGATACGAAGATGACCGTACAGGGCGTTGTCGATCAAGCGCTGGTAGATCTGCGGGGCATTCTTCAGTCCGAAGGGCATGCGTGTCCACTCGAAAAGTCCGAAAGGAGTGATGAACGCGGAGATCAGCCTGGCTCGTTCCGTCATACTGACTACCCAGAATCCACTCGCCATATCCAGTGAGCAATACCAGAGGACTTTATCCAGATCGTCCAAGAGATCGTTGATCAGCGGCATGGGGTACACCACCAACTTCGTCAAACTGTTCACCAACCGATAGTCGATGCAGAGGCGGATGTCGACCTCATTCTTCTTGATGATCACAACGATTGGAGATGCCCAAGGTGAGGTCGAATGCGTGATGATACCCGCCGACAGCAGTCCCTTGATCAAGTCCGATAGCTTCTCCCGAAACTGTGGAGCGACACGGCGCACGCGTTGGGCGACAGGGGTCGCGTTACCAACATCTATGTCGCAGACGGCGCCGCGCGCAGCTGGAGGGAGGGCATTTCCTTTTCCGATCAGGAGGTGTTGGCGTTTCCAGATGGTCTGCCTCAACCGTTCGATCTGCTCCGGCGTTTTCCCTTCTGCTTCCTCGATCTGGATGTCTTCAATCTTGACTTCCTCCGTGGTGGCGCTTACCTCCGGGAGTATAGCCATCTGATTCTCCAGATCTTCGGTGATCACGTCCTTCCCTTCATGGTAGCAGACTTCGTCATCTTCAGGCGTCGCTTCGGCGTCGGTCTCCGGTTCTAATTTCGGATCATCAGTCGCGTCGATCGTATGGTCGATCAGCGGCTGGTCATCGATCATCGGTTTTGGATTGTCGATCATCGGGCTGATCGACTTCGTCTTGAACTCCTGATCGACCATCGACTCTGGGTCTGGTTCCCGTTGATCTTGCTTCGAGTCAACTGGATCAGCCCATTTCACCGCCACAGCAGCTACTTCAGGCTTCGGACTAGACCCTTCGCGCTTCAGGATACCCTTCGGAATGTCGTACGTTGGTCGATCCACCAGTGGTCCCATGTACGTCGGCTCAGATTCCGCTTCCTCCTGCTGATCAGTGGTGGCTTCGTACGCAAGGTTCTGCCACTCAGCATAACGACGCGATCCCACGGAGATGAGTCCAGGTATCCGCGGTACGAGGTTCTCTGCCAGCCACAGCCCCAGTCGTGTGAGTCTCTGCAGCATCAGCTTCTTGTCGCTGATGTTCGTGATCTTCAGGTACTGTGTCCGGCCAAGGCCTTTCACCAAGGTAGACACCCATCTTTCTCCCCGGGCTATCCACAACTTCTCCCGCTCTAACGCTCGGGGCTTCGGTATCGGTATCTCCACAGATTCTCCGACTCCCACGTGAACGCTGTCGTCGAGCGTGATGTCGTGGCTGCTACGGCCATACGGAGGGCGGCGACCTGTCAACTGTACCCGCACTTCGTTCGGGAGACACATAGTTCCGTCGGCCAGATCAAGACGGATGCCGGCAGGAATCATGAAGTCCATGCCTAGGGTCACGTCCTGTCCGACCATGTCGCCAACCCACGCGTCGAAGAAGTACACCAAGAAACCGGCCAGCGTGATCTTGATCGTGGTACGTCCCAAAGTTGCGTACACATTCTCTGCGATCCCAATGCAATCTTGTCTCTGACTCTCGTCAATGATTCAGCCAACCTTACGAGCAAATGCGGTGCTAACGATTGAGACTTCAGCGCCGGAATCCAGAAGCAGCGTTGCTCTGGAGTTGTTGATCTTGCCGGTGGCCTTGGCCTGCTTGAACCACTTGCCAGGAGCGTGATACTTCCAGTAGCCGCGCGATTCGCCAGGTAAGAGATCCCCAGCTGAATCAGATGGTGACATCTTGGTATTGCTGACTAACGCTGGTCTTCCATGTTCCACATCAGGCAGGTGATCTTTCCAGTATCCACGCAGTTCGCCGTCAGCTAAATCAAGTTCCATCACAACATCCGATCGGGAGAATTCATCATTCCGCAAGCTCGCTACGTCTTCCATGAATTCCACGTATATTGTTGATCGGGGTTGTCATCTCACTGACTCTTGCCTTCGGCTGCCTTTCAACGTATGCAAAAATACAGAACTTAGAACGCTCGGCTCGTACCAGATTCAAACCTGGCGAGCGTCCTAGTTTAACATCTTCTCCGCGTTGGATGGCAGCATTCCGGCGTGGCGCGTCGGGTTGTACGACTGACGGATCAAGTTGTAAAACTCTTCCATCGGGCATTTGCCGTCTTCGTGGAGCTTGCCACAGGCACGACACACGTACAAGCAGTGATCGGCTGGGTGTCCGCGACGACCACACTTATCGCAGGTCAGGCGTTTCCAGCATCCAAGGTCGGAGTGCCTCGTGGATCCACAGTGCGAGCACGGTGGCGGACGTTCCTCCAGGCGCGATCCATCTTCGCGATCAGTGCGAGCCGGCGACTTGCCTTCCTCCCAACGGCTCGGGCGTTGAGTTTCCGGTTTACGGTGATCAGCTGCAGCGGCCAGGTAGACATGCGACGGGGCCCGGTCATCCTCTGATCCACTTGATTCCAGTTCAGATCCCGATCCGGCACTGTCGTATGAGGTACGGATGGCACGGGCAGCGCGGGTGATCTTCGAGGCAGCTTGCGGTGGGGCACTTGGTGCCTTCTGCCGGAACTTGTTCCATCCAGCAACAGCTTTGCCTTGGCGGACTTTAGCGCGCTGACGCGCACGTAGAATCTCGGCGAGGGAGTCCCCGTCGGTGACGCGCAGCAGAGTTAGCTGATCAGCCAACTCGCGGTCGTCGAGGGTCTCAATGAAGTGTTCGACATGCTCACGCTTCACGGGCGCCGGACCAGTCTTGATCTCCAGCTTCGCACGTAGATCCAACACTGTGGGTCTGTGAAGATACTCAAGGGGCTTCTCGTCTGATCGTTTCCTCGCGTGGAAATACTGCCTTGCGAGTGACACGCCCAGCCCACAGTACTCGACCCGGAATTCGCCAAGCAGGTCGTTCCACTTGCTGCAGGTGGTTCTCCCAGCTGCTGGTACCGGGCCGACTAGAAGGTTGCTGAAGACAATGCACTTCTCGCTGTCGGTTGCTTGATCACGAGCGAAGGCGGACTTCACTTTGCTCAACCAGCTTCTGGCCTTCTCTTCGTCGAAGTCTTTGCCGGAGAACTCCTTCAGCTCGGAGATCGCGGAGATCCTGACTCGGGGAACTGCAGAGTTGCCAGTGGACGACGTGGCATCGACGGATGACACAGCGTTGACGCATGGAACCTCGATACCCAAGTCATCTGGATCGTACTCTTCTGGATGATCATGATGTGATCCGACCGACGCCATGTCGACGTCTTGAGTGCCGACATTCTTCGGGGGATCGGATATGCGCGGCGTCCGAGCGACGGCAGCTTCTTGCTCCTTCTGGTAGCGATCCATCGCGGCATTGAAGAACGATTGAAGACTACCACTGGACGCTACGGTCGACACTGGCGCCAGGTTCGATTCCTTCTTCCTGGCTTCCAGCATGGCTGCTCCAGCCGGTCCGAGCGTCATCCTGCTCAGCTCGATCGAGCTATCGGATCCCGCCTCCGACACTCTCGCGGATGTCTTCGCAGACGCGAACGAGGAGTGGGGTGATCCGGACTGACTCGAGTACGTCGTTGTCAGTCCCTGATCGGTGGTCGAGATGATAGCGCCTACCAGCGGTGTGAGCAGTTTCACCAAGTGCTTAGTGGATCCTTCAAGTGTGGGAAGATCAAGTTCGAGCAGTTCCCGGCCACGATTCCCGCTTCCTTCAGCATGCGCATCAGGGCGCTGATCGCCGCCGCTTGATCCACCGGCTTGGCTGGCTTGATCACCGGGCCTTGAAGATCGATGATCAGCTTCGGCTTCATCACCTTCATGACCGGGCCGTCGATCAAGAACGCGCGGAGTTTCTTCCGGTAGAGGACGACGCGCAACTCGTCTTATGTCCAAGTCTTGGCATCACCACTCTCGTCCGCGTCGGGTGCCTTCAGCTTCATCTTCGCGGGCTTCGGCGTCGCCTTCTTCGACTTCTTCGAGGAGGGGTGCGGAGTGGGGGTGGTGGTTTTGGGTGAAGGTCCTTCCGTTTTCACGGATGGATCTTCATCCGGCGGATTACGACTCGCGTCGCGGTCCGCGGGGGGGGCGAAGGGAGGAGGGTGAGGCTTTTCTTCCAGGCCCATCGCTGAACCTTCCTCCTTGACCCCGCCAGAGCTCCTCCCAGGGCTCTGACGTTCGGTGTACTCTTCACTCTTCAGATGCGACGAC
Source organism: Phytophthora capsici (assembly GCA_030324255.1). Classification (NCBI taxonomy): domain Eukaryota; phylum Oomycota; class Peronosporomycetes; order Peronosporales; family Peronosporaceae; genus Phytophthora; species Phytophthora capsici. Next base: position 371,212 of record CM059345.1, read on the forward strand.
GACGATACACCTTCCGTCGACACACCGATACTTCCTGGCTCAACCTTGATCTTGGCCTCGTCTTGACTGGACTCACGGTGATATCCAAGGTCACCAGAAGATCCGGGCACGCGCACCATTGTGGTGTAGTGGTCCGCGAAGAAATTCGACGCGAGGGGCACTCACACACAGAGGGGCCGGACTGCCAACTAACGGAGGGGGTACTCCGATCGACCGTGGGGTCTGAAGATCTTCTCACCTTTTGTACCCGTTGACCTGGCGGGGTTAGCGCTCTTTGTGGGTGACCTAGAGAGATCAAGAGGTTGTTTGTTCTTGGCTGAGCTGGAGTGTGGACGGCACTCAGGGGTAATCGGTTGACGATCTTGCGGATACTTCTTCACTTGATCGTCCGTGGGGTAGAGTAGATCGCAGCTTGAATAAACTTGATCACTCTGGGTTGTCCTTCGGGCTTGTGTTGTTCCAAAGGGGCCAATGTGTTTCCAATGTAGATGCTTGGGCCGCCTACTGTTAGCGGTGGAGTTGAGGGGGGGGAGAGAAAGAAGTGTTGACCTGGCCAAGCTTCCCAGGTGTTGGTGCGGTTATTCTTCTTGAGCGTCTTGGGGTCCTTCGTTAAGGGGGGCCAATATACTTCCCAGCCTTGGAATTCTGCGGAACACCACTTGCGTGCTACAATGAAAATCTCTACTGTTAACCATCTTAAATCCTTCCTATTCTTTCCCTTTCTGTTAACCATCTTAAATCCTTCCTATTCTTTCCCTTTCCTCCCATCATCTGCCCATCCCCCTCGCAGCTGACTGGCTACCTTGTACTTCGGCCGGTGTACCCATTAATCGGTACATGTGAATCCTGATCGGTCTTGATCGCGGAGGCGTACCCAAATGATTGCACCGTATCGATCAGCGTTCCTGATCGCGGAGGTGTACGTGAATGATTGCACCATATCGATCAGTATTCCTAATCGCGGAGGTGTACTTGAATGATTGCACCATATCGATCAGCATTCCTGATCGCCATGACGTACTGGAATGATTGCACCTTTGTCGATCAGGATTCTTGATCGCGACAGTGTACCGAAATGACTGCACCATGTCGATCAGCTCTGGATCACCTCTCGAATGTCGGTGTTCTTCCAGAATTGGTGTCGATCACTCGATCAGTACCAAAAATGTGGTACCACTACCGATCACTCACTCCGTGCCACAAAGTTGGTACACCGTCGGGATCCGTCTCAAACTGATTCGACAGAATCAGATCTGGTCTGATCGCATACATCATCTCAGTCTTTCCCGATCACACCGCGGCAGCTGGCCTCTTGATCGTGTCGCACTTCACCACACGTACGTCATGAGATTGACTTGGTTCCTGGAACCAAATACTGCGTGACACGGCAGTGGACCTTACCAAGGGAGCAATGTGACATCATCGACGCATTCTTCCGTGCAAAGCACGAAGCCGGCATGGTGCGTGAGGGCAAGTCTCCGCACTCGACACCCACGTTCTGTGTCAGAAAGCCTAATGGCAAGTGGCGCATAGTGCATGCTTTTAATAAGCTGAATGCAGCCACCATTCCGGCGCAGACGCCGATTCCTAGAAAGGATGTTCTTCAGAACAACATGGTGGGATGTACGTTGTACAGTGCACTCGACTTGGTCGACGGGTATTATCAGTTGCTCGTGAGAGCTAACGATATACCCCTCACGGCTGTGAGTACTCCGAGCGGTATGCTCTGGGAGTAGTTGGTGATGCCCCAAGGGCTGTCGAACGCGCCTGCGACGTTCAATCGTCTAGTGACGCAGTTGTTCAGGCCCCATCGGGCGTACGCTCAGACGTACTTCGACGACATCTTCGTCCATAGTCGTGCGGAGCACGGGAGGTCTGATGTGGAGAACCACCTTGACCATTTGCGAGCGGTGCTCGAGTGCATGCGCACGAATAAGTTGTATGCCAACTTGGATAAGTGCGTCTTTGGCGCGGATGAAATTCCCTTCCTCGGATGCTTCATGGGGAAGCGGGGCCTTAGGGCAGATCCTGCCAAGGTTAAGGCCATTGTGGACTGGCCGGTTCCATCGAACCAGAAGGACTTGCGTAAGTGGCTTGGCTTGGCCAACTACTTGCACAAGTATAGCGAGAACTACGCTGATATGGCTCGGCCATTGTCCAATCTCCTTAAGAAGGATGCACCTGGGTGCTGGGACGTCGTTCACGACGAAGCCTTCAAGGCTGTTAAGGAGAGTCTCCTTCACGCGCCCATCTTGGCGCTTCCGGACCCGGATCGTCCGTTTAGCGTCGTCTGCGACGCCTCCGATTTTGCAATCGGTTGTGCTACACTACAAGCAGACGCCGAAGGGCGTGAACACGTTATCGCGTTTGAATCTCGCCAGCTTAAAGCTGCTGAGAAGAACTATCCAGTTCATGACAAAGAGCTACTTGCAATGAAGTATGCTCTAGTCAAATTTAGAGTACATTTACTCGGCTCTAAGCCCTTTGTGCTCTATACAGATCATGCGTCTTTACGCGCTGCGACTCAGTCGCCTCACCTCTCACAGAGAATGGCAAGATGGCTTTCATTCTTTGCCGAGTATAACTTCGAGGTGAAGTATAAGCCGGGACGGCTAAACGTAGTGGCCGATGCGCTATCGCGCAGGCCAGACTACGAGCTAACTCATGTCACTACAGTGACGTCGTCGGTCCCCGACCTTATACGCAGGGCATACGCCCAAGACGACACATGTGTAGCTTTGCTACATGCTCTTGGGAGCGAGGAGTTTAAAGACTCGGACAAGGAATTGCCACCGCGCTTACGCGCGAGGCTGCAGCGTTATACGCTTGATCATGGCCTGCTGTATTACAGCACTGACCCTGAGGACACTCCTCGAGTGGTTGTCCCTCATGATGAGGATCTTAAGTATCGCATCCTCTATGAGGTGCATGATACGCCTGTCGGTGGACATCTTGGTCGTGAGAAGACCTATGGCTCGGTGACCAAGATGTACTGGTGGCCCAAGATGTACAAGTGGGCAAGCACCTATGTGCGTCCATGCGAGACATGTCAACGGACCAAGTCCGCGCCGCATGCGGCTGCGCCGTTGGCGAGTTTGCCAGTCCCTTCGGGATGTTGGCATTGAACTTCGGCCAGTGTACCCATTTATCGGTACATGCCATTCTCGATCGCAGCCGATCCAGAAGTGTGCCTAAAAGATTGCACCATTGTCGATCCAGATTCTCGATCGCGGTGATGTTCCGAAATGATTACCATGTCGATCCAATTTCTCGATCGGGATAATGTAGTGAAATGATAGTACCCTTGTCGATCCATTTCAGGATCGCCAGCCGTGTACCTGAATGATTGCGCCATATCGATCCACTTGATTGGTACCCAAAAGTTGGTACCTGATTCGACCTCAGTATCAGATCTGAATAGATCTGAATAGTCCCACTCAGACTCCGTCTAATCACTCCACATCCTTCTCGATCATGTCTCCCTCGATCAATCGCTGACGACTGGCCTCCTCGCTTCACCCCAACTCAACAAAGCGTTTGGGTACATGTTGGGAACAACACAAGCTGACCAGAGCGTAGCGCGCGTACTGAGCGGGTGGGATCCAAAAGAAGGTGCTCGAATCCTGTCGCTTCATGGTCTGTCTGGACCGCGCATTGCAGCTTCAAGCACGACTTTTTGCGAGCTCTACAGCCTTTGCTGATTCAGCTCTCAATCTTGATGAAGTCGTGGCCGAGTGTTTGGGAGCAACACGTTTAATGCGCTACCCCGACTTGCAGATGCTGACAGAGCGCTGCACACTTGTGGACAAGATGCGTGAAGCGATGGAGGCTGTTGGTGAGGCTGAAGGTTTAGCCTGGAGTGCTACGATTCGACGTAACTTCAATGCAGCTCCTTCCGAGCCAATCACCGATTGTAGCTGCGGTACAGCAGCAGTATTGGAGGTCGTGAAGCGTCAATCTCAACAGATAGAGCTTCTCCTGTTGCAAACAAGCGACTGGAAGAGCGATAGTTAGCGATAGACGCGCAATTACGTACCCAGTTAGGTGTACCAGCTTCACTTGAGAATTCCGGGAGACTCCATCCTTCAACCACACCAACTGACCAAGAGAATCAGCCAGCCGTTCGCCCGAAGAAGAAGAACTCGCAATTACTGGCTTCAGTCTGGTTCGAGTGGTTTAATGCGGATCCGCGAGTATACGCGTCGAGATCTGTTAAAAAGACCACGCTATACGAGTTTAGCCACGCCATAGGTTACATGATGCTCTTCTTACTGATGGATTTCGCGCTAGACGAACCTCCACAGCGTTCAAAACCGAGGTGCTCAACTTTGGAGAGCAGGCGCAGGCAAACACGCTTGAATTCTTGAAAGCTAATGGCTCGTCGGCGCTTGCTGTAGGTACGGTGCTCAAAGCCCTCCGAAAGCTTACAAATCAAGAAACCTCGACACACTTTTATCCCAGTTCCGCGAACGCATTAACGCGGGGAGTATTGTAGATCCTGCACCCGCTGTAGCTCTTCCAGCTTTCACCCGTACCCAGCACACATAATCTGTTAAATACATAAAACACGATAGCAAAATCCACAGTTAAGCAAAGACGATGACCGGTTTTGAACCGGTCTACAGCGAAAGCAGCTCCTCCACCGAGAGGCATCGTCGCGGGATTAGAATACAGTTTCAGCTCCAATTACGAACACTCACTACGATACTCCAAATACTTGGAGCTCTAAGCGACACACTCCATCCAGCACCAGCCACCAACAACAAGACTCCAACCACGAGTCTTCCAGCCACCAACACAAAACTTCCAGCCACCAGCACAAGACTGTAACCGAAAGACACCAGCACAAGCCATTCCACGAGCCCAGCCACCAGAATAAGATTTCAATAACCCGCCACCAGCCACCAACCACAAAGCTTACAGATCAAATTGCCAGCACGAGCCCAGCCACCAACCCAGCCATCAGTCACCAGCACGCGTCCAGCCACCAGAACGAGTCCAGCCACCAACACGAGTTTAGCCATCAACCACCAGGAGGAAAATGCCGCCCAGCGGACGTCTGGCTCTCCCCTTTTGTCACTATTTATACGTCACAAAAATGAAATTGCGTAGAACCGGTTCCGGTTGGAATCGGTCAGACCAGGTGGGAATTTTGACGGTATGGTATGGTACTGCGTAACCGTAACCTCAGTCAACATTCATACGACATTCAGAAAAGCATACAGTAAATCAGATCAACTTGTTTTCTTTGAATGAAATGGACATTCACCGATTAACGCTACACGTGAAGTTGCAGTTTCCTCGAACCATGGATTACGCCGACGGTGACGACAGCGCTAAATTTTTCAGCACCGCACAAAAAGTGGTCAGTCAGCGCTGGTGTCGACAAGATCACGGCCAAGGAGAAGTAAGACGCTGTCAACCGCTTGCCTGATCGTTCTGGCGGGTCCGGTGGCCGTTAAGGATTTTGAAAAGTAGACCATGTCGCGTGTTGATGGCGAGGTGTTCGTGGTTCAGGTAAAAGAGCGCGAGAAGAACTTCTTGCCGGGGGAGATGGCGTTTCTTGACTTGTCGTACTCCGCACCGAAACCGAAGAACTAGAAGGGTGTTGAAGGATGCGAGCGGATACGCGATTCCTGGCTCGGTGACGGCTCTGTGGACGTGAGTGCTGGTCACAAGACAAGTGGTACTATCAAGGGCAAGATCCTGCTGAAAGGTGACGAGGCGAACGACCTGGTCATTCGCCGATGCACGGGATGCTTCTAGCAGGTCCACGTTCCGCAAGGCATTTTGTTTCAGCGCGTTCCTGCCCCAGGACAGTAGTGTGCCGGACAGCAAGTAGTATGTGGATGGTGCTGGATCACTTGACATCGTCGACCGGATCATCCGTGGCAGATCGGTAGATCAGATGAAGCGCGTGCTGATCGTAGTGAAGCTTGCTTATCGACCGAGTGCGATCTTCCTGGACGAGCCCACTAGCGGACTGGATGCTTGCTTGCTCGGCGAAGCTGATCATTGACGGCTGCGGTTGTTTTGTGAGTAACTGTCGGGTGCATTGGAAGTAGTTGCTTTTATTGGGTGTGTTGCAAGTACAATAATCCAATTCGGGTGAGTTGCGAGTACAATAATCCAATTCGGGTGGTTCGCATTTGGTTCGGGTGGAGATTTGCTATAAGCTCGCGTTAGTGCGGTTGAAAGCCTTTGATAGTACATCCCGCAGTCTGATGTTTCCAATGTTCGCTGATGCTGGGCTCGTTGTCCATTTCACTTCATCATTTACGATGGAGGAGGAACTAGTACCCTCCCAAGACGACTTACAGCCCAACGACCAATCAACACCCTCGAGTTTCCGTGCTGTGTCCAAAAATAGATCTCAGCGAGAAGCGTTGGCAGCTATGCAGCTTGTTAGGTCTTCTGGCCATAATGTCGTTGCTAAGTCGGATGGATCTTGATGATTCTGTTCGTAGCATCCCAGTGGGGCATCACCCAGGACGTTCACGCTCTCGTTTAGCGCAGCGAAGGGGTTGGACGTCAGCGCGCCGCCGCAGTAAAGGCAGAGGATGCGCGATATATTTCTTTTTGCATTATATAGGTACTTCCAATATACCCTTTATTGTCGATATTACTTTCAATAGCCCCTCAATGTACTATCTAACCCGAAAACCACCCGAAAGTTGCATCTACTCGGAAACCATTCGATAGTTACTCACGAAAAATCTTTTCCCATCATTGACGGCGTCCGAAAGGTGGCGGACAACGTGTGCACGGCCCACCAGCCGTGACGGAGAGTTTCTACCTGTGTAACAACCTGCTGCTACTGAAGTACTGTGGAGAGACTGTGGAGGCGAACACGGCAGGAAGAATACTTTGAGTCGATCCCGGTGTGGCTTCGCTTGTGACGGCAACAGGCACAACATGAAGATCGGTGTGTCGTGTTCAGAGGCATCTCGTTAGTGTGTGGCGGTTCTGCCATTGAATCTGGTGACTTGTCGGCTAGTGGCGTCGGCGGCGTTGATTTTAATGTGTCGAGTTGCAAGTCCAGCAACAGCACGACTGGCAGTATTGTTTTGTCCGGAGCGGTTATGATGTCAGCCTGCACCTCTTGCATATTGACAGGACAGCTGTCGACAGTAACGTGGAGTTGGTCGGACGCACTGAAGGTGAAAACCGTCAGGTCAGTGAACGCACAGAGGTCTGGGGATGATGTGCGGCGAGTGCGGGTACTGGCGTCTGCCCTGTGACCAACGGTGGTATGACGGTGTCGACGAGCATTACGCCCATTGGCTCGAGTGGCAACATCGATGTGCGTGCAAGCCCAAGCATGTCTAGCCGATTGGTTTGTTACGGTAACGTGATGGTGAACGCTGACACGTCTACAAGGAATGCTATGGTCGTGCCGATGGACTTAACGATCATATCGGCAATGACCAGAGGATCATGTTGCGGTTGCTGAGGCGCGAGGACAGCATGCCTGTGAAGAAGGCAAGCCAGATATTGATGAAGTCGATGATGAGCATATTAACGGTGGGAGTCCGACATACCAGCGTCCGAGAAGATATTACCAGAGTAGTAGAACACGGCATTAATACCGGAAAGCTGCTGCGTGCAGGACCCATAGGAGCACTCCAATGAACTGAATACGGTATTTGGATTGCCACATCGAGTCTATGGAGTATCCTACCTCGGCCACGCTGTGCTGCTTGTTGGGCTACAGCCGCTGAAAAGCGTTAGGTTAATGATCAAACGACCTGCATATTCCTAATCAGGTGTTCCTTGAGGACGCTAGCAACATAAAGACCGACTTCTTAAATGGCGGACACGAGTCGGACATGATATTGCCCTTGATGGTCCTAGACATCGCCGTTTGAAGCGCTCAATCTGTTCAGATAATTTTTTTTAGTGTACTCAATCGAAATTTGTACTCGTTTATCATGTGGCCTGTGCGGTTTTGGATGATCTCGCCTGAAATCGGTACTACCGAGCTTGGTTTGATACATTTATTGTAACGGCTATTCGTCTTCCTAGTGTAAGTAGTAGCCACGGGTGTTCTTATTGGTTTCTGGTTTTTCTGAAGTAGGATCGTTGATATATACTCTGAAATGGACCTATCGTTGCGACTCGCAACCAGAGGTTGGTAGTACCCTAAAAAAAACCGGTAGTAGTAGTACTGGTACTATCGGAACATTTCTAGCGTATGCATATTGAGGATAGTATCGATTCTACAAGGTGGTAGTAGTAGTAATACTATATTGTTACTATTTGGTTTACTATTTTTGACTGTTTGCCTTCCGAGCCTCCCGCTTCAATTTCACCAGCTCGTCTCTGTCGTATCTGAGCAGAAGCCGTCTTTCAGCACGTCTACCGTCCGTCCTGGTCCTAAGTGGACCCATAACTATCCTCCCGCCGGAAAGACCCGCTCCTGGTACGCCGATGACGAGATTTTACCAAGATGGATGCGCGCATATATTGCTATAGAGGGGAACTGTTGCTCTCGTACCTCGTTGAACCATCTCAAGACATCGATGTACTTGTATAACCCCGTAATGCTCAGTACATTCCATCGTGGGACCGATCGACATCTCCTTTGACAGCTCTTCCTTTGAGATGTCAGGAATCTGTAACCACTCCAGCATCAACATCATCACCTGTTTTGCTCGCACGGATTGGAGCTCCTAGAAGGAGTTCATCTTCGCCGTCCCAACTGGCTGAAGCTGGTGATGAGAATGGCGAGATAGACTATTGGCTTAGCAAGGTAGACTGCGGCGACTACTGTGCTTTCCGCACACAGTACACGGGTCCGTTTTAAGTTCGTTGCCTTATTGGCAGCCCATCACCGAGCAACCCATACTTGCTCTTGCCAATTAGACTTCGTGTTAGGCGCGCCGCGCGCCGCGCGCCTTCCGAATGAACCAACTGGCTACTGTTGGACGAGAGCCACACGATTTATAATTGCGAAATAATGACTTACCTTGCTCGTTTCGGGTGCCCTGAAATAGTAGTTGAATAGTACTATCGTACCACGGCGAGACAGTGCTATTACTACCAGTACTGTAGTGAATACCACACATGAGGTAGTAATATGACTACTATCGAAATAGTAGTAATAGTAGTATGACTCAAGTTTACTACCAACCCCTGCTCGCAACGATAGGTCCATGCTGTATCATAGGTTGTACTGCATGTAAAGTGTGGTGTAGCCAAGGCAACTCCTTAGGTTTATTAATACTCCTCCACCATTGGCTAGAAGTCTATGTGACACGCCACTATTTCCGCTTAAGTACGGATCCTCCCTTCTCATCCATTCCAGAATCGATGATGAAGCTGTTTTGTGCGATCGTTGGGGTGACGGGAAGTGCGTTCTCGGTGGAAGTTGGCGAAGATCAAACGGTGGATGACTTGAAGGATGCGATCAAGGTAAAGAATGATGATATCAAGTGTCCTGCGCGCGAGCTGCAGCTCTACCTGGCGAAGAAGGGGAAAGGCAAGGGCGTGTGGCTGACGGAGAAAGACGTGCAGGAAGGTGTGAGTGACACGAATGATTTGAAGCTATTGGGCGCTGCGGGAGCGCCACTCAATTTGGTTGGCTTGTCGGAGAAGGACGTCAAGTTCGAACCCACGCTAGAGGATGTCGAGTCGATGAACACACCTGTTCACGTGCTGGTGGTGGTTCCATCTCCGGATGTTGGGTCCAAGCGTTCAGCAGATATTGAAGTTGCTAAGGTCTTGAAGAGATTGAAAATTATCGAACCCAAGGTGCTGACCGAGTTCATCCCCTTGCCCGTCCCTGAAAAGGAATTTCAACTCGACAATCTGTCTATGGTACAACAGAGTGACGATCCAATTGTCATGACACCTACCTTGCACGAGTTTTGGAAGAAATTCGGCGAGTTCCCTCTGTACTATTTCGTTCGGATGGAAGAAGTGGTGTTCTGGAAGGTAATTAAAAAGCTGCTGTTTGGAGAGGATCGCGTTGTGATTGTAGGTTCACCAGGTGTCGGGAAGTCCTGCTTTCTTATGCTTCTTGCGTTTTATTTGGCGTGCATCAAGAGGAAGAAGGTGCTTGTCATCCGTCGCTTGAAAACAAGCGAACTGAAGAACGCGGTGGTGTATTTAGATCAAGGATCGTACTCTCGACTTACCAATCTCTCATCGATTGATATCGTGGCTATCCGTCGCCAAACTCAAGGTGCAATTGTTCTGGTTGATGGGTTTAATCAAGCTGAAGTGGACGACGCGAAGACCGAGTATGCTCCTTTTCATTTTCTTGCTACATCGTGCCAGTATGATGCGAAACAAGACGACAGCGCACACGTTGTGGTTTTGCCGGCGTGGCGTTATGATGACCTGCTCCGGTTCGCGAAATTAACGAACTGGGTTATCGAAACCGGTCAGCGCAAGCAGAAGCGGACAGACACACCGTGTGCAAAACTTGCTAAGAAGCAGTACTTCTACAGTGGTGGAAGTTTGCGCGAATTTTGTAAGGAGCGTGGAATGCTGCAGATACTAGTAACGAAAAATTGTCGTTCAGTAGGAAACGACCAAGCGTTTGAGCTGGTGTATAACTATGGTGGGGGACAAAGCAAGAGCCAAGTGGATCGCCTGCGACGTCATTATATCGCTGACTGCAGCCGAGAAGCGGACTACTATGATAGTCAATGGTGGAACCTATCTGTGGATTCGGGATATGTGTTGAGCAAGTTGGGGCGGATTGTTGACACGGGCAAGCAGCTACAGATTTACAAGTATGCAAAATCTGTTGGCGCCGGTTTCCATGGCGTCGCATACGAACTATTGCTTCACAACGCAGTTCGTGGGGCATTCATAAAACGTAAACCCGTTGAGCTGAAGTTGCGGAAAGGGTCGGAATATGAGAAAATTGAGATTCGGGTGCCCAAGGTTGTTTGCAGTGGTGAAGATGAGGCATCCTGCTATCCTTGCTTATCCACACTTGGAAAAGACACTTACTGGCACCCCGACTATCCGTTCTTCCCTTTTATCGACGCAGTGACCACGTGTGAAGCGTTCCCTAATCGAAGTGAAGCTGATAGAAAGGGTCAGGGTATGTCGATCGAGTCCGAGACGATTGTGGCTTATATTCAGGTCACGATTCGCAGCGAGAAAAAGTTCAAGGAAGAAAAACTGCGCCGGCTGAATGAAGAGATGGATAAAAATACTTCGCTGAAGGACATGAAGCGAGCGTTCGTGGTAGTTGGTCCCGATTTTGGTGTCTGCGAGATGTTTAATCTCAAGGGTGCACCAGACCCTAAGACGTTTCTAACGATGGTAGGCTGCTTCAATCCGGAACAGCTGGAGCCTGAAGCAAGTCAAGATGCTCGTTAGTGAACATGCATTGTATTTGGATGTTTCTACTATTGCCTTTACTTTCCGATTTTCAGGTTTTTACCTAATGCTTTGTATTATAACTTGCAAACGAACAAATGGCCACGATCAAAGTAAGTGCTTGTCTGGTGTTTTAGCAGAGGTGCGATTCTGCCTAAAATACTCTCTTTCGTTACTTCAAGTACTGAAAAACACGTTTTGCTAGATGTAAATCAAAGTTACCATTCTCGTCCAAAACATGCTCTTGACTCAAAGCGATAGATATCGTGTGGCAGCTGCATAAAGTGTTCATAAATTCAACCGCTGTCGGGTCAGTCTTTAGCGACTGACATCTCCGAATGTACTCTTGACCAAATCTTGACTTTCCGAGTCCAAACACATTGTCCAAAAGCGGATTGACCCATGTTAGGCCATATCGTTTTTTCGACCGATTGAAATTTTGTTTGTGAAATTCGACGAGGTCCTTCACCGCCTCCCCTCCCTCGATTCACGAAGAAGAGCGAGTCTCTAGAATACACCGGTTCTTCTTCCATCCATTCCCACTTGTCAACTTCAGTCGTTTCCAGTCTCTTCATCGACTTCTGATCTTCGATTTCGGAGTGCACTCGCGTCCGACTCGGCATAGATTGCTCCTCAGGAAGTCTCACGAGTACGTGAACCACATCCTCTCCAAGCAGCACGTCTTCCCCAAACAACGGCGGATCTTTGGCTCTGTTTAACTTCCACGTCGACCATAACGTCTTCAGCTTCGAAGTGCCAACACGGTTCAGCAGCAGCTTGTTGACCAGATTTTTGTCATACCTCAGCCAGCCGTTTTCCTCTGTCGTCGCCAGGAACAGCTGCAGCTTGCTAGCAGCGAAGTCAAACTCCTTGGAGAGGATGTGGTTCACGTACTCGTATATCGTTTGCGTTTTCCCAGTGTAGTTTTCTTGAGTAGGTCGTCTATCTTTGCTGAAATTTTCGCTAAGGTGAAAGTGTCGCTCGATGAACCAACATCACCATCTGGAGACCACCACCAGCACATGAACTACGTCCTCTCCTAGCGAAACGCCAGGCCCAACAAGGTTTGGCTTGCTTAGCTTCCACAACGCACGAATGTGCAAATACGACGAAGAGTCAATTTCACTCTGAAGCAACGTATCCAGGTCTTCGTTGTCTGACAGCCAGCCCGCGTGAGTCTTCGCCAGGAAGAGCTGCAGATCCTTGGCGTCGCATGTGATCGTCATAGTATTCTTCCCCTTGATCATCTCCTTTAAGTCCCCCACTGTGTCATCCGGTTTGATGTCCACAGGGAACGCACTTCCCGCCTCACCAACGATCGTACAAAAGAGCTTCATTACCATCTCTCGCCGGCGGTTTTCATTCGTATTTAAGCGGGCGTCTCAGACTTTTAACCAATGGTATTTATCAGCAGTGAGAAGAAGATATGACGAGTTGAAAATTCGGAATTTTCAATGAACCGCTCACTCGACGCCATGACGGAGCCCGAGGCGAAGCTCCTGCCTTGGGGACGCCTCGTGCTGCTCACTAACAACTCGGACGTCCCAGAGCACTTCGATCTGCTGCGCTCTGAGCACCGCCTGGGCCGCGTACCTAAGCGATGCGACCTTCTCATTCCCAAACATTTCATCAGTGGTCTTGTACGATTCGTTCCATATGTTCTACTAGAACTTCTAGGGCCGATAGAAGCATTTCTAACGTAGAGTTTTATATTTTTATTTGCAGCACTGTAACATCCAACTGCGGGGGAAAGACGACCGAGGTGAACCAGTCGTAGAGATTGAGAATCATAGGTACATTTTATCCGCTTTTAACTGTTGTGTACACGTTCTATCACGGCGTTGTGTCTGTTTGCGAAGTAGTCGCCATGGAACCTACCTGAATGGGAAGAAGATTGGCCATTGGAGGTCTGGGACGGCCAAGAATGGGGACAGAATTAACTTCTCGGCTCCTGGGGCTGCAGGTTGGTAAACTGGTTGTGGTTTGATACGTCCAAAAAGTTAATTCATTAATTGGTGCTTCTTTCTATCACTAGTGGCGGAACTCGCATATAAACTCGAGATCCTGTACGTTTCATCTCTGGGAAGATGCAAATGATGTAAGATCTAACTTGTAGAAGCAGGCCGAGCGGATTCACGAAGCAAAACGAGGAGCTTCATGCGCGATTGAGCGCAGACGAGATGTCAGTGGCCGGACGGACACGGAAACGTATCCACGAGGAGCTCCAGCCCACCCAAAGCTCCGCCACGGTAGTACGTTCACCTCCGCATCCTCATCCTACGAAAAAACTGCGGCTTGCTTCTCTGAGTCAACAGTCGAGTCCAGAGTGCGAGCCAGCTAGCCAGACAGGGAGTGAGATCAGCAACACTCCGGCCACGCAGCAATCTGCTCAAGTTAGTGGCTCTCAGCCGTCAAAGGCTTCGGGGAAGAGGAGACTACGCCCGGATACTCAATCATTGAAGAAGCAACTCGAAGAGGCTCAGAAGGAATGCACGAAGCTCAAGGAAATGAACATGGAGTATGCCAATATGTTCACGAAGACTACTCTATCACTCGAAAAGAAATCAAAGCTACTCGAGCAGGTGCAGAAGGACGTTGAAGCTTCACAGAAGGAAATTGAAGCATTGAAGAAGGCCCACGAGGAAGAGCTGAAGAACGTGAAGGCCCAAGCTGCAGCTGAACTGGCCAATAAAGATGAAGACAAGAAGAAAATTGTGGACGCACTTGTGCCTGAACGCGACGTCCTGAAGGAGACCCTTAATTTGGTAGTTGCGGATCCGTCCAATCCTCGACAAGTTCGCACGATAGCTGAATTGACGAAAACGGTAAGGTGGCGAGCACCAGGCTTCATCCAACAAGTTTGTACTTACTGACAAACTGTATCTGTGTCCAGGTTAATGAACTGGAGCGACGCAAGAAAAATATGGAGGAAAATATGGAGGAAAGCCTGGATGTCATAAAGTACGTAGCGTTTGTCTCTCAAAGCGCTTTTGCAGCGTGATGATCTAATGGTTTGTATGCACTGAAGGACCCCTCCTTCGAAGAGAAAAACTGTTCGATTTGAGCGGGCGAGGCAAATACAGGCTACGCAAAAGGGCAGAGAAGAGCGTCAGCAGAAGCTAGTGGAGCTTTACAAGTCATTTATGGAGAAAGCAGATAAAGTGGTATTGAACATACGCAGTGCTGAGGCTTGCATGGACCCATCCAACTTGTCGGGATCCAGCCAGTCGCAAAACTGAATTGGCGCTGGCCAGATCCGCTAAGCCCATCGCAGTTCGCGTCTTTCGGCTTGAACAGCACCGTCGTATGAATGATGATAAATGCTATCCAGATAATAAACAGCTCTCTCACGTCAATCTTTCTAAACATATTTAGCAGCATTCCGCTTAGATCATCGCCTTCCTTAACTTTAGATCCGTGATGCTCCTGCACTGAGGTCGCTAATACCAAATAGTAGGCGCTTTTGCTTCCTGTCAAGTTACTGGTATGATAGATTTGAGTGTGAACTGATGCTCTTTGTGTTGCAGGAAGTCCGTATGGTGCCAGGTAAGAAGAGTCTGGCGTTCGTGGAGTTCAAGCTCACGCCTACAGACGTCCTCAAGGTCTCCTTCGCGAAGAAGTACTGTAGGTCTGTCATGCTGACAATCGGATATAAACCAGAAACAAATCAGAGTCCTTTACTTGCTTTCTCTCGAAGTCCCATGGCAGTCTTATCACGGATTCCTATCGCTACGGCAGCCTCTCCAGCCCCTCAACCCAACATGCTGCAGACACATAGCAATCACTTTCGTCGTGTTATAGTCTGGGCTGTTGCACCCTAGAATGTCCTTAGTAAGGACTCCTTACTTCCAGTCTCCGACTTCGATGAAAATAATAATCTTGCCCGCACCACCACCACTTCCCATGTTGCCACCAGCTGATGAGCTCATTTCATCACGAGACGGATCTCGTCTCGCTCGCATGAGCTCAAGAAACTCCTCCAAACCGCCGCTTGCCCGTCTCGAAATGCGGTAAAACTTGGCATGTTGCAGTTTTATTCGTTCCAAGAAGGCGGATACGGACTCAGTAGTTTTTTTGGCCTTGCTAGACACGGGTATCTCGGCAGAAGCTGCATCCTTCGGCTCAACGACCGATTCGAGAGGGACATTTGCCGGCTCAGACTTCGGCATCTTAGTAAAGTATTCTTCCTGAAGGCATTTCACCACGACCAAGTGAACCTTTGTCGTTGACGGGATCCGTTCGAGGACGGAATTCAGCGTATCCAAAGCGAGTTTTTTGTGGTCTTTACACTCGCCTGTGAGAAGACCAGAATGGGCCGTGAAATCAATCCTGTCACCATTACGAGAACGCTCCATATTGGCGAATTGAGCACGTGTGTTCTCCCAAAACGCTACAAACTCGTCGGGCCACGCAACATTTGGAGGTGAGAGGAACGGAATCGTGAAATTCTCCATCTCAGCGTTCTCTGGGATTGTCATCGGTTCATTGAAGCCACGCACTCCCAACTCATACAGCAGCCTGCCAAAGAATGTCTCGAACTTGACTCCATAAAACCCGCCTTGGTGACTGGACAGAACAACAGCACCCACGGTAAGAGATTCGAGATCCATTCCATCGTTTGTATCCTGAGCCGTATTTCGAGTGGTTGTTCCGTTTTGGCCCAATACCTCCCTCAGTTTCTCATGGAATGGAAGATCTAGTGGACTCCGCATGTTGTTAGGGAGACGTAATTGGCGTAGGTATGTGAAGTCTTGTGGAGCGTCGGTGTCTTCATCACCTTCATAATCCCCCATCAACGTTAAATAAAGGAGTATATCGTCTTCCAGCGGGGGGAAAACGTATCGACACTTCCACTGCTCTTCGTTCTTCATTAAGACTTTTGCTCCCAATTGGAGTTCAAAAATCGCCTCCTCTTCCATGCGACCGTAGTGACCATCGATCAAGTTGACCTCCTTGCTGCTGTTTTTAAAACGTTTAGATGGACCGGTAACGTTGTAGCTAGCCGCGAGGAAGAGATACAGCTGACCTTTTTCGAATTCAATTTCACGTTTCGTACGCTTTAAACGTCGGAAATATGGCGTCAGCGCTTTGACCATGTTAGTCAAGTACTTCAACTGATCTTGTCCGTCGTTGGGGACTTGAGCCATATGTTTCTGCGCGAACGCTCCAAACAGCGGTCGGCTGTGCTGAATAATCCACTCAAACACTGACGTGGCGCTTCCCTTCGCGGTAAAAAACTTCAGTAGCGATGGAATTACCATACACCACGATACTGGATCTTCTGATGAGGTTCGCGAATGATTGCTCACAGTAAAAAGGTTTCGTGCCATGCCATTCGTAGCGCTTATGATAAGCGGCAGACGGAGGAAGCGGAACACATTTCGCATCGACCGAACGAGTTTTTTACGCACTTTGAGGTCATCGCCAGCAAAACCCTTCCCCAGGCGCGGAAATTCATCCAGAAAGAAAACCATCGGCTTTTCTTTTTCTCTGTTATCACGTACTGTACTGGTTTGACGTCTTTAAAGAAAGCGTCCCCCATGAATGTTTTAGCACCACGGAGCGCTGCGATGATGAAAGCGTACACATTCAATCGCTTCTTGTTACTGACTCCCGCGAAGTCACTAACAGAACCCTCACCTTCCATAAACGCGATGTCACTCTCAAGGCACTCTTTGAAAGCAATCCGTCGCGACTCGAATGCATGGTACACTTTCTGGCTACGGTCTTTTGAAGAGGTGCACAGTAGGTAGAATACGTCAAAATCTCCTTGGGCTTCCAAGTTGAACGCCATCTGCGTCTTGCCAGTGCCTGAAAAATTCTCCAGTACGACAAACGGCATCGGGTCCTCACGTTGCCTCACATCTTTGAGAGTCTTCACCACAGCTTTCACCTCCTTCGACTCCTTTACAAGCTCAGCAATGCCCTTGTACTTGGCCACAGCAGAACTTTCCGTGTGGTTAATGGTCCATTTCGGCAAGGGAGGCTTCACTAAAAGGTGCAGGTACTTTGGTGGTAAGGAGGTGCTACCGAGGGCCTCCGCAATTGTGTCCTCCTCACTGAGCAACTTGTGTTCGTCGCTAATTATGTCGACGATCTCGTCTGGGACCTCGCCAGTTACCATTCTCTGCTTAATGTCTTTGAAAGCGCCATCAGCAGACAGCCATGTGCCGTCGGCCTTCTTGGCCATGAAGATCAGCAGATCGTCTGCTTCGACATCCTTCAGTCGTTGCGAGCGTCTCGACTTTATTGCCCCTTTCAGGTTTTCCACCGTTGCATTGGACTCGATATTGATGCAGAACGACTGTCCAGCAATGCCAACGATGATACATCGTACACGGTTGACCCTCACACGGTTCTCTTGAGCTACCATCGTGGCGTCTTCCATCATTACGTCTGTCATCGCTTCTGCACCCCGCTTTCTTGTCACAAGGTCCTTGTACTCCAGCGCAGCATTACTTGATACGGTCCCGATGATTTTCACCAACACGTGCAAGTGCCCTGGCGGGAGGGTGGCATTTCTGAGGGCTTTTGCGATAGTTGTTCGTCCATTGAGCACATTGTTGTTGTTACCAATTACGTTGCTTATCTCGTTAGGGACCTCGCCAGTTACCATTCTCTTCTCAACTTGTTCAAAAGCGTCGCCACCAGCAGACAGCCATGTTCCGTCCGCTTTCTGGGCCAGGAAGAGCAGCAGCTTGCCTCGACCGACGCTCTTCAGTTCTAGGTACGCCTCCACAATTCGCTCTTTTTAACTTGATCTTAATGCCAACCGACTGCCCAGCTATGCCAACGACGATACAGTTTACCGTCACAGCACGGCTCTCTCGAGCTGTCATCACGACGTCTGCCATCGCTTCTTCGCTTTCGCACATCTGCTTTAGCCTTCTCCCTGTTAATACCGATAATCATGATTCAGAGGTAGTTGCAGAACATTCGATCTAACTTTCCCTCACTTTTATGACTATTTCAGCACCTGCTGCTAGCATAGAATGATTTTCTGACAATTAGTAATATTACTATTATGACGTCTCACTGAGTTATAATATTGAAAGTAATATTACCATTCTCATATTTTAACATTGCAATATAGTAATATAGTACTATACAATAGTAATATTTCGAACTACCACAGACTTCGTGATCAGAGAAATAGGGTTTTCGCTGCACTTTGCAAACTTTTGCCGGTGGAATGTACGGAGCTCCCTGTTTCCTTTTCTTAATCATCTCCTTAGCCTTCTCTTTCAGTTCATTATCATCACCTACTTCTTCACCACCGGTTACACTCTCGTCACTCTCACTCACAGCGAAACAGCGACTGATAATTAGTTTTCCTACAGCAGCGAGAAGCGTATTCCATCCAAAGTATTGGTCAAAATGCTCAAGGTTGCGGTAAAAACGTAGCCAACCCACATTGCGACGAAAGAAGGGTGCAAACCATGGCGCCATCGAGCACAGCCAAAGCGAAAAGACCTTGCATGATAGAGTCCAGTGGTCTCGGTAGCCAACGAGAACACAATTCACTCTTTACCAACCGAAACAGCGACTGATAATTCAAGTCTTCCTACAGCAGCAAGTCTCAGCAGCGACAAGCGTATTCCTCACATCATTCTTTAAACTCGCACTCTGCATCATCGAGCACAGCCAAAGCGAAAAGACCTTCCATGATAGAGTGCAGTGGTCTCGGTAGCCAACGAGAAGACAATTCACCACTTTCGACTCTTTACCAACCCAAACAGCGACTGAAAATCAAGTCTTCCTACTGACACCAGCTTCTTGCAGCAACGCACAATCTTCAACAGCCATACCACACCACCATCTGGAGTTTGGCGTTGATCAGAAAGAGCGTGACAGCCTCGTCCAGCGTATCGCCAAGCAAGCCAACCTGCCTGCGGACAGCCTCGTCCAGCGTATCGCCAAGCAAGCCAACCTGCCCGCTATGAAGAGGAGATCGCGCTTTCGCCGTCCTGCGTGACAGTGTCAGCCTCGTCCAGCGTATCGCCAAGCAAGCCAACCTGCCTGGTACCTGGGTGCAGCTTCTCGTTTGGCATGCCGCGTTTGTGAGTAACGTACACGAGTTCTATACCCGTATACCCGTAAGCAAAGTACACGGATCCCATATATGGACCATGAGACCCTGCGCTCCTAGACAAAAGATGCAGATATATCTTCGGACCATGACAAAACGTGCCCCCCACTGCAAGGAGGTCGTGACAAAACGTGAATAAATGTTGCGCGATGGATGCACGAAGGTCACTCGATGACGATCACCTCGCCCTCTGCACCCCCCAACGACAGTTCTTACGAACTGCGAATTGCGTACCGGACCAGAGGCTCCGGGTAGATCGCAGTTCGACCCTTGCTGCAAAAAGGGGGTAAAAACAAATGTGTTAAGTAACGGTGTTGTTTAGGATGTTGTGAAGTAGATGTTGATTAGACTTAATTTGCTAATTGCCTGTGTTGTTGTTGATCTTTTTGGAGATGCATGCGTAGGCTGTTGAAGATGGTTTCGACGTGGGTTGTCAGGTGCAATGATAGAGTGGTGAATGTGGTGGAATCATGGTGGGGTCACTGTCCCGATGTGGTGTAGCTTAGTTTCGACCTGGCAGCAGTCGCGGTACAAGCGTAGTTTGGTTGGTACGAAAACGATAATGGAACCAAGGGACGGGGTATTTGGGTTGTCAGCTGCAATGTCGTACAATGACAGAGTGATTAGGAATTGGTTGGCCTGGAAGGGATCGTCGCGCTGTGCCTGTTGGAATTCCTGCAGAAGAGTTGGTACGAATGTGCTATGTGTGTTGTAGATCGTGTTGAAGACTTACCGTTTGTTGTTCGTGGAGTGACTCAGGCGCTCTTTGTTCGCCGAGATAGAGACGTAGAAAGCGTAGGCCGTGAATGTATTCGTTGACAGTCCATAGTAGGCGCTCTTGGATTTGGATGAACCCGCGAATGTCTGGGTTTGTGACGTCGTTGTTCTGGATGAAATCGCGTAGATCTACTGACAATTGATTGTGTTAGTATTTAACCTAGAGTTGGCAATTATGATATGTACCGTCAATGCTGTCGATGACGCGGCGCTTCTAGTGTTGCATTGTTTTCTTTAGCTTCTTGATGGGCGATACATATTCTGGTTCAGGTCGCTTGTGGTTTAGTGTTGGCGTTGCTGACGTAGTTGTTTTTGTAGTTGGCGTTTCGTGTTTGGAAGATCTGATGGATGGCATGGGTGCTTGATGTCTGTGCGGAGCTGCGCAAATTGAGGTATGGCCTGTGCTGGTGTTGAATGCTGTGTATTTCCACGGAAAGGCGTGTTATCTGTCTGCTTCCTCGTCGCACATAGGTAGAATATTAAAGATGAATACTTCCATGTGTAAATGTGGGAGGAGGTTCTGGTGCGTTGAAGATGAATTCTTTAATGTAAGCGCGTGTGCGAGAGGTGTCGTTGTTGAATGCAATAGCGCCGCGGTGGCTGAAAGTATTGAAGTTTTGATAGCGAGTCATGGAGAGAGCGCTTAAGTTTGTTCAGATTGTGGCGGCAAACGTTGCTGTTGGGGGCAAGTGGATTGTAACATCGAAGGTAAGGGACATTAGGTTGATAGTTTTGACTCCGTTGGTAACACTTTGTGTTCACGTATCAGGAGGAGATCTCGGTTTGCAATTGTAAAATTAATGAGGACACAAAATATGGATGTGGCAGTGACTGCATTAATCGCGCGGTACATGGTGTAGGAATTGTATCCAAATATGTTGTATCGCTAACGAGAGGTGTGGCAGATGCGGTATGAATGCGCAGTGGAGTGCTGTCCATGTGGAAAACGATGTTCGAATCGACGATTACAAGTGAGATCGGCACTTCCCTCAGCTGTAATTGAGTGTGGTCGTAAAGGCCTCGGTGTGATCACGTTGGAGGATGTCAAAGCTGGGCAATTTCACCTCGCCCTCTGCACCCCCCAACGACAGTTCTTACGAACTGCGAATATTGGTAGTTTCTTGCGAGCTGGTGCGATCCGTGCCATACGCGCTTCAGGGGTGAAAGGACAACTCGCAATATGCTTCCGCATAGACACAGCGTTACCGTATATTTTTTTACGGTAAAAGCTGCCCCTGCCTCCGAAACTTTCTTCGTTAGGACTTCTTTCTCGTTGACGCAGTATAGACAGAGGTGATAGTAGTCGCCGTGCTGGTTGCAGGGCTCTCTTGTATTCTGGAAGTGCGCGCGGACTGGATCACGCTTTCCCCCCATTGTGACACAGATTGCCGCGATCGCCTGCGAAGGTGTGGGGTCTAACGCGAGATTTGGATTGCATAGGATCTCAACGCTCTCTTGTACATGTACACAATTATACATGTACTTGATTTTTGTATCACGTATTATTAATAGCGGAGGTAGGTGACTCACCACTGCGGCAAAACATAAGCTTGGCTAGTCCTGGCATTCATGCATGTCAATTCTAAAAAACACACGTATCGTTTTCGAAGAAAGCATAATGTCATTTTTGACATCAACCACCTCAGAAGGTGGACTTGATCTGCTTCGTACGATTCTCCAGGTCGTGTGAAATCGATGCATTGACAATTCAACTAGCGGTCCTCTTGTTCAAGACATTAGAGACCTTTCGAAGCCTGGATTGGTTATGGTTTGTTGGATATGGGATAGCGCTATCCCACAACCCATAACCAAAACGTTTTTTTCTTTCGAAGAACCTGTGTTATCGAAATGGGAAGTGACTGTTCCTGTTCAAAACATCAAGGTACATGAGCTAACGAGGTCGATCTATCAGAGGATATACAACAAAAACACAGTCGCCACCCCATTAGTGATCAAGACCGCCCTGTCCAGCACCACCCTCAGCGCGCAGCTCTGTCTTGAAATCAGCACATCCTCTGTGCTCGGCGCCGAGCTCATTGCGGCGCTCCCTCCAGTCTCCATACGCAGTGCCGGATTTAAGGGGCTCAAGCCCAGTGCCAAGCTCCAATACAGCGTATCCAAGTCCGTCCAGCGCTCTCCGTTCCTAGCGCACAAGACGCTCGAGTCCAGAGCTCATCTGTACCCTGCGCCCAAAACGCCCACCCATTGCTGCCTTCTAGCCAGTACCGACCCCTAGTCCTCTGTGCCCAGCGCGTGTTCATGAACGAATCCAAACCTGTAACTTCGACAGTGCTCTTGCTACTGCTAGATGACCTAGACGACACCGAAGATGTCGTACTTCTAGCGAGCGGCGAGAGATATGTTGAACGGCCATTGATCCCTGACGTACGTTTCGAATTTGGCTCATATCCTGACGCAAACGCGCTTGAAGACTTTCGATTTACTACAGCGGAGCTAAAGCGACTGGCTGATACGATGAATATACCGAACGTGTTCATTACAGGTGCTGGTGACCGGCTTTTAGGCGTTGAGGCACTGGCAATGTTGTGCTACCGCCTTTCGTATCCTGGAAAGCTGTCTCGGATTCGAAAACAATTCGGTCGCTCCGACTCGGCCTGTAGTCGTATCATTACTGAAACCTGTAAGTATCGACCATTTTAATGCAAAGCAGGTTTGATTGTTTAGTTCTAACGGCTCTAACATTCTCTTTGTACCTTCAATCATTGTAGACTGCTTCCTTGATAACGAGCGGAAGGATACGCTGTTCTTTCCAGACGGCATGTACGCTGAGCGTCATCGACTTTACGTGGAAGCTGTGACAGCAAAGACTGACGGTCTTGTCGACAGAATTTCGATGTTTTTCGATGGAACTAAGGGATTTATTTGTCGACCCGGTAAGCGTAAAAGGCGTCTTCTGGCGCTTCAATGCGAACTTGATGCTATACCCGTGGGTGAGAAGGAGAATTTGCAAAAGGTATGCTTTAGTGGACACAAGCGGCGACATTGCCTGAACTATCAAGGCGTCAGCACTCCGGATGGTAAGTGCATGCTGATGTTGAGAATAAAAAATGTGGAACTTGCTCACTTGTTTGTGCGATGTTGTTTGTGTCGCGTAGGCTTGTGTATTTCCTTCTACGGTCCGATTGAGGAACGTCTACACGACTCGACGATGCTACGCGAGAGCATGCTGTTGCAGTATATTGCAGGCAGCGAGCTACTTAAGAACGTTGGAGTGATGATCTACGGTGACCCAGCCTATCGAATTAGTGAAATGCTGTGCAGCCCATTCCGAAGTGCTTATGTGAGCAGCGCTGAGAAGCGCTTTAACGTTGCGATGAGCAAAACTCGAGTGTCTATCGAGTGGTTATTTGGCATTGTGAAAACGAAGTGGGCATTTCTGGATTGGAACAAGAAACACAAGATTTTACTCACCCCGGTTGCCAGAATGGTTCGAACAGCAGTACTTCTGACTAATGCAATGACGTGCATTCGTAATGGGAATCAAATCAGCAAGTACTTCAACTGTGCACCGCCTACGCTAGAAGAATACTTTCGCAAGCCTGTTCAAGCTCATATGCAATCGTAAAAAACTTAATCATTTTTCGTGAGTCGCTCGAGTAACGCCTCGATCATCTTGGTTTGGATTTCCCGTTCTTTTTGACGTTCCTCTCTTTCTTTTCGACGCTCATCTCTCTCTTTGTCTCGTTCCAGTCGGTCTTTTTCGCGCTCGTCTTTTTCAAACTGAAGCCTCAATCTAAGATCCGATTGCTGTTGCTGCATGAAATCCATGAAAATCTTTGATCTCTCCTTCTTCGACTCCTCAAACATTTTCATCCACTCGTTAGTCCCATTCGTACGGGTTGAAGGTCGTAATTGAACGGGAGATGGTTCTTGCTCATGCTCTCCTTTCGTTTCATCGTTTGAGTCATCAGAGCGCGAATGGCGCTTACCAAGACGAATACGATCCACAGCAGCCTGGCGCACCACATCACCGGACCGTTATTTGGCTTGATGCTCCCCCTTCTTAATTGCAGCCTCCTTTGCCAATTTGGCTTTATAATCGTCCACATTTGACGTAAGCTCCGTCATAACCTGGATAAATGGTTTTTCTGGCTCATCAACACCAGATTGTTGTGCCGACTTGGCCTCCCATTTGCGGTGCTTAGCCAGTAGCGCTTTAAAGCATGCTTTAGCAGTCTCCCCTTTGATTGTCTTCATATGAAAGTTCGGACTTCCGTTCAATTTGTCTACAACCAGTTGCCACTGCTTGTTTATATCTCCTTGTTTAGCAGCGTACGGTGCGTCGACATTCACTTGAATAACAAGCAAATAATCCTCATCAGGTCCAAAACGCTGCCGAATAGTCCGTCCTTGAATACACGTGGTCCCAGTAGCACGTATTGGTGGCGTAGGATGACTCCACGTTGCATCACTACCCGGAGCATTCTCGCCAGAAGCGTAGTTATCGCCGAATTCTCCCCCATAATCGCTCGGTTGTCCTTCTTCGTGAGCTGCTTCGTCGTCACGCTCGCTGCTGCTACTTGGTGAAGGGTTTGAGCTGGATAACTGGCACCGGCGAAAGTCAACTACATCCGTATTATTCTGCGTGGAGTGCTGATCGACAAATTCCATTTGTTTTCCTTGAGAGGCTTGAGACTGAGTCGGAGCCGATACAGGGAAGCATGCACGCATAGGAAAATCTTCGAATGAGCGGATCTTTAAAAGCTACAAAAGAACTCAACCTCCTATAATTCAGTTGATCAGAGTATTGATAAAATTGTGGAGGTTACTGTATAGCTCGGGTTCCAACATCCAATATCTCCGTTGGATAGAGAGGCGATTTTGGCGATTTATCCGATATCGTATATTGGATATAGGATCGGCGATTACGAATCGCCTTCCAAAATGGCTAATTTATGTGCTTTAATCCTATAACGCATATCCAATACAGGCTTCGAAAGGTCTATCGCCAAGCAAGCCAACCTGCCTGCGGACAGCCTCGTCCAGCGTATCGCCAAGCAAGCCAACCTGCCCGCTATGAAGAGGAGATCGCGCTTTCGCAGTCCTGCGTTTGACAGTGTCAGCCTCGTCCAGCGTATCGCCAAGCAAGCCAACCTGCCTGGTACCTGGGTGCAGCTTCTCGTTTGGCATGCCGCGTTTGTGAGTAACGTACACGAGTTCTATACCCGTATACCCGTAAGCAAAGTACACGGATCCCATATATGGACCATGAGACCCTGCGCTCCTAGACAAAAGATGCAGATATATCTTCGGACCATGACAAAACGTGCCCCCCACTGCAAGGAGGTCGTGACAAAACGTGAATAAATGTTGCGCGATGGATGCACGAAGGTCACTCGATGACGATCACCTCGCCCTCTGCACCCCCCAACGACAGTTCTTACGAACTGCGAATTGCGTACCGGACCAGAGGCTCCGGGTAGATCGCAGTTCGACCCTTGCTGCAAAAAGGGGGTAAAAACAAATGTGTTAAGTAACGGTGTTGTTTAGGATGTTGTGAAGTAGATGTTGATTAGACTTAATTTGCTAATTGCCTGTGTTGTTGTTGATCTTTTTGGAGATGCATGCGTAGGCTGTTGAAGATGGTTTCGACGTGGGTTGTCAGGTGCAATGATAGAGTGGTGAATGTGGTGGAATCATGGTGGGGTCACTGTCCCGATGTGGTGTAGCTTAGTTTCGACCTGGCAGCAGTCGCGGTACAAGCGTAGTTTGGTTGGTACGAAAACGATAATGGAACCAAGGGACGGGGTATTTGGGTTGTCAGCTGCAATGTCGTACAATGACAGAGTGATTAGGAATTGGTTGGCCTGGAAGGGATCGTCGCGCTGTGCCTGTTGGAATTCCTGCAGAAGAGTTGGTACGAATGTGCTATGTGTGTTGTAGATCGTGTTGAAGACTTACCGTTTGTTGTTCGTGGAGTGACTCAGGCGCTCTTTGTTCGCCGAGATAGAGACGTAGAAAGCGTAGGCCGTGAATGTATTCGTTGACAGTCCATAGTAGGCGCTCTTGGATTTGGATGAACCCGCGAATGTCTGGGTTTGTGACGTCGTTGTTCTGGATGAAATCGCGTAGATCTACTGACAATTGATTGTGTTAGTATTTAACCTAGAGTTGGCAATTATGATATGTACCGTCAATGCTGTCGATGACGCGGCGCTTCTAGTGTTGCATTGTTTTCTTTAGCTTCTTGATGGGCGATACATATTCTGGTTCAGGTCGCTTGTGGTTTAGTGTTGGCGTTGCTGACGTAGTTGTTTTTGTAGTTGGCGTTTCGTGTTTGGAAGATCTGATGGATGGCATGGGTGCTTGATGTCTGTGCGGAGCTGCGCAAATTGAGGTATGGCCTGTGCTGGTGTTGAATGCTGTGTATTTCCACGGAAAGGCGTGTTATCTGTCTGCTTCCTCGTCGCACATAGGTAGAATATTAAAGATGAATACTTCCATGTGTAAATGTGGGAGGAGGTTCTGGTGCGTTGAAGATGAATTCTTTAATGTAAGCGCGTGTGCGAGAGGTGTCGTTGTTGAATGCAATAGCGCCGCGGTGGCTGAAAGTATTGAAGTTTTGATAGCGAGTCATGGAGAGAGCGCTTAAGTTTGTTCAGATTGTGGCGGCAAACGTTGCTGTTGGGGGCAAGTGGATTGTAACATCGAAGGTAAGGGACATTAGGTTGATAGTTTTGACTCCGTTGGTAACACTTTGTGTTCACGTATCAGGAGGAGATCTCGGTTTGCAATTGTAAAATTAATGAGGACACAAAATATGGATGTGGCAGTGACTGCATTAATCGCGCGGTACATGGTGTAGGAATTGTATCCAAATATGTTGTATCGCTAACGAGAGGTGTGGCAGATGCGGTATGAATGCGCAGTGGAGTGCTGTCCATGTGGAAAACGATGTTCGAATCGACGATTACAAGTGAGATCGGCACTTCCCTCAGCTGTAATTGAGTGTGGTCGTAAAGGCCTCGGTGTGATCACGTTGGAGGATGTCAAAGCTGGGCAATTTCACCTCGCCCTCTGCACCCCCCAACGACAGTTCTTACGAACTGCGAATATTGGTAGTTTCTTGCGAGCTGGTGCGATCCGTGCCATACGCGCTTCAGGGGTGAAAGGACAACTCGCAATATGCTTCCGCATAGACACAGCGTTACCGTATATTTTTTTACGGTAAAAGCTGCCCCTGCCTCCGAAACTTTCTTCGTTAGGACTTCTTTCTCGTTGACGCAGTATAGACAGAGGTGATAGTAGTCGCCGTGCTGGTTGCAGGGCTCTCTTGTATTCTGGAAGTGCGCGCGGACTGGATCACGCTTTCCCCCCATTGTGACACAGATTGCCGCGATCGCCTGCGAAGGTGTGGGGTCTAACGCGAGATTTGGATTGCATAGGATCTCAACGCTCTCTTGTACATGTACACAATTATACATGTACTTGATTTTTGTATCACGTATTATTAATAGCGGAGGTAGGTGACTCACCACTGCGGCAAAACATAAGCTTGGCTAGTCCTGGCATTCATGCATGTCAATTCTAAAAAACACACGTATCGTTTTCGAAGAAAGCATAATGTCATTTTTGACATCAACCACCTCAGAAGGTGGACTTGATCTGCTTCGTACGATTCTCCAGGTCGTGTGAAATCGATGCATTGACAATTCAACTAGCGGTCCTCTTGTTCAAGACATTGTTACTCCGTAGTTGAGTGTTGCATTCCATTCGACGCGAACGTGGCGTGCTGGTCTTAATGCCGTTGGTTTCTCACTCTTCCGCCTCCGTCCAGGCGCAAATGAACAAATACATCGTCCTGTTGCTCACGTGTTCCGCTGAAAATTTCATCCCGATCGAGCATTAATGTAACGACAAGGATGGATTCAGCGAACCCAGGATTCTTAATGATTATGGCAGCCTTAGGTCTATATCCCGGTTGCTGGACATGGTGTTTCGTTGCTACGTATTCCTTTGCTCAACAGTTCAACGCAAGTGGCGCATTAATCATTAAACGAATGGATTGATTTTCAAGAAGTGAAAACTATCCTCAATAAACCAAAGAGGAAATGAGGCATGGAGACAAACTCGCTCCATCCCTGAGCAACGCGCACTTATTGCTCAGAGGTTTTGAGGTACAGGAAATGTTTGAATGCAGAGTGCCATTTGACGACTATCTGCGATGCCTGGCCATGCGCTTTTGAACGGTATTTCGCTGTCCCACCCAAAAGTGAACGAGACGAAGTCATCATCAGTTCGCTGATGAACACGCTCAGTGGTTTTTTGTGGTATGTCTCGAGGTGAACAGTTATGAGCTCTTGTAGTATCGAAACGCAAGAACATTCCGTTGTTGAAGAGGTTCCAGAGCAATGCCTTCTCTCTTCAAGTTGCGTGGCTACTCGATGTGAGTGAATCCAAGATTGCCGACTTGTTCGTGTCTTTAGCTGCCTACACCGACATCACCGCAACTATTTACAGTCGACCTAAGCTACCGATCCTGGTCTCCAGTTTGCTGCTTCCCGCCATCTTGGAGCCAACGGCTGAAGTTTTGACTCTTCTCCAAGCGTAATGAAATCTCAGTCGTTGGTGTCTGCGTAGTTCTCACGAATGGCTGTGTGGCCTCATAGCGAAACTTCAGTTGACGTGGTCGATTTTTGGTTGCTTGAGATGAAAATAGATTGACATTTTACAGTAAAACAATTAAGCAACATGCCACAGCATGATTTAACTGAAATAACTCAACGTGGGAATTGATCGGGTGACTTGTCTAGCCACAGCACGCGCCATGTCTAAGTCGGGGCCTAAAATATTGGCGACATCATAGTATCGTTCGATACTCTCACGAATCCCGCCACTTCCACTAGCCTCACTGATTGATGGCAGCACCCGGGATAGCTTCTGACGCTTCACAGGGTCTTGGAGCACTGGGGTCGTAACATCCGTAGTAGCACTAGGATTTAGTAGCTGCCTTATCAACTCGACAGCTTCACCTGGATTCGTAATGTTCAGTCTGTTGACGAAAGTGTTACTGTTTTCCTTTTCGGCGACCCAGAAGAACCGCCAATAGCCGTTAAAGTCAGTATGCAGGGCAACCACTGGGTCGGAAGCGATTAGATCTAGAGCAATAAGTTCTGACATCGCCTGGAAGACAGATTGTCTTTCAACCTTTTTCTTCGCTTCAATCAGCATCTTCACTTCAGGCAAGTCATGGACATAATCCGCACTCTCCATGACGATATCACTGAGTATAAGTAGATCAGTGCGACCCCGGAGCTCAATGTTGGAACCCTCGACAGCAACTCGGAGAAAATCTACCGTTTTTTCCACACCGAAAACGCAAAGCTTCTTCGCCTGGAGAAACTCGCCAATATTGTCGTCAACGTACTTGCAATATTCCATTTTCTGTTTCTCCTCGGTGTAATTTATGTCCCAAGTGAATCCCTTGACTTCACGCCACTTTCCAAAAATTTTACGCACAGGCATCATCTTTATCTTAAAGGCTTCCAGAAGTTCATCATACTCGGTTGAGCCCACCTTCGAGTGGACATATGTCTTACGTTTGGTGAGCACAGTTTGCGCGTGAATTTCGTGCACCTCTTGGGCCACTTGATCTATTCTGGAAGTGACGCTCGCCGAGGCAACAACAACCTCCGGAACTACCACAAGCACGTGCACTGGAACTTTTCCGGCTTTAACATCATCTTTCGTGAGTCGTAACCGCACGTCTTCCACCGATAAGTCAACCAAGTTGAGTGGCGCGCCTACAACGTCCAACGGTGTCAAGACATCCGTGTCATTAACACCCTTCTTCACGTCTACTTCCGTCAACCACCTGCCGCTTTTTTTTCGCCAGGAAAAGCTGCAGCTCGTCGGCATCACACTGGACCTTGTTCGGCTTCTCCTTGGCGATCGCCTTCTTTAAGTCTCCCACCGTTGCACTATCGTTGATGTCCACAGGGAACGCGCTCCTGTCCCGTACCCGGGAATACCAGTGGTGAACCAGAGGAGTCGGTTGTGTACCATGCCCCGAGGCCTTACAATGTGTCGCGTCGACTCTCGGAGTGTTTCGACAACTCACTGGCCTAAGTATGTGTCTACCGGCTACTTGAGTGAACTACCCTGTCTACCTCACTGCAGAGGTCCACTTAGGTCCTCCCGCCAGTGGCGTACCAGGATGGAAGTCACTCCAAGGACTCTCACCTAGCGAGTTGGTGAGGTGTCACCCCTACAAGTGTGTTAAGGAGCGGAGTGAGCTCCTCGTGAAACTAGTCAGTCGTACATTTACCTGCTAAGAAACAAACAACAAGAGAAACAAGTTTTACATTTTAGTTGATACCTAGTCTACCGAACGCTCCCGACCTGGACCTCTACTCATATAACAGCCCGCAAGTACTCGATCCTTAACGGGTGTGCGACAACTGGTGGAGAAGCAGGGTATTTGTCCGCTGGAGAAGGGTCCCCTTTGTGAGCGCCGCGGAAGACTACTGTTAACGAAGGTATCAGCTGGAGAAGGAGACCGGTCATTTGTGAAAGTGCGTGCCGAACACTGCTAGAACGACAGATCGACTAGGGAGGTGTCGGACGACTACACTTAAAGAGAGAACTTACTACCTGTGAACGCGAGAGTCACTGCACTGCTAGAACGACAGATCGACTAGGGAGGTGTCAGGTGACTACATTTGAAGACGGAACCGGAAATATCGAGTTAACTGGAGTGTTCTGGGGTGAACACTTAGAACCCTTTGAGAGGGGAGAGTACTTCTGTCATACCAACAACTTGTAAGCTGGGTGACTGAGTGGATCGTCTGGGCGGGAGTGTATCACGTACCTCTACTCAAGGCGACTGAAGAAGAGAGCGAGAGAGAAGAAGAAAGAGAACCTGAGATCGAGATGTCTACCTTTGGACCTGGAAACCACAGTGATGACGGTGGCAGTACTACCTCGAGTGAAGCGAGACAACCAGCTACTTCCTGGTTTGGAGCTAGTGGCTCACCAGCTACTAGTCACCCCAGTCGACCTAGTCTGACTACCCCCGGGGGGCTTAGTTCAGTACAGTCGATCGTGCGGAGAGCAGCTCAAGGAGCTACTCCCCAAGTGCCTATCCTGGAAGCTGCTGCGGAGTCGTCTCCTCCCCTGAGGCCGAGACTGGTCCGTAGTCTATCGGAACCTCGGAAGGGTGAGTCGAGACCTGACACTGGGAGCCCGTTGCTTCCTGCTGGACTAACCTCACAGCACACTCTACCTAGTCGAGGGATCGCGGCGACCCCTCACCCGACTATCGGAGCAGTCACTCCAGGAGTGACTACCTCGGGACTGCTACCTACTGCTCCCTCTGTGCAACCTCCGACAAGCTACTTGCCTACGCCTGCTCAAGCCGGTTATGAGTTCACTCCAGTGAGTGCCCCTACTGTGCCTAAGCCTTGGTCTGTTGCTCCGCCTACTCCGTCAGTGACTCAGCAAATGCTGCAGTCTGGTGCTGTTCCGACTAGTGTCGCGGGGGCTACGAAGTACTACTTGTACCCGCCTCAGTTGATGGCACAGCCTGGTTACGGTCAGGGAGCTCAACAACCACTAGTGACTCCCATGACTAATGTGCCGCAGTCGACTCGGTCTGCTATCCCGAGTTACCAGAACGTCACTCTAGGAGCTACTCCTAATGTCCCTGGGACGGGGACGAGTAACCCGTTCGTGCAACCAGTTGGGTGGTCTACTGCCGCTGGGTTCACTTATGGTCAGCCTGCTACTGTTCAGTACACTACGGGACCGCCACAAGTGACTCATGCTCCGGTGTCAGCAGTGACTTCTGTTCTGTCGAGTAATACTCCGATGGCTCCAGTGAGCGCTACTACTTCGGTGCCGACTACTACTTCTACCAGCTACCAGCGAGTGACTCCCGGTCAGCAAGTGTACTGGGGTCAACAGTCTACTCTCCAGAGTCAACCGTCGAGTCTACCTACTGTTCCGGGGACTAGTGCGTACACTCAAGTGCCGAGTGGTCAGATGCTGGTGCCAGCACCAAGTCACTCCACTGGACAAGCTACTCCTGGTTACTACTCGACTGTCGGACAAGTGAACCGTACACCTGCTTTGGGTATGCCGTCGAACATCAAGAATGCGATCCGGATGATCCAACCGTTCTACTCGGACAACTCGTCGGTGGATAAGGCGAGGACGTTTTGGAGTGCTTTCGAGAGAGCTACTGAGGGTCTCGATGACAGTATCAGGTTGAGTGCCTTCAGGGAGTGTCTTAAGGGCAAGACTGGTGAGGAGTGGTGGACTTACTCCCAGATCAACGACTTTGCGACTCTCAAGACTCGCTTCCACAACCAGTTCATTTGTCAGACCCCTCTGCAAATGATCGAGCGACTCAAGACGGCTAAGCGCTCGCGAGGAATGTCAGCCGAGGTGTGGGCTGACCTGATTTCAAGTTTGTGTGATGAGGCTCAGTACTTTGACCCTGAGATGAGGTACCAGTACTTCTTGTCCGGACTGCGCAACAGAAAGTGGAGGAATATACTTGACACTTCACTGGTGAACTCAATCCCTGAAGCAGTGACTGTACTACTCTACAAGAATCAACATCTACCTGTGGAAGACAACGAGGACTTCGCTGACGAGCGAACCAAGAAGGCTCCCGAAGATGATATGATGAAGCAGATGCTCTCGATGATGCAGCAGACTCAGAACCTACTGGTACAGCAGCAAGCCCAGTCGGCTGCAGCTACTGCGGCCGGAGTGTACGCTGTTCAGCAGCAAGCTACTGCTCCGCCACCAGCGACTCCGACTAGAGGTATTCGGCAGGGTCCGGACATGTACACTCAAGACGGACACATAGTGTGTGGTCGTTGTCACATGCTGGGGTGCAACCGCTTGAACTGTCGAAGGAACCAGATGACTTGCACTAACTGTCAAGCAGTGGGTCATATTAGCCCTGAGTGTGAGCAACCTCAGATGTACCAGCGTCAGCAACCAAACAGTCAACCCCCACCGCAGAACACTAACTCGCGTTCGAACGGCCAGTATTATCGAGGACAGAGGTCTTGTTTCCTGTGTGGGGGGAGTGATCACGTTGTAGCTAACTGCCCGTCGAGAGAGGTGTTGAGCCAGTTAGTCAAGAAGGCTAACTCGGGGTCGACTGGAGGACAGTCGTCGAACAGGAACTGAAGAGGGCTGGAGGAAGGGAAGGAGGAGGTCGCACCTTCCTCCTGCCAGCAGAGCGACTTGGGGAGAGTCACTCCCAGAGAGCCTACTACTAGTAGTAGACGCTCAGGAGTGAGTCGTCCGAAGAAGAGTGAGTGTACTGTGACCAAGAGTGAAACGAAGGAAAATGGAGTGAAATTGACGAGAGACAAGACGAATAGAAGGACAAGAAAAGAGAAGAGAACAAGTACAGCGGCGTACGTTGGAGATTTGTTGAAAGACCCTTACTGCGCGGAGCGTGAGGAGGAAGAGCGAGTGAAGTCCAGCCCGGCGAAAAACTGGACCGCTCCTAGACAAAAGAGTGAAACGATCCACTATGGATGGGGAACTACCACTACCGGTGTGGGAGGGATGAGCAACTCTGGGGCAAGCTACCCCAGGGAAACTACTCCTCCTGTCGACTTAGGAGTGACTGGTGCCCGACCCAAGAGTGACTGTGGAACTGGAAGTGTCTTCGATAACTGCGATTTTGACCCTCGTGTGGATACGAGCGGAGATGTGAATACTGAGAATACTGTGAATACTGTGAAACAACCTGATGTGAACGGTGTATCGACTACTCTCGCGGTGAGAGTTGGTGAGTCGAACACCCCTGATATTGAAGAAGAAGTACTATGTGAAACTACAAGTGTGACGTCTACCACTGACAGATTCGGTGGGGGTGAGGCGAGCACTACCGAAGTCACTCCCGAAGTGACTCCCTGTGATCCAACAGAAAAACTAGATGACGAAGTAGCTGTGTCGACTGCCCCCGGTCTGCATATTTTTGGCGAGTCGAGCACTACTTTAGACACCCAAGAGGTGGACCTGGACAAGCGTAATAATACTGAACTGAGCGAAGCTGTGAGTGTGACGTCTACCATCGGCGTACAGGATGGGGGTGAGGCGAGCGCCACCGAGGGCGAACCAGGAGTGTCTAGTGAATATGCTAGAGTGTTTTCTGCGGATGAATTGGATGAGTTAACCGAGGGCGGTGACTTAGTTGTACTGTGTGAGAATGAGGAATACGACAAAGAGATCGAGGAGCGACTCTTTCCTCTGGATGAATTGGAACTTAAGAAGAGGGTTGAAATTAATGCGACGCAATCGAAGAAGATGTCTACGGCGGAACTGAGCTCCGTTTTGGGAATATCGGAGGAAGTGTTAGAACGGACGCGAGAGTCATCTCCAGGAGTGCTCTCGACGCCCGAGTACTGGGTGAGCTGGTACAGGAAGACACTGGCAGCTACGGAAGCAGCCAAACGGGCAAACCGCGACTTCAGTGACTTGAAGAAGCCGGCGGTGAGTGACTACGAGAAGGTCACTGAGGAGGAAGCTGACTCGGATGAGAGAGATGTTGGGGGTGGAGTGAGTGAGGTTACTCACCCACCCGACCTACTCGAGAAAGTAGTAGGTGAACTGGAAGAAGACAGCCCCAGTGGGTTGGAAGAGGTCTTAAGGAGTGACTCTGAGGAGGGTCCTGAGAGTGACAGTGACTCTGACGAACGGGATGTCGGTGGTGGAACCGACTTGTTGGAAGATGCCGATGGAGAAGAGAGTGGAGTGTCTGGGGATACACTCCCGGAATTGAGTGAAGAAGAGCAAGTAATCGCGAATGTGACAGTGGACTTGAAGGACTGTACTGTGAGTACAGTCAGTGCAGTGAGTAGGTCGTCTCGGCGGAGTCGACACCTGGATCCTAAGTGGCGAGCACTTGTACAGCGGACAGTATACTATCTAGTGAAGGAAGAAGAGAGACCGAACCCTGTGTGCGCTAACTGTGGGTCTCCACTTCTAGTGGACCTACTACTACCAAATGTGGATTTCGAAGGATTCGACCCTGAAGAGAGAGCTTTGGCCAAGATCGCCCCCTACTACAAGAACATGACTAACACTGAGATGAAGCGGATACTGGAGGTGGTTTTGAGGAAGTACTCGAGTGAAGGTCCTCTGATACGGGCAAAGTTGAAGGAACGAGAGGAGCGATGTGAGGCCTGTGTGGCTGCCGCTCTACCAGAAAGGAAAATCAAGAAGCCGAAGCAAGTGCGCTTTGACTGTACTTCACTATCGAGTAAAGTGGCTGAGGAGTTGGGGTCGCAGTGCACTCGCGACAACTCCGACAGTGTGTACGAGTATGCGTACGTGGTGAGTGACTCCGCGCGGAGCGAGTCAGCGGTGGTGACCAGTAACCGGACTAGACGGCCTGGTCTAGTGGAAGTAGACGACCCTGAAGTGGACTGTGATGAGGTAGTAGTCCCGGGAGGGAAGCGGATTATTGGCTCCGTGGGTGGAGTTGAAGCAGTGTCAGCAGGTTTTGTGGACTGTGTCCCTGTGGACATACTCATCGACTCTGGAGCAGTAGTTAGTCTGATCGACCGCAAGGTGCTACGGCGAATTGGCCGGGCGAGTGACTCTTTGCGCCCCTACGATGGAAACTTGAACGGAGTGTCAGGGCACCCTCTACAAATTAGAGGCATAGCTGACTTGCCTCTCCGGCTGGGTTCGGTGGAGATGACTCGACCGTTTGTAGTGGTCGACCAGATGCATGTGGACGTGATACTAGGGACTGACTCGCTCAGACAGTTCCGAGCAGTGGTGGACTTAGACTCCAACTCAGTGACTTTGAAGGATACTGGGGAAGTGTTCTCTCTGGGCAACCCTCGAGTGGAAGAAGTGTACTCGGCGAGGACGAGCTCGACCGTCAGGATTGGTCCCGGAGGTCAAGCACTTGTAGTCTCCGAAGTACGTGGTCTAGCTCGAGATGGTGATTCGGTACTAGTTGAAGGCGTCCCTGGACTGGACAGTACAGTCCGAGTGGCCCGTACACTGTGCACCGTCAACCAAGGGAAGCTACTTGTCGAAGTGTGCAATGCGTCTACCGAGGAGTTGATCATCAAGCGAGGTACTCTGGTCGCTGCTGCTACCGTGATACCAGAGTCGGCTTTCGAACTAAGTAAGTCGTCGGTACAGTCTACTCCCTCTGGTGAGA
This sequence comes from Phytophthora capsici, assembly GCA_030324255.1. NCBI lineage: Eukaryota > Oomycota > Peronosporomycetes > Peronosporales > Peronosporaceae > Phytophthora > Phytophthora capsici. Next base: position 407,589 of record CM059345.1, read on the forward strand.
CTGATCCTGTCGACTCCGACTGGGTGCACTCAGTAGTGAGTACTGCGAGTGTCGCGGACAAGTCACCCCTCCACTCTATGCCTACTCTCGAGAAGGAACTTGCTGCTGAGTTTACGGTCGAGTTCCCGGATTCGAAGTTGAGTGTTGAGCAGAAGGAGCTGTTCAGGCAGACTCTCGAGTCGTTCAAGGACATGTTTGTGGAGTCGTCTATGAAGCCTGGGAGGACTCACCTACTCGAGTTTGAAATCGATACTGGTGACCACCCACCTATCAAACAGCGACCCTACCGAGTGTCCAAGGCTGAAGGTGATGTGATGGAAGCTGAAGTGCAGCAGTACCTCGACCTGGGGTTGATCCAACCATCGAGTAGCCCTTGGGCTAGTCCAGTGCTGATGATTCGGAAACCTGACGGTGGAATCAGGTTCTGCATCGACTACCGTAGACTGAACGCAGTGACTGTGAAGGACTGTTACCCGATGCCTTTCATAGATGACATCTTGGATGTGCTGGGAAACGCTAAGTTGTTCTCCACTATGGACATTGCCTCAGGTTACTGGAACGTGCCCATGGCTAAGGCTAGTGTGGGGAAGACTGCTTTCACTTGCAAGTACGGTCTATTTGAGTGGCTGGTTATGCCATTTGGACTGTGCAATGCAGTGCCTGCTTTTGAGCGACTCATGGAAGGAGTGTTAGTTGACTTGAAGTGGAGGACCTGCTTGGTCTACTTAGACGACTGTGTAGTGTTCAGTGAGGATTTTCCGACTCACTTGGTGAGACTCCGTCAAGTGCTGGAGCGGTTCAGGACTGCTGGTTTCAAACTCAAGATGAAGAAGTGCAAGTGGGGTCGAGACCAAGTGGCCTTCCTAGGACACATAGTCACCCCCTCCGGTATACTTCCCAATCCTGAGAAGGTGAAGGCGGTGATGAATGTAGAACGACCTAGTGACCTCCGAGGTGTTCGAGCCTTTTTGGGGTTGACTAGCTACTTCCGGAGATACATACCTGGTTACGCTGCTATCTCGGCTCCTATCGAGAAGTTGAAGGCCAAGGGTGTACCGTTCACTTGGAGCGCTGACTGTGAGTCTGCCTTCAGACAGTTGAAAAGGAAGTTGGTGGAGCCCCCTATTTTGGTCTACCCTGACTTTAATAAGAGGTTCAAGTTGTACGTCGACTCCTCGAAGCTGGCTGTGGGAGCCTGCCTGATGCAAGAAGTAGACGGTCGAGATCGAGCTATTGCCTATGCCAGTAAGCTACTTGTCGGATCGGAGAAAAACTGGATCAATAAGCAAGATGGCACTTCGGAGATCGAGTGCTGGGGTATTGTGTGGGCGACTCGAAAATTCAGGTGCTACCTGGATCGATGCGAGTTCGACCTCTACACTGATCACAAAGCTCTGTTGTGGGTCTTCAGTGACTCTAACCGTACCAACAATGCTAAGTTAGCCCGGTGGGCTATGGAGCTGTCCCAGCTCCGGTTCAAGGTGTTTCATCGGCCTGGTACTTCTATGGGCCATGTCGACGGTCTCTCGAGACTACACTCAGTGACTGTGAGCGCTGTCACTATGGCGGATCTGCTGAATGAAGCGAATGAGGAGGAAGAGACTCTAGTCCCGGTCGGGGAGACGACTGCTGAAGCTACTGCTACCCCTGGTAGTGACACTCAAGTTCAGGTTGGGGAGCGACCCCCTGGTGATCAAGTCCAGGTCGGGGAGCGACTCCCTGAAGGGGCGCCAGCTACTACTTCTCGCGGAGGAGTGACTCCTCCTGAACAGCTACTAGTGTCTCCCGTGGATGTGTTCGGGCTAGACCAAGCGCGCTTCAAGGAAGAGCAGAAGCGAACCCCGTGGATACAAGCGATGATTGCTTTCTTAGAGAGTGGTGCCCTAGCACTGGACGCTCAACTGCGTGCGAAGGTGTTGTCCCTGGCTCCACACTACACTGTGATGAACGGGATACTGATGCGACGAGTTCACTTGAAGGCTCGAGCTGGTCCCGCTCGCTCACTGGAAGTGCCAGTTATACCTATCACTTACGTGGCTACGGTACTACACCACTGCCACGCTGATGTGTTTGCGGCTCATGTGGGTGTCACCAAGACACTAGATAAGGTGCGCAAGCATGCGTACTGGCATGGTTGGAAGAAGGACGTCGCCGAGTATGTTCGAGAGTGTACTGTGTGCGGGAGTGGCAAGGGCTACCGTCCGTGGCGAAATGGACTGATGCAGAAGATGCCTATACAGGAACTCACTGGTCCGTTCTCACTACTGGTAGTGGATGCTGTCGGTCCACTAGTGACTACCCCTCGAGGGAACAAGTTCATACTAGTGTTCGCCGACTACTTCACCAGGTGGGTGGAAGCGTTTGCCGTCAAGCGACTGGACTCAGTGACTTTTGTGGAGATTATGGTCGATGAAGTGATCTCGCGCCATGGAGTGCCTGAGAAGCTACTCAGTGACCAGGGGTCTAACTTCATCTCGGAGTTGGCTCGGTCACTGTACGAGACACTTGGTATTAAGAAGTTGTTCGGAGCGGCCTACCACCCTCAAACCCAAGGACTGGTTGAACGCTTCAACGGTACACTGTTGGGTATGCTGCGCATGTATGTGAGTGAGTCACAGGACGATTGGGACTTGTATCTCCCGAGAGTGCTTTTCGCCTACCGTACTTCCTACCATGAAGCACTAGGTGACTCACCCTTCTTCAGTCTGTATGGTCGTGATCCGGTGTTGCCATTAGACTTGGCGTTCTTGAACACTACTGCTCAGTGGAAGAGCAATGAAGTAGCTGCTTACCGGCGTCGACTCTACTTGTCTCTAAGGGACACTCGTCGCTTGGTCGAGAGGCAGCTACTCAAGGCGCAAGGTCGTCACGAGCAGCGACTCCAAGGACAAGTTGCGAAGAAGTTCTCTGAAGGTGATGCTGTCTGGGTGTACCAGTACTTCCGTGCTCGTCGAGGAGAGAAGACTTCGAAGAAGTTGGCTTTTGCTTGGCATGGACCTTACCGAGTGGTCGGTACGGTTGGTGAAAATGCCTACCGAGTTGCTATACCTACGCACCCTAACCGAGTGGTCACTATCAACGTGAACCGACTGAAACCTTTCTTGGGTCGATGGAGTCGACCCTTCCCCACCGAAATTCCTGAGGGTGTTGAGTCTACTCCTGGCGAGGATGACGATGGACCCCTAGCTGAAGAGGACTTGCCTACCACTAGCTATGTGGAGAGGTTGGTCATTGGATCTGAAGAAACTGCTTTTTCGGGTGTGAGTTTACCCGTTGTGGACGTACTGGCGAGACGAAGGAAAGCCGGAGAGCTGCAGTACTTGGTGTTACTTGCTACCTACGAGACGAGTTGGTTGCCTGCGTCTTCACTGAAGCCCGATTTTGATGTGCTGATTACTGCTTTTGAGAACACTCGTCGTAAGGAGCAGGGGCTCCCGGAGTTGCGACGAAGTGCTCGTCTGGCTGACGCTAACGCTACGGTCGACGAGGACGAACTACTTTTCTAAACGGATTTTACGGGATGTGCCTTGAGAGGAGCGACTCTCTTGACTCGGAGTCCCGCGGAGTGAGTGTTCGGTGGAACACTCTTTTACTTTTGACTACATTTTTGGCGTGAGTGTTCGGGTGGAACACTCTTTTATATTTTACATTTTGGCGAGTCGGACTGGTGAGTCCGACGAGTGCTCAGGGGAGCACTCCTTTTACATTTTTCCTGGACTACTTTGAACAGCTTGGTGACTGTTCCTACATATTACTGTGACTAGCAACTGTGTGGTGACTACCTACTACCTGGGGATCGTGACTACTTTCAAGATAGACTGTGCTGATTTTGAACTTTTGGTGACTGGTGACTACTTCTTTACTGCGATATCGTGATTTGGGACTACTTAGCTTCCGTGCACAAGTGACTACGCATACCTGCTACAAGCGACTACTCTGCGAAAACAACTACTCCTTATTGAGAACTACTGCGAACCGCACTCACTACTATAACTGACTTGGCGAATTGGAAGAGTGACTTCAAGCCAAGAACTACTGATATGAACCGAAGACTAAGTCAAACATGGAATTATGAAGTTAGCTATCCTGAGGTAGACTCAACTGTCTCCTCCGAAAGCTGTTGGGCACGTCGGCTGTTTACCCTGCAGATGCAAACTTGGGCGCGGGTGCTTTCGTCTCGATCACTTCAACTTCGTCTTCGTCGCTGGTGTCCGGTTCAAAGCTGTCAGAGTCTCGGTCGTCGATGGGCTTCTCCAGAGGAGCTGCTTGCAGAGCCGTGAAGGTGCCGTCTCGATGCTTGATCGGAGTGTACCCGGGGTGACCTTCTTCATTAACTCGAAGTGGAGGGATCTTGGGCAGGTCGTACTCGTTCTTGTCCATCTTCTCCTGCAGCTCATACTCCACTCTGATGATCTCGCGACTGTTAACCAGTCGGGCCCACACTCCTTCAGTGAGGTCACCGACCCACCACTGCGCGCCTGGTTCCTCTTCAGACTTCACGTCCCGACGAACTAGTGCCAGCGCTTCATCCGACAGACGACAGTCAACCTTCTGGTCAGGGTCCAGAGCGTTAGTCGTCACCAGCAACTCGGTTATCGAGGTGAAACCTCCTGGATCCAACTGCATCGGCTTGAGGGCACCCTTGACACGAGCCTTGTAAGCTTCGAAGTCTTGAGTGAACAAACTCGACAAATTCTGGATCGTGGGCCCGTCGTACTGCTTCGCGTCTGGAGCGTTCTTGCTAGGTTGACCGCCCATCCACATAAGCAGACGGTCTGGTTCCGACCCTTCGTAAAGCTTCAGAAACCCGTAGTAGCCCCAGCGCTCGATACACTGGCTGATGAACTTGAGTCGAGCCGTACGAGCTAGTGCTGTCTGTCGACGACGCTGACTCCGCTGGAAGCTACTCCTGTAGGGCATGTTCAACTGCCACTCGAAGAAGCGAACCTGGTTGGCCATCCAAAACCTCCAGTGCGCCACATGGAGTAACTCTTCTTCGGCCGGATCATACCACACCTTGGACCCCTCCCACGGATAAGCGAGTTGGTGGCAAGTCTTGCCCATGTTGACGGCCCGACGGTAGATGGCCTCGACATCCTGGAGAAGAGAGGGTGGAGTGCTGTCGGTCATGACGTACGGACAGTAGTCGGTTTCGGGCGTAGGAGTCGGTGTTGGCTTGGGAATCTTGGGCTTCGACTCGTCGTCCGACTTGGAACTCTGCTTGCGCTTGCCGAGTGTCGACGGGGGAGTGACGGGTTTGGCCCCTTTGGGCGAAGGCTTACCCTGACCCAAAGCTAGTAGAGCTGCAGTAGCTGCTTCCTTTGTGGGCGATTTCTTCTTCTTTTTCTTCTGCTGCTTGGACGGCGACGGGATCTTGGCGGGCGGAGTTCCCTTGCCGAAAATCACTGGCGCCGAGTTCACATTGACGTCAGGCAGATTCTGAGTATTCGAAAACCGGTTGTGCACGTAGGCGTTCGGCGCCTCGCGTTGACGAGAGGGCTTTGGAAGCAACATGACGGGATCCGTGAAGGCCATCTCTTTGACTTCCGTGTTGGCATCATCCAGAAGAGCCTCGGCCAATTGATCCATCACGAACAGGCCTGACGAACTCTGGTTGACGGACAACAGCTCGCGCATCTCCGTCCAGAACTCGCGTTGAGCATTCTTCTTCAAACGTTCCTCAGCCGAAGATGTCATCTCTGGGACGATAAGCGCCGCGATCTGCTTCACCAACTCTGCATCCTTGGTGCTCGTGGCCGCGGCTGGAGGGGATGGAGGCGACGGAGGAGACGAAGTCGCTGGTGCCTTATAGGACTTGCCGGCACCCATGGTTGCCGAGGTGGAAGAGAAGGTGGAGGAGAGGAAGTGGAGCTGGCACTCGGCCCTTGGAAGCAGATTGTGGAATGAGCTGGTTGAGAGACTACTACGTGGGCGACGAGGTCACAAAGTCCCTGTCCCGAGAGACTACCTCTCTGTCCCGTGTGACTATCTACCAGTGAAGCTTCTGGGCCATTCGTACCTTGGGACGAGACGCTTGAATCTCCCAATAAACCTCGGTGAATTCTGTGATTGAGGAGAAGTGATCTTGGGACGAGTACTTTGACGTGGAGACTATCCATCATTCTCAAACCAAGTGTAAATTCTTTCTATCATTTATTCGGAAATCCTGCCGTGACGAACTCCTTTGGAGTTGGAGTTGTTCTTTCGGTACTACCGGGAGTAGTGCCGCGTGGCAAGTGTCCACTTTCGATTCCGGCAACTCTCACTCAGAGCTCCTACCACCGAGTGAGTGTTCTCTCGACCAACTACCTGATCTACCCTGCTTCCGGCCGACGCGGAACTACCCTGCTACCTTCTGACCACCGTATACCCTGCTGGTTACTATTTGCCCTGCTACTATGACCGACCTGTTCACTGTTATCTGGACTGAGTACCTCCGTTGGGAGTTGCTCCCTGCCTACCTAGTGACTGTCGTGCTGTGGGTGTTAACCTCTTCTGTCCGTGGAGTGGCTTGGTCCCTGGTGACTCAAGTGTGGCTAGTTGTGTCCCTGAACTCTACCATGAGTGTCAACTTCGTGACCCGCTACCAGGAGGTGCTGCGTGACCCCGAGCTTGGACAACTGAGTGGTACTGCGTATGCTTTCGCGCTGTGGAACGCTTTCTTTGCGGTGCCGGTACAAGTGTTGGAGGAAGGAGAGACTGAGTACGGACAGTATGGTCTGATGCTGAGAAGTTGGTGGACTGCTCTGCTAGTTACTTTTGGAGAATACTTACCTGACCTAAGTGTGCGGTCTGGTTACTCCTACTTGGCCTACACTCGAGCTACTTGGGAAGCATGGGCTACTGTTTGGCAGCGACTGGTTGCTGTCGTCAAAGGAGTGTGCTGGTTTGTGCTGTTTATACTGTCATTGGTGATTCACGTGCCCATGGCACTGTTCGACCTACTGGAGTTTGTGACTTTCGGTACTACTGGTCTGGGAGTGGTGCTACTACTGGTGAATCTGTTGAACCTACTGCTCGAGTGGACTACCTGGTTGCCTACAGCTACTGGAGTGATTGTGGTGGTTGGTATAGTCACTCATGGATGGCGTTTTGGAAGTGGCAGTGGTCACTTGGAGCGAGCTGCTCCTCGCATTGTGGTGAAGAAGGCCCTAAAGTCTGTGCGTCGTGAAGTGAACCGTTGTAATCGCAGAGAGGCTGCGTGTCTAGCTAGTCTACAAGGACCTGAGAGTGCACCAGAAGACACTGGTCCCTATCAAGAGACTACCCCTCTACGGCGGAGTAGTCGCATTCGAGCGCGACGACTTACTCCTGAGTTGAACCTCGCCCAAGTACCTAGAGTTACTCCTGACCGAGTGACTGCTACTCGATCATCAGGACCTACTCTTAGATCGACGGCGACTGTTCAGCGCATGAGTGATCGTCCCTGCTCACATGAAATTGACATCGAAAGAGGAGGAGTTGCGTGTGGTGAAGCGCCTGCGTGACATGGAACACGACCGAGTTGACCGAGGACGGTCAACGTTAGGTCGGGGAGTTTGTCCCGTACCCGGGAATACCAGTGGTGAACCAGAGGAGTCGGTTGTGTACCATGCCCCGAGGCCTTACAATGTGTCGCGTCGACTCTCGGAGTGTTTCGACAACTCACTGGCCTAAGTATGTGTCTACCGGCTACTTGAGTGAACTACCCTGTCTACCTCACTGCAGAGGTCCACTTAGGTCCTCCCGCCAGTGGCGTACCAGGATGGAAGTCACTCCAAGGACTCTCACCTAGCGAGTTGGTGAGGTGTCACCCCTACAAGTGTGTTAAGGAGCGGAGTGAGCTCCTCGTGAAACTAGTCAGTCGTACATTTACCTGCTAAGAAACAAACAACAAGAGAAACAAGTTTTACATTTTAGTTGATACCTAGTCTACCGAACGCTCCCGACCTGGACCTCTACTCATATAACAGCCCGCAAGTACTCGATCCTTAACGGGTGTGCGACACTCCCAACCATACCAACGATCACACATAACAGCTTCACCATCTTCTTTCGAGTCTGGAATGAGTGAAGAATTCCATTCGAACTTAAGCGGATATGATGGCGTGTTCACCATTATGGCATAATGGTGAAGATAATTTATGGTGGTCCACACTGTGTGAGGACTGTCCGTGACACCAAGACGTCGAGAGCGTGTGAAAGTACCGGTAGTGTGGAAACCTGCGCATTCAACGTGCTGGCTTTGGCCTTCGTGGATGCGTCGACCGTCGTGCAGGTAGTACGCATTCTACTCTTCCTGCTCTCTCGAGTCTGGACTTGGCATTGACACGCTACTACCTCCGGAAGTTCGAGTCCACCACCCCCGAGCTCAAGCGCTATGCACTAGTGGCTGGACCCTCTTCTGGGCTCGGAAGGGAGATGTTTTACATGTTATCGGAGCAGAAATACTCCCTAGTACTGGCCGCACGCACCGAGACGATTTGGAGCTGATGCGGACGAAGATTGAGCTGGTGAATTGACTGGTAGAAATGCTGGTGTGTGGCATGTATCTCTTCATTTGTTCCTTGAATTATCAACGACTTCTCGAAAACAGCAAATTGCACGCGAAAACCGTTCCCATACCTACTACATGTACTTGACTGAAGCAGCCGCTGTTGCCGCGCCAGCTACACCGGTGGAGACAAACACACGATCTATTTAAATAACAACCTGAATGACAAGATCAAGACCGACCGCATGAAGGCCACGCTCTACGCGACGCTTTCCCACCCTGGAGAATATCATGGGTCGTGCGCGGCGGAGGCTTGGGCCATCCCGAGCGCATCTAACGGTAAACGGATCGACGCTGTTCGACAAGCCTGTAGCCATCCACTTCGCCAAGGAGAAGGCCGACGTCATCGCAAGACGCGAAGGCACCTTCGTCCCGCGGAAGCGTGAGTCCGAGCAGACGCCCGTACAGACGGCCAAGAAACAGGCAGGGGAGAATGGGAATGCCGCTCCATCGTTGGCTTTGAGGGCATCACCTGCGCCGGCACAAAGCGTGCCTAACAAGATTCTGTTTCTGCAGGAGCTGCCTGAATCGTGTAACCAGCTGAGCATGCTGTTCAAGAAGTATCAAGGCTTTAAGATATGTTGTACTAGTTGACAAGGGTAGAGCTGGATATTAACTGATGCTCTTTGTGGAAGTCCGTATGGTGCCAGGTAAGAAGAGTCTGGCGTTCGTGGAGTTCAAGCTCACGCCTACAGACGTCCTCAAGGTCTCCTTCGCGAAGAAGTACTGTAGGTCTGTCATGCTGACAATCGGATATAAACCAGAAACAAATCAGAGTCCTTTACTTGCTTTCTCTCGAAGTCCCATGGCAGTCTTATCACGGATTCCTATCGCTACGGCAGCCTCTCCAGCCCCTCAACCCAACATGCTGCAGACACATAGCAATCACTTTCGTCGTGTTATAGTCTGGGCTGTTGCACCCTAGAATGTCCTTAGTAAGGACTCCTTACTTCCAGTCTCCGACTTCGATGAAAATAATAATCTTGCCCGCACCACCACCACTTCCCATGTTGCCACCAGCTGATGAGCTCATTTCATCACGAGACGGATCTCGTCTCGCTCGCATGAGCTCAAGAAACTCCTCCAAACCGCCGCTTGCCCGTCTCGAAATGCGGTAAAACTTGGCATGTTGCAGTTTTATTCGTTCCAAGAAGGCGGATACGGACTCAGTAGTTTTTTTGGCCTTGCTAGACACGGGTATCATCCTTCGGCTCAACGACCGATTCGAGAGGGACATTTGCCGACTCAGACTCCGACACCGTAGTAAAGTATTTTTCCTGAAAATGTTTCACGACGACCAAGTGAACCTTCGTCGTCGACGGGATCCGGTCGAGGACGGACTTCAGCTCCTTCGAAGTGAGTTTTTTTCGGTCTTTGCACTCACCTGTGAGAAGATCAGAATGGGTCGTCCTTCGGCTCAACGACCGATTCGAGAGGGACATTTGCCGACTCAGACTCCGACACCGTAGTAAAGTATTTTTCCTGAAAATGTTTCACGACGACCAAGTGAACCTTCGTCGTCGACGGGATCCGGTCGAGGACGGACTTCAGCTCCTTCGAAGTGAGTTTTTTTCGGTCTTTGCACTCACCTGTGAGAAGATCAGAATGGGTCGTGAAATCAATCCTCTTGCCATTACGAGAACGCTCCATATTGGCGAATTGAGCACGTGTGTTCTTCCAAACGCTACAAACTCGTCGGGCCACGCAACATTTGGAGGGAAGAGAAACGGAATCGTGAAATTCTCCATCTCAGCATTCTCTGGGATTGCCACCGGTTCATTGAAGCCACGCACTCCCAACTCATACAGCAGCCTGCCAAAGAATATCTCGAACTTGACTCCATAAAACCCGCCTTGGTGACTGGCCAGAATAACAGCGCCCACGGCAAGACGTATTTCGAGTGGTTGTTCCGTTTTGATCCAATACGCCCCTCAACTTTTTCCAAAATGGACGATCTAGTGGACTCCGCTTGTTGCTGGAAGGCGGTGGTTGATGTCGATGTGCGGAACCTAGTGGAGCGGTGGTGCCTTCATAATCCCCCCTCAACGTTAGAAAAAGAAGTATATCGTCTTCCAACCGGGGGAAAACGCATCGACACCCCCACTCCTTGTCGTTCTTTATCAAGTCTCTTCCTTCCAATTGGAGTTCAAAAGTCTCCTCCTCTTCCATGCGACCGTAATGACCATCGATCAAGTTAACCTCCTTGCTGCTGTTTTCATCACTTCCACTCTTAGCTTCTGGCATCTCTTCGTCGGGGTTAGCTTCTGGCATCTCTTCGTCGGGGTATTCCTTACTCTCCTCGTCATAATCGTCATCGCCATCATCATCCTCAGAAACATCATCTTCCTCGTGATCATCTCCATCGCTTTCGTCATCCGAGATTCCCCAATTCATGCCTTCGATTCCGAGTGCAGGAGTGTCTTCAGATGGACCCTTACTCTCAGCGCCATCATTATCCTCTGGAACATCACCTTCATCGTTTTCGTCGTCCAACTTTTCCCCATTCTTGTTTTCAACTCCAGTATCTCTAGATGCAACAACTACGTTGTAGCTAGCCGCGAGGAAGAGATACAGCTGGCCTTTTTCGAAGTCGTTTCCACGTTTTGTACGTCGGAATTTTGGCGTCAGCGCTTTGACCATGTCAGTCAAGTACTCCAACGGGTCCTGTCCGTCGTACCGGAATCGCTCCATATGTTCCTGCGCTAACGCTCCAAAAAGCGGTCGGCTGTGCTCAAAAATCCAAATAATCCACTCTAAAGTGGCGCTTCTCTTCGCCGCGAAGTTCGCGGCAACAAACTTCGGTAGCGATGGAATCACCATACACCACGATACTGGATATTCTGATAAGGTTCGCGAGTAATCACTTACAGTGAAGAGATTCCGTGCCTTGCCATTCGTAGCGCTTATGATAAGCGGCAGACGAAGAAAGCGGAACACATTTCGCATCGACCGAACGAGTTTTTTACGCGCCGAATCCTTCCCCGGGCGAGGAAATTCGTCCAGAAAGAAGACGATTGGTTTTTTTCTTTGACCTCGTGCTGCTTTGACGTCTTTGAGGAAAGCGTCCCCCATGAACGTTTTAGCACCTCGGAGCGCAGCGATGATGAAAGCGTACACCTTCAGTCGCGTCTTGTCACCGACTTTCCCGAAGTCACCAACAGAACCCTCACCTTTCATCTGCGCGATGTCACTCGTAATACAGTCTTCGAAAGCAATCTGCCGCGACTCGAAGGCCTGGTACACTGTCTGGATTGCGTCTTCTGACGAGGTGCACAGTAGGTAGAATACGTCAAAATCTCCTTGGGCTTCCAAGTTGAACGCCATCTGCGTCTTGCCAGTGCCTGAAGAATTCTCCAGTACGACAAACGGCATCGGGTCCTCACGTTTTCTCACATCTTTGAGAGTCTTCACCACAGCTTTCACCTCCTTCGACTCCTTTACAAGCTCAGCAATGCCCTTGTACTTGGCCACAGCAGAACTTTCCGTGTGGTTAATGGTCCATTTCGGCAAGGGGGGCTTCACTAAAAGGTGCAGGTACTTTGGTGGTAAGAAGGTGCTACCGAGGGTCTCCGCAATTGTGTTCTCCTCACTGAGCAACTTGTGTCCGTCGCTAATTATGTCGACGATCTCGTCTGGGACCTCGCCAGTTACCATTCTCCGCTTAACGTCTTTGAAAACGCCATCAGCAGACAGCCATGCGCCGTCCGCCTTCTTGGCCAGGAAGATCAGCAGATCGTCTGCTTCGACATCTTTCAGTCGTTGCCGGCATCTCGACTTTATTGCCCCTTTCAGGTTTTCCACCGTTGCATTGGACTCGATATTGATGCAGAACGACTGTCCAGCAGTGCCAACGATGATACATCGTACACGGTTGACCCTCACACGGTTCTCTTGAGCTACCAACGCGGCGTCTTCCATCACTACGTCAGACATCGCGTCGTCTTCCATCACTACGTCTGTCATCACTTCTGCACCGCGCTTTTGACGCGCCTTGGCTAGCAGAGGGCACGCGGATCGGGCTTGAGTCGACTTGGACTTGTGTAGCGGCCTTGGCTGGCAGAGGGTCGCTTGTGTGGGTCGACTTGAGCTTGAGTTGGAAGAATTGGAAGTGAATTAAATTATGGATGAGCGGCAAGGCGCGCTCTGTTTAAACTACTGCTACGTTCAAACATTCAAACTGTTCAAACGTTTGAAATGTTCTTCTTCTCGAGAAACTTGTTGCACCTTCTCGAGTTCTTACTCTTGTCTTTCGCCACAGGATTCATCCATATCAGGCAGGCAGTCATGTCATACTCCCCCCATGAACCTGTGCGGTTTAACAAGGAAAGATGCGGCGGATGCTGACTTGCTGCGTCGTTGCACCTTTGTCGATGGTGACCGTGCCGTTGGTGTGCACTAGCTTGATCGTATACGGACCGTGCGCAACAGCTCGCGTCTTGGATCGAAAAGCTTTCAGGATCCGAAGCATGACATTGTCTCCAGGCTTGTAGAAGTGCTCGATGCGCTTGTCGTTCTCGCGATCGTTGTCAGCAAGGATCGCCTCGAACCTTCTCTTGGACAGATAACTCCAGTTCGCTTGATGCAATTGGCGAGATATCATGTCTTGGCCGAAGACGAGCTGCCCGGGTGACGCATTCAGGATACTGTGGTAACTGGCACGCACTGCAAATGCTGCGTAGTGTAACGCCTTCTTCCAGTCCACATTCTCGTAGCACCGAACGATATTTAGTAGCTCCAAATGAACTCGTTCGCAGATGGCATTGGCTTGCGGGTTCTTGACGGTAATGGGCTTCGCCGTGATACCGTAGCTCAGCAAGAGTTCTTGAAATTCTTTTCCAGTAAACTCTGGGCCTTGGTCGTGGATTACTTGTTTTGGACGAGGGTATCGGCAGAGCCATTCACGGTCGAAGCTCTCAGCTGTCGTTAGCGCCTCCTTGTTGGGCTGGACGGCGACCTCGAGCCAGCGTGTGGCGTGGTCGATCATTGTGATGCCATAACCACCGTCGTCGTAAGGACCAATTAGGTCAACGTGTACCACATCCCATGGGTTGGCTGTCTTCAACGCTCGTGGGGGCAAGAGTCCGTAGTCCTGCTTGCCACCGTGTACCTTTGCACGCTTGCATACAAGGCACTTCTTGACGAACGCTGTGGTAAAGGCTTCCATACCGGGCCAGTAGAGAACTTGACGCATCGTCTTGAATTGGCGCTCATGGCCAGGATGTCCGAGGTTCTGATGATACCAGTTTACGAGATCCTCTCGCAGCGATTCAGGGATAACCACTCGCTTTTGATACGCGACCAGCGAACAACCAAGAAGAGGCATGAGCTTGTAGTCGGGATTGTTGGTTCCGGCAAGACAGGCAGACTTGATCGTCTGAATTGTTTCATCTCTCTCTTGATGATCACGGATTACTGGGCCATGCATTACGCACTCAGGTTCATCAGTCGCAGCGTAGATCTCTTCGTCAAGCGTCTGCTGCTGCTCAGAGTCGAACTGCATACGTGAGAACGCGTCAGCACCGATGTTCTTGGAACCCTTGATGTAGTGTAGTTTGAGTCGATACTCAGAGAGAAGTAGCTTCCAGCGCTTCACGCGCAAATTCGTCTCTGTCGGGTAGATGAGATTTTTATGATCGGTGTGGACCACGACCTCGAAGCCGAGTAACATAGTTCGATACTCGCGAAGCAGAGACACGATGGACAACAATTCCAGTTCCATCGTTGTGTAGTTGATCTGGTATTTGTTCAGTGACCGAGAGTAGCAGGCAAGAATGGAATTCTGCTGCATGATGATACCTCCAAGCTGCTTTCCACTGGCATCGGCGTACACATGAAAGGGTTGGTCGAAATCTGGAAACGCCAGGAGTACAGCTTCGGCAAACGCTTTCTTGATAGCGTTGAACGCGTCTGTGTCGCTCTGCAGCCAGGTAAACGGGACCTTGTTGCTGGTAAACCGGTTGAGCGGAGCACATAATGCAGCTTTGTTAGGTACCATGTCGCGATAATAATTGATCATTCCAAGGAACCGACGGAGTTCCTTCCTGTTCTTGGGCACTGCGATTTGCTGTATGGCTTGAATCTTCTTGGTCTGCGGCCGAATGCCTTCAGCAGTTAGCGTAAAGCCTAGGTAGTTAACGGAGTCACGTAAGATGTGGCATTTCTTGCCGTTGAGGGTGACATGGTATCTGTTGAGCCTTTCGAAAACCACACTAAGGTGCTCTAAGTGTTCTTCCTCGTTGCGAGAAAACACCAGTATGTCGTCGAGATAAACCACAACAAATTCGAGATCTCCAAAGATCTTCTCCATAGACGCTTGATACTCATCAGGTGCGGTTGCAACGCCCATGGGGAGTCTGTTGCACTGGAACTTGCCCCATGGCAAGCAAAAAGCTGTGTACGGTCGGCTTTCTTTGGCTAGTCGACGCGCGTAGTAACCCATGTTCGCATCAAATGATGATAGACACTTCGCCCCTGCGAGGCGCATGAGGATTTCGCGGATCTTGGGCACGTAGTACGGGCTGCGGCGCAGGTACCTGTTCAGAAGTCGGAAGTCGATCAGCAACCGTAATGACCCGTCCGGTTTGACTATGAAGAAAGCTGGAGAGGCCATTTCTGAGTCGTAAATCTGTTCGAGGACGTCTTGGTTGATCAATCGCTGGATTTCTTTCTTGGCTTTGGCTTCCATGCTCCTTGCAATCGCGTACGGTTTTGCATGCACGGGCTTAAAGTCAGGAGACAGAGGTAGCACGTAGTCGTCGAACTTCATCCTGCCAAGATGTCCATCGTATAGATGAGCGTACTGCTGCAGGAGATGCAGGTAGCATGCAGCCAATTCTCCAGACACCGTGTCAGGCATCAACTCAGTCGGTTGGATTGCATCGTCGCTTGTCTCCTTGTACTCGTCGGGGAACTCGTGGTCGGTATTCGTATCCAGAGCCGTCGCAGTAACCGGAGAGCCCGTGTTCAGCGCGGTGGAGCAGCCGTCCCATTGAACGATTTTATCCTTGAAATTGAGCACAAGGCCCAGTGCTTCCATCAGGTCGCGTCCAATGACCATTGAGTCTGTGCTGTTCTCAAGGACCTCAAACCGGTGAGTAATTCTGACCGACGGATTTAGCTTGGTGAACTTGAACTACGCGATGGCGCTACCGTCACTCTTGACCGGACCACCTGCAGTCTGAAAAGTTGTGTTGGACGCGACTTGTCTGCGTCCGTGTTTGGCGATAGCCTCCATAGCTGCCGCGTTAATTACACTCTTCGATGCTCCACTGTCCAGGAGGGCTTCAATAGTAGAGTGTTCGCCACGTAACTGCACGTCAATGCGCAATGGTGCCTTTGTGGTAGAGGGCTTCTTATTCACCAGACTGATGAACTTGAACTCTTCATCCTCGTCGCTGGACTCACTGTCAGCTTTGTACACCTTCGGGTACTTCTTCGACTTGGACGGCTTCTTAGTTTCAGCTTGTTTGTGTTCGGCTGATTGCTGCTTCTTGAGTGCGAAACAGTCTTTGGTGTTGTGGGATGAGGTCTGATGGTGTGAACACCATTTACTCTGTCCTTTCTGTGCTGATGCAGCAGAGTTCCCGTGCTTGTTCTTGTCATTACCGCTCTTGTGTCGCTCCAAGTGGGTAGACTTGCTCGGTTGGGAGTAGCGAGGAGGCTTCTGCTGCTGATTGTTGGATTTGTCCTTCGCGATGGACTTCTCGCGCATTTCAAGGCGCTCGAAGTACTGAAGTAACTCACTCATTCTTTCGTGGACGATTCCAGACGCGGCAAGTTTGTCTTGCCACGCGTGAGGCATGGCACGCTTCAGGAAGCGGCACTGTTGTACCTCGGGGATGCTTTCAGCGTTCACTGGTAACTCAGCGAACATACGCACGAGTTCTTTGAGCCGTCTGTAGACTTGCTGTACTGACTCGTTCGAGCGCTTGGTTAGGTTCCAAAGTTCTTCGTCGAGGGTCTCGCTGTAGTCGAGAGGGACTAGTTGCTGGCCGATATTCTCGTAAAATTGGGAAAATGAGAATCCTTCCTGCGTCGCCTGTCTCGCAGCATCTTCGACATCGTTCTTCATCTCACCGTCAAGTAGTAGGAGAAGTTGTAGTGCGGCTTGTTCGACGTTCCAGCCTTTCTGCTGGGCTAGACTCTTAAAGCGCATGCTCCATCGCAGCCAGTCCTTGGCATTGCCGCCGTAGAACTTGGGGATGTTGATCTTCGCGGTGTCGGCCGGAGCGTGCTCAGTCGCTGGGCTCGTGACGATAGTGTAGGTGACGTAGTCGTTCTTGTCGTGAGACTGTCGCACCATCTTGGAAGGTCTTGAAGGGTTGATCCGTTCCAAATTTGATATATCAAAATGACGCGCCTTGGCTAGCAGAGGGCACGCGGATCGGGCTTGAGTCGACTTGGACTTGTGTAGCGGCCTTGGCTGGCAGAGGGTCGCTTGTGTGGGTCGACTTGAGCTTGAGTTGGAAGAATTGGAAGTGAATTAAATTATGGATGAGCGGCAAGGCGCGCTCTGTTTAAACTACTGCTACGTTCAAACATTCAAACTGTTCAAACGTTTGAAATGTTCTTCTTCTCGAGAAACTTGTTGCACCTTCTCGAGTTCTTACTCTTGTCTTTCGCCACAGGATTCATCCATATCAGGCAGGCAGTCATGTCACTTTCTCAAATTTGGCATAGGGCCCTTGTACTCCAGCGCAGCATTACTTGATGGATACGGTACTACCACCAGTACGTGAATTTGCTCATTGGATGGAAGCTCCATTTTGTTCTTCTTGAATAACCATGTTGTTAAGGTCTTTGAAGCCAGAATCTGTTCTCCAACCGTCAGCGAATTGATGTAGTCGTCAGATTCTCCTTTCACCAGCTTCAGAGCAGCCCGATGTTTCGTCTGGGAGCCACTTGAAACTTTCCTCCTTCATCTCCTCCGCAGAATGGTGGTAGACAGGGACGACTTCTTTCCCGTCATCGTCTTCAACGGGCTGTTTCGCAAGGAATAGCTGCAGGTCTTTTGCATCGCATTTGATCGTTTCTCGTTTTTTTACCTGCTTCCTTCAAGTCCCCCACCGACTGACCCTCGTCGATGGTCACAGGAAACGCACTTCCCCACCACCAACGATCGCACAAAACAGCTTCACCATCTTTCCACAAGTCGGATGAGAAGGGAGGATCCGTACTTAAGCGGAAATGGTGGCGTGTCACATAGACTACTAGCCAATGGTGGAAAAGTATTAACCCTATCGCGAACAGAGCTTAATGACTTTGGCTACTATAGTATACAAAGTAAGCACGATTACAAGTGAACGGGGGCAATTTGACCCCTTTCATAAATTTACGGTACTCGCTTTGAGGAAGCCTTTCTGCACAGATGGAAATTGGGAGGGATAGTTCACTCAAGTGGGGCAATTTGACCCCTTTCACAAAACCACGGTACTACCTTCAATATTTTCGAGCATTTTCTTCATTGGCTAAAATTTTTGTGTCTGTGAACAAAATCAACGGTGAGTTTTTGCATTGGCCAAGCCGTCGATCAGTTGTTCACGTAATGCACAAATGTACAGAGACAGATACAGGTGGATCCCGGGATAAATTACGAGTCCGGCTCCATTTCTTACGGTTCTAACTTCAATAGGCGGGGGCAAAGGCTTCCAGCCACCCCGCAATCCGAGCCAACGGCGCTCAGCCTTAATTGGTCTACATAATGCTTGAAGTATAGCCTGCTGCCCGCATCACAGTGTTCAATGTAGCTGTAGATATCACAGCGCAATGCTCGACGGGCAAACACCAGCTAGATGTGTGTCTTTGTCTCCAAATAGACAGTCATGCGGTGAATGACTTGATTTCATTAATGAAATGATGTCTCTTTCACCATGACTACCTTACTTTGGCGTTTTACTTCATTATACTATGGAATTTGATCTCGCCAGACGTTACACAGAGATCGACGCACGCAATGTTTCTCACTTTCAGAAACCACGCGAAAGCCGGATGGGACTTCTCATGTCTACCGCCGAAGAAGAAACCGAGCAAAGAGAAGAAGGGGAGACTGCAATCAGAGTCTCCGATGTAGCTGGTGCCAGGCTCAGTAGCCCTTCAAGCGCAAGTGAAATACTTACCGTTTTGACGGCACACGAGGGTGACAACGGGATTCCAACGCGGACAGCACCATCCAACGAAGCTCCAGCCACTATTGTCCCGACTAAGCGAAAACGCGGCCGCCCAAAAGGTTCGAAGAACAAGCCGAAGCCTGTTGAAACTACCACCAAGCGATGCCGCCCCACAACGCGCGTGTCAGGAGCGCAAGTCCACGGCATCACGCCCAGGCGCAACCTTGAGCAAATTTTAACGGACGAAGCTGCAGCTACTGAAGTGTCCCAAGCTACTCAAACTACAGACGCAGAGAATTCCACACCTGCCGTACGTGTAGCGCAACTCCCAATGTCAGACGAATCTACATTGCCGGGCACAAGATTACCACCTCCTATCCAACCGATAGCCACGGAGACTGTCACAACTACTCGACGAGCGAAGAAAGCCTCTCTACCTTCGGTTCTATCGATGTATGTGGACACGCTGGTGGCGTTTTCACCGGTGAAGGAAGGATTTATCACACAAAAGAAGAAGTATGCAGGCGTGGGAAACGCTTTCCTGGTTGGGAGAGTCTACAGGGTGCTGAAACAATCCTTGTTTAAGATCAACTGGCTGGACTCGCAGTTCCAAAACTATATCGAGACGTTGAATCTCAGCACTGTGCAGCGAGGGAACGCGAATTACCGCTCGCTCCATGGACAATCTACCGGTGTTGGTTGGGGGCGGCTGTGCTCAGTTGAGGGCGGCGAAGACGTTCATATCGATGACGATACAGACGTCCTGGAGCAGTACATGGAGTCGTTCAAGCCGGCGGTGGAGCTTCCGGCTTCGTTAGCAGAGGTAGAAGCTATCAAAAGCATTCGTTTTGAGCCTGAAACGCAGTGTAATGCTCCACCAGACCTGTACCAACACCCTGACGGATCGACAGAGACGCGATTACGGCCAGAATTCAAACATATTTTTCAGCACTCGGCCTTTTTTTTCGCTTACATCCCAGTTTCATTTTGGCAGCATGTTGTCGGTGAAACGAACACATACGCGCGTCTACACAACCTCGCAGTCGGTAAGCCCTTTTCGCTCGAGGAAGTGATGGCATTTCTGGGGATATTGCTGTTTATGTCTCTTGTTGACAAAGGCGAATACGCTAACTACTGGGGAACACAAGTGGAGAATGAAATTCTGGGTGGATCGTCAAGCGGGCTTGACAACGTGATGACGCTGCGTCGGTTTAAGGAACTAAGGAAAGCATTCTGCTTTCAATGCGTGGAGGCAAATTCGGGCATCCATGACCAGGCCGCAAGGATACGTCCATTACTGAATTTGTTGAAGACAACAGGGTCGAAATATGTGGAAATTGGTCGTAATGTTGCACTTGACGAAGCAAGCGTCGCGTGCCGGTCGAAGTATGGCAAACCACTAATTGTCTACAATCCAATGAAGCCGACAGGGAAGTATCACTTCCGGATCTACATGCTATGCTGTGCTACAAGTTGGATATCGTTGAATTTTCGACTACATTGTGTTAGCGATATCTCGGAGCGGTTAGATGGTGTTGTATCTCCGCAAGAAGCGCAAGCGTTAAGCGATGAAGTTGCAGAGCTATCTTCGATACGGAAATGCGTGCTAGAAGTAGTTCGGCCCCTGTATTCAACTCGTCGGATAGTCAACTCGGACAATTACTACACGTCAGTGCAGTTGCTGATGGTGCTACGTCTAAAGGGACTCTACGCTCGCGGTACCGTGCGGAAGACTTGCTCACACTTCCCCGCCATGTACTTTTGGAGAAGAAAGATTGCTCTCGTGGAACCTCTCGGCAAGGTGTTTCCGCCGACCACTCACTGGTTGCCGCGTCATGGTATGACAGCTCTATCGTGACGGTAATATCGAACGCGGACCCATCAACTCTTACTACTGTAGCGCGCCAGGTTCGCGCTGAAAGACGAAGCTATCCAGCTCCATCGTGCATCAGGGAATACAATACGAATATGCAGGGTGTTGATCGTCTTGATCAAATGCGTGCTCGGTTCTCTCTGTCGGATGGCCACTCTTTCAAAAAATGACAAAAGAAGCTTGCGTTAGCTCTAATTGACGTGGCCAGAGCTAACGCATACTTAACTCGAAGACTGGCACTGGATCTGAGCAAGGCACGGGATTCCCACCGAGACTTCGTTGTTGAACTATACTCCGAACTGATATCGGGGAAATGGAAGGAGTCACCGAGCGAACGGCTGATGTTCTACGCTGATACTGCGATCGGAGAGGCGCTTCTTGATCAACCTTCACCGTCAAGCACAGTGTGGATTGCCCGACCAAATGAAGGGACGCCATGCTCTGAAAGTCCTACAAGGAGATGTTCTGCTGTTTCCTCGAAGCAGTTCTATACAGACATGAATCGCAAACGCAGGAAGTGTGTCGTGTGTCGTTGGGAGGATCGCTATGCGACTGAGGTTACGGACGTCTGTGTGCTTCACAACGTCTGCCTCTGTCAGAATGTGCACGTCTCGAACAAACCGTACGCCTGCCCCGAAACTACATGGACCTGTTGGGAGAAGTACCATCGATTTTACCTACCGCAAAAGCTATTCTCGCAGAGAGGGAAGGCACGTACGAGTTGTGATCTGTACAAACTGAAGCGAGCACAGCGTACAACTGAAGATCAAGGCGAGCAGAATGCTGGTGCAGAACTTGGTGATACTGGCAACAGCCGCAATGTTGTAAGGTCTATCGTTCTGTGAATACGGGTAGTTGTCTAGATCTAAGTATAGAAACCCCACAATAAATGCAATTACCTATAAGTATGGCAAATTACTTGATCAAAGTATAGAAATTCGAACGACTAAAACATGCATTGCTTTGAATTCGTTATGTACTCATGTTCATAGCGACTCGTACACAAAGATGTCCTGAAGATCAGCCTTCCAGCTACACGGTAGGTTCAACACCTTCTCCAACTTGAAAGCTTGGCAGAACGGGTTTTGACAAGCGTCCCTATGTCTTGGACAGAAATTCAGGGAACTCACCAACCACTTGAGCAAGAACAACCCAGCGAGCTCTTCCTTTACAACCTCGACAACCTCTGGTTCAAACAGAAGGTTGTTCCAAAACACTACTGTCACGTCGGCATACGGTGGAGTCGTCGAAATGCGCATGTCAGCGATGTCATGGCAGACAAGCTGAACTCGCCCGAGGAGTCGTCTCGATCGTGCGGACTTTGCCATCATCTTCATTCCAAGTTCGCGCAAATCTCGGCGAATCTCGATACCAATGGCCTTGTTCACACTTGTCGCCAACGCCACTTGTGCAACTACGTTCCCTAACCCAGAACCGATGTCGAGAAAGATATCACTCCGGTCGAGACCACCCAATTTGCGAAGCAGTGTGGAAATTCCCGCCGGTAGTAGCTCCCCAGCGTTACGATGTGGCATATTGTTGGCTCCTTGGACAACCACTTCGCGCGTAATTTCAGCAAATATAGCCGAGACAGCCCGTTCACCACTTGTAGGAGACATTGGCGGGGAACTGTCTTCGTCAGCAACACCAGGAGAACTTACGGAGCTGCTTCCACCGCTTAGGGATCGAATCGTGTCTTCGGTGTTGTCAGTCTTGAGAATGGCAGCAACATCGGGCGAGGCCTCTCCAGAACTTGTCGGACATACAACTTGAATTGTAGCTGGATCCCTAGGGCGTTGAAGGCTTGCGGCATATGCCGCCGGTACCGCTGGGATTGGAGCCGAAGATACCGCAACTACCGAAAGCCCTACGGTGGCTGGTGGAACTGTTCTCGCAGGTACTTGGATGGCAGGAGGCGCATGAATCACTGGTGGCCCTTGGGCTACTGAAAGTACTTGATTGACCGGAGACGCTTGAACTGCTGAAGGCGCGACAGACGCTGGTGTAGCTTGAAACGTTGGAGGCGAGTGGATGACTGGAGACAGAGACACCTGACGCGTTGTGGTCGATAGAGGTTGCTGGTGGGGCGCGCGACCACGATGCGTATCGGCATCTTGCCGCTGTAGAGGCAGAGGTACCGCAGCACTTGTACCTGAACGCTGGGACCGCACGAGGCTATCTTCAGCCGAACGCTGTTGCTGCGCCGAAGGTCCTGCTCCGAGCTGTCGTTGCGGTGAAGTACCAGCACCTTGACGCAACTGACGCGTCACTCTGGGTGGTCGACCTCGAGGCCGGTGCACTGGCGTGAAGAAGCTTGGCGGGAACCGCTGGACATCCTTTCCCCACGTCTTCTTGAGCGTTCGAAAACGCTCCTGTAGAGTTCTGGCGTTATGTCCCGTCCGATGCATCCGCTGGGCGACATCTTCCCATGAAATTCGCGCCCCTGTGCCTGCGTAGGCGGACGCTAGCTGAACTAGTTCCTTGTCGGCTTCGAAAGTGAACCGAGTGGGCATTGTTGCTGTGTCAAGTAGGCAACTGACTGAGGCTTTGTAATGAAATTGTGGAAAATGGCAACTAACTAAGGTTTTGTATATGAATTCTGTCGAAACTGATATGCAAGTAATGGTGTGGAGACGGGGTACGCACCGCATACACTGGTGTGTCAGCAAAATTACGTACTTAGTATGCGAAATGCTGACGCAATCTTGATAATTTTCGCACCTAAGCGCATATTTTACGTGATGTGGTAGACATCACGTAAAATATGGGAGGTCGAAAACAAATTGGATTGGTTGTAATTGGAGAAGGTAATGTGCTGGTTGAACTTCTGCGAAAGGGGTCAAAATGACCCCCTTCATGGCCGTTTGCTTCAAGGTTCTCGAAACATGCATGAAAGGGGTCAAATTGCACCCTATGACCTCTAAAGGGTTAATAAACCTAAGGAGTTGCCTTGGCTCCACCGCTTAAGTGCGGACGGGAATTCTCATTCCGGCCCGATGGTCGCCCCAAGAATTACACAGAACAGCTTCACCAATGGTGAAGCTGTTCTGTGTAATTGTTGGGGCGCA
Organism: Phytophthora capsici; assembly: GCA_030324255.1. Taxonomy (NCBI): domain Eukaryota; phylum Oomycota; class Peronosporomycetes; order Peronosporales; family Peronosporaceae; genus Phytophthora; species Phytophthora capsici. Next base: position 431,169 of record CM059345.1, read on the forward strand.
AGGGAGCGCGTTCCCTGTGGACATCGACGTGAGTCTGTCGGTCGGGGACTTAAAGAAGGCGATCAAGGTTGAGAAAACGATCAAGTTGAAAAACGTCGATGCAGCCGATCTGCAGCTCTTCATGACTGTTGAAGGGATGATTTGCGCAGAGTTGTTAGTGAAGTACAGGATGGAGTGCGGTCAAAGATAGAGTGGATTAGGCGGCCATAGTGAAGAGGAAGTCTTGAATGTAGAAGGAGAAGACGCTTGTGTGGTAGGCTTGGTAAAAGAGGAAGTGATGAATTAGAGAGTTTGGTGTCCTGGAGGGGAGTTATTCTCCACCAACCAGTCCAGTTATATACGCAATCTCTATATGAAATAGCACAGTTTTATTCCCCTAGATAGTCATCATCACATCGGAGATGGTTACTTCAACAATGACGAAAACGAAGGACGGCCAGTGGTTGCGGTCGGTTGCCTCTGATGTGATGTGATTAACGTGCGAAGCGGGGTTATTCACGAACAAGTGAAGAAGATGATGAACGTGGAAATCGACCCGGCAGATGAAATTGGCGAATTGTTTGGAAAAGAGCCACCAAAGAAGACAATTCACGTGCTGGTGGCGGTTCCAAAGTTTGATTTAAGACGGCCAGCAGAAGATGAATCTATCGATAATGTTTTCCTGAAAAGAATGAAAGGTATGGAACTCGATTTGGCGGCAGCCATGAAGGCCGAATTAGCAGAGGTGGCAGACATGAAGGCCCAATTAGCAGAAATGGTAGCCATGAAGCCCAAGACGTTGACCGATGATCAACGCCCACACAAGAAGGCCAGGTCATTATTGCGTGACATCTCAAACGAGATTCCTTTTACTTCTCTCAACTTGGATATCAATACGTGGACCGTTGGTGGCATCGATCTCAACATTTACAAGGCCGAGCCGGGTTTCCCCAAGTGGTTCTACGTTCGAGAGGAAACACTCAATATCGCTGCAGTATTCAAAGCCCAGCTGGGAGTAGGACGCCACGTTGTGTGTTTGGGGACACCTGGTGTCGGCAAGAGCATGTTGGTGGTGGTGTATGCGTTCTTCTTGGCCTTGATCGAAAGAAAATGTGTCGTCTTGTTTCGGAAGAAGAAGGCGGAAGGGTATTCCATGTTGTATCTGGATGCGGAGAACAATCGATACTGGCGAAAGGACGAAGCTGCTTTTCAGGATATTGCTGATCTGGAGAATCGAGAGTTTGAATTGTGTCTGGACGGATTCACACACAAGGACGTAAATGACCACTTTGGAACACTGGAACTGTTCCGGTTACTGGCCACTTCTGTTCAGTACCGAACAAAGAACGATGACACTCCTGTTCTAAGACGATGCCTAGTGCCGTTTTGGTCTTTATCGGATCTGAACAAGATTGGTGAGTATCGTCAGTGGCCAGATCAAGAAATCAAGGACAGATACTTCTACTCGGGTGGAAATTTGCGCGATTTTTATCGGGAACGAAGGCTACGAAGTACGCGATTGACGCAGCAGTTCAGTCGGTCGGACCAGAGTCTGCAAAACTTTTTAAGACGCAGTATGGACTTACATTGGATCGTCAAGTTGATCGCTTACGCATGACCGGAATTCCAGAAAATGATTATCTGGACGTGGACAAGTACATGTTCTGCGAATATTGGGTTTGTGTGATCACATCTGAGTACGCGCTGAGGCAACTTAGCAAGATTGTGGAACCGTCCTACTATCAGGACCTGTGGGAACACGCCAATCAACTTGGAGACGACGGGCTTATGGGCATTGCGTTTGAAAATTACGTGCATACGTTAGCAAGGGACGGAAAGAAGATCATGTTGCGAGTGAGGACGTACGACCGAGAGAAAGAAGCTCATACCTATGAGGACTTAGATATTGAGCCCAAGTTGTGCCGGAATGACGCGAAAGATACTGCGGAATGTGATGCAGCCGTGAAGCGATTCGCGACGTCGAGTGACGATTATTGGTATCCTTCCTGTCGTGCTCTGGAAACCATCGATTGTGTTGCCAGGCTGAACATGGATGGGCAGTCAAATGTGGTCTTATTGATCCAAATCACGAAATCGAACAGTCACTCTATCGCTTCGAAGGCGATTAATAAATATGCAAGGTTCTTTTCGAACAGGTGCGTATACATTGCGTTGGTGCCAGATAAGCAGACGTGTGATGCCTTTCGGCTTGCTCCAGTTATTCCTACCGAGGTGCCGTTGAAGGTTGCGTACTTCAAGAAATTTCCACAACCAAGCAGCACCTTGTGCTAGTCAGCATACATGCATTAACATTTCGCCTTAACTCATGCAGTATGGACCTTAAAGAATGAGAAGTGTTATACCGCTGTCTCCATTCCAACTTGAGATCACGTGGTTTCGAGAATAGTAGTAGCCTCCAATCTAATGCCGCAGAGAAAATGTTGGATCGCGTTGCTACCACCAAAAGTGCCACAAAATGATGCTATCATTTCCAAGCTACCGAGAATGGATGTCATAGCGCTCATATCCTGAAAGCGATCACCTATAGTAACTAGATGTAGCAATACGAGTGAATTAGAACTCCTTGACATTTTCTTTTCCATAATAGTAGCGCTTCACAGTATAACGAAAGTTGTGGTTATCTTAACAGATTTCACTCGCACCTTTATTTACCTGTGTTACACATTAATAATGTGTAAAAAAAATACTCGTGTAGTAACTCGATTAATGAGTATCTTCGTGGAATAAAAAGTTACTCTATGGATTTAATGATCATGCAATCGGATGGTTGTCCTATGTCTGGAAGGTTTTCCCGTACTTTTATCAAACACTTGATACTATCGCCACTAATATTGGCAACCAAAAGACCGGGAAGAAGATGGTAAAAAAAAGGTGATGTTGATGAAAGCAAGTTTGAGAAGATGTTAGACGGAAATGACATGGTAAAAAAGAATAAGGTGCTGGCAAAAATACTACAATCGAAACCGTTCAAGCGATTGTTTTGGAAGAAAGTATTTGAGCTTTACGCTCAAGACCTTCAGAGCTGTTGAAGGGATGATTTGCGCAGAGTTGTTAGTGAAGTACAGGATGGAGTGCGGACAACGATAGAGAGAATTAGGAGGCCATAGTGAAGAGAAAGTCTTGAATGTAGAAGGAGAAGACGCTTGTGTGGTAGACTTGGTCAAAGAGGAAGTGATGAATTAGAGAGTCTGGTGTCCTGGAGGGGAGTTATTCTCCACCAACCAGTCCAGTTAAATACGAAATCTCTATATGAAGTAGCACAGTTATATTCCTTTAGATAGTCATCATCACATCGGAGATGGTTACTTCAACAAGAGCGTAACGGATAATGCTCCTAAGCTTGAAAAACCGATGTTTGTGTATCGTGGTGTAAGCAAAACGATTATCGACATTGACAAGTATTCCGATACCTTCTATACGAATCAAATTCATATCCACAACGTTAGACTATCAAAATAATTTAGGTTTTTGTAATTCGAATGGACAAATACAGCGAATCTTGCTCCTTCCGGGAGTTAGTTGCTTATTAGCCATCGGTCTATCCCATTTTCCACACGAATGCGAAGTATTACTGTCCACCGATACGGTATACTATATATCAAAGTCTTCTAGCAAAATAACGGGTATTGGACCAGCTTTTTTCCTAATAAAAAAATTGAAAGAAATGTTTTAATTTTTTTCAAATAAGTACGATTTCAAATATTTACGAGTTTGTAAAGCCAAAAAATCTCCTATTACAATTTGCAGCGCTTAATTCAGTCGTATTGTGTACATGCAAAAGAGAGCGTTGAGATCCTATGCAATCCAAATCTCGCGTTAGACCCCACACCTTCGCAGGCGATCGCGGCAATCTGTGTCACTATGGGGAGAAAGCGTGATCCAGTCCGCGCGCACTTCCAGAATACAAGAGAGCCCTGCAACCAACACGGTGACTACTATCACCTCTGTCTACACTGCGTCCACGAGAAAGAAGTCCTAACGAAGAAAGTTTCGGAGGCAGGGGCAGCTTTTACCGTGAAAATAATACGGTAACGCTGTATCTATGCGGAAGCATATTACGAGTTGTCCTTTCACCCCTGAAGCGCGTATGGCACGGATCGCACCAGCTCGCAAGGAACTACCAACATATACTGATACTGATTGAGTGTCGTAGCGACACTGTCGCTAGCCAATCACGTTCCACAGATTTAATTATGCGCACTTCAAATACATGAGTGATGGTCGCTATAGTGACACCCCGTGTTAAGACACTTTGTAAAATCCTACAATATAGGGATTTTCAAAAGTGCAAACAAAGTGCGATCTTCCATCAAACCACTACTTCGTAAGTCGCCATGGAGGGAAAGCGCGGAAACGACACCGACGACAACGTGGACGCCAAGCGTGCAAAGACGGAATTTCCTCTTGAACTTGTACTCAATGGCGAGGAGTACATCAACCTTGCTCTCCTTTTCAAGACTACGCCATTTGATGCGTACTTCAACAAACACTACAAGACTGTCAAGCGATTTCTCGAGAAAGAAACCAAAGTTGAAGTTTATAATGTGACCAAAACCAATGTTGCTTGTCACATCTTAGAGTGCAAAAGACGCGTTTAGTCCTGGTTGCGACCTTCGCGTGGTGAAGAAAGATACGAATTTTCGGGACTTTGTTGATCATGTGCAGAATGCTTCAACTCCGATCGCTCCTTTGATGATCGACGATATTGGCTTCTTCCAAGATGCGATTGGCAAGAAGCACCAAGTCGAGATGCGCGGGGACCGCACTGCCCGAGGTGTCTACATTAAGGTCAAGGACGTTGGAGAAATATTCGGATCACCCAAGCTTGCTGAAAATGTTCAACTCTCTCACACCCGCGCGCAAGAAGGAGTTGACTATGTGCGCTTCATGGTGGCTGATGACGAGAAGAAGACGTCTAAGTGTGAACTCTTCTTTACGTTCATCGGTCTTCTACGTGCAATCTTCCGCGCAAGATCGCCTGGCGCTGAACAACTTTGCATCTGGATCTGCGAAGTAGTCTTCTGCGTCGGGTTCGGTACTCAAGAACAGAAGAAACAACTTGCCAAGTCAATGCTGACCAAGAAGTCGTTGAATGAGTTGCTTGGTAGATGTGTACATGACATTGCGTGCCTGTACCTCCTCGAAACATCTAAGGATCCCGGTAAAGACCGCAAAGGAAAGAAGGTATACAAGTACGGTTGTTCAGCAAACGTTAAGGAACGTATGGAAGCCCACGCTACTGTATACGGATCCGACTGTGTCTTTGACACACTCATCTTCATACCAGCCAGTGACATCTTCAAAGCTGAAACCAAATTCAAAGAAATTCTTGACAAGAGTTACTTTTTCAAGGATGACGGCAAGCGTGAAGAACTCGCCTTATCTTCAGCCGAACACAAGACTGTGCAAAATGCTATGAAGAGAGTCGCGGAAGCGTACTATGCAACAACGATGGTACATGAGCACACGGTACAAATGCTTGAAGAGTCTCACAAGGTTGAACTCGAGCAAAAAAATGTGGAGATTGAGAAGAAGAACGTCGAACTCGAGAAAAAGAATGTCGAACTCGAGAAGAAGAACGTGGAGGTTGAAAAGAAGAACGCCGAGATTGAGAAGAAACATGCGAAGTCGGTCTCTGCCGAGAAAGACGTGGAAATCATGAAGAAAGACATCACGATCTTGCAGATGAAGAACAATGCGCTGGATATGAAAATAGTGAGTAAGTGCAACGTATCAAGGAGCTGGAAGATCAACTACGTCGTTACTCGAAGAACCAAGTGCATCCCATGTGAGCAGCTAAGTAACAAAAAAACATTAACGTGGTTGCATTGTATACCGAAATCTTCTGATATGTTGTTCGCTTTATATTGTATGAACGTGGTTTCCATTTTATCGCGTCGGGAAATGAATCCTGTTGGGGTCATCATTTATGATGAAATATCTTTTTAGAATTCCTGCAGCACTTGGGAAACATGGACAACATCGTTAAGTATGTAAACTGCTTGTAGCAGTACTAGCACTCTCTCGTTCGGCTGTCACTCGGAATTCGGACTCTTGTTTCAGTTCCATGAGCTCCTTCCGCAATTTTTCCATTCCCATTAAAGCCTCACTACGTTCGCTCTGCAGAGAAGAACCCAGACGGAGCATTGTGGGCACTTGTCCTCCTTGTGCTGGTTGTAGTCGAGAGTTGTTTTCGAAGTTCCTCAATCTCCCGTTGACCGAGTCGGCTCTGGGTCTCTGCGGTCTCTTTCTCTTGGATGAGAGCCTCCGTTTCACCACGAACTGCAGTCAACTCTTGCTGGATATTACTTTTCTGGCTCTGTAGCGCGCTCAATTCCTCTTCAAGATCCATCAAGCGCTGCCCTGTTGCCTGCTGCTTCAGAGTTGAACTGCTGTTGCCTCTCGCTTGTGCGTTGACTCGCTTCAGCGCCCGCTTTCTGCTTTGCCTGTTCTAAATCTTCAATGGTTTTCCGCAACGCAGCGCATGTTGCTTCCAATTCCCCTCGATTCTCTCTCAAACTGCTCCTGAAGCGCTTGAACCTGCTGCTTGTATCGGCCCAGCTCTGACGTAAGAAAGCTGTGCGCACCTTCTTCCTTTGAATCCAACCGCTCACGAAGAGCTTTTCGCTCATTTGATTCCTTCATCAGCTGCTCCTTAATCTGTACGTTCGTTTTAAGGGTCACAGCATGTTGATCTTGCAAGTCGCTGAGCTCGTTCTTCATGTTTGCTCGTCACCGTTACCGACTTGGTCGAGGGCTGTTTTTCTAATTCTGACACCCACTATTAGGGTTTAACCCTAACATTTCAAACCCCGCGATGCAGTACGTACACAATGGAACTTCTAGATGCGCTCAGAGAATGCGAGTAGCGCGCAAGGAACTACCAAATTGGTAGTACCAATAGGAATCCATTTTTAGTGGATACTGATTGAGTGTCGCTAGCCAATCACGTTCCACAGGTTTAATTATGCGCACTTCAAATACATGAGTGATGGTCGCTATAGTGACACCCCGTGTTAAGACACTTTGTAAAACCCCTACAATAGGGGGTTTCAATTTTAGCAAATGCCATTTTAAAATCCGACGGTATTTGATGAGGTGCCACTCTGCCAAATCCAACGTGGTACCAGGTTGAAATCCGACGTGGTACCAGGTCGAAATCCAATATAATTCCCTCGCATTCCCGTCGTTGGAATTCGGCGACGCTTGCGGCGTATCCGTTTTCGCCGAGGCGGGCAAGGGCGACGACAAGCTGTGCGCACCCTGATCGCTATTTCTGGGTAGCTGTCGAGTGAAAAATGTCGTTGTCGTAAATATAGTCATATAGAGCAGCGAAAGAGACTTAAAATAACGAGTCAACTTTTGAAAATCGCTGTCTGGTAATGATGTAATAGATCCGGCGCGATGTCTTGCCTTTAGTAGACTGCTTGACCTTGAGTCTCTATTAAGAGGCAAAATGAAGACTGAGATTAAACTGAGTGTTAGAACTACAGCTAGGTTACAGTAGTTGTCGTAATTGGTCATAGTGTACTGGTCCACGAAGTACTGGTCCACGAAGTACTGTTCCACGAAGTACTGTTCCATGAAGTACTGGTCCTCGAAGTAAACTGCAACGGTCTATGCATTTTCACAGACTAGTGATGCATCTCCGTTACACTTCCTCCCTTAGAAGGGCCGTTGCTCTTGTAGCTGGAAGTGTGTCGATGTAGTGTCGAATTAGTTCCGTCACTTGTTTCAAATTGGCCAACGGTTCCCATGACGAACCAAGTGAGGTGTCGAGCCACTTGACTTTAAACTGACGAACACCCTTGACACGGCGATGGTTAACAATTGAGTGGACGAGATGTCCTTCGGAGCCGTCTGCAGTTAAAACAGGCTGGACATCAGTAGATCGCGTAGGATCATCATCACGTTTGTAGGTTCGAAGCCGCGAAACGTGATACTCAGGATGCAAACGAAGTCCTGGCGGGAGAGCAAGCTCGTACGTGTCAGGCCCTGTCAGTTTGAGTATCTTGTAGGGACCAATGAAGCGAGGAGCGAACTTTCGCTTTCCGTCGGTACCGAGATGTGCCAGATCGAGGTCCTTGGTGTTTAGTAGCACCGAATCACCTACGTTAAAGCGAACATCGGGACGATTACGGTCATAGGCATTGTGCCAGCGTTGCTGAGCAGCAGCCATTGCGTCTTGGGCCTCCGCTAAGATTGCTTGCTGGTTGACCACGAACTTCAACGCTCTCGAGCCCCGCGTTGACGAAATTACGCAATCGGTTACTGATCGCGGTTGATAGCCTAAGTCGGCAACAAATGGCGACATTCCAATTGAAGTATGCACCCGAGAATTATATGCGAATTCACCGAGAGCAAGTAGTGAGTCCCAATTGTCGTGATGTGGCGAGATAAAGTAACGAATATACTCGTTGACGAACTTGATTGTTACTTCGGATTGGCCGTCAGTGGATGGACGAAAAGCGGTACTCAACTGCAACTTAGTGCCCTGGAGCTTCATAATCTCCTTCCAAAGCCGCGAAGTAAATTTCGTGTCGCGATCCGATACAATAGTGGTTGGTAAACCGTGTAAGCGTTGATACTCGTCTCGAAATAAGATAGCGGTATCCGCCGCTGTGGCATCCGTTCGTGTCGCCACGAAGTGTCCTCGCTTTGTAAGCCGATCTACGATGATCATCACTGCGTCGTATCCAGCAGTAGTCATCGGCAACTGGGTCATAAAATCCATGCTGATATCGGTCCAGCGTTGGTCAGGAATCTCCAAAGGGTGGAGCAGGCCTGCAGGTTTGCCGCGTACGTATTTGTTACGCTGACAGAGCTCACAGGAGCTTACGTATCGTTGGACAGACTCTGCCATACCCCTCCAATAGTACTTCTCAAGCAAAAAGAGAAGAGTCTTGGCTTGTCCTGGGTGACCACGTGCAGGAACGTCGTGTTCTTCAAAAAGAATTGAATTGCGTAGCCCAGCCACATTAGGAATACACAATCGACGAGGAGCATCAGGTCTCACCTGAAAATACAGGAGACCGTCGTTGATATCAAACCGACGAAGACGTCGCGAACCACTATCGGCCTCCAAAGCTAGATCCCGCATAATTGGACCGAAAATCGGGTCATCGGCGTAATATCTGCGGCACTGGTCCTGAATCTTGACTACATTCAAAGACTGCTGAGCAAAAAGTGCCTCTGGATCAGTGTCGGCATCTTGCGTAGTGAGTTGTCGAAGTAATTCAGACAAGCTAATAGCGCGACTTGTGCCATCCGTCCAATCTGGGCGCCTTGAGACACTGTCAGCAATGATATTCGTACTCCCTGCGACCCACTTGAAGCGTGGTTGGAAGAGTGCCAGCTCGTTGAGCCAGCGAGCAAGTCTTTGTGAGCACGTTTGCTGCTGTAAAAGACTCTCGATTGTCCTGTGGTCTGTGTTTAAGTAGAAAGGCTTGTCAAGTAGGTAAACCTTCCAGGTGCGCATTGCGTGGAGCGCCGCGAGCAGTTCTTTCTCTCGAGTTGGGTAAATCAGCTCAGCTTGAGAGAGTTTACGACCACCGAATGCAATAATGCGTTCTTGACCAGCGTCGTCGTACTGAAAAATGTAACCACCGACCGCAAAGTCAGATGCATCGACACTGACGTGAAAGTCCTTCGAAAAATCAGCATGAGCCAGGGTAGGAGTCGATGCCAACTTTGTCTTTAATGCCGCAAATGCTTCTTTCTGCTGCTCTGTCAGGGAAATTAGGTCCTTAGGCCGCTTGTTTCTCACCGCCTCGGTGAGCAAAGCAATATACGCGGCGAACCCAGCGCAGAAACGACTCACGTACACACATGTGCCGATAAAAGACTGTAAGTCTTTCTTGGTCTTGGGCAGGGGCCAGTCTCGGATGGCTGCAGCCTTTGCAGGGTCAATTCTGACGCCTTCGACCCCCACAATATCGCCCAAGCATGGTATTTCGCGTGCACAAAACACACACTTCTCTATCTTCACGTATAGCTGCTTCTCTGCGCAGCGAGTTAGCACCTTCCGGAGCGCAATCATGTGCTCTTCCACTGAATCGGTAGGAGTGAAGACAAACAAGTCATCAAAATAGGTACGACAAAAATTGCCGAAGTCCTGGAAAACGGATTGAACCAAACGGTTGAAACAGGCAGGACTACTGGAAATTCCCATGGGCGTCACTAGGTATTCGAATAGCCCATCAGGCGTCGCAAACGCTGTGTAGGGGATAGAATCTTCGCGTAACTTGACTTGGAAGAAGCCCCACAGTAAATCTAAGGCTGAGAATAGCCGTCCACGTGACATTGCACGCAGAATCTCATCTTTGCGCGGAATTGGATTGGCCGGTACTCTAACTTTCGCGTTGAGGCCTCGAAAATCGTGAACAATCCTCCACTCGCCGCTCGCCTTCCGCACACAAAACGTTGGTGCACAGTAAGGTGACGACGATGGCCGGATTAGTTTCGCCTTTAGCATTTCTTGTGTCCACTTGAGTATGGCATCTCGCTGTTCCTTAGAGAACGGAAATTGTTTGCGGTGAACAGGAATTGCATCAGACACGTCGATGCTTGCGTCCAGGTTATCTTGACGCGTAGGTGGCACCGAGGGAAGTTCCGATCGGAACACAACATCCCGGAACTCCGATAGTAACGGGTATACTGGTGTGCCCTTCAGAGCCTCCCATGCAGCATCAGCCTTCGACGTAACAGCTGGTGTGTCAGGAGTATTAATTAGGAAGCCAAACTCATTGTCTTCTTCCTTGAGAAGCTTTTGCAGGTCGCGGGGCCGTACCAACCGGGTGGTACCCACCTCGGACTGGTATCCGTGAATGAAGTACTCGCGTAAATTGGCCTCGGCACGCTGCCTTGGCGATCTGCGAGGCTGTCTGCACCGCCGGCCACCCACGCACACTGCTGCTGGCACCTTCGATCTCGGGTGTACCGTTTTGGACGCCCAATCAATTATTGGGTTCACGCCCTCCAACCACGGCATTCCAAGCATAACGTCGCACGACTCTGGGATGTCCATCACGAAGGCAGAAGTCGTAAAATCGGGAAAATTAGACATAGAAAATGTAAATGTTGTCACTCGTCGAGGAATGACGGTTTGCTTTCCGCCGCCTAGGCGTATCGTCAATGGGCGAGGTTGGTCCTTCACGACCAAACCAACACGCTCGGCGAACAAAGGGCACACAGCATTGAAAGATGCACCACTGTCGACGAAAGCAGAAGCAGCCTGTCCCTGTATAGAGCCGGACTGTTGTAAGTGACCATGTTGAGAGGATTGACGCCTCATGTCCACGTCATCTAACGCGTAGTTGACAAGACCTTGAGGGTCCGGGGCTGGACGTGAGTCTGCTGCATGGCTGACGGCAGTCGCGTCACTCTCGGTGGGGCGCCAGCCCACCGAGCGTCCTAGTTTTTTTGCGTCCCGATGTCCGTACTTGGACACTCGGGCGACTTATGACCCTTGACGCCGCATTTGAAACAAGTTGGCACCACTGAGCCACCTCCGGAGGTCGATATCGATTTTGAAGGGGTTTTCAAATTTGAACTCCCCGCTTCGGTACTGCGTCCTTTTGCTGATTGGCTCGGGCTTTTGCGAGTTTGTGTATTTGCACTTGCCGCTGTACCCTTTTTCTGTTTTGGTACATTTCGGGCATCCTCAAATCGCTGTGCATGTTCAATAGTGTCCTTTAGCGTGACAGGGCAATTTTGCGAGACATACGAATTCGTTTCGGGCCGGAGATTTTGTTGGTAAAACCAGCGTTTCACCACTTCGGGCATGTCGATGGAGGACATTGACAGCAGCTGCATAAACTTAGTGCTGTACTCCTGTTGCGTACTTGACACTTGTAAATCATGCATTTTCGTCAGCAACTTGAACTCGTAATCACTGTCGCGATAACGTGCACGGATCTGCTGCTTGAACAAAGACCACGTGCGGGGATTTGCGCCCATCGCATGCTTGAACTCACGGTACCACGCCATGACATCTACGCCCAGAAATGGGACGACCATGTCAACGAATCGTGAGTCACTACTCCCCATCTCAAGAGTGTAGGCAGCAAAGTGCTCTTCTATGTGGAAGAGCCATAGCTCAAGATCATCGTCGGCGCGTCCATGAAACTTGGGCGGGTTAGCCTTCTGTTTCTGGCGATTGGCTCGCGCCTGCATCTCGTACATTTCATGCTGGAATTGCGCCTGCTGCGCCATAAAGGTGTGCATCTGCTGCTGGCTTGTAGCCATAGCCTGCTGCTGCATGGAGAGCATGTGTACTAGGCTAGCTAGCATCTGGGCCGTGCTACTGGAATCTGCCGCAGCCGGGCCAGGTTGGGGTGCAGGTGGTGGTGGTCCTGCTGGCATTGCAGGGCCAGCCTGTGCACTCGCCACTGGTGGCGACGTTTCTTGATACCGCTGGTCGGGCATAGCCCCGGGCTCAGCGTAGCCCTCCGTTCCTGGAACCTGAGACTCATTAGTGGAGTCCATCCGTGGAGCTTGGTAGGGTCTTAGATTAGGTGATTCGTCCTCAGGTTGGCGAGCAGTCTTCTTAGAGCTCATTCCTTGGACGAGTCGGGGGCGTACTTAGTCGATTCGCACTTAGTCGAGTTGGTACGGTGTTGCCTCGAAGGTTGTTGCAAAGCCTTCGGCTCTAATTTCGAAATTGTCTTGCCTTTAGTAGACTGCTTGACCTTGAGTCTCTATTAAGAGGCAAAATGAAGACTGAGATTAAACTGAGTGTTAGAACTACAGCTAGGTTACAGTAGTTGTCGTAATTGGTCATAGTGTACTGGTCCACGAAGTACTGGTCCACGAAGTACTGTTCCACGAAGTACTGTTCCATGAAGTACTGGTCCTCGAAGTAAACTGCAACGGTCTATGCATTTTCACAGACTAGTGATGCATCTCCGTTACACGCGATCATAAAGGTATGTACTTGTAAGAACAGATAAAAACATCTCCCATAGCATATCTGTCTCCTCCTCATCGCCTGTGGCGATGCTGATGGAACAGGCCGCCTCCAAGTGGCGAAGAAGTTTGTGCCGCCCTATTGTGTGGCATACTAAAAGGGGGAACTAAATACTTTTTAGGGATTTCCAAATCCAGCAGTGTCGACACTGCTGGATTTGGAAATCCAAATCCTACGTGGTACAGTGATGAAATCACAGTGGTACCGCTGGCGAAATCCTGTCGTATTTGCAAGGCACTACCTCGACGAAATAAGACGTGTATTTGCTAAAATTGAAACCCCCTAATGTAGGAATTTCAAAAGTGCAAACAAAGTGCGATCTTCCATCAAACCACTACTTCGTAAGTCGCCATGGAGGGAAAGCGCGGGAACGACACCGACGACAACGTGGACGCCAAGCGTGCAAAGACGGAATTTCCTCTTGAACTTGTACTCAATGGCGAGGAGTACATCAACCTTGCTCTCCTTTTCAAGACTACGCCATTTGATGCGTACTTCAACAAACACTACAAGACTGTCAAGCGATTTCTCGAGAAAGAAACCAAAGTTGAAGTTTATAATGTGACCAAAACCAATGTTGCTTGTCACATCTTAGAGTGCAAAAGACGCGTTTAGTCCTGGTTGCGACCTTCGCGTGGTGAAGAAAGATACGAATTTTCGGGACTTTGTTGATCATGTGCAGAATGCTTCAACTCCGATCGCTCCTTTGATGATCGACGATATTGGCTTCTTCCAAGATGCGATTGGCAAGAAGCACCAAGTCGAGATGCGCGGGGACCGCACTGCCCGAGGTGTCTACATTAAGGTCAAGGACGTTGGAGAAATATTCGGATCACCCAGGCTTGCTGAAAATGTTCAACTCTCTCACACCCGCGCGCAAGAAGGAGTTGACTATGTGCGCTTCATGGTGGCTGATGACGAGAAGAAGACGTCTAAGTGTGAACTCTTCTTTACGTTCATCGGTCTTCTACGTGCAATCTCCCGCGCAAGATCGCCTGGCGCTGAACAACTTTGCATCTGGATCTGCGAAGTAGTCTTCTGCGTCGGGTTCGGTACTCAAGAACAGAAGAAACAACTTGCCAAGTCAATGCTGACCAAGAAGTCGTTGAATGAGTTGCTTGGTAGATGTGTACATGACATTGCGTGCCTGTACCTCCTCGAAACATCTAAGGATCCCGGTAAAGACCGCAAAGGAAAGAAGGTATACAAGTACGGTTGTTCAGCAAACGTTAAGGAACGTATGGAAGCCCACGCTACTGTATACGGATCCGACTGTGTCTTTGACACACTCATCTTCATACCAGCCAGTGACATCTTCAAAGCTGAAACCAAATTCAAAGAAATTCTTGACAAGAGTTACTTTTTCAAGGATGACGGCAAGCGTGAAGAACTCGCCTTATCTTCAGCCGAACACAAGACTGTGCAAAATGCTATGAAGAGAGTCGCGGAAGCGTACTATGCAACAACGATGGTACATGAGCACACGGTACAAATGCTTGAAGAGTCTCACAAGGTTGAACTCGAGCAAAAGAATGTGGAGATTGAGAAGAAGAACGTCGAACTCGAGAAAAAGAATGTCGAACTCGAGAAGAAGAACGTGGAGGTTGAAAAGAAGAACGCCGAGATTGAGAAGAAACATGCGAAGTCGGTCTCTGCCGAGAAAGACGTGGAAATCATGAAGAAAGACATCACGATCTTGCAGATGAAGAACAATGCGCTGGATATGAAAATAGTGAGTAAGTGCAACGTATCAAGGAGCTGGAAGATCAACTACGTCGTTACTCGAAGAACCAAGTGCATCCCATGTGAGCAGCTAAGTAACAAAAAACATTAACGTGGTTGCATTGTATACCGAAATCTTCTGATATGTTGTTCGCTTTATATTGTATGAACGTGGTTTCCATTTTATCGCGTCGGGAAATGAATCCTGTTGGGGTCATCATTTATGATGAAATATCTTTTTAGAATTCCTGCAGCACTTGGGAAACATGGACAACATCGTTAAGTATGTAAACTGCTTGTAGCAGTACTAGCACTCTCTCGTTCGGCTGTCACTCGGAATTCGGACTCTCGTTTCAGTTCCATGAACTCCTTCCGCAATTTTTCCATTCCCATTAAAGCCTCACTACGTTCGCTTTGCAGAGAAGAACCTGAACTTCCCAGACGGAGCATTGTGGGCACTTGTCCTCCTTGTGCTGGTTGTAGTCTGCGAGTTGTTTTCGAAGTTCCTCAATCTCCCGTTGACCGAGTCGGCTCTGGGTCTCTGCGGTCTCTTTCTCTTGGATGAGAGCCTCCGTTTCACCACGAACTGCAGTCAACTCTTGCTGGATATTACTTTTCTGACTCTGTAGCGCGCTCAATTCCTCTTCAAGATCCATCAAGCGCTGCCCTGTTGCCTGCTGCTTCAGAGTTGAACTGCTGTTGCCTCTCGCTTGTGCGTTGACTCGCTTCAGCGCCCGCTTTCTGCTTTGCCTGTTCTAAATCTTCAATGGTTTTCCGCAACGCAGCGCATGTTGCTTCCAGTTCCCCTCGATTCTCTCTCAAACTGCTCCTGAAGCGCTTGAACCTGCTGCTTGTATCGGCCCAGCTCTGACGTAAGAAAGCTGTGCGCACCTTCTTCCTTTGAATCCAACCGCTCACGAAGAGCTTTTCGCTCATTTGATTCCTTCATCAGCTGCTCCTTAATCTGTACGTTCGTTTTAACCCCTCCGTTCCCGGATTTCAGGACCTCAAACGCACTAATCACGGTAGTTTTATGTCGTATTATATGACGTATCTATTTACTTCATTTCTGTAAGGTGTACATAACCGCCTGCGGGAAGCTCGATAAGTTCTCAACAGGTTTTTTTTTCAATGTCGTAAGTTATACAACTTACCTAGCTATTTTCAATAGCTCAATGTCATAAGTTACATCGGACCGCTGAAGGATGGGCGCAAAAAGTAGCACCGTAAAGTCAGTTACCTCGGAATAGACGAAACAACAAAGCCACCACTAACAAAAAGAAGACATTACGATTCAACAAAAGCATTAACTCATCAAAGGATACTCCCGCAAACCCATCTCCATTGGGCGCAGACCATGCTCACTCTTGAATCTCTCTCTCGTCATCGGCGTCTCCGTTGTGCAGCTGCAGTTCTCGACGAGTCTTCTTCCGCTCGCCAGCTTTCTGCCCAGGTCGCCGTAGAACAACTTTTTTGCCTAGCGTGGCCGGAATCGCTTGACCGCCATCGAAGTCATCGTGCCATATCGCAAAGCAGGTCTTCAACTCACCCTTGTATTCGTGGCGTATCTTGTTGCAGAGCCAGCATTTGGCATCGTCAACCGAGCACCGCTGGCAGTAGAAGGTCGTAGCAAAAGATTTTTTTTTCGTGCTCGTTCGGAGCAAGGCGCACACCTTACACGATCGTTGTCGCCGCTTTTGGATACCACTGACCGTTACCCAGTCTTCTGACTGCTCGACCATGTGAGTGAGACGGATTGGCTCGCGCCTTCGCTTCTGCGAGTTTGGGGGAGGCGTCACCATGACACCTGCAAAATCTTCGGCCTTCAGCTGCAAGAGTTGGTTCTGCAGCACACAAAACCAATCACCACGGTCCATGGCGGTCGTACCAGCGAGCCGCGCTGTTTCCTTGTGGGAGATATAGGCGTTTACAAGGGCTAAGTCCACAAAGCCCAAGAAAAGACTCTTGTAGTACTTGGTAAATCGCGTAGACGTCTGTAGAGAGTATTTCTGGAGGCGGAGTTGATCGTGAACGTCAACTCCGCCCATCCAGCGCTGGTAATCGTTTACTGCGACCGGACATGGTACTGTTTCAGCACCTACACGCTTCACGTTCCTCTGGATTGATGACATCGTCATAGCAGACCCCGTACACAAGAAATGCACCGGCTTGCGGTCCCACCAGTGGAACGCCACCATGGTGGGGACCGCAGTTGAGCGAGAGAACAGAAAGCTGCCTCGAGGAATTGCTGCTGGACGTGTCTTCCGTGACTCCTTGACTGCCTTGTCAAACCCCAGTCTGTCCGACATGATAGTGCCAACAACGTAGATACCCATCCCCAGCAACTCGATCGCTAGAAGAATTGAGGAATAGAAGCGGTCCACGACTACTAAGTGCCATGGGTGCCGCGGTTTCGCATCTAGAACAGCCTTGAGGTTTCGGACGACTGCTGCGGCACCCGTCTTGTGATCGAATGAGCTATCACCACCGTCTTTTGCGTTTCGTTTGCCCGCGTATACCTCAAACCTATAAGTTACGACAAACAGAGTTAGAGGTGATGCCGAAACCGTAACATACGACATAGCAAAAAAACAGCAACAAACCTATGGCAGTAGGCACTTCGTGAATCACACAGCATAAACATTTTCGACCCATACCTATGGGGCTTATCCGGCATGAACATTCTCGTTGTGTTTCTCTTGGACGTGGACGGGAGGACGCCTTCGTCGAAGGAAAACACCGCAGGAAGGGACCAGCCAGCAAGGAATCTCTGCTGCAGCTTATCCACAACTGGCCGAAGCTTCCAAAGTTTATCTCGTGTACGATCTGACTCGTTGTCGACAAAGTGCAGGTCGCGTAATATGTCCTGGCAGCGATTTCTCGCCATGAACCGGCCGAATGTGCCAGCAGGAACTGCACCATCTTCAGTCATCGACCAATGAGAAGCAAAACGACGATTTTGGGGACACAGCATACGCGCAATTAGAAGACCAATGACTTGCAAGATCTCGTGTGTCTGGTATCCAGATGTCCCTTTCAACCGGCGCCGGATTTGCGTGAATGTCTCTCGTCGTCGTGGGCCTTGCTGCTCGAACATTGCTTGAGCTCGTTCGTTGATGCGTTGCTGGCAATAGCGATTTGTTTCGACGTTGATCTTAACCCAAAGCGACTTAGGGAGAAAGTAGAAGAAGGTCAACAATGGAGAGTGGCACTGACTGCGCAACTCGAGGGATGGCTGCGCTTCTGCCATGTTTAGACCAGGGTACGACGTCACACCTTCCTCGAACGATCCAGACGCAAGGCTCCAGGTCATGCCACGCAATGCATCAGCTCGCTGCTGTGCTTCATTCTTGGACATCATATCAGCACCAACTTGAAGTGACTTCACAAACGCCTCATCCAGTGCCACAGCGTCGGACTCGCTAACGCCAGTCTCTTCCTCGCTGAGTTCTCCACCAACACAGCCCTCATTCTGGTCCAGTTCGTCACCTTCATCTTCGCCGGAGCTAAAGCTTTCGTACGCGCTTAGGTTCTCGTCCTCTGGGATGAAATTGACGTCCTTTTTCATGTTCACACGTGGTCGGAGTTCACGTGCAGGTGTCTGCTCAACTTCTTCGCCTCTTACACCGTCACTCTCAGCTCCCGACACCTCAGACAGAAGCTGTAGGTTAGTAGCTATATCTGGGGCAGCTGCTGCAGCATCCAGTTCACTGGGCGAAACGTCAAAGGCTCGGGTCACTGCTGTCTGGGAGAGGTCTACACTGGAATCGCTTTCTGGACCAAAGAGAGCATCTAACGTGTTTTGTGACAGGGCCGCCGTCGTATCAATCTGCGATGGCCGAACGTCTTCCGCAACTGAATCTGCACTGTCATCGCGTGTAGTGGCGGGTGCTGTGGCTTCAGGCTTGGCCTCATCACTGCCCGACTCGATGTCCTCCAGTAGTCCAGATTCTATTGCATAAACTACCACAGAGTCCTCACCAACAAATGAATCAGCACCATCCGGGCTTACATAACTCCACTCTGTCTGGATACCGCTTGGCCTCTTGACTGTCCATCCAGCTGCGCGCAACTGGCGCCACAGGTGCCTGACGTCAATGTCACGAGCGGCAACGGCAAGCGCGTCGTTTTTTCCTCGGATGCTCGAGCATATGCGCGCCATGGAGCAGATTGGAGAATGACTGGCGCAGTTGGCCACTCCCTCAGATTCGCGTATCGCATTCCCGCGACCTCCGTATCTCCTTCCCACCGTCTTGTTTCTGTATTTTCCAGATTTTACCTCTTGCATCTTATTATTTTTAAATCACTTGATTAAAGTATAGACTGAGCCATTTCCTAATGACGCACGCTCAACGTCGTAACTTACGACATAGAGATTTCGCTATGGCGTATCTTATGACCTTGGGAACGGAGGGGTTAAGGGTCACAGCATGTTGATCTTGCAAGTCGCTGAGCTCGTTCTTCATGTTTGCTCGTCACCGTTACCGACTTGGTCGAGGGCTGATTTTCTAATTCTGACACCCACTATTAGGGTTTAACCCTAACATTTCAAACCCCGCGATGCAGTACGTACACAATGGAACTTCTAGATGCGCTCAGAGAATGCGAGTAGCGCGCAAGGAACTACCAAATTGGTAGTACCAATAGGAATCCATTTTTAGTGGATACTGATTGAGTGTCGCTAGCCAATCACGTTCCACAGATTTAATTATGCGCACTTCAAATACATGAGTGATGGTCGCTATAGTGACACCCCGTGTTAAGACACTTTGTAAAACCCCTACAATGTATATAATGACGGCGTTTGTGATAGGAATCAGATCACAATGAATAGCACGATTTGATTGGCTAACGATTGCTACTTATTATTACGTGATAATTACTAAGTACTATGTTTTTTACGATACTGGCAGAGTCTGTTGTATAGCGTTCCGCACGACAAGTCCTCGGCTCGCTTTGGGGTTTTAGTGTACAGTTTCGATAGCATTATCGCGAAAGAAGTGTCGAAAACTTTGTCAGCCGCGGGGATTTCCAACATGGACACACTACTTACGTCAGAAGGATATAGCTGAGCTTCTTTTGCAAGCTGCTCCAAATGCTCCATCACTATGCTAACCCGAGTATGTCTCATTTGATGCTTTGGCATTATGTCGAATTGTTTGTTGAGCAATCGATAAGGACGGATTCCAACATCGTTGTCTCCAAAGAACCACAGATTCCATAGTAATTTTGCGTTAGCTCTCGCAGGAAACTCCCAGTCTTTGGGAACATTATGACAAATCTGGCCATCATTCCACGACCATGTTCGCCAGTTGTGCTGTCCGATTGTTGTAGTAGGCGCTGTGCTAGTATGAGCCATTTGAATGTCTCTGAGTGCGCTGGAAAAACGCGCTGTCATTCTAGCCTCCAACCCTGAGATCTTTGAGTCAAGGTCGTGCACCGAAATGGGTGCAACACCGTTAACAACAAAGTGCTGGCGCAGTTCGCGTACGATCGTACTAGATAAAGACGTTTCCATGCTTGTGCGAAGTTTGGCGACCTCATCTTTTAGGCGGTTAACTTGCTGTGCAACTGCGAGATGAGCAGGAATCCCAGTTGCCTTTAGGCTACACACTGGTGAAGTTCCAATAGAAAGTATTGGTGTACCACGCTGAAGATGGAGAAGGGAATTGGATGAAAATGCTCTTGACTTGAATATTGGATGGTTCGCACACAGATTTTGACGTAGATAATCTTCATGAAAGATAAGAGATGCCAATAAAAACGGGAAAGCGGACTGAACTCCACGTGGGTAATTAGAGAAGCCACTGACCACTTCGTCCCAGTATTTCGCAGTCATTTGACTAGTTATTAGGGAGGAAAATGAGGTGGAAGAACACCAAAACGGTCGGAATCAAATGGTAGCCCGGCGATCATTCGTCCACACAGTTGGTCAGCCCCTTCTCCAAAGTGGATATAGCGGTCCTTGAGTCTTCCAAGACTCTGGCCCATTCGAAGATAGACTGATACAGGGGTGGGACCATTAACTTGGCCCAGTGCGTATGAACTGCTCCCTTTACGCAAACTATGGGTACCGATGTCTTCAGGGGAGCAACCCAGCTCCCGTAGCTCTTCCTCGTTCAGTGACCCAACAACGCGACGAAGAAGACGTCCAAAACGGTCTTTACTATCACTCCCAATAAATAGCTGTTGTTTACCACCAATAGAGCGTTCAGGACAGGAAAATATGTGAACTGCAAGTGCTAGGATTGCACATTGAGAAGGCTGGTATGGGTTTGCATATACATGCTTCCCGAACTTGTCGGCTCCTGTTTGATCGCCTTTGTGGCCTTGTTCTTCAACGATAAGACAGTCTTCCACCCACTCCATGTGCTGTAGCATAATGGTATCAATTGAATCGGCCCGGCTCATTAGATTCCACATTAAAACAAAAAACTCCACCCAAAAAGTACTGTAGACCATGCTTGCCCGGTGGTTTTAGGCTCCAGCTTCATTAGCTTTGCAGCTACCAGCTCGAAACCATTGATCTTCAGCTGGCGTTTTCCTTCGTTGATCTTCATCAAGCCCCGTTTCTTAAGGTTGTTGATTACTTTCTCATAGCCCTCCAACACTCGGCGTAACTCTGTATCCAGTTGTGGGTCAAGTTCGAGGAGATTACTTCGATATACATCCACCAAAGCGCTGCGATAACCCCAAATACAAGACGCGGATAGTGGAGCCGTAGATGCTTGCGCGGAGGACACGCCATCTCGATCACACGCGTCAGCGGGACTGCATATGTGCCCAAAAAACGACAGGATGGCATCTTTAGGGAGAGGAAGTATCATTTTTTGGGGTTCGATAGCTACAGTGTCAGGGTAATGCAACGCGAGCCAGGCTGTCATTGTGCTGATCTTGGACGAGTACGTTCGTTTAGTGCTTGTCTTGGTTCGTTTGGACTGTAGCGACTGTGCCACCTCGGTGGGGTCTTTGTTGTTGCGCTTGGTGCGTGGCATTTGCAGTTTGCGCAAAAAAGTAGTCTGAAAGGTCGTAAGGAGCGTGATTATTATCTTATCACAAATGCGGTAAACCTAGCGCATTAAGTACGCATCATACTGAAGTCAAGTGATGCCCATTAGATTCGCATTAGATTTCAGGCATTTATGATATTCAGTAATCACACTTCCCTACCAGGAGATCATAAAAATATCACAAGTGCAGGAGATGTAGGAATTTCAAAAGTGCAAACAAAGTGCGATCTTCCATCAAACCACTACTTCGTAAGTCGCCATGGAGGGAAAGCGCGGGAACGACACCGACGACAACGTGGACGCCAAGCGTGCGAAGACGGAATTTCCTCTTGAACTTGTACTCAATGGCGAGGAGTACATCAACCTTGCTCTCCTTTTCAAGACTACGCCATTTGATGCGTACTTCAACAAACACTACAAGACTGTCAAGCGATTTCTCGAGAAAGAAACCAAAGTTGAAGTTTATAATGTGACCAAAACCAATGTTGCTCGTCACATCTTAGAGTGCAAAAGACGCGTTTAGTCCTGGTTGCGACCTTCGCGTGGTGAAGAAAGATACGAATTTTCGGGACTTTGTTGATCATGTGCAGAATGCTTCAACTCCGATCGCTCCTTTGATGATCGACGATATTGGCTTCTTCCAAGATGCGATTGGCAAGAAGCACCAAGTCGAGATGCGCGGGGACCGCACTGCCCGAGGTGTCTACATTAAGGTCAAGGACGTTGGAGAAATATTCGGATCACCCAGGCTTGCTGAAAATGTTCAACTCTCTCACACCCGCGCGCAAGAAGGAGTTGACTATGTGCGCTTCATGGTGGCTGATGACGAGAAGAAGACGTCTAAGTGTGAACTCTTCTTTACGTTCATCGGTCTTCTACGTGCAATCTTCCGCGCAAGATCGCCTGGCGCTGAACAACTTTGCATCTGGATCTGCGAAGTAGTCTTCTGCGTCGGGTTCGGTACTCAAGAACAGAAGAAACAACTTGCCAAGTCAATGCTGACCAAGAAGTCGTTGAATGAGTTGCTTGGTAGATGTGTACATGACATTGCGTGCCTGTACCTCCTCGAAACATCTAAGGATCCCGGTAAAGACCGCAAAGGAAAGAAGGTATACAAGTACGGTTGTTCAGCAAACGTTAAGGAACGTATGGAAGCCCACGCTACTGTATACGGATCCGACTGTGTCTTTGACACACTCATCTTCATACCAGCCAGTGACATCTTCAAAGCTGAAACCAAATTCAAAGAAATTCTTGACAAGAGTTACTTTTTCAAGGATGACGGCAAGCGTGAAGAACTCGCCTTATCTTCAGCCGAACACAAGACTGTGCAAAATGCTATGAAGAGAGTCGCGGAAGCGTACTATGCAACAACGATGGTACATGAGCACACGGTACAAATGCTTGAAGAGTCTCACAAGGTTGAACTCGAGCAAAAAAATGTGGAGATTGAGAAGAAGAACGTCGAACTCGAGAAAAAGAATGTCGAACTCGAGAAGAAGAACGTGGAGGTTGAAAAGAAGAACGCCGAGATTGAGAAGAAACATGCGAAGTCGGTCTCTGCCGAGAAAGACATCACGATCTTGCAGATGAAGAACAATGCGCTGGATATGAAAAATAGTGAGCAAGCGCAACGTATCAAGGAGCTGGAAGATCAACTACGTCGTTACTCGAAGAACCAAGTGCATCCCATGTGAGCAGCTAAGTAACAAAAAAACATTAACGTGGTTGCATTGTATACCGAAATCTTCTGATATGTTGTTCGCTTTATATTGTATGAACGTGGTTTCCATTTTATCGCGTCGGGAAATGAATCCTGTTGGGGTCATCATTTATGATGACATATCTTTTTAGAATTCCTGCAGCACTTGGGAAACATGGACAACATCGTTAAGTATGTAAACTGCTTGTAGCAGTACTAGCACTCTCTCGTTCGGCTGTCACTCGGAATTCGGACTCTTGTTTCAGTTCCATGAACTCCTTCCGCAATTTTTCCATTCCCATTAAAGCCTCACTACGTTCGCTTTGCAGAGAAGAACCTGAACTTCCCAGACGGAGCATTGTGAGCACTTGTCCTCCTTGTGCTGGTTGTAGTCTGCGAGTTGTTTTCGAAGTTCCTCAATCTCCCGTTGACCGAGTCGGCTCTGGGTCTCTGCGGTCTCTTTCTCTTGGATGAGAGCCTCCGTTTCACCACGAACTGCAGTCAACTCTTGCTGGATATTACTTTTCTGACTCTGTAGCGCGCTCAATTCCTCTTCAAGATCCATCAAGCGCTGCCCTGTTGCCTGCTGCTTCAGAGTTGAACTGCTGTTGCCTCTCGCTTGTGCGTTGACTCGCTTCAGCGCCCGCTTTCTGCTTTGCCTGTTCTAAATCTTCAATGGTTTTCCGCAACGCAGCGCATGTTGCTTCCAATTCCCCTCGATTCTCTCTCAAACTGCTCCTGAAGCGCTTGAACCTGCTGCTTGTATCGGCCCAGCTCTGACGTAAGAAAGCTGTGCGCACCTTCTTCCTTTGAATCCAACCGCTCACGAAGAGCTTTTCGCTCATTTGATTCCTTCATCAGCTGCTCCTTAATCTGTACGTTCGTTTTAAGGGTCACAGCATGTTGATCTTGCAAGTCGCTGAGCTCGTTCTTCATGTTTGCTCGTCACCGTTACCGACTTGGTCGAGGGCTGATTTTCTAATTCTGACACCCACTATTAGGGTTTAACCCTAACATTTCAAACCCCGCGATGCAGTACGTACACAATGGAACTTCTAGATGCGCTCAGAGAATGCGAGTAGCGCGCAAGGAACTACCAAATTGGTAGTACCAATAGGAATCCATTTTTAGTGGATACTGATTGAGTGTCGCTAGCCAATCACGTTCCACAGATTTAATTATGCGCACTTCAAATACATGAGTGATGGTCGCTATAGTGACACCCCGTGTTAAGACACTTTGTAAAACCCCTACAATGTAGGAATTTCAAAAGTGCAAACAAAGTGCGATCTTCCATCAAACCACTACTTCGTAAGTCGCCATGGAGGGAAAGCGCGGGAACGACACCGACGACAACGTGGACGCCAAGCGTGCGAAGACGGAATTTCCTCTTGAACTTGTACTCAATGGCGAGGAGTACATCAACCTTGCTCTCCTTTTCAAGACTACGCCATTTGATGCGTACTTCAACAAACACTACAAGACTGTCAAGCGATTTCTCGAGAAAGAAACCAAAGTTGAAGTTTATAATGTGACCAAAACCAATGTTGCTCGTCACATCTTAGAGTGCAAAAGACGCGTTTAGT
This sequence comes from Phytophthora capsici, assembly GCA_030324255.1. Lineage (NCBI taxonomy): Eukaryota > Oomycota > Peronosporomycetes > Peronosporales > Peronosporaceae > Phytophthora > Phytophthora capsici. Next base: position 456,156 of record CM059345.1, read on the forward strand.
CCTGGTTGCGACCTTCGCGTGGTGAAGAAAGATACGAATTTTCGGGACTTTGTTGATCATGTGCAGAATGCTTCAACTCCGATCGCTCCTTTGATGATCGACGATATTGGCTTCTTCCAAGATGCGATTGGCAAGAAGCACCAAGTCGAGATGCGCGGGGACCGCACTGCCCGAGGTAGGTCAAGGACGTTGGAGAAATATTCGGATCACCCAGGCTTGCTGAAAATGTTCAACTCTCTCACACCCGCGCGCAAGAAGGAGTTGACTATGTGCGCTTCATGGTGGCTGATGACGAGAAGAAGACGTCTAAGTGTGAACTCTTCTTTACGTTCATCGGTCTTCTACGTGCAATCTTCCGCGCAAGATCGCCTGGCGCTGAACAACTTTGCATCTGGATCTGCGAAGTAGTCTTCTGCGTCGGGTTCGGTACTCAAGAACAGAAGAAACAACTTGCCAAGCCAATGCTGACCAAGAAGTCGTTGAATGAGTTGCTTGGTAGATGTGTACATGACATTGCGTGCCTGTACCTCCTCGAAACATCTAAGGATCCCGGTAAAGACCGCAAAGGAAAGAAGGTATACAAGTACGGTTGTTCAGCAAACGTTAAGGAACGTATGGAAGCCCACGCTACTGTATACGGATCCGACTGTGTCTTTGACACACTCATCTTCATACCAGCCAGTGACATCTTCAAAGCTGAAACCAAATTCAAAGAAATTCTTGACAAGAGTTACTTTTTCAAGGATGACGGCAAGCGTGAAGAACTCGCCTTATCTTCAGCCGAACACAAGACTGTGCAAAATGCTATGAAGAGAGTCGCGGAAGCGTACTATGCAACAACGATGGTACATGAGCACACGGTACAAATGCTTGAAGAGTCTCACAAGGTTGAACTCGAGCAAAAAAATGTGGAGATTGAGAAGAAGAACGTCGAACTCGAGAAAAAGAATGTCGAACTCGAGAAGAAGAACGTGGAGGTTGAAAAGAAGAACGCCGAGATTGAGAAGAAACATGCGAAGTCGGTCTCTGCCGAGAAAGACATCACGATCTTGCAGATGAAGAACAATGCGCTGGATATGGAAAATAGTGAGCAAGCGCAACGTATCAAGGAGCTGGAAGATCAACTACGTCGTTACTCGAAGAACCAAGTGCATCCCATGTGAGCAGCTAAGTAACAAAAAACATTAACGTGGTTGCATTGTATACCGAAATCTTCTGATATGTTGTTCGCTTTATATTGTATGAACGTGGTTTCCATTTTATCGCGTCGGGAAATGAATCCTGTTGGGGTCATCATTTATGATGAAATATCTTTTTAGAATTCCTGCAGCACTTGGGAAACATGGACAACATCGTTAAGTATGTAAACTGCTTGTAGCAGTACTAGCACTCTCTCGTTCGGCTGTCACTCGGAATTCGGACTCTTGTTTCAGTTCCATGAACTCCTTCCGCAATTTTTCCATTCCCATTAAAGCCTCACTACGTTCGCTTTGCAGAGAAGAACCTGAACTTCCCAGACGGAGCATTGCGGGCACTTGTCCTCCTTGTGCTGGTTGTAGTCTGCGAGTTGTTTTCGAAGTTCCTCAATCTCCCGTTGACCGAGTCGGCTCTGGGTCTCTGCGGTCTCTTTCTCTTGGATGAGAGCCTCCGTTTCACCACGAACTGCAGTCAACTCTTGCTGGATATTACTTTTCTGCCTCTGTAGCGCGCTCAATTCCTCTTCAAGATCCATCAAGCGCTGCCCTGTTGCCTGCTGCTTCAGAGTTGAACTGCTGTTGCCTCTCGCTTGTGCGTTGACTCGCTTCAGCGCCCGCTTTCTGCTTTGCCTGTTCTAAATCTTCAATGGTTTTCCGCAACGCAGCGCATGTTGCTTCCAATTCCCCTCGATTCTCTCTCAAACTGCTCCTGAAGCGCTTGAACCTGCTGCTTGTATCGGCCCAGCTCTGACGTAAGAAAGCTGTGCGCACCTTCTTCCTTTGAATCCAACCGCTCACGAAGAGCTTTTCGCTCATTTGATTCCTTCATCAACTGCTCCTTAATCTGTACGTTCGTTTTAAGGGTCACAGCATGTTGATCTTGCAAGTCGGGGGGGGGGGGGGCTTGACCGGTATTCCTGGGATTGTCCTGCGACCGTCGGCGACCGTTGAGCACCGTTGAACACCGTTGAGCACCGAGTTTTGTCTTGACTACAATGTGCTGTTCCCCCACGATCAACTAGCCAATCACATCAGCCTAAATCAACACACAGAATCACATGCATTCATCACTTGGATATTTGGTGCGCGCGTGGCGTGTGAGTCAAACGAGGAGAGGCTCCGAGGTAATTGGATGTAAGATATATAGTTGTTAACAGTATGTACTAACGGTGATGTTGCATTGACTGTGTCTTGCTTTACGACTCTGCAGACTGGCTTGGGGGTAAAGTATGATGTAATTGAGCGACTTGACCGCTGATTGAACTCGCAGGCAGGATTTCTGCTATCTTGACCACATTTCCGCTTGGCATTCTGGCAGCTCTTGCACGTTTCTTCGTTGTATCTGCCAGTGGATCAGGATGAAGAGCATTGTCGACGCGAAGTGCTTCAGAATTAGAGCACGCAGAAGCATGAGCCACTGACACACTATCTGCAGATACTTCTATCAGAATGTCACGCTGGTGGTTACCGCGAGAAGCAGGGCGTTTTAGCTTCAAGCGGCAGCGGAGGTTTTCAGCACTTAGCTTGGTTCCAGGGTTGAACTTGGTGTACTCCATGAATACTCTCGCCCATTTTCCTTTAACTCTTGGAATTGATGCAGCAAACTGCTGTAAATGATCTCGAATTGAATTGTCGATTAATTCACACGTATCAGCACTTGATATTGAAGTTGAACTTTGTGGTAAGGATGGCCCGATCAGTGCAGTAGGTTCGACCACCGAAGTGCGTACTTCCGAAGATATCACGTTGCGTACGTCCTGGTAACTTCGAGAACGCAGTCTCCACACTGCAAGCAGAGAAATTCACCGGTTAATTTATACAGGTGTTGGAAAGGATTTTCCAGCACTTCGTACCTGAACGCCACCTCTTCGTCTAGAAGTAAATCGTATTCACCCAGTAGAGCATCCTTTTCTGGAATCACAAGAGGTGTTGGTGATACAACAGATTCTGGCGATAGAGACGGTGTAGAGCGGCTGCTGTCTGCAATAGTTGTTTCTGCTGTGTTTGCCGAGGCCAACTCTGGAGTAGGAGCAACAGCAGCGAGGTCATTGGAACTTCTTCGTCGTTTTGACTCATCTTCAGCCGCTGGTTTCCCGTCTGTATCTCCGTCAGGTTGTTTTGAGGGATCTGACAGCAGTTCTTCGGTCTCCTTCTTGATCGTGCGTAACTGTTGAATACTTTGGAAGCATTCGTCACTGTAATATGCAGAAATGATTAGCGTACTGAGGGAACCAGAGCAAAACACTGAGTGCCTACCGAAAGACAAATGACGTGAAGATCACCTTCTCTAAACGTTCAATTGTATCCAACATAGGAGGTGAATAGTTGCTGTCTCTTTGTTGTTGTTCTGCTATCGCCAGAGCAGCATGAGTAATGAGGTGATAATACCTCATTTGGCGCCTCCGTGTCACGTTCCGAGCAGCACCAGACATACCTTTGGAGGTTAGCATGCTATCATAAACTATATCAAACAATTTCGAAGAAATACCTGTTTGGTAAGTCAGTATATAGGGAAATGCAAGTAAAAAAACATTCGAAGACGAGATGTACTCATCGTCTGATGTAGAGAACGTCTTGCCCTTGTTGATCCCAGTACAAGTGTACCTAGCAAAGTACAGCACTGTTTTGTGGTCATCGTGGACAACACGGTTATCATAAGCTTTCACTACTGGTACGCAAGAGCAACCAGCGAATATGCAAGATGGCTTGCGCGTTGGCATCGTACACTCTGGAACCCATGTAAATGTTAGATATGATAGCCACGTCGACAAAAGGCCATCCTTCTTTTCCTCAGTGAACTAGGGAATAACCTGAGCTGGATAGCTTCTTGTACGGCATCTCGGTTCATGTTGGTTCTCTAGCCAAGCTGAAATAGTAGTGAAATATTTCTCAAAAATTTAAACCTAAAAATGGAGTGCCGAGCGGGCGGGCGGGCTCGCCGGCCACCCTTCGGGTGGCGGCGACCGCCACACCCGTCGGCCCAGGAATGCCGGTCAAGCCCAAGTCGGCTTGACCGGTATTCCTGGGATTGTCCTGCGACCGTCGGCGACCGTTGAGCACCGAGTTTTGTCTTGACTACAATGTGCTGTTCCCCCACGATCAACTAGCCAATCACATCAGCCTAAATCAACACACAGAATCACATGCATTCATCACTTGGATATTTGGTGCGCGCGTGGCGTGTGAGTCAAACGAGGAGAGGCTCCGAGGTAATTGGATGTAAGATATATAGTTGTTAACAGTATGTACTAACGGTGATGTTGCATTGACTGTGTCTTGCTTTACGACTCTGCAGACTGGCTTGGGGGTAAAGTATGATGTAATTGAGCGACTTGACCGCTGATTGAACTCGCAGGCAGGATTTCTGCTATCTTGACCACATTTCCGCTTGGCATTCTGGCAGCTCTTGCACGTTTCTTCGTTGTATCTGCCAGTGGATCAGGATGAAGAGCATTGTCGACGCGAAGTGCTTCAGAATTAGAGCACGCAGAAGCATGAGCCACTGACACACTATCTGCAGATACTTCTATCAGAATGTCACGCTGGTGGTTACCGCGAGAAGCAGGGCGTTTTAGCTTCAAGCGGCAGCGGAGGTTTTCAGCACTTAGCTTGGTTCCAGGGTTGAACTTGGTGTACTCCATGAATACTCTCGCCCATTTTCCTTTAACTCTTGGAATTGATGCAGCAAACTGCTGTAAATGATCTCGAATTGAATTGTCGATTAATTCACACGTATCAGCACTTGATATTGAAGTTGAACTTTGTGGTAAGGATGGCCCGATCAGTGCAGTAGGTTCGACCACCGAAGTGCGTACTTCCGAAGATATCACGTTGCGTACGTCCTGGTAACTTCGAGAACGCAGTCTCCACACTGCAAGCAGAGAAATTCACCGGTTAATTTATACAGGTGTTGGAAAGGATTTTCCAGCACTTCGTACCTGAACGCCACCTCTTCGTCTAGAAGTAAATCGTATTCACCCAGTAGAGCATCCTTTTCTGGAATCACAAGAGGTGTTGGTGATACAACAGATTCTGGCGATAGAGACGGTGTAGAGCGGCTGCTGTCTGCAATAGTTGTTTCTGCTGTGTTTGCCGAGGCCAACTCTGGAGTAGGAGCAACAGCAGCGAGGTCATTGGAACTTCTTCGTCGTTTTGACTCATCTTCAGCCGCTGGTTTCCCGTCTGTATCTCCGTCAGGTTGTTTTGAGGGATCTGACAGCAGTTCTTCGGTCTCCTTCTTGATCGTGCGTAACTGTTGAATACTTTGGAAGCATTCGTCACTGTAATATGCAGAAATGATTAGCGTACTGAGGGAACCAGAGCAAAACACTGAGTGCCTACCGAAAGACAAATGACGTGAAGATCACCTTCTCTAAACGTTCAATTGTATCCAACATAGGAGGTGAATAGTTGCTGTCTCTTTGTTGTTGTTCTGCTATCGCCAGAGCAGCATGAGTAATGAGGTGATAATACCTCATTTGGCGCCTCCGTGTCACGTTCCGAGCAGCACCAGACATACCTTTGGAGGTTAGCATGCTATCATAAACTATATCAAACAATTTCGAAGAAATACCTGTTTGGTAAGTCAGTATATAGGGAAATGCAAGTAAAAAAACATTCGAAGACGAGATGTACTCATCGTCTGATGTAGAGAACGTCTTGCCCTTGTTGATCCCAGTACAAGTGTACCTAGCAAAGTACAGCACTGTTTTGTGGTCATCGTGGACAACACGGTTATCATAAGCTTTCACTACTGGTACGCAAGAGCAACCAGCGAATATGCAAGATGGCTTGCGCGTTGGCATCGTACACTCTGGAACCCATGTAAATGTTAGATATGATAGCCACGTCGACAAAAGGCCATCCTTCTTTTCCTCAGTGAACTAGGGAATAACCTGAGCTGGATAGCTTCTTGTACGGCATCTCGGTTCATGTTGGTTCTCTAGCCAAGCTGAAATAGTAGTGAAATATTTCTCAAAAATTTAAACCTAAAAATGGAGTGCCGAGCGGGCGGGCGGGCTCGCCGGCCACCCTTCGGGTGGCGGCGACCGCCACACCCGTCGGCCCAGGAATGCCGGTCAAGCCGGGGGGGGCTTGACCGGTATTCCTGGGATTGTCCTGCGACCGTCGGCGACCGTTGAGCACCGTTGAACACCGTTGAGCACCGAGTTTGTCTTGACTACAATGTGCTGTTCCCCCACGATCAACTAGCCAATCACATCAGCCTAAATCAACACACAGAATCACATGCATTCATCACTTGGATATTTGGTGCGCGCCCCGTGGCGTGTGAGTCAAACGAGGAGAGGCTCCGAGGTAATTGGATGTAAGATATATAGTTGTTAACAGTATGTACTAACGGTGATGTTGCATTGACTGTGTCTTGCTTTACGACTCTGCAGACTGGCTTGGGGGTAAAGTATGATGTAATTGAGCGACTTGACCGCTGATTGAACTCGCAGGCAGGATTTCTGCTATCTTGACCACATTTCCGCTTGGCATTCTGGCAGCTCTTGCACGTTTCTTCGTTGTATCTGCCAGTGGATCAGGATGAAGAGCATTGTCGACGCGAAGTGCTTCAGAATTAGAGCACGCAGAAGCATGAGCCACTGACACACTATCTGCAGATACTTCTATCAGAATGTCACGCTGGTGGTTACCGCGAGAAGCAGGGCGTTTTAGCTTCAAGCGGCAGCGGAGGTTTTCAGCACTTAGCTTGGTTCCAGGGTTGAACTTGGTGTACTCCATGAATACTCTCGCCCATTTTCCTTTAACTCTTGGAATTGATGCAGCAAACTGCTGTAAATGATCTCGAATTGAATTGTCGATTAATTCACACGTATCAGCACTTGATATTGAAGTTGAACTTTGTGGTAAGGATGGCCCGATCAGTGCAGTAGGTTCGACCACCGAAGTGCGTACTTCCGAAGATATCACGTTGCGTACGTCCTGGTAACTTCGAGAACGCAGTCTCCACACTGCAAGCAGAGAAATTCACCGGTTAATTTATACAGGTGTTGGAAAGGATTTTCCAGCACTTCGTACCTGAACGCCACCTCTTCGTCTAGAAGTAAATCGTATTCACCCAGTAGAGCATCCTTTTCTGGAATCACAAGAGGTGTTGGTGATACAACAGATTCTGGCGATAGAGACGGTGTAGAGCGGCTGCTGTCTGCAATAGTTGTTTCTGCTGTGTTTGCCGAGGCCAACTCTGGAGTAGGAGCAACAGCAGCGAGGTCATTGGAACTTCTTCGTCGTTTTGACTCATCTTCAGCCGCTGGTTTCCCGTCTGTATCTCCGTCAGGTTGTTTTGAGGGATCTGACAGCAGTTCTTCGGTCTCCTTCTTGATCGTGCGTAACTGTTGAATACTTTGGAAGCATTCGTCACTGTAATATGCAGAAATGATTAGCGTACTGAGGGAACCAGAGCAAAACACTGAGTGCCTACCGAAAGACAAATGACGTGAAGATCACCTTCTCTAAACGTTCAATTGTATCCAACATAGGAGGTGAATAGTTGCTGTCTCTTTGTTGTTGTTCTGCTATCGCCAGAGCAGCATGAGTAATGAGGTGATAATACCTCATTTGGCGCCTCCGTGTCACGTTCCGAGCAGCACCAGACATACCTTTGGAGGTTAGCATGCTATCATAAACTATATCAAACAATTTCGAAGAAATACCTGTTTGGTAAGTCAGTATATAGGGAAATGCAAGTAAAAAAACATTCGAAGACGAGATGTACTCATCGTCTGATGTAGAGAACGTCTTGCCCTTGTTGATCCCAGTACAAGTGTACCTAGCAAAGTACAGCACTGTTTTGTGGTCATCGTGGACAACACGGTTATCATAAGCTTTCACTACTGGTACGCAAGAGCAACCAGCGAATATGCAAGATGGCTTGCGCGTTGGCATCGTACACTCTGGAACCCATGTAAATGTTAGATATGATAGCCACGTCGACAAAAGGCCATCCTTCTTTTCCTCAGTGAACTAGGGAATAACCTGAGCTGGATAGCTTCTTGTACGGCATCTCGGTTCATGTTGGTTCTCTAGCCAAGCTGAAATAGTAGTGAAATATTTCTCAAAAATTTAAACCTAAAAATGGAGTGCCGAGCGGGCGGGCGGGCTCGCCGGCCACCCTTCGGGTGGCGGCGACCGCCACACCCGTCGGCCCAGGAATGCCGGTCAAGCCCAAGTCGGCTTGACCGGTATTCCTGGGATTGTCCTGCGACCGTCGGCGACCGTTGAGCACCGAGTTTTGTCTTGACTACAATGTGCTGTTCCCCCACGATCAACTAGCCAATCACATCAGCCTAAATCAACACACAGAATCACATGCATTCATCACTTGGATATTTGGTGCGCGCGTGGCGTGTGAGTCAAACGAGGAGAGGCTCCGAGGTAATTGGATGTAAGATATATAGTTGTTAACAGTATGTACTAACGGTGATGTTGCATTGACTGTGTCTTGCTTTACGACTCTGCAGACTGGCTTGGGGGTAAAGTATGATGTAATTGAGCGACTTGACCGCTGATTGAACTCGCAGGCAGGATTTCTGCTATCTTGACCACATTTCCGCTTGGCATTCTGGCAGCTCTTGCACGTTTCTTCGTTGTATCTGCCAGTGGATCAGGATGAAGAGCATTGTCGACGCGAAGTGCTTCAGAATTAGAGCACGCAGAAGCATGAGCCACTGACACACTATCTGCAGATACTTCTATCAGAATGTCACGCTGGTGGTTACCGCGAGAAGCAGGGCGTTTTAGCTTCAAGCGGCAGCGGAGGTTTTCAGCACTTAGCTTGGTTCCAGGGTTGAACTTGGTGTACTCCATGAATACTCTCGCCCATTTTCCTTTAACTCTTGGAATTGATGCAGCAAACTGCTGTAAATGATCTCGAATTGAATTGTCGATTAATTCACACGTATCAGCACTTGATATTGAAGTTGAACTTTGTGGTAAGGATGGCCCGATCAGTGCAGTAGGTTCGACCACCGAAGTGCGTACTTCCGAAGATATCACGTTGCGTACGTCCTGGTAACTTCGAGAACGCAGTCTCCACACTGCAAGCAGAGAAATTCACCGGTTAATTTATACAGGTGTTGGAAAGGATTTTCCAGCACTTCGTACCTGAACGCCACCTCTTCGTCTAGAAGTAAATCGTATTCACCCAGTAGAGCATCCTTTTCTGGAATCACAAGAGGTGTTGGTGATACAACAGATTCTGGCGATAGAGACGGTGTAGAGCGGCTGCTGTCTGCAATAGTTGTTTCTGCTGTGTTTGCCGAGGCCAACTCTGGAGTAGGAGCAACAGCAGCGAGGTCATTGGAACTTCTTCGTCGTTTTGACTCATCTTCAGCCGCTGGTTTCCCGTCTGTATCTCCGTCAGGTTGTTTTGAGGGATCTGACAGCAGTTCTTCGGTCTCCTTCTTGATCGTGCGTAACTGTTGAATACTTTGGAAGCATTCGTCACTGTAATATGCAGAAATGATTAGCGTACTGAGGGAACCAGAGCAAAACACTGAGTGCCTACCGAAAGACAAATGACGTGAAGATCACCTTCTCTAAACGTTCAATTGTATCCAACATAGGAGGTGAATAGTTGCTGTCTCTTTGTTGTTGTTCTGCTATCGCCAGAGCAGCATGAGTAATGAGGTGATAATACCTCATTTGGCGCCTCCGTGTCACGTTCCGAGCAGCACCAGACATACCTTTGGAGGTTAGCATGCTATCATAAACTATATCAAACAATTTCGAAGAAATACCTGTTTGGTAAGTCAGTATATAGGGAAATGCAAGTAAAAAAACATTCGAAGACGAGATGTACTCATCGTCTGATGTAGAGAACGTCTTGCCCTTGTTGATCCCAGTACAAGTGTACCTAGCAAAGTACAGCACTGTTTTGTGGTCATCGTGGACAACACGGTTATCATAAGCTTTCACTACTGGTACGCAAGAGCAACCAGCGAATATGCAAGATGGCTTGCGCGTTGGCATCGTACACTCTGGAACCCATGTAAATGTTGGATATGATAGCCACGTCGACAAAAGGCCATCCTTCTTTTCCTCACTGAACTAGGGAATAACCTGAGCTGGATAGCTTCTTGTACGGCATCTCGGTTCATGTTGGTTCTCTAGCCAAGCTGAAATAGTAGTGAAATATTTCTCAAAAATTTAAACCTAAAAATGGAGTGCCGAGCGGGCGGGCGGGCTCGCCGGCCACCCTTCGGGTGGCGGCGACCGCCACACCCGTCGGCCCAGGAATGCCGGTCAAGCCCAAGTCGGGGCTTGACCGGTATTCCTGGGATTGTCCTGCGACCGTCGGCGACCGTTGAGCACCGAGTTTTGTCTTGACTACAATGTGCTGTTCCCCCACGATCAACTAGCCAATCACATCAGCCTAAATCAACACACAGAATCACATGCATTCATCACTTGGATATTTGGTGCGCGCGTGGCGTGTGAGTCAAACGAGGAGAGGCTCCGAGGTAATTGGATGTAAGATATATAGTTGTTAACAGTATGTACTAACGGTGATGTTGCATTGACTGTGTCTTGCTTTACGACTCTGCAGACTGGCTTGGGGGTAAAGTATGATGTAATTGAGCGACTTGACCGCTGATTGAACTCGCAGGCAGGATTTCTGCTATCTTGACCACATTTCCGCTTGGCATTCTGGCAGCTCTTGCACGTTTCTTCGTTGTATCTGCCAGTGGATCAGGATGAAGAGCATTGTCGACGCGAAGTGCTTCAGAATTAGAGCACGCAGAAGCATGAGCCACTGACACACTATCTGCAGATACTTCTATCAGAATGTCACGCTGGTGGTTACCGCGAGAAGCAGGGCGTTTTAGCTTCAAGCGGCAGCGGAGGTTTTCAGCACTTAGCTTGGTTCCAGGGTTGAACTTGGTGTACTCCATGAATACTCTCGCCCATTTTCCTTTAACTCTTGGAATTGATGCAGCAAACTGCTGTAAATGATCTCGAATTGAATTGTCGATTAATTCACACGTATCAGCACTTGATATTGAAGTTGAACTTTGTGGTAAGGATGGCCCGATCAGTGCAGTAGGTTCGACCACCGAAGTGCGTACTTCCGAAGATATCACGTTGCGTACGTCCTGGTAACTTCGAGAACGCAGTCTCCACACTGCAAGCAGAGAAATTCACCGGTTAATTTATACAGGTGTTGGAAAGGATTTTCCAGCACTTCGTACCTGAACGCCACCTCTTCGTCTAGAAGTAAATCGTATTCACCCAGTAGAGCATCCTTTTCTGGAATCACAAGAGGTGTTGGTGATACAACAGATTCTGGCGATAGAGACGGTGTAGAGCGGCTGCTGTCTGCAATAGTTGTTTCTGCTGTGTTTGCCGAGGCCAACTCTGGAGTAGGAGCAACAGCAGCGAGGTCATTGGAACTTCTTCGTCGTTTTGACTCATCTTCAGCCGCTGGTTTCCCGTCTGTATCTCCGTCAGGTTGTTTTGAGGGATCTGACAGCAGTTCTTCGGTCTCCTTCTTGATCGTGCGTAACTGTTGAATACTTTGGAAGCATTCGTCACTGTAATATGCAGAAATGATTAGCGTACTGAGGGAACCAGAGCAAAACACTGAGTGCCTACCGAAAGACAAATGACGTGAAGATCACCTTCTCTAAACGTTCAATTGTATCCAACATAGGAGGTGAATAGTTGCTGTCTCTTTGTTGTTGTTCTGCTATCGCCAGAGCAGCATGAGTAATGAGGTGATAATACCTCATTTGGCGCCTCCGTGTCACGTTCCGAGCAGCACCAGACATACCTTTGGAGGTTAGAATGCTATCATAAACTATATCAAACAATTTCGAAGAAATACCTGTTTGGTAAGTCAGTATATAGGGAAATGCAAGTAAAAAAACATTCGAAGACGAGATGTACTCATCGTCTGATGTAGAGAACGTCTTGCCCTTGTTGATCCCAGTACAAGTGTACCTAGCAAAGTACAGCACTGTTTTGTGGTCATCGTGGACAACACGGTTATCATAAGCTTTCACTACTGGTACGCAAGAGCAACCAGCGAATATGCAAGATGGCTTGCGCGTTGGCATCGTACACTCTGGAACCCATGTAAATGTTGGATATGATAGCCACGTCGACAAAAGGCCATCCTTCTTTTCCTCACTGAACTAGGGAATAACCTGAGCTGGATAGCTTCTTGTACGGCATCTCGGTTCATGTTGGTTCTCTAGCCAAGCTGAAATAGTAGTGAAATATTTCTCAAAAATTTAAACCTAAAAATGGAGTGCCGAGCGGGCGGGCGGGCTCGCCGGCCACCCTTCGGGTGGCGGCGACCGCCACACCCGTCGGCCCAGGAATGCCGGTCAAGCCCAAGTCGGCTTGACCGGTATTCCTGGGATTGTCCTGCGACCGTCGGCGACCGTTGAGCACCGAGTTTTGTCTTGACTACAATGTGCTGTTCCCCCACGATCAACTAGCCAATCACATCAGCCTAAATCAACACACAGAATCACATGCATTCATCACTTGGATATTTGGTGCGCGCGTGGCGTGTGAGTCAAACGAGGAGAGGCTCCGAGGTAATTGGATGTAAGATATATAGTTGTTAACAGTATGTACTAACGGTGATGTTGCATTGACTGTGTCTTGCTTTACGACTCTGCAGACTGGCTTGGGGGTAAAGTATGATGTAATTGAGCGACTTGACCGCTGATTGAACTCGCAGGCAGGATTTCTGCTATCTTGACCACATTTCCGCTTGGCATTCTGGCAGCTCTTGCACGTTTCTTCGTTGTATCTGCCAGTGGATCAGGATGAAGAGCATTGTCGACGCGAAGTGCTTCAGAATTAGAGCACGCAGAAGCATGAGCCACTGACACACTATCTGCAGATACTTCTATCAGAATGTCACGCTGGTGGTTACCGCGAGAAGCAGGGCGTTTTAGCTTCAAGCGGCAGCGGAGGTTTTCAGCACTTAGCTTGGTTCCAGGGTTGAACTTGGTGTACTCCATGAATACTCTCGCCCATTTTCCTTTAACTCTTGGAATTGATGCAGCAAACTGCTGTAAATGATCTCGAATTGAATTGTCGATTAATTCACACGTATCAGCACTTGATATTGAAGTTGAACTTTGTGGTAAGGATGGCCCGATCAGTGCAGTAGGTTCGACCACCGAAGTGCGTACTTCCGAAGATATCACGTTGCGTACGTCCTGGTAACTTCGAGAACGCAGTCTCCACACTGCAAGCAGAGAAATTCACCGGTTAATTTATACAGGTGTTGGAAAGGATTTTCCAGCACTTCGTACCTGAACGCCACCTCTTCGTCTAGAAGTAAATCGTATTCACCCAGTAGAGCATCCTTTTCTGGAATCACAAGAGGTGTTGGTGATACAACAGATTCTGGCGATAGAGACGGTGTAGAGCGGCTGCTGTCTGCAATAGTTGTTTCTGCTGTGTTTGCCGAGGCCAACTCTGGAGTAGGAGCAACAGCAGCGAGGTCATTGGAACTTCTTCGTCGTTTTGACTCATCTTCAGCCGCTGGTTTCCCGTCTGTATCTCCGTCAGGTTGTTTTGAGGGATCTGACAGCAGTTCTTCGGTCTCCTTCTTGATCGTGCGTAACTGTTGAATACTTTGGAAGCATCCGTCACTGTAATATGCAGAAATGATTAGCGTACTGAGGGAACCAGAGCAAAACACTGAGTGCCTACCGAAAGACAAATGACGTGAAGATCACCTTCTCTAAACGTTCAATTGTATCCAACATAGGAGGTGAATAGTTGCTGTCTCTTTGTTGTTGTTCTGCTATCGCCAGAGCAGCATGAGTAATGAGGTGATAATACCTCATTTGGCGCCTCCGTGTCACGTTCCGAGCAGCACCAGACATACCTTTGGAGGTTAGCATGCTATCATAAACTATATCAAACAATTTCGAAGAAATACCTGTTTGGTAAGTCAGTATATAGGGAAATGCAAGTAAAAAAACATTCGAAGACGAGATGTACTCATCGTCTGATGTAGAGAACGTCTTGCCCTTGTTGATCCCAGTACAAGTGTACCTAGCAAAGTACAGCACTGTTTTGTGGTCATCGTGGACAACACGGTTATCATAAGCTTTCACTACTGGTACGCAAGAGCAACCAGCGAATATGCAAGATGGCTTGCGCGTTGGCATCGTACACTCTGGAACCCATGTAAATGTTGGATATGATAGCCACGTCGACAAAAGGCCATCCTTCTTTTCCTCAGTGAACTAGGGAATAACCTGAGCTGGATAGCTTCTTGTACGGCATCTCGGTTCATGTTGGTTCTCTAGCCAAGCTGAAATAGTAGTGAAATATTTCTCAAAAATTTAAACCTAAAAATGGAGTGCCGAGCGGGCGGGCGGGCTCGCCGGCCACCCTTCGGGTGGCGGCGACCGCCACACCCGTCGGCCCAGGAATGCCGGTCAAGCCTGCAAGTCGCTGAGCTCGTTCTTCATGTTTGCTCGTCACCGTTACCGACTTGGTCGAGGGCTGATTTTCTAATTCTGGCACCCACTATTAGGGTTTAACCCTAACATTTCAAACCCCGCGATGCAGTACGTACACAATGGAACTTCTAGATGCGCTCAGAGAATGCGAGTAGCGCGCAAGGAACTACCAAATTGGTAGTACAGATACCGCCCCGCAACTCGTCCACGTAGTCCGGCCACAACCTCTACATTTTTGATACAGATCGAAATATCATTTTGTAGAGGTCACTTGAATTTCAAACGGAGGCGGGAAACGTTCCCTCACTTCCGAAGATCACTCGTGACTATCATGGGCTGGCTAACCGGCAAGCAGAACCTGGACATTATCGCTATGAAAGCTGCTTCCCCTGGAATGACCCACCAGGAGTTAGCTGCGTGGGCGACGACAAGATTTAAGCTCCCTCGCAAACTTTCCAGGTCCACAGTAAGTGGCATCCTCCGGAGCAAGGCTGCCATCACAAGCGCTGACTATGGAAACGTTCCGTGAATGGATTAGACAGCTGAATCGTGATATGCGTGCAGCAGAACGAAACATACTCCTGCTTGTAGACAACGCTTCGTCCCACAAGACTAGCGAGCTCACGCTGTCCAACGTCAATGTGCAGTTCTTGCCCCCCAACACCACGGC
This sequence comes from Phytophthora capsici, assembly GCA_030324255.1. Lineage (NCBI taxonomy): Eukaryota > Oomycota > Peronosporomycetes > Peronosporales > Peronosporaceae > Phytophthora > Phytophthora capsici. The sequence goes on from CM059345.1 coordinate 471,488, forward strand.
GTTTCTGCAGCCAATGGACACAGGCATTATTGCCACTTTCAAGAAGATGTACAGGAAGAAGCAACTGAAGTGGGTCTACGACAAGATTAACAGCGGCGAGCCTATTGAGGAGGATGCATACGACGTGGACCAGCTGCAAGCCATGCGTGTGACGAGATCTGGAGCGAGATGCAGAAGACAGCTGTCATCAAGAGCTGCTTCTGCCACACGGGCATTATTTTCAGAGGTGTAGATCAGTCGTCTAGAGCTAAGAAAACTAGTACTATCAGTAGCTGTAGTGATGTAGGAATTGAGGCGATCATCGCTTGTGCGTCGGCGATGCACATTTGAATGAATGTCAGTTTGAGCTGTACCAAACCTTATGACCTGCCATACTAAAGGAAAGTATGAGAATCTATGAATGGTACCTCGGGCGAGTTGCGGAGCGGTATCTGTACCAATAGGAATCCATTTTTAGTGGATACTGATTGAGTGTCGCTAGCCAATCACGTTCCACAGATTTAATTATGCGCACTTCAAATACATGAGTGATGGTCGCTATAGTGACACCCCGTGTTAAGACACTTTGTAAAACCCCTACAATGTAGGAATTTCAAAAGTGCAAACAAAGTGCGATCTTCCATCAAACCACTACTTCGTAAGTCGCTATGGAGGGAAAGCGCGGGAACGACACCGACGACAACGTGGACGCCAAGCGTGCGAAGACGGAATTTCCTCTTGAACTTGTACTCAATGGCGAGGAGTACATCAACCTTGCTCTCCTTTTCAAGACTACGCCATTTGATGCGTACTTCAACAAACACTACAAGACTGTCAAGCGATTTCTCGAGAAAGAAACCAAAGTTGAAGTTTATAATGTGACCAAAACCAATGTTGCTCGTCACATCTTAAGAGTGCAAAGACGCGTTTAGTCCTGGTTGCGACCTTCGCGTGGTGAAGAAAGATACGAATTTTCGGGACTTTGTTGATCATGTGCAGAATGCTTCAACTCCGATCGCTCCTTTGATGATCGACGATATTGGCTTCTTCCAAGATGCGATTGGCAAGAAGCACCAAGTCGAGATGCGCGGGGACCGCACTGCCCGAGGTAGGTCAAGGACGTTGGAGAAATATTCGGATCACCCAGGCTTGCTGAAAATGTTCAACTCTCTCACACCCGCGCGCAAGAAGGAGTTGACTATGTGCGCTTCATGGTGGCTGATGACGAGAAGAAGACGTCTAAGTGTGAACTCTTCTTTACGTTCATCGGTCTTCTACGTGCAATCTTCCGCGCAAGATCGCCTGGCGCTGAACAACTTTGCATCTGGATCTGCGAAGTAGTCTTCTGCGTCGGGTTCGGTACTCAAGAACAGAAGAAACAGGTGGACACGTCTACATGGCTCGTCGAAATGACACGTTCTGCCGCAGTTTGTGTTGCTCTGTTCGAAGCTCCTATCCAACAAGTTCAAGACCAAACTCAAGACAGTGAGGCTTTACTGACTCAGTTTCAACGGAAGCTTCGAGCTGAAGTGGACGCTTACCACTCGCGTCTGTACCAGGAAATGGACCCAGCAACGATTCGAGTCCGCGCGCAATTCCAGCAGGAGAATGAGCGACTTGAACAGCGACTGAAGGAAAATGAAGACAAAATCAACCAGGAAAAACTGGAACTTGCCAAGTCAATGCTGACCAAGAAATCGTTGAATGAGTTGCTTGGTAGATGTGTACATGACATTGCGTGCCTGTACCTCCTCGAAACATCTAAGGATCCCGGTAAAGACCGCAAAGGAAAGAAGGTATACAAGTACGGTTGTTCAGCAAACGTTAAGGAACGTATGGAAGCCCACGCTACTGTATACGGATCCGACTGTGTCTTTGACACACTCATCTTCATACCAGCCAGTGACATCTTCAAAGCTGAAACCAAATTCAAAGAAATTCTTGACAAGAGTTACTTTTTCAAGGATGACGGCAAGCGTGAAGAACTCGCCTTATCTTCAGCCGAACACAAGACTGTGCGAAATGCTATGAAGAGAGTCGCGGAAGCATACTATGCAACAACGATGGTACATGAGCACACGGTACAAATGCTTGAAGAGTCTCACAAGGTTGAACTCGAGCAAAAGAATGTGGAGATTGAGAAGAAGAACGTCGAACTCGAGAAAAAGAATGTCGAACTCGAGAAGAAGAACGTGGAGGTTGAAAAGAAGAACGCCGAGATTGAGAAGAAACATGCGAAGTCGGTCTCTGCCGAGAAAGACATCACGATCTTGCAGATGAAGAACAATGCGCTGGATATGAAAAATAGTGAGCAAGCGCAACGTATCAAGGAGCTGGAAGATCAACTACGTCGTTACTCGAAGAACCAAGTGCATCCCATGTGAGCAGCTAAGTAACAAAAAAACATTAACGTGGTTGCATTGTATACCGAAATCTTCTGATATATTGTTCGCTTTATATTGTATGAACGTGGTTTCCATTTTATCGCGTCGGGAAATGAATCCTGTTGGGGTCATCATTTATGATGAAATATCTTTTTAGAATTCCTGCAGCACTTGGGAAACATGGACAACATCGTTAAGTATGTAAACTGCTTGTAGCAGTACTAGCACTCTCTCGTTCGGCTGTCACTCGGAATTCGGACTCTTGTTTCAGTTCCATGAACTCCTTCCGCAATTTTTCCATTCCCATTAAAGCCTCACTACGTTCACTTTGCAGAGAAGAACCTGAACTTCCCAGACGGAGCATTGTGGGCACTTGTCCTCCTTGTGCTGGTTGTAGTCTGCGAGTTGTTTTCGAAGTTCCTCAATCTCCCGTTGACCGAGTCGGCTCTGGGTCTCTGCGGTCTCTTTCTCTTGGATGAGAGCCTCCGTTTCACCACGAACTGCAGTCAACTCTTGCTGGATATTACTTTTCTGACTCTGTAGCGCGCTCAATTCCTCTTCAAGATCCATCAAGCGCTGCCCTGTTGCCTGCTGCTTCAGAGTTGAACTGCTGTTGCCTCTCGCTTGTGCGTTGACTCGCTTCAGCACCCGCTTTCTGCTTTGCCTGTTCTAAATCTTCAATGGTTTTCCGCAACGCAGCGCATGTTGCTTCCAGTTCCCCTCGATTCTCTCTCAAACTGCTCCTGAAGCGCTTGAACCTGCTGCTTGTATCGGCCCAGCTCTGACGTAAGAAAGCTGTGCGCACCTTCTTCCTTTGAATCCAACCGCTCACGAAGAGCTTTTCGCTCATTTGATTCCTTCATCAGCTGCTCCTTAATCTGTACGTTCGTTTTAAGGGTCACAGCATGTTGATCTTGCAAGTCGCTGAGCTCGTTCTTCATGTTTGCTCGTCACCGTTACCGACTTGGTCGAGGGCTGATTTTCTAATTCTGACACCCACTATTAGGGTTTAACCCTAACATTTCAAACCCCGCGATGCAGTACGTACACAATGGAACTTCTAGATGCGCTCAGAGAATGCGAGTAGCGCGCAAGGAACTACCAAATTGGTAGTACAGATACCGCCCCGCAACTCGTCCACGTAGTCCGGCCACAACCTCTACATTTTTGATACAGATCGAAATATCATTTTGTAGAGGTCACTTGAATTTCAAACGGAGGCGGGAAACGTTCCCTCACTTCCGAAGATCACTCGTGACTATCATGGGCTGGCTAACCGGCAAGCAGAACCTGGACATTATCGCTATGAAAGCTGCTTCCCCTGGAATGACCCACCAGGAGTTAGCTGCGTGGGCGACGACAAGATTTAAGCTCCCTCGCAAACTTTCCAGGTCCACAGTAAGTGGCATCCTCCGGAGCAAGGCTGCCATCACAAGCGCTGACTATGGAAACGTTCCGTGAATGGATTAGACAGCTGAATCGTGATATGCGTGCAGCAGAACGAAACATACTCCTGCTTGTAGACAACGCTTCGTCCCACAAGACTAGCGAGCTCACGCTGTCCAACGTCAATGTGCAGTTCTTGCCCCCCAACACCACGGCGTTTCTGCAGCCAATGGACACAGGCATTATTGCCACTTTCAAGAAGATGTACAGGAAGAAGCAACTGAAGTGGGTCTACGACAAGATTAACAGCGGCGAGCCTATTGAGGAGGATGCATACGACGTGGACCAGCTGCAAGCCATGCGTGTGACGAGATCTGGAGCGAGATGCAGAAGACAGCTGTCATCAAGAGCTGCTTCTGCCACACGGGCATTATTTTCAGAGGTGTAGATCAGTCGTCTAGAGCTAAGAAAACTAGTACTATCAGTAGCTGTAGTGATGTAGGAATTGAGGCGATCATCACTTGTGCGTCGGCGATGCACATTTGAATGAATGTCAGTTTGAGCTGTACCAAACCTTATGACCTGCCATACTAAAGGAAAGTATGAGAATCTATGAATGGTACCTCGGACGAGTTGCGGAGCGGTATCTGTACCAATAGGAATCCATTTTTAGTGGATACTGATTGAGTGTCGCTAGCCAATCACGTTCCACAGATTTAATTATGCGCACTTCAAATACATGAGTGATGGTCGCTATAGTGACACCCCGTGTTAAGACACTTTGTAAAACCCCTACAATGTAGGAATTTCAAAAGTGCAAACAAAGTGCGATCTTCCATCAAACCACTACTTCGTAAGTCGCCATGGAGGGAAAGCGCGGGAACGACACCGACGACAACGTGGACGCCAAGCGTGCGAAGACGGAATTTCCTCTTGAACTTGTACTCAATGGCGAGGAGTACATCAACCTTGCTCTCCTTTTCAAGACTACGCCATTTGATGCGTACTTCAACAAACACTACAAGACTGTCAAGCGATTTCTCGAGAAAGAAACCAAAGTTGAAGTTTATAATGTGACCAAAACCAATGTTGCTCGTCACATCTTAGAGTGCAAAAGACGCGTTTAGTCCTGGTTGCGACCTTCGCGTGGTGAAGAAAGATACGAATTTTCGGGACTTTGTTGATCATGTGCAGAATGCTTCAACTCCGATCGCTCCTTTGATGATCGACGATATTGGCTTCTTCCAAGATGCGATTGGCAAGAAGCACCAAGTCGAGATGCGCGGGGACCGCACTGCCCGAGGTAGGTCAAGGACGTTGGAGAAATATTCGGATCACCCAAGCTTGCTGAAAATGTTCAACTCTCTCACACCCGCGCGCAAGAAGGAGTTGACTATGTGCGCTTCATGGTGGCTGATGACGAGAAGAAGACGTCTAAGTGTGAACTCTTCTTTACGTTCATCGGTCTTCTACGTGCAATCTTCCGCGCAAGATCGCCTGGCGCTGAACAACTTTGCATCTGGATCTGCGAAGTAGTCTTCTGCGTCGGGTTCGGTACTCAAGAACAGAAGAAACAGGTGGACACGTCTACATGGCTCGTCGAAATGACACGTTCTGCCGCAGTTTGTGTTGCTCTGTTCGAAGCTCCTATCCAACAAGTTCAAGACCAAACTCAAGACAGTGAGGCTTTACTGACTCAGTTTCAACGGAAGCTTCGAGCTGAAGTGGACGCTTACCACTCGCGTCTGTACCAGGAAATGGACCCAGCAACGATTCGAGTCCGCGCGCAATTCCAGCAGGAGAATGAGCGACTTGAACAGCGACTGAAGCAAAATGAAGACAAAATCAACCAGGAAAAACTGGAACTTGCCAAGTCAATGCTGACCAAGAAATCGTTGAATGAGTTGCTTGGTAGATGTGTACATGACATTGCGTGCCTGTACCTCCTCGAAACATCTAAGGATCCCGGTAAAGACCGCAAAGGAAAGAAGGTATACAAGTACGGTTGTTCAGCAAACGTTAAGGAACGTATGGAAGCCCACGCTACTGTATACGGATCCGACTGTGTCTTTGACACACTCATCTTCATACCAGCCAGTGACATCTTCAAAGCTGAAACCAAATTCAAAGAAATTCTTGACAAGAGTTACTTTTTCAAGGATGACGGCAAGCGTGAAGAACTCGCCTTATCTTCAGCCGAACACAAGACTGTGCGAAATGCTATGAAGAGAGTCGCGGAAGCATACTATGCAACAACGATGGTACATGAGCACACGGTACAAATGCTTGAAGAGTCTCACAAGGTTGAACTCGAGCAAAAGAATGTGGAGATTGAGAAGAAGAACGTCGAACTCGAGAAAAAGAATGTCGAACTCGAGAAGAAGAACGTGGAGGTTGAAAAGAAGAACGCCGAGATTGAGAAGAAACATGCGAAGTCGGTCTCTGCCGAGAAAGACATCACGATCTTGCAGATGAAGAACAATGCGCTGGATATGAAAAATAGTGAGCAAGCGCAACGTATCAAGGAGCTGGAAGATCAACTACGTCGTTACTCGAAGAACCAAGTGCATCCCATGTGAGCAGCTAAGTAACAAAAAACATTAACGTGGTTGCATTGTATACCGAAATCTTCTGATATGTTGTTCGCTTTATATTGTATGAACGTGGTTTCCATTTTATCGCGTCGGGAAATGAATCCTGTTGGGGTCATCATTTATGATGAAATATCTTTTTAGAATTCCTGCAGCACTTGGGAAACATGGACAACATCGTTAAGTATGTAAACTGCTTGTAGCAGTACTAGCACTCTCTCGTTCGGCTGTCACTCGGAATTCGGACTCTTGTTTCAGTTCCATGAACTCCTTCCGCAATTTTTCCATTCCCATTAAAGCCTCACTACGTTCACTTTGCAGAGAAGAACCTGAACTTCCCAGACGGAGCATTGTGGGCACTTGTCCTCCTTGTGCTGGTTGTAGTCTGCGAGTTGTTTTCGAAGTTCCTCAATCTCCCGTTGACCGAGTCGGCTCTGGGTCTCTGCGGTCTCTTTCTCTTGGATGAGAGCCTCCGTTTCACCACGAACTGCAGTCAACTCTTGCTGGATATTACTTTTCTGACTCTGTAGCGCGCTCAATTCCTCTTCAAGATCCATCAAGCGCTGCCCTGTTGCCTGCTGCTTCAGAGTTGAACTGCTGTTGCCTCTCGCTTGTGCGTTGACTCGCTTCAGCACCCGCTTTCTGCTTTGCCTGTTCTAAATCTTCAATGGTTTTCCGCAACGCAGCGCATGTTGCTTCCAATTCCCCTCGATTCTCTCTCAAACTGCTCCTGAAGCGCTTGAACCTGCTGCTTGTATCGGCCCAGCTCTGACGTAAGAAAGCTGTGCGCACCTTCTTCCTTTGAATCCAACCGCTCACGAAGAGCTTTTCGCTCATTTGATTCCTTCATCAGCTGCTCCTTAATCTGTACGTTCGTTTTAAGGGTCACAGCATGTTGATCTTGCAAGTCGCTGAGCTCGTTCTTCATGTTTGCTCGTCACCGTTACCGACTTGGTCGAGGGCTGATTTTCTAATTCTGACACCCACTATTAGGGTTTAACCCTAACATTTCAAACCCCGCGATGTAGTACGTACACAATGGAACTTCTAGATGCGCTCAGAGAATGCGAGTAGCGCGCAAGGAACTACCAAATTGGTAGTACCAATCGGAATCCATTTTTAGTGGATACTGATTGAGTGTCGCTAGCCAATCACGTTCCACAGATTTAATTATGCGCACTTCAAATACATGAGTGATGGTCGCTATAGTGACACCCCGTGTTAAGACACTTTGTAAAACCCCTACAATGTAGGAATTTCAAAAGTGCAAACAAAGTGCGATCTTCCATCAAACCACTACTTCGTAAGTCGCTATGGAGGGAAAGCGCGGGAACGACACCGACGACAACGTGGACGCCAAGCGTGCGAAGACGGAATTTCCTCTTGAACTTGTACTCAATGGCGAGGAGTACATCAACCTTGCTCTCCTTTTCAAGACTACGCCATTTGATGCGTACTTCAACAAACACTACAAGACTGTCAAGCGATTTCTCGAGAAAGAAACCAAAGTTGAAGTTTATAATGTGACCAAAACCAATGTTGCTCGTCACATCTTAAGAGTGCAAAGACGCGTTTAGTCCTGGTTGCGACCTTCGCGTGGTGAAGAAAGATACGAATTTTCGGGACTTTGTTGATCATGTGCAGAATGCTTCAACTCCGATCGCTCCTTTGATGATCGACGATATTGGCTTCTTCCAAGATGCGATTGGCAAGAAGCACCAAGTCGAGATGCGCGGGGACCGCACTGCCCGAGGTGTCTACATTAAGGTCAAGGACGTTGGAGAAATATTCGGATCACCCAGGCTTGCTGAAAATGTTCAACTCTCTCACACCCGCGCGCAAGAAGGAGTTGACTATGTGCGCTTCATGGTGGCTGATGACGAGAAGAAGACGTCTAAGTGTGAACTCTTCTTTACGTTCATCGGTCTTCTACGTGCAATCTTCCGCGCAAGATCGCCTGGCGCTGAACAACTTTGCATCTGGATCTGCGAAGTAGTCTTCTGCGTCGGGTTCGGTACTCAAGAACAGAAGAAACAACTTGCCAAGCCAATGCTGACCAAGAAGTCGTTGAATGAGTTGCTTGGTAGATGTGTACATGACATTGCGTGCCTGTACCTCCTCGAAACATCTAAGGATCCCGGTAAAGACCGCAAAGGAAAGAAGGTATACAAGTACGGTTGTTCAGCAAACGTTAAGGAACGTATGGAAGCCCACGCTACTGTATACGGATCCGACTGTGTCTTTGACACACTCATCTTCATACCAGCCAGTGACATCTTCAAAGCTGAAACCAAATTCAAAGAAATTCTTGACAAGAGTTACTTTTTCAAGGATGACGGCAAGCGTGAAGAACTCGCCTTATCTTCAGCTGAACACAAGACTGTGCAAAATGCTATGAAGAGAGTCGCGGAAGCGTACTATGCAACAACGATGGTACATGAGCACACGGTACAAATGCTTGAAGAGTCTCACAAGGTTGAACTCGAGCAAAAGAATGTGGAGATTGAGAAGAAGAACGTCGAACTCGAGAAAAAGAATGTCGAACTCGAGAAGAAGAACGTGGAGGTTGAAAAGAAGAACGCCGAGATTGAGAAGAAACATGCGAAGTCGGTCTCTGCCGAGAAAGACATCACGATCTTGCAGATGAAGAACAATGCGCTGGATATGAAAAATAGTGAGCAAGCGCAACGTATCAAGGAGCTGGAAGATCAACTACGTCGTTACTCGAAGAACCAAGTGCATCCCATGTGAGCAGCTAAGTAACAAAAAAACATTAACGTGGTTGCATTGTACACCGAAATCTTCTGATATATTGTTCGCTTTATATTGTATGAACGTGGTTTCCATTTTATCGCGTCGGGAAATGAATCCTGTTGGGGTCATCATTTATGATGAAATATCTTTTTAGAATTCCTGCAGCACTTGGGAAACATGGACAACATCGTTAAGTATGTAAACTGCTTATAGCAGTACTAGCACTCTCTCGTTCGGCTGTCACTCGGAATTCGGACTCTTGTTTCAGTTCCATGAACTCCTTCCGCAATTTTTCCATTCCCATTAAAGCCTCACTACGTTCGCTTTGCAGAGAAGAACCTGAACTTCCCAGACGGAGCATTGTGGGCACTTGTCCTCCTTGTGCTGGTTGTAGTCTGCGAGTTGTTTTCGAAGTTCCTCAATCTCCCGTTGACCGAGTCGGCTCTGGGTCTCTGCGGTCTCTTTCTCTTGGATGAGAGCCTCCGTTTCACCACGAACTGCAGTCAACTCTTGCTGGATATTACTTTTCTGACTCTGTAGCGCGCTCAATTCCTCTTCAAGATCCATCAAGCGCTGCCCTGTTGCCTGCTGCTTCAGAGTTGAACTGCTATTGCCTCTCGCTTGTGCGTTGACTCGCTTCAGCACCCGCTTTCTGCTTTGCCTGTTCTAAATCTTCAATGGTTTTCCGCAACGCAGCGCATGTTGCTTCCAGTTCCCCTCGATTCTCTCTCAAACTGCTCCTGAAGCGCTTGAACCTGCTGCTTGTATCGGCCCAGCTCTGACGTAAGAAAGCTGTGCGCACCTTCTTCCTTTGAATCCAACCGCTCACGAAGAGCTTTTCGCTCATTTGATTCCTTCATCAGCTGCTCCTTAATCTGTACGTTCGTTTTAAGGGTCACAGCATGTTGATCTTGCAAGTCGCTGAGCTCGTTCTTCATGTTTGCTCGTCACCGTTACGCCGTCTGGAATCGGAGAAGACCACACTTGCTAACGATCTCGAGGCCGAGCGACAAGCACGGGCTGACGCAGAGTCTGATCGCGATCGTGCGCTCGGAGATCAAGCCGACGCTGAAGCCGCTCGTGATCGCTTGCTCGCCGAACGGCAGACTGTCCAAGCGCAGCTGAGTTCGCTAGGCTCGATCTTCGGTGTTCCTGTCCAGAAGCCTCCTCAGCCTCCTTCTACTGTCAAAGGACAGTCGTCTCGCAGCCAGTCAGTTCCGTCAAGGAAACCGTCACCATCTTCGTCCCGCAAAAGAAATCGGCGAGCGTCATCCGGAACTCCTCGGCCTGAACGTTCACGTACAAGTCCTCCAGTAACACGAAGCTCGTCGAGTCATCCTCCGGTCGTTGCTGGGTCTACTACTGGCGGGACGCCAAGCAGTCCCATCGTCCTCAGCGAGGAGGAAGATGTTGGAGCTCAACCGGACTCCGGGAACGTCATTGATGGCGATCAAGATGACCTTCCAGATCAAGGTGATCACGAGGACGTTGACACCCAGGCAAACCAAAACAACTCTCAGGGTCTTGACCATGCCGACCAGAACTCTGATGATCAAAAGGGCCAAGATCCTCCAGGCTCGCCCGACAATCGTAGTTCGCCGGTTCCGCCCGCAACTCCACCGATCGTTACGGGGAGCAATCGAGAACGTCCCCACGGAGGAAGCCCCGATTCCGGTGGTGATCCCAGCGGCAGCAGTGACAATGATAGCAGTAGTTCCAGTCATCACCGGAGTGGGGCTTCAGACAGCGACGACGGAAGTTCGGACTCTCTATCCTCGCATGACTCTGACAACACTCTCCTCGCGGCACAGGAGTACGAAGATCTCCTGCCGACTATGATTTCGCGTCAGCGTTGGATCCCTGGCTATCGTCGGCCAACCGTCTACCGCCGCCAGCACGATTGTGATCCTTGGCCGTTGGTGGAAGTCAGTCAGCTAAGTATTCGGCGACTGCGTCTGGACACGTTGTTTGCTCAGTGGACCCGTCCCAAGTTCTGGTTGTTTCCCCGAAATCTACGTGCTCCTGCTGCTGCTGATTGGCGTCCCGGGTTGATCACCGAGGCCAATATCTGTGCGCTCTATGCAGCGAACCCTCCGCCCTGGGATGCTCTACGTCGCATCGTAGTGCCTCGTTCGTTCGAGATGAGCGGGTGGTTCGCTGACTTTTGTCAGAGATATGAAGACTTCGAGGAGAACAGCCGTCAAGTGTTCTGGGAGACCACGCACAAACTCCCCATCACGCCGGCCATGTGTGCTGCCGAGCCGTTCCTTGAGCAGTACCGGAAGGATTGTCGCGTCCGCAGGATGCGCGCCGGCCCTAGATGGAAGAGGCTGCTGAAGCACTTGATGGCGGGCCTCAAGAGTGGCGAGTGCGATCTCGACCTTCTGCTTGACCCCTACTTCTTACACTTCCCAGCGCGCGGCGAACAAGTTTGCTGGTATCCCGGTCAAGGGGAGAGGCAGCGCCCTGGCGATCTCCTTGCGGCCCTCCAGATCGTCGACCATACTGATCCTTGGCGTAACCAGCATCGCGAGAACATCGCAGACCACCCAGGATCTCGCCTCGCGCGCCTCGATCGCAAGTTCTTCCAGTCTGATGACAGCGACTAGGCGCGGCTAGACTTCTTGACACGTAGCTCTTCGTCTTGACTTCAGAGATTCTTTTCGAGATGTGTCCCTTCTTATACTCACGTAAACACATATCCCCTCCTTCCATTCGTGTGGCTCTTCCACACGAATCACTCCCCCTTTCGCACTTAATGCGACGGGGTTCCTCCCACTTCTTCTTCGTGAGACTGCATGACGCCAAAGCGACTGCGGCTGACTTGACTTCTCTCGAACTCACGAAGCAGCGCCCCGCAATTCAAGTCCACTTCGTCCACCCAAGTCTGCTCGTCATACCCCTTCAATGCACCAGAACTCACGACGGTTCCGTCCATATCGCGTCTTCCGAGATGATCGTACGTCCGCAATCCTCTCCACCTCGTACTCGTCCTCGTCTAACTCTCGTTCCCAACTGTCTTCTGGCAGAAATGCTTCGTCGAAGTCCACGCGATCTTCCTCGGCGACCACGATTTCAGCCTTCGGACGATCAGGGAAGCGCTTCACGAGCTTGAGATTCGACACGTGCACGATCGGGAAGATCCGGTATTCGGTCCCCGCAATCTCCAGCTTCGCTGCGTGCTGATCAATCATCTCCGCAACGCGGAACGGCCCATGCCACAGGTGTGCGAGCTTCCGAGCGTAGCCAACCTTGACGCGATCCAAGTACAGCCAGACCTGATCTCCGGCGACAATGTTATGTGGACGAAGATCTTCGTTGTGGCGATCTGCACGACCCTGGATGGCTTCCCGTAAGCGTTCGTTCACCTCTTCGCGCGCTCGCTGGTAGTGGCCTTGCACCCGATTACGCTATCTCCTGGGATCGCGATCACGGCTACGCGTGTTCCCCACAGGCAGCGATGCTTCCAGTGTTGACCGGGGGTCCCAGCCATGAACGAGGAAGAACGGCGTGTCTCCGCGAACGCGATCCTGAGCTGTGTTCAAGGCGAATGTCAACCTCTCGGCATACTCGTCCCAATCCTTCTGGTTCATGTCGGCGACATACATCTTGATCGATCGCGTCAGCGTCTGCACCATGCGTTCCGCCGTTCCATTTGCCTGAGGTCTGTATGCCATTGTGGGGCTCTGCTGTTGGCCCACTATTCGATTGAACGCCCGGAACACGTCTGCCATAAACCCAGGTTCGCAATCATGTCTGATGACCTCGCTTGCACCGAAACGGCGGAAGACGCTCTCCTCGTAATTCTCAGCAATCTGCTGAGCGGTTCGGGAGCTGCTCGCTTTGGCGATCACGTACCCGGTGAACAAATCGACCCAGACTAGGAGTTCCGTGTTCCCCTTATACGACTTCGGAACAGAAGGGATGTGATCCATGGCGATGATCTGGAACGGGTAGGTGGCCTGCACATTTCCGGGTGATCTCCATTGAACGGTAGGTCTTCCTTTCCCAGTCTCGCAATCGGTACACTCACTCACGTAACGTTGAACGTCCCTGAACAGGCCCCTCCAGTGGAAGTGCTGCTTGATCTTCGCGTAGGTCCTTCCTACTCCCTGGTGACCACCTTCCAAGCTCGCGTGATAGTGATGCAGGAAGTCCTGACGAAGTCGCTCAGGAATCACCAGCTTGGTGATCGTATCGCGCTCTTCATCAACGCTGTTCGTGGAAGGCGGGCAGTACCAGAGGAGATGATCCCCGTCGACCTCATATGAGTCGGCGATCTTCGCGCGCGTCCGGGCGTCCTTCGCCGTCAGGTCGGCTACGTCCCCAGTCAGGTACGTCCTCAGATCGGCGATCCACTTCTCTTCGCCCTGTGCCTTAGCAATGCGTTCTAACCTCATGCTCTGGACCACAGGCTCCTGCAGGCATTCTGGTGGGGATCGCCGGCGCATGGCCGATCGAGTCACAGCCGCCACTTGGACGATCTCGCTCTCGTTCTTCGGCTTCAGGATCTCTCCCAACCGGTTGAGCGTGATCAAGTCCTCAATGACTTCCGCGGACGTGACAACTGTGCCGGCCTCGTTCTTCAGGGCCTCACTAGCGAGTCGATCGGCGCTGCTGTTCCACTCGCGTTTCACGTGCACGAACTCGTGCTGAGCCCAGGCCGCGAGCTTCCCCATCGCCTTCTCACGCAGAAGCTGCAGAGCCGGAGCCTTGCATGCGATCTCGCCGCGCATTTGGCGGATCACCAAGTTGGAGTCTCCGCAGATCACCAAGCGTCCCCTATCTAGAGGTGCAAGGAGATCTAGACACAAGAGCAATCCATGATACTCGGCTTCGTTCACCGTCATCTCCACAGCGTACGAGGATGCCGCAGTGATGATCGACCACTCGGGCAACTTCCAGACCACAGCGCTGTACGCTCCACCGCCGCGTTTGACTCGGGCAGATCCGTCGAAACTCACGACGACAAGCTCTTCCTCAAGTTCGACAGTCGGCGTGGGCGCGACGATCACCTGGCGGGGCTGCTTCTTGGGCGCGACAGCGATGAGGGTCTCGTCGACTTCTTCTCGTGGGGTGATGCTCGCGGCGAGCGTCCCCAGGACTTCGTCTTCGCCTCTCGTACATCGCACAATCTCCAACGTCCACTGAGACAGGAGAGCGGCCCATGATCCCAGCCGGCCTTGCAAGCCTGAAGACTTGAGGAGCCAAGCCAACGTCGAGTGTCGAGTCAGCACCTTGATCGCTCGGCCGACAAGCGCCGTGTGGCAGACGTCCAAGATCCTCAGCAAGGCCAAGACCTCCTTCTCGACGATCCCGTAATTGAGCTCGTTCGTCTTGAGGATGCGGCTGGTGAAGGTGACTGGCCAATACACGCCATCATGATCCTGCATGAGAGCCGCCGAGATCGCCCACTTGTTCGCGTAGATGACGATCACTGGTGGGCGATCGGGATCGAAGTGCTTCAAGATTGGAGTCGACATGATCTTGGCCTTCAGCATGGTGAACGCTACCGTGGCTCTCGTCCAGCGATCGTTCTCGGCCTTCTCACGATCCACGTCCCCTGCATACGCCGAATACTCCGGGATCACCGTTCGGCAGCGCAGCTCGAAGAAGTCCGGCTCGCGAAGCTCGTACAAGATCGCGGCGTACACGGCGAAGTCCTCGATGAAGCGGCTGTAGTAATTCAGGCTGCCGAGGAACGACTGCATTGCGCGCAAGGTCTGCGGGAAGGGCAAGTCGCACAAGGATTCAAGATCCTTCGGGTGCGCTTCGAGCCCTTCAATCGAGACTCGGTGGCCGAGATAATCGACTCTTCGCTTGCCCCAAGAGCTCTTCACCACGCTGATCGACAAGTTCCAGCGATCGCAGGCGTCCAGCAGCCGCTCCACTTTCTCGCAGAGATTGTCCCACGAGTCAGCCGTGACCAAGATGTCGTCGATGTACGATCGTCGACCAAGGACAGACGGTTGATGATCCAGCTCGGGTTCACCAGACTCGAAGACGTCGACTTCACCTTCAGCATCATCGCCGTTCCCAATTCGGAGGAATCCATAAAGGGCGTTGTCAAGCAACCGCTGATAGATCTGTGGCGCGTTCTTCAGGCCGAACGGCATACGAGTCCACTCGAACAAGCCAAAAGGTGTAATGAACGCCGAGATCTTCCGAGCGCGTTCCGTCATCTGCACCACCCAGAATCCGCTTGCCATGTCCAAGGAACAGTACCAGAGGACCTTGTCGAGATCTTCCAAGAGGTCGTTGATCAAGGGCATCGGATACACCATCAGCCGGGTCAAGGAATTCACAAGCCGGTAATCGATGCAGAGCCGGATGTCTACCCCGTTCTTCTTGATGATGATCACGATCGGGGACGCCCACGGAGATGTTATCGGGACAATGATCTTCGCAGCCAGCAAGCCCTTGATCAAGTCGGAGAGCTTCTCGCGATACTGCGGCGCAACTCGGCGGGCGCGTTGAGCGATCGGGGCTGCTCCTCCCACGTCGATGTCACAGACTACTCCGACTGCTGCGGGTGGCAAGGCATTCCCTTCCCGATTTGAAGGTGCTTCCGCTTCCAGATGATACGCTTCAGTCGATCAATCTCCTCCGGCGTGTTCAGCTTAGGATCTCCTGCTTGGATGTCTTCGATCTTCACTTCTTCAGTGGCACTCGCAATCTCCGGCAAGACGGCCATCTGATCTTCAAGGTCTTCCGCGAACAGGTTCCCGCCGTCATGGTAGTATCCTCCGGCGTCTTCCTGGATCTCAGCCGGTTCTTCCGCGACATCAGGTTCCTTCGTTTCAGCTTCCAAGGTGAGGGCAGCTTCCGTTTCCGGCCTGTGTTCTTCGGAGTCCAGCTGAATCTCCGCCGGTTCCTCTGCGACATCAGGCTCCTTCGCGTCAGCTTCCACGGTGAGGTCAGCTTCCGGTTCCGCCCTGTGTTCTTCGGAGTCCAGCTTGGTCTCGGTCGTCTCCGGCCTATTCACAAGTGGCTCGGCCCAACGAACCGTCGTCGCAGCCACCGTTGGACGAGGAGCCGTTTCGCCCCTTCGCAAGAGCTGCGTTGGGGTGGCGTACTCCGGCCGTTCCAGTAACGGTCCGGACGTCTCAGCGGGAAGGTCTTCATCGTCCTGGCGATCAGTCGTCGCTTCGAACGCTAGAGTTTGCCACTCAGCGTACCGCCGCGATCCAACCGACACGTGTCCAGGTACTCGAGGTACAAGATCTTCCGCGAGCCACATCCCCAGTTCGAGGTTTCGTCCCAGGCGCAGCTCGCAATCGCTAACGTTGGTGATCTTCAGGTGTCGCCTGCGGCCAAGCCCCTTCGACACGGTAGGTACCCACTTCTCCCCACGCACGATCCACAGCTTTTCTCGTCCTAACGCGCGTGGTGGTTTCAGGGGAACTTCGGCTGATCCTCCGACGGGAATGAAGATGTCATCTTCCAACAGCAGCGAGTGACTGCTTCGACCGTACGGTGGACGCCTCCCCGACAACTGGATTCGGACTTCGTCAGCTAGGCACATCGTGCCGTCCGCGAGATCAAGGCGGATCCCGGCGGGGATCATGAAGTCCATGCCCAAGATCACGTCTTGGCCCGACAACGGGCCAACCCAGGCGTCGAAGAAGTACACCAGATACCCAGCTAGCGTGACCTTGATGATGGTACGTCCCAACGTTGAGTACGCGTTCTCTCCAATTCCCACACACTCTTGTTTCTGACTTTCGTCTATGATACAGCCAACCTTACGAGCAAAGGTGGTGTCCACAATTGAGACTTCTGCGCCAGAGTCCAAGAGCATGGTCGCCTTCGAGTTGTTGATCTTCCCGGTGATCTTCGCCTGCTTGAACCACTTGCCGGGCGAGTAATACTTCCAGTACCCTCGCGATTCCCCGGGTCGGAGCTCCCATCCAATATCTGGGGGGGTCTCGTCAGCGAGTTCACGGTCTTGAGTTCGCCGGGCTCTGTATCCGGGGCATGATCTCTCCAGTATCCACGGGTCTTTCCATCAGCCAAGTCCAGTTCCATCACAACATCCGATCGCGCATATTCATCTCTTCGCAAGCTCGCGATCGTCGCGGTACGTTTCTCATGAATTCCACGTGTATTGTTGATAGGATCCTTCAGGGAACTGACCTTCGACTGTGCTTGCCTGTCAACATATGCAAATATGCAGAACTTAGAACGCTCGGCTCGTACCAGATTCCAACCTGGCGAGCGTCCTAGTTTAAAATCTTCTCCGCCTTCGAGGGAAACATCCCGGCATGGCGCGTGGGATCATACCACTGACGGATCAAGTTATAGAACTCCTCCATCGGGCATTCTCCGGCTTCATGCACCTCGCCGCACGCTCGACAGACGTACAAGCAGTGATCACCAGGGTGTCCTCTTCTTCCGCACTTCTGACAAGTCAAACGCTTCCAGCATCCGAGATCCGTGTGCCGCGTGGACCCGCAGTGGGAGCATCTCTCTACGCGATCGTCGTTCCGAGGGCGATGAGGTTGCTCTGGGTTAGTTGCTGGTCCTTGAGCGTCACGGCGTGGCTGAGGCTGGGCTTCCGACTTGCGCTGATCAGCGACGGCAGCGAGATAGATCTGGGATCTACTTCGTTCGAGGTCCGATCCTCCGGAGTCCGAGTCCGATCCCGAGCTCTCGCTGTCATGGGCCATGTGAATGGCGCGAATCGCTCGGGCATGTTTGGTGGACGATTGTGGAGGTGTTGACGATGACGACTTCTGGCGGTACTTCGAAGATCCCATGGACGCCTTTCCTTGCCGTGATTTGGCACGCTGGCGTAGGCGCAACACGTCTGCCAGTGCGTCCCCATCTCCAAGGCGCAGTAGCGTCAGCTGGTCCGCTAGATCGCGATCGCCCAAGGTTTCGATGAAGTGTTCCACGTGTTCTCGGAGGGCAGACGGCGGACCAGTCTTGATCGGCAACTTCGCACGGAGTCCTAACACGGTCAGGCGATGAAGATACTCGAGTGGGGACTCGTCAGATCTCTTTCTCGCGTGGTAGTATTGCCTCGCGAGAGACACGCCCAGACCACAGTATTCGGCTCTGAAGCCGTCCAGCAGGTCTTTCCACTTGCCACGCGTCGTTCTTCCCAACTGCTGGAACCAGTTCCGCGCCGGCCCAGTTAACCAGTTCCGCGCCGGCCCAGTTAACAAGTTCCCGAAGACGATACACTTCTCGCTATCAGGGGCTTGATCACGGACGAACGCAGACTTCACCTTGCCCAGCCAACTGCGGGCACGATCCTCGTCAGTATCTCTGCCGGAGAACTCCTTCAGCTCGGAGATTGCCGACATCCTGACTCGCGGGATCGCGGCAGCGTGTTCGGCCGAGGCGGCCGCTTCTGCTGAGGCAACTATCGCTCGGCGGGGAACGTCAATGCTGAAGTCGTCGGGATCATACTCATCCGGGGATGCGTGGACCGATCCCACCGATTCCATGTCGACATCGGACGCCTCACGTGCTCTAGGCTCGTTGCGGTTCTTCTCCTCGGCTTGCTCCTTCAAGAAACGTTCCATGGCCGAGTCGAAGAACGATTGCATGCGGTCCGGGTTGTGGGCGTTGGTCGACGCTCTGGCTACGGACACAGGGTTGACAGTCGCCTTCTCTTCCTTGATCTTCCTCGCCTGGATCATAGCAGCTCCCGATGGACCAAGAGTCATTCTCGTTGGCCCGGTGGGGCTATCCGACCCGATGTCTGACGACACAGACGCCTTCGCGGACGCGAAACCCGAGTGCGAGGAGGCCGAGGTCGGGTATTCCTCCGTAGGGCCGAGGCTGGACGACGACGCGGACACGCCTACCAGCGGCTTCAGCAGCTTGAGCAGACGTTTGGCCGACTCATCGACGGTGGTTAGACTGAGCTCGAACACAGCTTCAGCGTCGAAGGCTCCGGCGACAATCCCCGCTTCTTCCAACAGGTTCATCAGGTTGGTGATCGCAACCATGAGGTCAGACGCCTTGGCAAAGGGGGTCACAGGGCCTTGGAGGTCTCCAATCAGCTTCGGCTTCATCACGATCATCACGGGATCTTCTAACAAGAACGCGTTGAGCTGCTTCCTGTAGAAGATCTTCTGCAGCTGATCCGGAGTCCAAGGCCTGACGTCTCCACTCTCCTCCTCGTCCGGTGCTCTCAACTTCGGCTTACCAAGCTTCGACGTCGACTTCTTCGCGGAGATGTGAGGTGTAGGGGGAGTGGTTTTGGGTGAAGATCCTTCCGTTTTCACGGTTGGATCTTCATCCGGCGGATCACGATTCGCATCGCGATCCGCAGGGGGCCCCGAAGGGCCCAAGGGAGGAGGGTGAGGCTTCTCTTCGAGATCCATTGCTGGACCTGCCTCCTGTTCCTCGCCAGAGTTCCTCCCAGTGCTCTGGCGGTCGGTGAATCCTTCACTCTTCAGATGCGACGACGGCGATTCACCTTCCGTCGACGCGCCGATTCCTGGCTCAACTTTGATCTTGACATCTTCCTGGTCGGACTCACGGTGATATCCGGAGTCACCAGAAGATCCGGGCACGCGCACCATTGTGGCGTAGTGGCTCGCGAGGAAACTCGACGCGAGGGGCACTCACACACTTGGCGTCCGGACTCCCGACTGACGGAGGGGGTACTCCGCTTGCCGTGGGGGGCTCTGAAGACTTGCTCACCTTGTGTACCCGTCGGGTTGGACGATTACGCTCTTCTTGATGACTCGGAAGAGATGTCGGGCTTGATCTGGGTTGAGTGGGTGTGGACGGCACTTGGGTTTCGGCTTGACGGCTTGTGGTAACTCTTCACTTGCCGTCGGTTAGGGTGTAGATCACGGGGTAGCGTAGATCCACGGGGGGTCCTAGGGTGTGTTCACCAAAGGCCAATAATTCCAATACGATGCTTGACTGCCTCCTTCTGGCAGGATCTTGAGGGGGGTGAGAAAGGAGCGTGGGCGACCTGGGCAAGCTATCCAGGCGTTCTTGCGCTTCTTCTTGTAGATCGCTGCAGTCCTTGGTCGTCAGAGGGGGCCAATATACTTCCCAGCTCTGGAATAGGTAGGACGCTTGATATATAAGAAGAACTCCCTCTCTTGTTGTTGAGCGTTAACTCTCTTAAGGCAAAAAAGACACTTCTCAGCTAGCCGGCAAGTTAGACACTGATATGCAATTCCCTAAGCCTCTCCCCCAAGCCTCGACGCCTCTCTGCCACACGTTGCCAAACTGGCTCCACAATCGTACTTAGCCTTGACACACTGCGATCACCACGCACCGCGATCACCACACACCGCGATCACCACACACTGCGATCGCCACAGCATGTACCATGATTATGGTACCTTGGTCTTCCCTGGAGATCGCGCTTGGTGTACTCGAATGACTGCACCATTCCTTGGGGATCCCCGCGATCTCGACCTTGTGATCACTGCGATCTTCGACCTTGAGATCACCCTGGTGTGTCGAAATGATTGTACCGGACCTTTATGATCGCGCTCGACTTGTGATGGAATGATTGGGCCACGATCATGTTCATGATCCCGTCGGACTGTACCATATAAACGGTACCGTGGTCATGTAGCGTCACATCGTGATCACGCAGACGGTGTACCACCAATGTGGTACAGTGATCCCGAGCCGGTCCTTTCCGTCAAACAAGATTCTCACTTCACCACACTCCGAGCGGTATGCTCTGGGAGTGGTTGGTGATGCCCCAAGGGCTGTCGAACGCGCCTGCGACGTTCAATCGTCTAGTGACGCAGTTGTTCCGGCCCCATCGGGCGTACGCTCAGACGTACTTCGGCGACATCTTCGTCCATAATCGTGCGGAGCACGGGAGGTCTGATGTGGAGAACCACCTTGACCATTTGCGAGCGGTGCTCGAGTGCATGCGCACGAATAAGTTGTATGCCAACTTGGATAAATGCGTCTTTGGCGCGGAGGAAATTCCTTTCCTCGGGTGCTTCATTGGAAGCGAGGCCTTAGGGTAGATCCTGCCAAGGTTAAGGACATTGTGGACTGGCCGGTTCCATCGACCAGAAGGACTTGCGTAAGTGGCTTGGCTTGGCCAACTACTTGCACAAGTACAGCGAGAACTACGCTGATATGGCTCGGCCATTGTCCAATCTCCTTAAGAAGGATGCACCTTGGTGCTGGGATGTCGTTCACGACGAAGCCTTCAAGGCTGTTAAGGAGAGTCTCCATCATGCGCCCATCTTAGCGCTTCCGGACCCGGATCGTCCGTTTAGCGTCGTCTGCGACGCCTCCGATTTCGCAATCGGTTGTGCTTTACTACAAGCAGACGCCGAAGGGCGTGAACGCGTTATCGCGTTTGAATCTCGCCAGCTTAAAGCTGCTGAGAAGAACTATCCAGTTTATGACAAAGAGCTACTTGCAATGAAGTATGCTCTCGTCAAATTTAGAGTACATTTACTCGGCTCTAAGCCCTTTGTGATCTATACAGATCATGCGTCTTTACGCACTGCGACTCAGTCGCCTCACCTCTCACAGAGAATGGCAAGATGGCTTTCATTCTTTGCCGAGTATAACTTCGAGGTGAAGTATAAGCCGGGACGGCTCAACGTAGTGGCCGATGCGCTATCGCGCAGGCCGGACTACGAGCTGACTCATGTCACTACAGTGACGTTGTCGGTCCCAGACCTTATACGGAGGGCATACGCCTAAGACGACACATGTGTAGCTCTGCTACGCGCTCTTGGGAGCGAAGAGTTTAAAAACTCTGACAAGGAATTGTCACCGCGCTTACGCGCGAGGCTGCAGCGTTATACGCTTGATCATGGCCTGCTGTATTACAGCACTGACCCTGAGGACACTCCTCGAGTGGTCGTCCCTCATGATGAGGATCTTAAGTATCGCATCCTCTATGAGGTGCATGATACGCCTGTCGGTGGACATCTTGGTCGTGAAAAGACCTATGGCTCGGTGAGCAAGATGTACTAGTGGCCCAAGATGTACAAGTGGGCAAGCACCTATGTGCGTACATGCGAGACACGTCGACGGACCAAGTCCGCGCCGCATGCGGCTGCGCCGTTGGCGAGTTTGCCAGTCCCTTCGGGATGTTGGCAGTCCATTAGTATGGACTTTGTGTTTGGCCTTCCCAAGGATAAGGCGGGCAACACGGGTGTCGTGGTCTTTGTTGACCGATTGAGCAAGATGGCTCATCTTTCGGCTGTGCCGGACACCGTTGACGGTGAGGATACAGCTAAGCTGTTCTTAGACAGAGTCTTTCGCCAACATGGCTTGCCTGAGGCAATTGTCTCTGATAGAGACCCTCGCTTTACTGCGAAGTTCTGGACGTCCTTGTTCAGGGTGCTCGGCACCAAGTTGGACATGCCCACGGCGGATCATCCGCAGACCGATGGTCAAACTGAACGCGTGAATCGCGTTGTGGAGGATATCCTCCGAAGCGTCTGTGCCGTAGCGCCACGACGCTGGAGCGAGATGCTCCCTCTCGTTGAGTTCGTAATGAACAATGCGGTGCATGCCTCGACAGGCTTCACCCCATTCTATGTGAACGGCTTGGTCGACCCTCGCGTCCCTCTAACGCCGCCACGGTGTAGCTCTGGGCTTGATGGGGGAGGGTTAGCCGATCGGCTTGCTGATGTCAGCCCAGTTGCGGTTCGCAAGCAAGTTGATGACTTTGTCTTTGAGACTGAGCGTCATGCGCCAGGTGCGCGACGCGATGGCTGAAAGCCAGGATCTCCAAAAGGAGTATGCAGATGCCAAAGGCAGAGGGAACATGGAAAGGTTTGAGATTGGAGATCTCTGTTTATTAAACGCTAAAAACCTACCTACACATGCACTGTCTGCGGTCTTTAAGACCAAGTTGAGACCTAGGTTCATTGGACCGTTTAAGGTCGTGGCCAAGAAGGGCCTGGCGTACACGCTCAAACTTCCGAAGAAGATGCGTACGCACCCGGTATTTTATGTGGGCTTGCTTAAGCCATACCGGGACCCCGCTCGGGTTAGCTCTGAGGCGCTAGCGCCGGGTCGGACAAGGGCTGCGAGGCAGCAGGAGGCTGCGGGGCAGCAGGGTGCGGAGGTACAGCACCAGGGTCCGAGTGCGCAAGATACTGCGGGGCAGCAGGAAGCTGCAGAGCAGCAGGGTGCGGAGGCACAGGAGGCTGCAAGGCAACAGGTGGTAGAGCCATCGGAGTTGGCAGTGCCACGGGACGGGAGCCATATGGCTGCATCCGAACCAACAGGTCGAGCTGACCTTGCAGTTGAGCAACCTGACGCTCAAGGTCTACGACCCGCTGCTGCATCGCCTGAGGCGACTCAAGCCAGTCAAGGCGTCGCTCGACCTCCTCGAGGCCATTCGCTAAGCGATGCGAGGAGCGGTCAACGTCGGCGACGTAGTCGTTCACCGAACGGACGCGAGTCTGCAGCTCGTCCCTACTCGCAGCGCGAGAGTCCATCGACCGCTCGGCCTCCTCCGGCTCTGATCGATGAGCATGGTGATCTCCACTATCCCGTGGAGCGTCTGATGGCGCGGCGCAGGCGCCAGGGTCATAACCAGTATCTGGTAAAATGGCGAGGTTACCCTCATTCCCAGAACTCATGGGAGTTTGAGGTGCCATTGCGGCAGAATTGCCCTGACGTCGTTGGCGCTTATGATCGACGTCACCCGGTGACGGACCGCCCGCGGGGCGTGCGACGGAGTCGCCGGGCTGACCGCGCTTCCCACTACTAGAGTGGGGCGACGACAGGTCAAAAGCCGAGCTCAGTCGCTGACCAGTGGCTGGAACAGCCGACCCATGGCTATGGGTAGGGTTGCTCACAGCGAGAGCAGGAGGACGGGGTGCCTCGTAGCGTGAGGGACGTTGTCCCGGCACACGCCGCGAGGCGCAAGCGCCGCTCTAAGCGAATATCTGTTTCCGAGAAACTAGCTCGGAGAGCATCGTAGGAGTGGAGCCGTCGGGATAGCTCCACCCAGTTTTGAAACTGCGCTTCACAAGCGGCCATAGTTTCGCCCTCTGAGAGGACCACCGGCACAGTACGCGTGGCCGGCACGGCCTCGCCATGGAGCTGCTGATGCAGGCGCTCCCGGTACTCCGAAGGAGTCGTGGAGTCAAGAAGCGCTCGCGGAGCGATTGTCGTTGGACGACTTCATCAGTCGTCTCGGGCGCGGGCCCACACGTATACGTGTCCAGGAGCTGCGAAGCAGCACGTCGAACGACCTCTGCAGGAGAGAGATGGTCATAACCGTAGTCGCGACGCGACGTGTCCACAATGGAGCGGGCTACAGGTCTGTACCACCATTTGCGAGAGGCAGCCTCACGCTGTCGGCTTTGAGCCCCGTCCAGGTCGTTGGAGACCACACCTGGCTCAGGGAGCTCGTCCTCGTATCTCGAGGAGAGAGGAGGCGCATTGCGCAGGGCGTTCGCCAAACCATCACGGTTCGGTAACGGATTAGGCGTCCGCAGCTCGCGAGAGCGCGGCGCCGGGCTTGAAGGCCTCGGAGAGGCAGCCTCCTGGCGTGTTGGAGTCTCCTCGTTATCGTCCGGGACGATCTCACCCTGCTCGAGCTCGTCGAGCCAGGCGCTTTGTCGAGTACACGGTGGCGATAGCTCAGGAGAGCGTGGAGCGTCGCTCCCACCCGGATGTTGGCTCGTGGAGCCGGAACCATGGCGCCGTTGATGCTCACGGTGGTACTGTTGTACACTAAGCCGCTGCGGAGTAGCCTCCCTGTCGTTGCGATGGCCTGTGGTCTGTGGGGAGCGTGGGCTGCTGTGCGCTGAGGCGCTGCCACCCTGTGACGTCGGGTGACCACGGAGTCGACGTAATGGCCGATGGCCCGCACGTAAGGTTTAGCATTTGGAATGCAGTTTCGGTAATGGGCTCTGGGAGCCGAAGTTCTTTGAACTTGTGGTGAGGTAAAGTGACCTCTAACGTCTTGAGAGGACAAGACCTCACTGAGAAAGTGTCGTGGACACGGGTGTCCACATCTTGGTGGGGGGGGGGGGGGGGTGTAACGGGGTTACACGGGTTTACACCTGGTGTGTTCCACAGATGGATACACTTTGTGTAAGGTACATATTTGATGTACGGACACTCGAGGGAGTGTGTGTGGCTGAGAGCCACTCGTTATGCATTTAAAGTAGGATTTCACTTGGTTTTACTATGTTAGATAGTTAACCACATACATTTACCCCCTAGGCGGCTAGCCGCAATAAAAGATAAATAAACAGTTTGGATTTGGAACACTAAGAGTAAAATCCTTTTATTAAGGTCGTAGTTAGTAGGTGCCTTTGGTAATAAAGGTCTATTAACCCTTAATAAGGTGAGTGTTAATCCTTAACTCGTTGAGTTAACCGTCTTCCTCTGACGCTAAGCTACGGCAGCCCCGCTGCAGTTAGAAATCTATGTGACACGCTTTCTTTTTTGCTTAAGTACGAACGGATATTCTCCTTCTTCTCTTTTATTCCATGATTTCGCCGGCTCAAGGAATGATGGTGAAGCTGTTTTACGCGATCGTTGGGGTGGCGAGAAGTGAGTGCCCTGTGGACATCGATGAGAGTGCAACAGTGGGAGACTTGAAGAAGGTGATTCAGAGGGAGAAGCCGCTCACGATCACCTGTGGAGCCGACCAGCTATAGCTCTTCCTGGCGAAGCAGCCCGTTGGAGACGATGGTGGTGTCACGAGTGAAAATAATGGACACCGTCTTGGGGACGGTTACGACCGTACCGTTCCAGGCAACCGTTCTACCACTTATCAAGTTAGAGAGGATCAGCTGTACGAAGACGCGTTGGACAACCCAACAGTCGCCCACTTAGGAAGTCGCGCCAAGGGCCGCCGCCAGGGAGGACGCCGCTGAAGTCTGCGCGTAGCGCCGGCGCGCACGCACCTGCGCAGGATTGCGTCGAAGATGATGATGAGGACGGGAGTCGTGATGCAGCGTGGGGCTCGGTGCTACGGGACGGTGGGTAGGCTCACGGAGGGAGTGTGAAGTACCTGGGCGGGAAAGAGCTGGATCGTGGAGGACAAAAGGAGGACGAAAGAGGACGAAGGACGAAGGACGACACTGAAGGAAGGTTGGTTAGTGAGTTTAGTCGTGAATTTGCCTTGGACCCAACAAGAAGATCTGCTTTATTTGCATTTTAACTTGTGTCTAAGCTTTCGAAGTGTTCTTCCGTTCCGTTCTCTTTTAAAACCTCAACGTTAACCGTCCCGCCCAAGCGGCGACTCGCGACACTTGGTGGAGAAGCAGGGTACGGTTTTCGTTGTAATGAGGGCGAGTCAGAGCGCTCGTGACGAGTTGAACCCGGATGCAATGACGTCTGGTATCGAGCCCAGGCGGACGAAGAAGATAAGTCTTTCGCGCAGAGAGCGCCGGAGTGTTTGTAGAACGGTTACGAGAAGGACCGTGAGTGTATCGAAGAGAAGTAAAACGAGAAGTGTGAAGATGACGGTGAGTGGAGAAGAACAAGTAAGTGAATTGGGTGTGGAACGGTTGGGCGGCACGGACGCTGACCTTGGAAACACCGGGACCGGTCCGGCTCGGCAAGGGGCGTTGTCGCTGTCGTCGACCGACGATGAAGAGGGAGCCGTCGACCCGTCCACGGGAGTAAGAACGGCGGCGAGACGGTTGTCGATCCGCCAAGCCTTGAGAGGGGACCTGGAGGCGGCGGGGGACGACGTTGGGACGGAGGGCTCCGAACACCCGCCCGCTCAGGATGACGTGAAGGAAGAAGTAAAGCCCGAGTCGGGGCCCAGGAAGGGTGGATGCTTAGTGGAGGAGGAGAAGGCGCTACTGGGAGATGGGCCAGTATGCCGAAGAGGAAGCGTTCCAGGGAGAGTGCGTGACCGACCGGGAGGAGGGACGCGAGTACGACATTGATGAGTACGGGAAGTACTACCTGTCGGGCTACTATGGGGATGGAGATGAGGAAGAGGTCAAGCCGCCGGCGCCGAGATCGAGTGGCTTCATCCCGCTATACACGGGAGCGGAAAAGCGACGGTCGGACCGTCCGTCGACTGGATGGGGCTGGGATCCGTCCCGCGGTGCAATGCAGGTGCAGATGGTGACCATTCCGTCCCCCCACGGGAGTGAAGAGCACTCAGAGGGTGCAGCCCGCGGTGACGCCGAGGACGCCCGTGCCGCCTCGCCCCCTCGGACCCCCCAGATGAGGACGAGTGTTGGAACAGTTGGAGTAACTACTGGTCGGTTCGCAGCTGGGAGTTCTGCTACGGCTCCGAACCCTTCCTCCGCCGCGCCGCCTGCGTAAGGGACGGTTGCGTCTCGATCTACGGTGAATGCTCCTCGGCCGGGAACGGTTCCTCCCTGGATGGGAACGGTTCCACCGCAACCCCGGGCAGCTCCTGCGCAACCTAGAACGGCTCAACCAGGATTGCGACCGTCCTTGACACGAAGAGGGCAAGGGTCAGCGCCTCAGCAGCCTGGAGTGCCACTGCGGTACGGTGGTATACCGAGTGTCTCTAGGCATCGGCAAATGTACGACTTATCGTCATTGATATCCAACATCCTGAAGGTGCTACCGATGTTCTATTCGGATACGGCGACAGTGGAGAAAGCGTGCGACTTCTGGGAGCTGTTTGAAGCTCATACGGGACAATTACTTGACAGCGAACGGTTGTTAGCGTTCCGTCAGAAGCTGAAAGGACGCGAAGCGGAACGGTGGTAGGGAAATTTCTCGGATCAAGACGTTCGCTACTCTGAAAGTGCGGTTCCACAATCAGTTCTTGAGTCGGACGACGGACGAGCTCTGTGAATCTGTGCAAGAGTGGGGGGATCGTGTCACGGATCTCTGTGACTCTCTCGAGTACCCGAACCAGAAGCTGCGTTTTAACCTGTTCTGTCGAGGGCTGAGGAACAAGCGTATGCAAGCTGCTCACGACTCGAGTCCCGCCCGCGACATTCCTGAGGCGTGCGAGTGGCTGATGTTCAAAGCTATGCACCGTCCCACCAAAGAGGACGACGATTTTTCGGACGGACAACCATCCCAGGTACGGACTAACCAAGCTACGGCATCTTTGGACGCCCTGACGCAGCAGTTGCAGAATTCATGCAGCAGCAGCAACAGTGGCAGCAACCGTTGATGGATGGCCATTGGGCGCAGCCTAGGCCTCCTAAATCGCGCTTGCCGACCGTGTCAGCTGTGATGACATCACCTGGGAACGGTCAAGGTTACTCCGGGAACGGTCAAGGTTACTCCGGGAACGGTCAAAGGTTCAGCGGAAACGGACGAACTGCGCGTGGGATCAAGATGGCTTATATACGAACGCAGGAGGGTGAACCAGCGTGCGGTAGGTGTGATTACGGTGGACACTCTCGCGAAGCGTGCATGCGACGGACGATGGCCTGTCGTAGGTGCGGACAGCTCGGTCACATTGTGGTCGAATGCGAGCAGCCGTGGAACGGAGGTCAGACAACCGCTCCGCCCCTGAAGTGCTACTTCTGTGGCGAAGTGGGTCACGCTGTGAGCCGGAGCCCGACCAATACGGCTCTGAAGGGATTGACCACTAATGCAGCGTCTGGTGCTCCTGCTACGCCTCGGAACTGACGGGGACGGGAGGGTGGGGAGGAGAGAGTCACTCCTTCCTCTAGTCCAGGGGATGGCTCGAGTGGTGACCGTGTCAGAGAGAACCGAGAAAGGAACGGTACGGTCGCTGCTGCGAAAGTATGTGTGGGTAAGATTGCTCAACGGGACGGTACGGTCGCCGCTGTGCAAGGTGTATTGAAGAAAGAAGGAAAACGACAAACAAAGATGCTCCGGGTGTTTGGAACGGAAGGAGAAGATAACATTGTGGTGAAAACGGAGGAGCGGCTGAGGGCAGCTAGGAGAAAGGGGTCGACGTCGGTGAAGAGAGTGACTGGGAAGATTGGATGCCTCAGGGACGGTCAATCCAAGAAGAGAGGGTCTGCGCGACAGAGTGTGCGGTTTGCGGATGAGGTGAGAGCTGGTGAAGGGACGGTTGACAATGTCCCGATCCCGAAGAAGGTGAGGAAATAACACGTTGAGCGTGTTGGACGGGGTAGTACGGAGACTGGGGGCTCGTGGAAGCAGCCGGAGGAAGAAGGTGAGACGGCGGCGGCGGGTACGGTCGCGATGAAGGAAGCAGAGCGCCCCGAACGAGTGGAGAAGGTGAAGAAGCCAGTTGCAGTGACCTCGCGAGAGGCAGGAACGGTCACGCGGAATGAAGACGCTGTTCCAGGACGGACTGAGTGTACTGATGGGACGGACCTAGTCCCTGGTGACCCGAACGGGACGGTTACAGAGGCTACAGGATGGACCCGGAAGTTACTGAGTTGCCGGTATCTGCGCGCGGGTACCCCCTGTTGGTGACGGCGGACGGTAGTCCATTACGTATGGGTCACCGTCGGGCCTCGTCCGATTTGTCGATGATAAATTGTATTGATGAAGACCAGAGGACGGTTGATGCGACAACGAGCGAGCCGGAAAGGGATTTACCCGACCGTGCCAAAGCTACGGACGTCGAGTGCCTATTCATGGATGCTTAGTTGGACGCTATGGAGGCATGTGAGCTTGGTCAGGGAGGTACCGTGTTAGCTGGGACGGACGTCCGTCCTGAACCAGAAGAGTACGATAAGGAGTCGGAAGACCTCTGAAGGACGGTGAAATCATGGACCGTGTGAAGCGAACGCTGAGGCGGCCAAGGCGCCATCGACGGAAGAACTGTCCCTTCATATGGACATCCCTGTGGAGGTCTTGGAACGGACGCGGCATGCGTCCCCGGACGGTTCTGACGACCCAGAACGTTGGCGGAGCTAGTACAGTGATACGCTGCAGAAGTCGGAAGAGGATAAGATGGCAAACCGTAACGGCAACTTCGTTGCTCACTAACTCTGACATACCAATGTCCAGCACCATGACCGATTCGGTCTCGTGCTCGCGCCAATAGCGCTTCTGTCTCCGAGCAGAGGTGGGTTCATGACTCGCCAATGCTCCACTAGGAGACGGGCGCGTAGCGCCCAACGTCTTCGACTTCCAGTCGATCCATGGCTCGTGGCTCTCGAGCCACGCCATACCAAGGATGAGGTCATACCTCTCATCCAGGTCTAAGACCAAGCAGCGCTCCACGCTATTGAAGTCTAAGAACTTCACGTTCAGGCCAATAGAGACCTTCGACACTGTCACTAGTGTCCCCGTCGCAAGACGGACAGAGATCTTATCTCTTCGAGGCTCCTTCAGAGCCTCCCATACGGTTTAAAACCGTCAACAGTGGAGCGCCGGACATAGTTGCCGGACGCTCCCGAGTCTATCAAGACTCTCCACGGCTTGCCGAAGCCTTTCACGTTCGCTTGAACGACTAACAAGTCGGGCTTACACTCACTACGTGAGTTAGAGAGCTTAGCTCTCTGCGGGGCTGAGTCCCGTTCTCTCTTGCCTCCCAGAGGCCCAACAGAACTCAGTTCTTCCCCAGTAGGGCGCCCCGCGCCTACTGGGTTCCGTCGTTTCCCCGCGACGACCCTGTTTGAGGGTTCGAAGAGGTGCTTCGACTCGATGGAGCCTGGGCCTTGTTGCGCAACGGGCAACTAGGCCTCAAATGGCGGGTGCTTCCGCACGTATAGCATCGACGGATGCTGGAGCGCTGCTCAGCAGCATAGAGGTCAGCCTCGTCTTCAGCGTGGCTGAGGTCTATCGGTTCAGGACCGCTCGAAGAGCTCGCGCCACCAGCGCTCGAACCATGTCTCGCAGAACTGGAAGTTGTAGTCGGCATTCCATGCCACGTTCACGGCCTCCTCAAATGAGGCAGGGTGAACACGGAAAACTTCCGTTCGGGCAGCGCCCGTGCGCAGGCCCTCCATAACCACGGTTACTGCGACCGCCTCGGGGAGAGGGCTCGACGCCATCCCGGCGATCAGAGTTCTCAACTCTTGGACATAGTCCATCAACTCCTTTTTACCCTGGCGGGTAGCAAGGAACTTCGACCGTGTACGGTACGCCTGGTTAGGCGGCGCGAATACGCGCACTAGTTGCTGTTTCAGCTGATCCCAGCAGAGTCCACAGACGTGCCGCACGTTAGTGCCCATTCTTTAGCTCGGTCACCGAGCTTCGAGATCGCCAGCGCTACGCGCTGTTGCTCAGTCTGGAGCAGGGCCGATCCCATGGCCATCTCGATCTCTCGGGTCCAGAGAAGGAGGTTATCCTCTTCCTTCCCCTCGAAGGTCTTCACGCTCAACATGAGCGGTTTCGGTCTATTAGACCACTCGTGCGTCGACGACGCTGCCGCGGACGATGCGGCGGACGCCGTTGCGCTCACGCGCTATTGAACATGCTCTAAGAGCGCCTTCTCGTAGCTTGCAAAAGCCTCCAGTCTGGCGGACACCGCCTCTGGCCCTTGCGAAGCAAGATGAGCAATGGCCTCGGGGCCCAACAGAGACATAAGCTTTTTAAGCGTCTCTTGCTGGCCTGACGGCAAGCTCGCGAACACAGCGTGTTCCATCCTCTCAGAGGGATCAGTCAAAAGGCTCAGTCGCAGGATTGGCTGCAAGTGCTACCAAATGCAGCGGGGCTGCCGTAGCTTAGCGTCAGAGGAAGACGGTTAACTCAACGAGTTAAGGATTAACACTCACCTTATTAAGGGTTAATAGACCTTTATTACCAAAGGCACCTACTAACTACGACCTTAATAAAAGGATTTTACTCTTAGTGTTCCAAATCCAAACTGTTTATTTATCTTTTATTGCGGCTAGCCGCCTAGGGGGTAAATGTATGTGCTTAACTATCTAACATAGTAAAACCAAGTGAAATCCTACTTCAAATGCATAACGTGTGGCTCTCAGCCACACACACTCCCTCGAGTGTCCGTACATCAAATATGTACCTTACACAAAGTGTATCCATGTGTGGAACACACCAGGTGTAAACCCGTGTAACCCCGTTACACTAACCAAAGGTGGACACGCATGCTAGGATGGCACAACGGAGATGAAAATGTGACGCGCCTTGAAGGCCACGCAAAACAAACGAATTCTCACCCCTGGGACGATACGAACCCATTTTGTTTCGGTAACCGTCCACGCTTCAGTTCGGAGCCGGTAAATAAATTAAAGGCAGTCGTTATATCACCCGAATGGCAACATGCTTTAGGATTTGCACACACCCGAGTGCGCCCGAATGTGTCCGAGCTACCCGAATGGGGGCATTCGATGTATACGTGCGAATCATGTATAGCTGGATAAATAATTTAGTGAAGTGTAGCCAAGTTCAATGAGATCTCAGGCAGTGTCAGAGGAAAATGCGTCAGAAATGTAAAGTCTCGTAATACGCCGAAGAAACTTACACAGACATACAGAGGTACCGGTACCGTAGAAGCTACAACCTTTGCTTGTTCACATATCCCACGTCAGAAGCTCCCGTAAAGGCTTCGAATGCCAAGAGAACGTAAATGCCACAATTGTAGTTGTCGGTCTGGATACCAATGCTCGATACGTACGACTGGTGATGATACCTATCCTTCGGTATCGGTAGGAACCAAACCAATTTGTGCGCGATAGAACGGGCGCTGGCCGCATACGATGATGACATCGGGTCGTAAGTGTATATGCTTTCGGTCGATAGGTCGATCATGATAGCGCACCAATGATTTCCATTACAAATGATGGGAACGAGCACCTTTTCGTCCGAAACCCCGGCAAAAAGAGACGCAAGGCCCTCCATGTCTGTTGTGTTTTTCCCGTTGACAACAACACCGACGTGGCTCGAATCAATGGTGACCACCCCTGGTGTGGACGCAAACATCACGTTCATCACCGCATACATGCACTCGTCCCCGAGTGACCCTCTGACAGCAAGGTCTAGTAGATGTATCTGTGCTCCAATGTTAGTCTTACTAGCCATATTTCGAGGTAGTACAGTGACAAGATGACGTACCGAGTCAGAGCGAATCTGTAGCTGCTTAAGCTTGCTTGGTATCTCGTGGTCTGCTTCAATAGTGTAGTCCGGGCTAAGCGGCTGGGTGAAGTCGATTCGGCTGATCCAGTTCAGCGTTTTGTCAACAGAGTCGAAGATTGTAATTGCGTGATGCCAACCTTTCATCATTCGTAATGTCGTTGTTGAGAACACACCCAGACTAATAATCTCGACCGATACGTCTCTCTCCGATAATCCAGACGTTTTGCGTTGAAGCGCGGAAACCTTCGCGTCACACTCTCTGAGTATGTCTTTTGAAAGCACTCGAGTCAACAAACTAGAGTCTGTCAGCGTATTGCCTGCAGGGAGTTTGCTCGTCTGTAGGGCCACTGGGGGTTTAGGCTTAGTCCCAAATGCATACACTTGTAGTCGTCAAGCTAGTTCAGCGGAGGATGAATAGGTAGCGTTCGTTGAAAGGCTTTCGTGAACGGACCGCAAGCTTATTTGCAAGTCAAACAGCGTTGAATCTGCCTCTACACTCCGAATCAGCCTGTTTCGATTTGCTTTCTTTGCTTTCGACGTGACTTTAGGGCTCCCTCGTTGACGCACTGGACTCGCAATTTCTAACTCCACATCTCTGTCTTCAATATCAACTGTTGATAATCTGGATGTAGTCGC
This sequence comes from Phytophthora capsici, assembly GCA_030324255.1. Taxonomy (NCBI): domain Eukaryota; phylum Oomycota; class Peronosporomycetes; order Peronosporales; family Peronosporaceae; genus Phytophthora; species Phytophthora capsici. The sequence continues at coordinate 505,098 of CM059345.1, forward strand.
CTGTTGATCTCCTTCACTGGTTTGAGCTACTGATGGTGTTTCATTGACTGTTTTTGATAGTGCAGAAATGCTATGTTCGGGCACAACCGGCCTCGGTTCAGGCACAGTTGGGCTCATATTAACCGCGGTTGTAGGTGGCTCCGGTTCACTTGGATCTTGGATACATGCACTTGTTTCCGGGGCAGTCGGTTTCGACACACTCGCAGCTTGCTCGGCCATGATCAACCTTAAATCGGGCACAATCGGTCCTGCTTCGGGCACGGTTGATCTTGACTCAGGCACGGTTGGTCTTGATCCGGGCAAAGTTGGTCTTGGTTCGGGCACAGTTGGGCATATATCCCGGAATGAAGCGATCGCGATCCGTGGCGCGCCAAGCCGTGTACCGGTTTCTGAGGACGGTTCTAGAGGATGCTCGGAGTGATGCTGAGTTGCAGAGAGAGGATGCCCGGGACGCCAGTGTGGCGAAGATACCCCCGTTACGTGACAAAGTATCTGCGTTGGACGGACGTCGCCTGTGTGAACATGCGGAAGACATCATTGCGGAGATGGGGTTGCACGGTCTGTAGTGGGAACGGTTGGTTCCGACGGTGGAGGAGTATTACGCTGAATACGCGGCCGGGGTATGGTCGATGCTCTGCAAGCGTGGCAAGAGGACGGAGAAGATTGTTGTATCATGTACTCGCGATGCGAACGAGCCGGAAACGCCTGACTTACTACTGTCCGGTGTTGTACAAGCCTTACGCGGAGGTGTTGAGCGATGTGGAGTTTCCTCCGGGATCCATGGAGAAAGTGGCTGTGTTTGTGAACGTTGTGGAACCGTCCCACCGTTCCGTCACTGCGATACCGAAGACGGGCTTGGTTGATGTGGTGGCTGTCGAACTGCCAGGTGGCTTTGGAGTTCGAGCCCGTGAGGATGTTGAAGAAGGAGTACACCGTGTTATTGCGGACGGACGGCGTGTTGTCTGTGCGGTGGGCAACTTTGAGGCTCTCTCGAGTGGCTACATTGAGTGCCTACCGTCCAAGATGCTTGCTGACACTGGAGCTACGCTGAGTCTGGTCGACAGCCGCGTGTTGAAGCGGTTGGGACGGTCGTCGAAGTCGCTTAGACCTTACGAAGGGCTGGTGAAGAGTTCTTCCGGGCATCCGTTACGGATTCATGGCTGGATCGGTCTATCGTTGCGATTGGGGACGGTGGAGGTAACGCTAAACGTGCTGGTGGCTGACCGTCTACACGTCGACGCCATCCTTGGCGTTGATGCGCTCAGTGCCTTCGGAGCTGTGAATGACGTTGCAGAACGGTGCTTGACTTTGAAAGGAACCGGTGAAGTGCTGCCGTTGGGATTCATTGTTGTACAGGACGCTTACATGGCTGTGATGGCGAAGTCAGTTCGGCTGCCGCCGCTAGGACAAGCTTTGGTGATGGCTAACGTGATCGGAGGGACGGTCGATAAGAAGACGGTTTTGGTTGAAGGAGCGATTGGGTTGCTGCCTATGTTATGCGTGGCACACTCGTTGGGCACGGTCGAAGAGGGTCCGGTTATTGTGGAGATCTGCAATGCGTCTACGGATGAGTGCTGGGTGCGTCGGGGAACGCCTGTAGCGTGTGCCTCCGTGATCCCCGAGTCTGCGTTCGAGCCACCAGCGACGGATACTGCGTCTGGCGGGCTTGGAACGGTTGAGAAGAACGGTGTGGGACGGATCTAGTCTGTTACCGAGGGGCGTGAAGAGACGACTGGTGAGAAAGAACGGGAGACGAGGCCGGACGTGCCACCAGACAAGTGTGACGGACTGAAAGCAGACTTCACTGGGTCTAAACTATCTGCGGAGCAGAGGGGACTGTTCCAGGCGGAGTTGGACAAGTTCGACGACTTGTTTGTCGACTCTTCCAAACGACCGGGACAGACGGATCTGCTACGCTTCAAGATTGATACTGGGGACAGTAAGCCGATCAAGCAACAACCGTACCGTGTCTCCGTTGCCGAAGGGGAAGTGATGGAAGCTGAGTTCCAACAGTACCTGGACTTGGGACTGATTCGTCCCTCGAATAGCCCCTGGGCGAGTCCTGTACTAATGATACGGAAACCGGACGGTGGGATTCGTTTCTGCATAGACTACCGCAAGTTGAACGCTGTCACGGTTGAGGACTGTTACCCGATGCCGTTAATCGACGACATCCTGGACGTGTTAGGCGGTGCACAGCTATTCTCTACCATGGATATTGCTTCAGGCTACTGGAACGTGCCGATGGACGAGGACAGTGTGTCAAGGACGGCTTTCACATGCAAGTACGGTCTTTTCGAGTGGTTGGTGACGCCCTTCGGCCCCTGCAACGCTGTTCCTGCTTTCGAACGGTTGATGGAGACGGTTCTCGTGGACTTGAAGTGGTGTGGTGTGTGTCTAGTGTACCTGGATGATGTGATAATCTTCAGCAAGGACTTCCCTACGCACTTGGTGCGCGTGTGGCAGGTCCTGGGACGGTTGAGAGAGGCCGGGTTTAAGCTGAAAATGAAGAAGTGTCACTGGGGACGGAGCCAAGTGGCTTTCCTCGGTCATATCATGACACCGTCCGGTATCTTGCCGAATACAAAGAAGATCAAGGCGGTGCTGAATGTTCAGCGCCCCGTGGATGTGCCTGGGATACGGTCTTTCCTGGGTTTGACAAGCTACTTCAGGAGGTATATTCCTGGGCACGCTTCGATTTCTGCGCCGCTGGAACGGTTGAAGGTGAAGAATGCACCGTTCCTGTGGAACGAGGACTGTGAGACAGCGTTCCGCCAGCTCAAGCGTGCTCTCGTCAAGCCTCCTATCCTGGTGTACCCGGATTGCAACAGACGGTTTAAGTTGTACGTGGACTCGTCACGGTACGCTGTCGGAGCGTCGCCTGATGCAGGAGAAGAGGACAACCATCCGATTGCATGATCATTAAATCCATAGAGTAACTTATTTATTCCACGAAGATACTCATTAAGCGAGTTACTACACGAGTATTTTTACACATTATTAATGTGTCTCCTTCGCCTATGTGCACAGGACCGTGCAGCGTGGAAGGACCTAACCGAGGCGCTTATTGCGTACGCGCCGCTTAATGGACTCTGGCCGAGAGAAAAGAGAAACGTAGAGAATGAGAGATAACCAGAGGTTGGTAGTACCCTAAAAAAAACCGGTAGTAGTAGTGCTGGTACTATCGGTACATTTCTAGCGTGTGCATATTGAGGATAGTATCGATTCTACAAGGTGGTAGTAGTAGTAGTAGTACTATTTGGTTACTACTATCCGGTCTACTATTTTTGACTGTTTGCCTTCCGAGCATCCCGCTTCAATTTCACCAGCTCGTCTCTGTTGTGCCTGAGCAGAAGCTGTCTTTCAGCACGTCTACCGTCCGTCCTGGTTCTAAGTGGACCCATAACTATCCCTCCCGTCGAAAGACCCGCTCCTGGTACGCCGATGACGAGATTTTTCCAAGATGGATGCGGGCAAGTAAGCAATAGAGAGGAACTGCTGCTCTCCTACCTCGTTAAACCACCTCAAGACATCGATGTACTTGTATAGCCCCAGTAATACCCAGTACATTCCATCGTGGGAGTCGATCGACATCTCCTTTGACAGCTCTTCCTTCGAGATATCAGGATTCTGGTGCTGAGCAACTTCTAACCACTCCGGCTCCAAGTCCACCCACTCCATCATCACAGCATCAGCTCTAGCGTTCAGTTCAGTCTCTTTGACTTCATCACGTGTTTTGCTCGCACGGATTGGAGCTCCTAGACGGAGTTCATCTTCGCCGTCCCAACTGGCTGAAGCCGGTGATGAGAATGGCGAGATAGACTATTGGCTTAGCAAGGTAGACTGCGGCGAGTGCTGTGCTTTCCGCACACAGTACACAGGTCCGTTTTAAGTTCGTTGCCTTCTTGGTAGCCCATCACCGAGCAACCCATACTTGCTCTTGCCAATTAGACTTCGTGTTAGGCGCGCTTTCCGAATGAACCAAACTGGCTACTGTTGGACGAGAGCCACACGATCTATAATAGCGAAATAATGACTTACCTTGCCCGTTTAGGGTGCCCAAAAATAGTAATTGAATAGTACTATCGTACCACGGCAAGACAGTGCTATTACTACCAGAAGTGAATACCACAAAAGCGGTAGTAATATGACTACTATCGAAATAGTAGTAATAGTAGTATGACTCAAGTTTACTATTTCATAAGACTACCAACCCCTGTAGATAACCCGACGCATGCGGACGTTGAGCCACTTCGGTGGTAAGTCAGATCGCGAAACGCGTTCACATACATACATACATATTAATGTGTAACACAGGTAAATAAAGGTGCGAGTGAAAGATAAGATAAAACTAATCACAGCTTTCGTTATGCTGTGAAGCGCTACTATTATGGAAAAGAAAATGTCAAGGAGTTCTAATTCACTCGTGTTGCTACATCTAGTTACTATAGGTGATCGCTTTCAGGATACATGTATGAGCGCTACCTCGGTAGCTTGGAAATGATAGCATCATTTTGTGGCACTTTTGGTGGTAGAAACGCGATCCAACATTTTCTCTGCGGCATTAGATTGGGGGCTACTACTATTCTCGAAACCACGTGATCTCAAGTTGGAATGGAGACAGCGGCATAACACTTCTCATTCTTTAAGGTCCATACTGCACAAGTTAAGGCGAAATGTTAATGCATGCATGCTGACTAGCACAAGGTGCTGCTTGGTTATGGAAATTTCTTAAAGTACGCAACCTTCAACGGCACCTCGGTAGGAATAACTGGAGCAAGCCGAAAGGCATCACACGTCTGCTTATCTGGCACCAACGCAATGTATACGCACCTGTTCGAAAAGAACCTTGCATATTTATTAATCGCCTTCGAAGCGATAGAGTGACTGTTCGATTTCGTGATTTGGATCAATAAGATCACATTTGACTGCCCATCCATGTTCAGCCTGGCAACACAATCGATGGTTTCCAGAGCACGACAGGAAGGATACCAATAATCGTCACTCGACGTCGCGAATCGCTTCACGGCTGCATCACATTCCGCAGTATCTTTCGCGTCATTCCGGCACAACTTGGGCTCAATATCTAAGTCCTCATAGGTATGAGCTTCTTTCTCTCGGTCGTACGTCCTCACTCGCAACATGATCTTCTTTCCGTCCCTTGCTAACGTATGCACGTAATTTTCAAACGCAATGCCCATAAGCCCGTCGTCTCCAAGTTGATTGGCGTGTTCCCACAGGTCCTGATAGTAGGACGGTTCCACAATCTTGCTAAGTTGCCTCAGCGTGTACTCAGATGTGATCACACAAACCCAATAATCGCAGAACATGTACTTGTCCACGTCCTTATAATCATTTTTTGGAATTCCGGTCATGCGTAAGCGATCAACTTGACGATCCGACGTAAGCCATACTGCGTCTTAAAAAGTTTTGCAGACTCTGGTCCGACCGACTGAACTGCTGAGTTAATCGCGTCCTTCGTAGCCATCGTCCCCAATAAAAATCGCGCAAATTTCCACCCGAGTAGAAGTATCTGTCCTTGATTTCGTGATCTGGACACTGACAATACTCACCAATCTTGTTCAGATCCGATAAAGACCAAAACGGCACTAGTCATCGTCTTAGAACAGGAGTGTCATCGTTCTTTGTTCGGTACTGAACAGAAGTGGCCAGCAACCGGAACCGTTCCAGTGTTCCAAAGTGGTTATTCACGTCCTCGCGTGTGAATCCGTCCAGACACAATTCAAACTCTCGATTCTCCAGATTAGCAATATCCTCAATAGCAGCTTCGTCCTTTCGCCAGTATCGATTGTTCTCCACATCCAGATACAACATGGAATACTCTTCCGCTTTCTTCTTCCGAAACAAGACGACACATTTTCTTTCGATCAAGGCCAAGAAGAACGCATACACCACCACCAACATGCTCTTGCCGACACCAGGTGTCCCCAAACACACAACGTGGCGTCCTACTCCCAGCTGGGCTTTGAATACTGCAGCGATATTGAGTGTTTCCTCTCGAACGTAGAACCACTTGGGGAAACCCGGCTCGGCCTTGTAAATGTTGAGATCGATGCCACCAACGGTCCACGTATTGATATCCAAGTTGAGAGAAGTAAAAGGAATCTCGTTTGAGATGTCACTCAATAATGACCTGGCCTTCTTGTGTGGGCGTTGATCATCGGTCAACGTCTTGGGCTTCATGGCTACCATTTCTGCTAATTGGGCCTTCATGGCTGCCACCTCTGCTAATTCGGCCTTCATCGCTGCCGCCAAATCGAGTTCCATACCTTTCACTCTTTTCAGGAAAACATTATCGATAGATTCATCTGCTGGCCGTCTTAAATCAATCTTTGGAACCGCCACCAGCACGTGAACTGTCTTCTTTGGTGGTTCTTTTCCAAACAATTCGCCAATTTCATCTGCCGGGTCCATTTGTTCATCATCTTCTTCACTTGCTCGGGAATAACCCCGCTTCGCATGTTAATCACATCAGAGGCATCCGACCGCAACCACTGGCCGTCCTTCGTTTTCGTCATGAAGAGCTGCAGATCGGCTGCATCGACGTTTTTCAACTTGATCGTTTTCTCAACCTTGATCGCCTTCTTCAAGTCCCCGACCGACAGACTCACGTCGATGTCCACAGGGAACGCGCTCCCTTGCGCCCTTCACCATCGGCCGGAATGAGAATTCCCGTCCGCACAGGTTTATTAATACTTTTCCACCATTGGCTAGAAGTCTATGTGACACGCCACCATTTCCGCTTAAGTACGGATCCTCCCTTCTCATCCATTCCCCGACATTGATGAAGCTCTTTTGTGCGATCGTTGGGGTGGCGGGAAGTGCGTTTCCTGTGACCATCGACGAGGGTCAGTCGGTGGGGGACTTGAAGGAAGCAATCCAGGTAAAAAATCGAGAAACGATCAAATGCGACGCAAAAGACCTGCAGCTCTTCCTGGCGAAGCAGCCCGTTGAAGGCGATGACGGGAAAGAAGTCGTCCCTGTCTACCACAGTTCTGCGGAGGAGGTGAAGGAGGACAGTTTCAAGTGGCTCCCAGACGAGCATCGGGCTGCTCTGAAGCTGGTGAAAGGAGAATATGACGACTACATCAATGCGCTGACGGCCAGAGAACAGATCCTAGCCTCAAAAACCATAGCAACGTGGTTGTACACGAAGAACAACATGGAGCTTCCATCCAATGAGCAAATTCACGTGCTGGTGGTGGTTCCGATGGCCGATTCAGAACGGCGATGGGAGGAGCTATTGAGTTCTCTAACGTATAAGGACACCAAAAGACTTTGTGGGAGTTCTGGATGTGATTGGCCATATCAAGGAGCGTCAGAGCTTGTAAAAACTCTTGCGAAGCCTTTGGTCGGCCATTACAACGCCTGGAAAATGGGGGATGAGGACAAGCGGACGCATCCACTTCATTTGGTGTTGAGTGGGCCTGGAACGGGGAAGTCACGCATGCTGGACGAAATGAAAGGCTTGCTGTGTGAAGCTGCCATGAGATCCGAGGATCAAGCGCTCATCGACAGAATGAATAGCGCATATATGTTTCGTGTGACGTTCGAGAACGGCACTCCAGCAGCCGGTTCATTACTCAATCCAGAATTCCCAGAATATGACATCAGCTACCGAATGCTTTACCAACTATCGCCAAGGGACAAAAAATTTGGTAGTTTTACTGATCGTTTGAACACGTTATCTCAGCAAGGTAAACGTATCGAAGATGTGATTGACATCCTGGCCAAACTGGAGAAGGTTGACGACGTGAAGAAAATGACGGTGATCTTGTGTGTGGATGGGTTCCAGAAGCTGGTGAACGACGGCGAGAAAACGTGTGATTTTTATCGCGTAATGAGCTCGATCTGCGGTTTCTTGAATTCATCGACAGCATTCGCTATTTGTGTGTGTTCGGCAACAATTGAAAAGCCTGTCAGTAAAGCACTTGCAGATTCTCCCCAGAGCCGCCTGTTTCTGCTTCCACCTGCATTATGTGGTGACAAAGTTTTGGAAGCACGAACGCCGACCAAGAAACTGTTGGTGAGAGATATGGGTGGTCATGGTCGAGCGCTGGAGATGTTGGAGGAGGTGTTTGAAAAGCTAGAGGAGGAGAAGGCGAAGGGAAAGCTAGATGCGGATGCGGAAATCAACCCAGGTTACGTTGTTAATAAGGTGAACGGAGAGCTAAACAGGTTTTATCCGGATCTATTTGAAGGCGATATGTTTGATCGAGCTACCTGCAAAGAAGTGGTGTCCGCAATTATCTCACAACGTAAATATCGTGTGGGTGACGTCATAAGTACAACCGGTTTGAGTGTAGACGACCTTCGAAGCTTGGGTTTGTTCCGACTGACCAGTAAAGGATGTTTGGAGTGCGCCTTCATCTTTTTGGTGGACTTATTACGGAAAATGCCCAACTTGGAAGGCGAACTGGCCAACTTCGACGATCATATCACGCGTTCAGTGACGACATGGCAGCACTTTGAGTTTTTTGTGGGGTTTTACCGCCAGGTGAAATCGATTGCTTTCCGCGACACCCCACTTCCCCTATCAGCATTTCACGCTGGCGCTCGTTTCGGCAACATCAATGGCGTTATGATCACCGAGCGGTCTCCACGCAAATTAGTGCAAGCTTTGCGCCAGCACGAAACAAAATCCAGCTCTGGAGTCTCGGTGGTCAACACAGATCATGGTGACGTGAAGGTTTCAGATATGGAAACAATAATTATCAACGGCACAAGTGCTTCAGCTGGTGATTTGTTTATGACAGTGGAATTGACGAGTTTTGGCGGCCAGAAAGTTAAGTGCAACGAAGTCATCCAATGCAAGTTTCTGCAGAGAAAACCAAATTTCAAAGAGGACGCCTTCGATGAAGAGCGAGAAAAAGCTGTGGATGGCTCGGATGTGTTTTTGCTCATTACGTCAAGTTTAGTAGACAAATTTGATCTTCCTCCAAAATGCGGAATTGTCTCCATACACGAGTTTCGTGAATATTTCGGGCCTTTTGCCTCTCGCGCGTTTCGAAGCTTATTGGCGCCACCCGATATCAACAAAGCATCGTACAAGGTACTAAGTTCGATAGAAGGCTTGGGTACCAAAACAGTGGAAAAAATTGTGAAGGAGAGGGCTAAACGGAAGTTTAAAGATGTTGAAGATGCAGTGGATCGAGTGTGTTTAAACAAGAAATCCAAGATCGCCAAGATTATTCGCGGGATGTACTCGGATTTGTCAGACGAGGAGAATCTCTTTTCTGAACCCTGACTCAAGTTTTTCGACTGATACGCTAGGGCCAATTGCCCATGGTAGGGTATTTCAATTTCGCTTTTTCAGTAACAAAATTGATTACTTTGAAGTAGCTGTTAATGAAACAGCACTACAAGCGACAGCACATAAAGCACAAGTGGTAACACAACTGCTTGTCTTAATTTCAAAACGCGTTAGCCACAATTCAGTTTGTACGTGACCCAACACTTGTGCGCTCTCCTGAATTGTCCACAGTTCTTCTGACGTTAGTCACTTCCTCATAAACCACTCGCCTGCCTCCGTCTTTAACAAATGCTGCAGCTTCAATTGACACGCCGACTCGTTCTCAATGTTCAGTGACAAAGTCGGAAAAAAGTGATTTCGGTCCCCGTTATACTTTCAATCGGCTTTTCAACAACTCTTCGAAAATCAATGTGCTCCAAAAGAATATAGCTCGACGGTTGCCGTTGGAGTCTTGCCTATCAGCAGGAGCAGTGAGTCACACTGAGTGACGTCTTCCTGGTCTTGGAGTCGATGACCCACTAGGGAAATGTCTCCGCCAGCGATCAGCTGAGTAAACGCCAGCAGGTCATGCATGGTCCTTTGCATCGATGAGTCTCGGGAATTTCGTGATCACAAGCTCACTCAGTAGCTGCTCAGCATCACCCATGCGCTTCTACACAACATACTGGAGCTGGCGACTTAAAGTACCGGAGGAGAGGCTTTGAGACCGCGAGCAGCTGCCAGTGTCGGATCCGGGTCAGGAGCTGGGTCAGCTCTAGAAAAGGTTCTGGCTCCGCGAGTCTCGCGCATGTATTTCTGTAACTGTGCAGCTCCCAGTAACTCGTCTGCCGAGTAAATGTAAATTCCAGCTTCGAATCCGTTGACTTCTTGCAAAAGCGATGCTTGCTCACGCGCCGAAATGTGTTGGTTAAGTCAGCCACAGGCTGAGCTGGAACGCATTGAGGCAGGGCTGACGCTGAAGTTGACGACAACCGGTCCCCTTCCTGATCTTCATTCTCCGTGAAAGATAGCGAACGCCTCTCCAGCGCACGCTGAGCAGCTCCAGCGAAGTCGCTCGGCATGCTTTCACGCCTCCCGCCACTGTTTGATGTTAATGCGCTAGCTTCTGAAGGTTCTGGTCTGTAGCTGGCCTCTCAGGTGGAAGGCATGTTCTGTGGCACTGAGCTGCGACGAAAGCCGTACATCGTGAAGTGTGTTGAACGAGGACAGTGGTGCAGACAACGCCATAGCTGGTAGGGAAGTTGTATCACTCGTGGAAGCTCCTAGTTCTGGTAGCAGATACTCCATACGCTCCTATCCAGTTGCGTAATGCCAGAGGAATCACACCCAAATTTGTACCAGTAACAATTATGATACTACCTGCAATGGCTGCTGATAATGTGGGCATATAGTTGGAAGGAGAGCTTACATTAGTGCTAAAAGAAGTAATTAGATTTCCTGTTGGTGTGTACACCAAAACATCCAAGAAGTTAGGGGTTTGAGCAAGACTTCTAGCCACTTCTCCTTTGGCAGAACCAGAGCAGCCCGTTGTCCCCGTAGAGCACCACGTGATGTCAATTTGTAACGAAATTGGCTGTCCATCCAATAGATCACACCGCAAGATACTGAAACTAGAGTCAGGGGTTTTACGGAATAAAATTGACCTCTTCGCTGCAAACTGAGATTCAGCTGCGATTATCGACAAATGATGCTGACCCCATGATGATACGAACGAAAATGTGAGAGAACTATCTTTCGAATGAGGAAGTACAATATTCCCATCAAGCACTACGACGACTCCCCAATCGAAGCCAGCAACTGGTAATTGGAACTCATACTTTCGGTTCTTTTCTGATTGTTCAAAGTACGAGATTGAAATATTGTGTGCAAATCCAGAAGACCACGACACTTTAAAGAACGTCGCATTGATTTCCCGAAACTCGAAAATATCCAGCGCTACTGCCGTTCCACCAGCAGCAGTGGCTGAAGAAACCCCTTGTAAAATAGAATCGTTCGTCTCGATGGTCGGTTTCGTGAACGGTGCTAATGTGTATGCGATTGACGTCGGGGGTAACACAACCTGTGCAGGTCCACTTGGCGAATCTGGGCATCGACTCATACTACCAGCTTTACACACACAACCAATTGCACACCGGCCAGAACAAACTGGATTATGGAGACCTACTTGATCACCAAACCGCGTTGGAGGGTGTTGAAGGGATGATTTGCGCAGAGTTGTTAGTGAAGTACAGGATGGAGTGCGGACAAAGATAGAGAGAATTAGGAGGCCATAGTGAAGAGAAAGTCTTGAATGTAGAAGGAGAAGACTCTTGTATGGTAGACTTGGTAAAAGAGGAAGTGATGAATTAGAGAGTTTGGTGTCCTGAAGGGGAGTTATTCTCCACCAACCAGTCCAGTTATGTACGAAATCTCTATATGAAATAGCACGGTTATATTCCCCTAGATAGTCATCATCACATCGGAGATGGTTACTTCAACAGCCTCCCACATCGAGAAATGTGTATGATGGAATATAGTTTTTGATGCACCATAGGTGGCTGTGTATAACAGTCCTATGAGTACATGAACTTTCAAGAAGCAAATTTTTGATGATTTTTGTTTTTGCTCTTTTTGTCATTTTCTTGCCTTTTTGGCAGGGGTTGTGCTGATTGCTTGTTTGTATTGTTATTTTTGGCTACTCAGGAAAACCGTAGAGGATGAAACCTGTTCGCCTTAATATAGCGTAATTATTATCGCATTTGTTGTGTGCTTTTTGTGCGTTTTGTGGAAAGCTACTCAGGAAAACCTTTGATTTCAAGGATCAAAACCTGTTCGCTGTATTAGTGGCTATTCAGGGAACCTTTAAGGAGACACCTGTTCACCGTATTGATTGTTACTAATAATTTATTAGATATTTTGTGTAAGCGTTTTAGCTTTGTTAACTGCCAGTATCGTGCTTTTTCGTTTGTGGATTTTTCTTCACACTTTACATTTCGTTTTTGTTTTCATTATTATTTGCTGAGGTCTTATACATGTATAATTGCCTCCCATATTGTTGACATCGCAGTCATTTTCAAATTGTTTTTACTTTTTTTTGTGTCGAAAGTTTGTAGTTTTCAAATATTTTTGAAGAAAGGCTACAGCTTTTAAAGCATAAATAACATCTAACAGTGTCGTCACTAGCGTACGCATCATGTTTGCAGTTAGTGCAATGGCTCTCATCGTTGGGGTTATTTTACGCCCTAGAGGCTTTTCGAGTTATTTCTCGTTTGGAAGTATTTGATTTTTACTTTTACTTCGCAAGTGCTAGCAATAGATTTGTAAACTATCGAATCCACTGTAGATGGAATTGATACAGTAAAACTATAGTTTGCTTTCTGTAGACAGAGGCTTTTGTAAGCTTGTCCTATAATTATAGTGTTAAATATTATTCATTCTTTTGTTGTATTTTCGCTAGAAATGTTTGAAACTTTGCCAGTTACAATGAATTGTCAAGTTTGGCGAATTGAATAAATAGTTGGTTTTGGTTTTGGCATTGTGCCTCCCAGTTTCATACATTTCATCAAGTATTTTTACTCATCTTTTGCGGTATGCATCGCCAGATACTTTAAGAAGTATTTATATATTCTTCTTCTTAAGTAATATTCCTTTTTATTTTATTGGAGAAGTTTTAGCCTCCCAGTTTTAACAAACTGTATAATTGGTAGAAGTATATATTTCTCTCTTCTATTGATATTTTGCTTTTATAATACTTTTTGGTTGTTTTTCTAGCAATATGGCATAGATTTCGTCGGCCCATGACCGGTAGAGCAAGGCATCGAGGCCGTTGTTGTAGGCGCCATGGCCATTAGAGAAGGCATCATGGCCGTTAGAAAAGGCATCATGGCCATTAGAAAAGGCATCATGGCTAGGCGTGTTAAATCGTCTCAATCCGACCGATTGGATAGTCTTGTTTGGCAAATCCGATTTAATCCGGATTATAATCGGCTAATTTCGACCGATTTCAAATCGATTTCGACTGAATCGGATTCAGTCGATAAGTATTTATAGAGGTAACCCTTTTAAATCGAAAAGAAGCGAATAGTGCTAAGCACAAACTATCAAAATATGCAGTACCCTCACAAAACTCGATTGGTAGAAAACCTTAAAATAAAGACCAATAAGTTTTTCCCTTCGATTCATGTTACCACCTGCCGCTATTGATATAACGACGAGGAGGCGCTCTGCCTCGAGAAATTTGCACAAGACTGTTGGCGTAGCTGGACGTCGACAGAGAGGCTGGCGAAGACACAGAATGTTTTCCAGGCTGCAGGACGAAGCGCGGCACTTGTGGTAGCGGGTCACATTACGACTGTTTCCAGTACACTGTCACGGCAGCGAAAACGACGGCCCAAATGCTGAATGTGCCATTTATAATACCCCTCTGTGCTACCCAGGTCTCTGTGAGACACCTGAAGGCGCAAACTCCACCGTTGAAGTCTTCGCGAAACGTTACCGAGCAATCAGAAGCTCACGTGGAAAAAGTTGGACGCGTTTTTGGCTCGGATTTCTCTATGCAGATTTTAGCGCATGTAGGCGGTCGAAGTGACGAGCCTGAACGCTGTCGGTTCCCCGTTGCGATCACTGCACTTGCTTCAGCTGGTGCGATGGTTGCTGCGCTTTGTAAATACTCCGAAGCATTCACCGACATGTTTTTCCGTCGCGAGGCTGGCAATAAAGTGGCTACTGCTGCTATGAACGAGTGGGCGTCTGAGAAGCGAACGCTTGAGAATGTTGGGCGAGAGGTGAGTGCACTGGCACGCAGTCAACACGTTGTGGAAGTGACTTTGGATAAGCTCGCGATTGCTCTGCAGAGGAAGAGCACACTAAGCGACAGTGATATCCAGATGATAAGAGTGAAGCGATTCTTCACTCGTGGACGACCTTAGGGGAGGATTTGCAGTATCTCAAGGGCCAAGTTGAGGCGATGAGTAAACAGTTTGTGACGGAGGAAACGTTAGCTGGGTTACTGGGAAATTTCAGGCGACGCAGAGGGCAAAAGCCAGAAGGAGCACGCGAATCGCCATGGGCTGCAACATGTTGTCCGGACAACTAAGGAATCCGGATACTGTGTCAAGAGTGATGGTCACAAGAGTTTCGTTTCACTTCAACATGGTGCGGCAGGTGGTGATGCCGCACTCGAGCGCGGAGGAAGAAGCCTCTGGGGGCCAGGAAGGCGAGAAGGACGGTGTGTACTGGAGCCGACTGCTCGTTGTGCCGTCCAGAAGCCGTCAGATCAGTCGTTTGTGGCTGGAAAATGCGCTGGTTCTGACTGACGGAGTGCAGATCTTCGCACTCATGTGGCTGTCGCAACCCTGGCCGTGGCCTGCCCGTTGGCCAAAGGCCCCACGCTGGACTAACGTATCTTGACTTATTCAGCTTCCGGGTTAGAGGGGCTGCTATGGGCCCCACATCGCAGTCGTTTTCGCTCTGGGGGAGAGGCCCAACTATTGGTTCTATGCTTTAGTGTACGCGCTCGTACCGTGGATTGGGGCGTTGGCTCTTTATCTAGCAAACAAATCGTGGACTAAACAAGGGCGCGGTGACTATCTGCTACTCGCTGTGAAGTTGGAAAATGTGCTGCTGCAGGTATTACAGTTCTTGTATGTTCCAGTGGGGCTCGCTGTGTTTCGATTGGTGAACTGTAATGCTGATGGAGAAGTATCTGTAGATCCGGCAAGGATGAGTTGCGGTAGTGCTGGCCATGTCATGGCAGTGCTTGTGATAGTGTGTGGTCTGGGTGGGGGGGGGGTCCTAGTTAGGCTCCCATGGAAGTTGCATCGTCATATTCGTGCCGCGATGGTGCGCCGTAGTGTGGAGAAACACGAACGATTCGTGCAAAGCAAGGAGCTTGAGTTCATTCTCGCCACATCAGATGTGTACCTGGAGCTGTATATGCCGCAGTTTGCGTCATTCCGCAGACACTCGGTGAAGATGCCCGTGCAAGTGTGTTTGATGAAGCTGCCGTTGATCTTCACTTTTTCTCTGCTGAGATCGAAGCCACATTGGACGGCAAACCAGGGAGTGCAGGGGTCCTTTTTTTTTTCGCGCAATCCGGTTGGTGTTGTCAATCAGCTGTGGCGTTACTCAGTTCACGTAGAGCTACGAGAAGGAGAACTCCACATCGTACGTCAAAGATGCTTTAACAGCGAAGCTGCTAATGGAGAATCCGGTCCACCACTTCGATGTCCGACAGATACACCACTGACACCTGGAAACGACGTCTTCTGCTCCCTTCACGACAGCTCAGCACAAACCATTCGGTGGCTTGGCACGATGGGATTTCTGGCCACCACTTTCCGGGGCTGCGCGCTTCACGGACAGATACCTGTACTCTGAGCCCGGAGGCATCCACCTGAAGCGTTAGAGTTTTCAGCCTATAGATCTCTTCGAGTTACAGAAGGGCAAACCCAGCGCGAACGTGATACTATACGGCAGTGTTCTGCTTGATCCGATATTCCCGTCGGAGATTTCGTCGGATTTGGCTGTTCAAGCGGTGTTCCAGGCAGCTGTGAAGTCTATCAAACCCCGCGCGAGCGTCTACGTGTCGCCGGAGATTAAGTTGACACAGGCGACTGTGTTCCCGCTGAAGGTGACTAGGACAATGGGGATACGGAAATGTCCATCCTCCAGGACAGTCAAGATGTCAACAGCCAGGTGTATCGCTTTACGAGCCAGGTGACGTTCGGCTTCAACTTCTACCTGACTCTGGAGGACGCCAAGTTCAATCTAAAGCACCGAGTGGTGGTGGCTCTAGATCGCGAAGCAGAACACAATGTCTTTCAACATATATTCTCTCCATTGGAGGACTTGGTCGGTGAATAGACAGGAGAGGCGGTGGAATGTGGTCTTACAGAAAACGAATGTGCTACTGGTCCTGTGGGGCCACGCATCTTGTCGTACAATGTCTGGAACACGAACCCGTCGTCAGACGTGTATGGCTCTGGACGTCGGTGGCGTATTTCTGCATTGCTGTCCTCTCCCCCCGCACCTCTAGACGGCAGCAAACGCTCGCACAAGACGAAAGTGGCAGCGCCTCGCTCGAAAACCGAGCCAGTGAGCGCTTCTCCCACGTCTCTGTCGCTCGACGTCACGCAGTCGCTACCCCATCAGCATGAACGATTCTCCGCGAGATCGCCCCCAGCCCTCGGATGATGCGGACACCACGCCTCCATTCCCGAGTCTGCCGCCCGTGCCCGAAGTCGAGGAGCTCACGCCCCCCAAGCTCAAGCAGATCGTGGACCTGCGCGACACCAGCCACGCCGACCTGGCAAGGATGGGCTTCACGGACAGCCACTACGACGCCGCTGTCGCCTCGGGCTCCATGGCGCTCGTGGATGTAGGGGACGAGACACAGCAACAGCTTGTCACGCGCTCGAGACTGGCGTCCTATGCGTCGTCCTCGGGCGATGGCTACACGCTGGAGGAATATCTGCGCCGGATAAACGAACAGATGAAGCGCGTGATGGCGTTCTGCGAAACCCAACGCGAGAACCCGCTGCGTCTGCAGGCCAAGATCAACGACCTGCAGGAGCAGCTGCGCCAGGCTATCACTGAGAAGAACTACTGGATGAAGCGCTGCAAGGACCTCACGGGCCACCAACCGCCCGCAGCAGAGGTCTCCAAAGTGGACCTACAGTGTGTCGAGCCGTCCACGCAAGCGCACCAACTCGGAGCTCATTCTGATCGCCGATACGTGGGCTCAGCCCGGTCGTGACTGCATCTACAGCGAGGATACATCCAGTGTCAATGATAGCGACGCCTCTTCGACCTACAGCGAAGCTGAGCTCGTCGACAACGGCGCTATTCCGCGCTCGTGCTTCCGCTTGTTGCAGTGCTCCGACGAGCAGTGTGAGGTCTTCACGCCCATGAACCGCAGCATCCGCACGCTGCACCGCTCGCGCAACAACGTCCAGCTTATGTGGGATGAGCCGCCGAAGACCGTGCTAGTTGTCAAGAAGCCCAATGAGCCGGATACGACCAAGATGCTGGTGCGTCTGGCCCCGTGGCTACACAAGGAGAAAAAGATCGATATTTACCTGGAACCTTCGGTGCACGAAGAGCTTACTCTACCCGACACGAAGACGTGGGGAAGCAAGCCGCAGGACTGGGAAGAGTGCCAGAGCAAGATTGACTTTGTGATTTCCCTGGGTGGTGACGGCACGGTGCTCTGGGTCTCGTCGCTCTTCAAGAAGAGCGTTCCGCCCGTATTCTCGCTGGCTATGGGCTCACTGGGCTTCCTCACCCCATTCGATGCTGACAATGCTGTGGAGCACCTCACGAATGTCATTAACGGAGGCTTCTACATGTCGTTGAGATCACGGCTTTCTTGCACCATTTATCGTGGCTGCGAAGAACGTGAGATTTCTGGAAACGTGCATGCGCTGAATGAAATTGTGATCGACCGTGGTCCGTCGGGGGCACTTGTCGAGCTGAACTGTTACTGCGACGGCCTGGAAATCACCAAGATTGCTGCGGATGGTATCATTATCGCCACCCCGACAGGCTCGACGGCCTATTCGTTGTCCGCTGGCGGCTCGATGGCACACCCTTCGGTGCCTTCAATGCTATTCACCCCGATCTGCCCTGGAATATCATGTGCGGAATATCTGGCGTTTTGTGAGAACAAGGAGAGAGAAGAAGCGCATATTGCGCGTTTGGATTGATTGGACATGGAATTGTTAGTGAATTACGCTTCGCCCGAGTTTGGCCGTAGCTTCATTGAACTTCAGAAACGACTGCATCTCAGAAACTGCAGAAACAGCGTCATCACCCAGTCGTGCACGTCGAATGCTCACGGTGTTCCCAGCCGCTGAAAATGCTTGTTCACTTGGCACAGAGGTAGCCATCACGGCAAGAAAGTCGCGTGCCATCATCTTGATGCGAGGGAAGCCTTGGAGGTTACGCATCCACGCGCATACTTCCTCACTCTTGGTTTTTGTGGTCATGGTGTGGTCACGGTGTCCAAGCCAACGGTCCAGCTCTGATGCAAACGATTCTCCAGTGTGCGTTGCTGGCTCATCCGCGCCAAATGTGTCGTCTATCAGTTGATAGAGCGCTATGCCAAGAACCACGTCTTGCTCTTCATGTTGGTTTGTCTGGGGTTCTAGCGTTTGATGCTGGGACTCAAATTTCGCTTGGTACTGGGCCTCGTACTCCTCTTGAACGTACCGTTTGATGACACTCATGTCGCCCACAAACTTCGGCAGCAATAACTTTGCTCGGGGATCAAGAACAGCTGCTATCTTTGCCTCGCGGTTGTTAACAATGTCGCTGTAGTCCTCAAGTTTCTTCTGGAACGCTGTCGCAAAATCTACCGTGTATTGTGACGTGGCTTCCTCAATACTTTTGTTGGTGTGCATCGCGATCAGCTCGTACACGACTACCGCCATGCCAAATGTGGGATAGTTCTTTCCAGACATCATGGTTGTGGCCGCCTTAACCGGAGTTAAGAACTTGCAAAACTCTCCTAGAGCTTCCCAGGTGTCTTCGCCAATTTCGGCAGCTAGGTGGCTATCTGGAGCAATGGAGAGGTCGCGGTAGCCTTCGTGACGGTCTCGGATACGATGCAGCAGTTCTTCTATGGGCTTCTTCAATTTAATTGCAGACATTACCATCCCCCATGTACTGTTCCAGCGAGTAACGCAGTCCAGCTCAGGCTCGCGAAATGGCACATTTAGTGCAGCGCATACAGCCTGAAGAGCTTCGCTTAGAGACGGCGAATCGGCTAGTTTCCTGAGAACATCCCGTACTTTTCCAATGCTAGTGTCTACGTACGAACACTCCGTTAAGCCTGCCTTAACCCCAAGTTGAAGTACGTGCGCAAGACAACGAACTTGAAAAACTTCTTGAGGCTCTTCACGTTGACGATCAACATCTGCTTCCCGAGCCGACGATGGCATTGATGCCTGCAAATGCTCCTGGAGCGCGTTGGGCAGCTTTTCATTGATAGAATCGACCATTGTTTTGTTGTTTTTGGCGTTGTCGGTGGTTACGGCCCACAATGATGCCAATAGGGCACTGTCCATTGCCTTGACGACATCGATTAAATGGTCGGCCAGTCGGGGACCGCTGTGTGGATATTCCACTCGTTTGAATCCCAAAATAACAGCTCGCAGGTTCCATTCATCGTCAATCCAATGTAGTGTGACGACCATGTACCCCCTATTTGCAGCCGACGTCCACATGTCAGTGGTTAAGCTCGTTCGGGACGATGCAACCTCCGACACCAAAGTCCTTCGAACCAACGCCTTCTCTTGTTTCCACTTCGTGAGTACGTGGCTCCGAACGGTTTGACGGACTGGAACCTTGTATAATGGCTCCAGCTTTGAGCAAAACGAGATAAATTTCGGTTGCTCAACGATAGCAAACGGTTGTGAATTCTCAACGATCCAGTCAACAAGCGCACTATCCGCTTCAGCTTTCGAAAATTCCCCTTGGACTCGCTGCTTCACACTTCGGCTAAACCCATGGCACAACAAATCCGTTTGTCGAGCACTTATTGCTACACCTATATATTCGCGCGGGTGGTATTTCTCCAAATGGTTTCTCATTGTAGTGTGGGCTTTAGAATTCCAAACCTGTGTTTTACCAGCCTGCGTACAGCAACGGCACGAGTACGCGCCGTTTAAGGTTTCTTCGATGAAATCCCAAATGTCGGAGCGCTTCCGACTCCTTTGCTCACTTGATGTAGCAGTCGATGTTGCGGCGTCCGTCACATTTTCGTCACCGGCAGCCACAAATCCACCCTCTGCGCCGTCTTGGTAGCCTGGGGTGTCCATGCTGGAGAGAAGATTGGAGGTTCTGGGGGAGTGTGCCAAAGCTGGTACGCTTGAATCAGGAGCACTTTGCTATCCGGATCCGAATAAGCACATCAAAACGACTCAAACCGACTCGATTCGATCGAATCGAGTCGGATCGACTCCGACTGAGTCGAAATCGGACGATGGTTCCGTATGTTACCTCCAATATTTAACATTTTGCACTCGTAAACCGATATTAAGTATTACAACTCAAATTGGCCAGTTAGAATCGATCCGTGCAAATCCGATTCCACCTCAATCGATCGATTGTCGATCAATCGGGTTCAAATCCGATCGATCCAGCATAGCCAATCGAAACGATTAAATTTTTGACATCCCTAATCATGGCCATTAGAAAAGGCATCAAGGCCATTAGAAAAGGCATCATGGCCATTAGAAAAGGCATCATGGCCATCAGAAAAGGCATCATGGCCATCAGAAAAGGCATCATGGCCATCCGAAAAGGCATCATAGCCTTACGCGGCAGCAATGCTGTTCTCGCGATTTTAAACACCGCTCTGTGGCTGGTGTGCGGGCGTCATGGCCTCTTATGTGTGCTGGGCAGCTCAGTGGCTGTCGCAGAAACGAGGGGGCACGTGGCCGCACCTACATGGCGACCGTCTTACAGTCTCGTAGCCATCCAGAGCACTCCACGTAGCGAAGCGTTGGGGTCCATAACCTGTTGAAGGGATGATTTGGGCTCATAACCTGTTGAAGGGATGATTTGCGCAGAGTTGTTAGTGAAGTACAGGATGGAGTGCGGTCAAAGATAGAGAGAATTAGGAGGCCATAGTGAAGAGGAAGTCTTGAATATAGAAGGAGAAGACGCTTGTGTGGTAGACTTGGTAAAAGAGGAAGTGATGAATTAGAGAGTTTGGTGTCCTGAAGGGGAGTTATTCTCCACCAACCAGTCCAGTTATGTACGAAATCTCTATATGAAATAGCACGGTTATATTCCCCTAGATAGTCATCATCACATCGGAGATGGTTACTTCAACAGCCTCCCACATCGAGGAATGTGTATGATGTAATATTGTTTTTGATGCACCACAGGTGGCTGTGTTTAACAGTCCTATGAGTACATGAATTTTCAAGAAGCAGATTTTGGTGGTCTTTTTGTTTTGACTTCCATTGCTCTTTTCGTTATTTTCTTGCCTTTTTTGGTAGGGGTTGTGCTGATTGCTTGTTTGTATTGTTATTTTTGGCTACTCAGGAAAACCGTAGAGGATGAAACCTGTTCACCGTAATTTGGTGTAATTATTATCGCATTTGTTGTGTGCGTTTTGTGGAAAGCTACTCAGGAAAACCTTTGATTTCAAGGATCAAAACCTGTTCGCTGTATTAGTGGCTATTCAGGGAACCTTTAAGGATACACCTGTTCACCGTATTGATTGTTATTAATAATTTATTAGATACTTTGTGTAAGCGTTTTAGCTTTGTTCATTTCTTAACTGCCAGTATCGTGCTTTTTCGTTTGTGGATATTTCTTCACACTTTACATTTCGTTTTTGTGTTCGTTATAATTTGCTGAGGTCTTATACTGTACATGTATAATTGCCTCCCATATTGTTGACATTGCTGTCATTTTCAAATTGAATTTACTTTTTTTGTGTCGAAACTTTGGAGTTTTCAAATATTTTTGAAGAAAGGCTACAGCTTTTAAAGCATAAATAACATCTAACAGTGTCGTCGCTAGCGTACACATTATGTTTGCAGTTAGTGCAATGGCTCTCATCGTTGGGGTTATTTTACTCCCTAGAGGCTTATCGAGTTATTTCTCGCTTGGAAGTTTTTATTTATTTATTTATTTTACTTCTCAAGCGCTTGCGATAGATTTGTAACTATCGAATCAATTGTAAAGGAAATTGATGCAATAAAACTATAGTTTGCTTTCTGTAGTCTGAGGCCTTTGTAGGCTTGTCTTTTAGTCATAGTTTTGACACTTTTCATTTTTTGTTGTAGAAATGTTTGAAACTTTTGCCAGGGACATTGAATGTTCAAGTTTGGCGAATTCAATGAATAGTTTTTGGCATTGTTGCCTCCCAGTTTCATACATTTCTGGGCATTTTTTTTGTTTTTCAACTTTGTTACATGTACCAGACACATGTCTGTAGTGCACAGTTACTCATTTGCTTTTTATCCTTTTTGTTTTTTTATTGTTCTTTTTCAAATACTTCAGTATATTGTTTTTTTTGTTTTACAGGTCCAAACTTTATTGGACGCCTGTTCTCACTAGCCGGCGGCTAGTAGCTGTAGATCTACATATTCAGTAGACTGCTGCAGCTTGACATCAAGCGAGGTTTTAATTATGCACATTCGGCTTTTTAGTTCAGCGTATTAGCTGCTAGTAGTAGTATGCTTGTACATGTAGTGGTATGTATCAATGCACAGCCCGAATATGCTAGCAATAGGGGGTGTTTTTCTCCCAATATAGCGTCATGGCACTACAGCAGTGCTGCTGGTGCGTAAGGGCGGCATTTACTTCTTCGCCTTAGTTATGTAGTACATGTACATGTAGTTGTACATGTACATGTACATGTAGTTGTACATCATCATATGCATGTACATGTACGTAGGGCACAAGGGCACAGTGGCCTCCTAGTACGGCGTTTCAACCGGCGTGACACGGTAGCAATAGTACACGTGTGGCGCTGCAGCACTATGGCTAGCGTACAACTGGCACCATGGCCTCGCAACTCGGCAATGGCCGGTGAGCACGGAAAGTATGCGTCTCGTGCGGAGCAATAGCTCGATGGCTGGCGCGGGGGCATCTTGGCCTCCCAGCATGGCTATCAACTGCTCATGCAGCGCTACAGCACATGGCTGGCGCAGAAAGAAGGGGACGCGTGGTCTCCCTATTGCAGCCTCGTAGTCATCCAAAGTACTCCACGTAGCGAAGCGTTGGGGTCCATAACCTGTTGAAGGGATGATTTGCGCAGAGTTGTTAGTGAAGTACAGGATGGAGTGCGGACAAAGATAGAGAGAATTAGGAGGCCATAGTGAAGAGAAAGTCTTGAATGTAGAAGGAGAAGACTCTTGTGTGGTAGACTTGGTAAAAGAGGAAGTGATGAATTAGAGAGTTTGGTGTCCTGAAGGGGAGTTATTCTCCACCAACCAGTCCAGTTATGTACGAAATCTCTATATGAAATAGCACAGTTTTATTTCCCTAGATAGTCATCATCACATCGGAGATGGTTACTTCAACAGAGGGCACTTGTAAGTTTTCCCTCTGCGGCAGTAAAATCCGCTAGGACAGAGCACAATACCAGAGTTTTGCTCGTTTGTCGTGGATCCGACGGAGTAATATCCAAGCGGTACTATTACTGGGCCAGAATTTCCTTCTGGACAGTAAACGCTTCTTGAAGGGCATGAAGTTAATGAAGTATAACCACAGGCAACACCACTCTGTAGGCAGTAGAACCCTGCTGGTACCGCGCTACAGCTTAGCTGTCCAGGCTTAGAAAAAAATCCGTTATTGCATGGTATGAGAGCTCCTCGAGACATTTCATCAAAAGGACCTGCATACCCGGCAGGCACAGTTTGGCATTCGCTCGACCCACTATCAGCAAAGGTGCCTGCTAGACATTTCACTGGCACTATCGAGCCGGATACGCATTTGAAACCCGCCGGGCATTCAAGGCAAGATCCAGGGCTGGACGCTCCAAAACTAGGACTGTACGTGCCAGCTGGGCAAGCAACGCAACTCTGTGATTGTGGCTCGGAATACGTGCCTCCGGGGCATTGAGAACAGTCACCACTCACAGAAGTTATATACCCTGGGTTACACTGATCCGGTTTTAATAGTAACGTGGAGGAGTCATACCCATCAACATTACCCCACACTATCCTCCCAGTCTTTTGTCGCGACTGTTCTTGGATGGGAACGGTCTACGCGGTCTGGAAGTGCTTCGGTCCAAGAGGGTTGAGAAAACTGCTACAACAAGCGGCTTAATATGCAAAATAAACCAACTTGTTGCTTCCAAGCTCAAATCACGACTGAGCAAAAGCTCAAAGCTATCTCTCACTACCTCACGAACCTCTTCTTGAAGCTCCAGTCCTTTGCCTTCTTCGAACGCTCCGTGCCGTTCTCATCTTCCGCAACACCTCCTCTCTCGACACAATCTTAAAGTATCCACGCCGCAGTTCGTCATAGTCATGACTTCCGTCCTTGCCTTTGGGTTCACCGTCCTTGGTCACCACTGCTCGCCTTAGCGCTTGAGCAGTCATCGTTCCATTTAGGCGCACGCCCCCAGATGATCACCACAACGAGTCGCTCACGTCCTCATCCACAAGTTGATTGGCCAATTCGGCAGCCACTGAAGAGTCGCCAGAACAGTCAACTGTTCTCAAAACACGTGTGCCAAATCCACACGTGACATCCTCCCCGACTGAAGCTTGACGTCCACGTCGAGCTAACTCCTTTTCATCCACAGCACGCCGTCTTAGTCGCTCCGCAACCTGTCTAGCCCTTCGTTCACTCAGCGTTGGCACCACAGGTCGTTTCTGATGGGGATCACAACCGTCCAGACGCCAGAAAGCGTCGCTCAATCTCCGAGCTTGTTCTTGCTCCTCGAGAAGATTCAACCAAGCAGCATATCCGTCCTTAGCCACCTTGACAGGGGTTCGCTCTCCAGCTGAAGCTTCATACCACCTCCACGTATGACTGATAAAACCAACGAAAAGAACACACCAACTCGCCCTTAGGAGATCAGGGTTCACCGAGAACCGACGACCTTCATCTAGCTCCGTTTCAGCCGAAAAGTAGACGTTAGCAGCAATAACCAATACTGTAAGACCCTTCCAACCTTGGCAAATCCACTCCACCACCTCGTAACAGCATACCACACCATAGAAGCAGCCAAAGAACAGTAGAGAGGTCACCGACCACAGTCCTTGGAACAGACAACCAGCTCTCCCAACTGTTCTCCACCATTCCAGACGAACACCACCGCCATACTTCTTCGTCGAAGTCCAGCCAAATTCAATCGAATTTGGTAAGAACACGCACCACAGCTCATGGTAGGCGACAATCCACTTGTGTAGTAGTCTACCCAGTCCCTGTCTGTGTTCCTTATGAGCTTCAAGAATCACCATAGGCGTCGCCCATAACGCTTCAAACAATGACCAGTAGTAGTCGCACCTTGATACATCCGACACAGCTCGCTTACAGACGAATCGACGGTATTTCCGGAGGCACAGCTTCGTCAACCCAGCCCATTTGCTAACGAATAGTCCGATTGCCGTCACGAAACGCAGTCCCACCGACAACAGAGGTTCCAGAATAGTCCATACTATGATACCCACGAGAGCACAGCCGATTTCCTTCCAGTAAGAGGTCACAGTCGATAAACACCTAGGGCCACCATCCCAGGCCACTTGCCAGGCGAGATCCGCCACTCCGTTCGCTGTTTCAGCCGCGAGTTCCATTGCAAGAGGGAAAATGAGCTTCACTCTTACTCCCCGGTAACAGTCAAGTCTCAGTCCTCATCCTAGCCATCATCGTCGGCACAGAGACACCCTGTCGGGCACTCATGGCTTCCGTCACTCGAGGTCTCTGACGAGGATGCCGTCTCTCTTCCAGGAAGACCACCTCTGGCTGTTTGCGGATGGTCTGATCCGGAAATCTTCAACTCGATTGAAGTATCGACAACCGTGTCGCACGCTTAGTACCCAAATCACTTTCCCTCAAACTGTTCCGCAGTTCTTCCGGAAAGCGATCATTCGCCAATTAGCCACAAGACTAGCCGAGCTCCAAGAACAGCACTGCCCTCCTCCATGCCCAAGTCAACCAAGAAGGTCAAGAAGGACGTTGTCCAGCAGCTCGTGGACAGCCTCGAGGACGAGGAGCACGAGGACGAAGTCGACCAAGCTACTCTCCATGCCCAAGTCGCCTTCTGGACCGAGATGCGTTCCCGCCTCATGTGCAATCACTGTACTGTTGGGCTGGAGATCCTTGACGAGCTCGCCGTCTCAGTGATCGACCAAGATCCCCATCCTCGTTATCTCGATCAAGTGGTGACTCTCCTGCCTCCTCCGGCCGACATGCACCGCGAACGTCCACCGCTTCACGCACTGTTCCAGCCCAAGTTCACCTCCAAGACTGTTCTGACCAAGCGATCAGCCTCTAGTTCAAGAGTCCCGCCTCCGACGACCAAGAAAGCCCGCATCGCTCCAAAGTCCAAGGCGAAGACGACCTCCCGCTCGTACTCGCTCAACCTTCCAGACGACATTCATCCTTCAATCAAGGCCGATCTTAACGAGCTGCTCCAGCAAGCCGCTGACGAGGGTAAAGCTCCTTTCCGATTAGCGTACCCGTGGAAGGGTCAACGGGCCTGGTACGACCCTACCGAGTATCCCGACCTCCATTTACAGCATTACCGGTTCTGGATGGCGTCACGAGAGGCTTTCTGGCTCAGTGCACTGTACCCGCCCACCAAGAACTCAAACCCCCGTCGCAAAGCCAAGACATACGCTGTCCAAGCCCGACTCCGCTTCATCTCGCGCTGTATCGAGTTCTTTGGCTACTTTGACTTCCTTCGTCGCCTCGAGAACACGTCTCACGACACCCTGATGTGGTTTGGAGGTAAGGCGGCCAAGCACGCCCCCGGGAGCAAGTCCAAGACCAGCTCGTTCCCAGCTCCGGAAGACTTGGCTACACTCCACAAGAAAGACCGTGCACGTTACGACCGAACCATCGCCCGAGCATACGACCCCCTGAGCATCGACGAGGACGGCTACTCCAGCATCCCTGAGCTTCTGGAACAGACCCAAGCGCTGGACCCTTCGCTCTCGGAGCCCAACCGACTGTCTGATCGCGCCCTCGCCCGGGTATTCCTCGATGTCACACAGACTGTTCCTCCGAACACTAATTGGGTCGGGAACCGGAACACTGGCATCTGGAAGAAACTCCTCTCCAACAGGACCATTGGCGACGCCGCCGACGAGATTCAAAAACAGCTCAACGCCGGAGCCTACGCTGTCTCAGACGAAGAAAAGCCCTACGATCTCCACGAACAAGGCGCCGACTATTCCGACTTCGAAGACGACGACCAAGATTACACAGTGTTGCCCCCTCCCCAGTCTCAAGATTCCACGATTCCGCCTTCCGATCACGACTCCGACAACCAGAACGACGACCGAGAGCAGGAGGCTCAGGAGACTACCCTTCCAGACGACGGGACACCTTCCGCCAAGTCGACAGAGTCTCAGCTCGCAGCGACGGCCGCCAAACCTTCCCCACCGGAGAAATCCACTTCCTCGTCCAAGGCCAAACCAGTGCCCAAGAAACCTGCGTCCAAGACCACGAAGCCCTCGAAGACCGCCAAGAAGTCTTCCCCGCACATACCGACTCCTCCCAGCTCTCCGTGACCCAAGCACCGCCCCTGCTGCTTTCCTTTTCCATTCTTTTTTCGTTTTCCAATTTGCAGCAGCAGTAGCCTCCATTAACATGCAACATGCATCCACGAAATTCACTCAGCTCCTTCCGTTCTCATTTTGACTGTTCCTTTCTCATTCACGTCCATTCTCGTCTCACATCTTCGAAAATAACTGTTCTTCTCCACAGTTAGACCATGAGTAAGTCATTCTCATCAACTTCGACATTGGCATCAGCCAGTCGCTCGCTCCTCCTCAATGTAGGCAACTGTTCACGTACCCTCTCCGACTGTTCGAACATATCCACGAGGGAAGAGTAGGCCGGTATTAACTCGGTTCTCCGCAGCCAAAAGGTCTCGAAGTTAGCGGTCAGCACTAGATATTCCACTTCTCGCGCGACCCTCCGCTTGGCAATGACTTCTAACAAAGGAGCATCCACCCCGGCGATCACAGTATCGTCCTTTGAAACAGTTAACCGTTCAGCGAAACTCGACCGCGGCAGGTCTTCCTCTGCTAATGGTCCCTCTTCCTCCATTTGTGCCGTCTCCTCCAACCCCATCGGGATTTCATCCATGAAGGGACGAGTCCACCTTCCCCGAAACCGCTTCAGCCTATTCACATTTACCGAGACGTTCCTGTCGGGGTGAGAAGGAATCTCGATTCGGTAAGTGTTCTCCCCGACTTTGCCATAAACTCGATACGGTCCGTGCCAAGAGAAAGCGAGTTTCTTAGTTCTCCTTTCTCCTCGTTTGGCTCGGAAGAACTGATAGACCCACACCTGGTCTCCCACCTCGTACTGTACCGCCGTTTGCTCTTGCAACCGATCCGCATGTCGATCCTGAGCCTTTATCAGCTGTCGTTCGACCAAATGCCGAGAATCCCTCAGCGACCGGTGCAATTCTCTTCTGTACTGGGCTACCTCGTTGCTTTTCCACTTCTCTCCAAGGTTCAGGAAAGCCACGTCCAATGGCAGCACAGGGTCCCGTCCGTAGAGCGAAAAGAACGGAGAGTCACCCAGCGCTTCATGGTAAGCTGTTCTGTAAGCGAACAGAACTCTGGGTAGGTAAACATCCCAGTCCGTCTGTGCCTCGCTCACGTACATCTTCAACATCCCGATCAACGTGCCGTTAAACCGTTCAACTAATCCCTGAGTCTGTGGGTGGTACGCCGCCCCGAACAGTTTCTTTATACCCAACGTCTCGTAGAAGGACTTGGCCAACTCCGACGTGAAGTTTGTGCCTCGGTCGCTCAACAGCTTATTCGGAACTCCATGCCTGGAGACGACTCCATCCACCATCGCTTCCACGAACGTAACAGTATCCAGGCTCCGGACAGCATACGCCTCAGCCCAACGGGTAAAATAATCCACGAAAACCAGGATATACTTGTTACCTCGGTCGGTCTCGATCAGTGGCCCTACTGCGTCGACCACGACCAGTGAGAACGGTCCCGTTAACTCGACGACTGGCATCCTCTGCATTAGACCCGCTTTCCACGGCCGATGCCCTTTTCCAGCTCCGCACAGTTCACATTCGCGCACGTATTCAGTCACATCCTGTCTCCACCCCGGCCAATACGCATGAGCTCGAACTCGCTCCCTCGTCTTGGTGACTCCCAAATGCGCAGCTAATATATCCTTGTGACAGTAGTGTAGAACAGTCTCTGCATACGACGGAGGAACAACCGGAACAGTCACTGTTCTAGCCGGTCCTACCCGAGCAGGGAGATTCACCCGCCGTTTCAGGATTCCTTGTTCTACCGTGAACCTCGGCGCCATCTTCACTACTCGAGCCCTCAGGTATCGATCCAAGGGAAGTGCCCCGTCCAATAAGAATGCCACCATGGCCCGGATCCACGGGATCATCTGCTGTTCAGCCAAGAACTGTTCCGAGTCCAGCGAATATTCGTCCACACGATCACGTGGTCCCACCGGCGGAGGATCTTCTTGCGCTTCCTCTGTCCGACTGTCTCCTCCGAGGTCAAGCATCTGTTCCTCCTCGATCTCAGCAGTCTCCCTCTGTTCCACAGGTGTCAACGGTTCCGCTTCGGGTCCTTCAGAGCTCGGATTCAGCAAGTCAGCTATCGATATCGCATCGGCTCTGTCGGCAGGTAGTCGAGACAATCCGTCGACGTGCCCCATTGAAATCCCTGGCCTGTGGTGCACTTTAAACTGAAGATTCGACAATTCCATAGCCCAGCGAGCCAATTTCGCGTTACTGGTGCGGTTGCCAGGATTGAATACCCACGTAAGAGCTTGGTGGTCCGTAAACAAGTCGAACTCTCTCTTGTCCAAGTAGCACCGGAACTTACGTGTAGCCCAAACCACTCCCCAGCACTCGATCTCAGAAATACCGTCTTCCTTCTTAATCCAATTTTTCTGCGACCCCGTGAGCAATTTGCTAGCGTACGCAACCACTCTGTTCCTGCCCTTTACCTTCTGCATCAAGCAGGCCCCGACGGCGTATCTCGACGAATCCACGAACAGTAAAAACCGCTTTCGGTGATCCGGGTAAACAAGTATGGGAGGCTTAACTAAAGCCCTCTTCAACTGTTTAAAAGCCGACTCACAGTCATCTGTCCAGACGAACGGAGTGTCTTTAGTCTTCAACTGTTCCAGCGGGGCAGATATCAACGCATACCCCGGTATATACCTCCGAAAGTAGCTCGTTAGACCCAAAAACGACCGAATTCCATGTAAGTCTTGTGGCCTCTGCACATTCATCACAGCTTTCACCTTCTCCGGATTTGGCAAGATACCCGAAGGAGTCACTATGTGGCCCAAGAAGGCAACTTGGTTCTTTCCCCAGTGGCACTTCTTCATTTTCAGTTTGAACCCAGCGCTTCTAAACCGAGTCAGCACTTGGCGCACCCGAACCAGATGAGTGGGAAAGTCCTTGCTGAAAACAACGCAATCATCCAGGTAAACCAAACAGATTCTCCATTTCAGATCCACCAGAACAGTTTCCATCAGCCTTTCAAACGCAGGTACTGCGTTGCACAGTCCAAAAGGCATCACTAACCACTCGTACAGCCCGTACTTGCACGTGAACGCCGTTTTACCCACACTTCCAGGATGCATAGGTACATTCCAGTACCCCGACGCGATATCCATAGTTGAGAACAGTTGAGCGTCACCCAAGACGTCCAGGATGTCATCAATCAAAGGCATCGGGTAACAGTCTTTCACGGTCACGGCGTTCAACTTGCGGTAATCAATACAGAACCTAATGCCTCCATCCGGTTTCCGAATCATCAAAACTGGGCTAGCCCAAGGGCTATTTGACGGTCTAATGAATCCAAGCTCCAGATACTGCTGGATTTCGGCTTCCATCACATCACCCTCAGCTCCTGATACCCGATATGGTCTCTGTTTAATCGGAGGACTGTCTCCAGTGTCGATTTCAAACTCCAGTAGATCGGTTCTTCCCGGTTTCTTCGACGACTCGACAAACAGGTCACTGAACGAATCCAACTCAGCCTGGAAAAGACTCTTCTGTTCTTCAGTCAGGCATGAATCGCCGAAGTCAGCTTTCACACCGAGCGGCTTGTCGGGGGGTATGACGGGCTTGGGTTCCCCAACCTCGTCTATATGTGGTTCCACGCGGGGCTCATCTTCAATCGACTGTTCCTCGTCCTCAGCCGACTGTTCCTCGTCCTCAGCCGTACCTTCCTTAGTCTGACAACTTTGGGCCGACCTCGGAACGCCCTCCTCAGCGAAGGCAGAATCAGGAATCAGAGACAAGGACGCCACGACCGTCCCCTTCCGCAGCCACTGTTCCTCCGTCGACAAGTTACAGAGTTCGACTATCACTTGGCCCCGCTCCACCGTACACAGTGAGCGAGCAGCCCTCAGCATAGGTGGCAACTTCAGAGATCCCTCCACTAGCACAGCAAACCCATCTGCGATTCTACCGACCACTGTCGCCATTACCAACGCTTGGCTCTTCGGTGGTAACCGGATCGCTGAGGCGAGAGCAGCACTGAATCGGAGCTCCACCACTGCGACACCCAGTTCGAGGGTTTCCCCAGTCCGCTTCAGCGTCATCGTCCGTTCTTCGACGTCAATTACTGCTCCGAAAGCCCCAAGGGCATCAACTCCTAGTATAGCGTCGACATGCAGCTTGTCCACGACCAGTACGCGGAGGTCGATCAGCACAGATCCCAGCCTCACCGGAACAGTAGCCCATCCCCGAACTCGCAATGGGTGGCCCGAGGAACTGTTCACTCTTCCAGCGTAGGGTTCCAAAGGCTCGGCGCCTCGTCCTAACCGCCTCATCACTGTTCTGTCCACGAGACTCAACGTCGCTCCAGTGTCGGCTAGCATCCTCGAGGGCAAACAATCGATATATCCGCTCGAGAGTGCCTCGTAGTTCCCCACGGCACAAACAACGCGGCTACCGTCCTCCACGATGGTTGTTTCTTCAGTTTCTTCTTCCCCTTCGGCCGACTCTCTCATTCCTGAACCAGGAGCAGTACGTACTCCTGTAGGATCCTCGCCAGTCAGTTCCACGTAGTTGGAGGGGTCGTCTTCGTCTCCTTCTCGTACTGTCATTTCACCCAGCGCCTCTGCGCCGTTCTTGAACAGTACCGAACAGTCAAAACTCAACTTCTTCCGTTTCTTCCAGCGTCGCCACTTCTTCAATCTGTTCCCGGCCTTGTCAAATCGGCCACACAGCGCTCTCCACACTGTCAAAGCGTTCTCCGCATAGTAATCGCAGGCCCATTCTGCTAAGTCCGCCCAGTATTCACCCAATATGCCCCGCTCGGCCACGATACAGTCAGCGTGCCAGTGCAGCCGTCCCCAATCAATCTCAGGAGTCTTGTCCCTCAACGGTGGAATACTCGGTTCTGCGTTGCCCTCTGCATCTTTATAATGTTCATATAGGGATTTCTTGGCTTCGACGCAAGCTTCCTTCAGCATCCTGTACACGGCTTCACGAGCAACTGCCTTCATCGTCGCTCGACGTACAGTCGCCTTCCCGAACAGTGAATCATTCCGCGTCACGTCAGTCACAGTTGACACCGAATCTTCGTCCTCACTTATCGAAACCACGATGTTTGCTCGGACAGTTTCTTCCAGGTTTAGATCTTCTTTTTCATTCACCTCAGGACCCAACGCTACTGAAATCATTGGGAGGCAGTCACAGCTCTCTGAAGTAGGTTCGACCACATCTTCCATGGTAACGAAGTTAACCGTTTCCACCTCGGACTCAATCTTCACAGAACTGAAGTCTCGGTTTGCTCGTTTCGCTTCTTCTGTACTCTCCAAAGTGTTCCCAAACCAAGTCAGCCAATACTCGGGAGTAGACATCTCTCCAGGGGAAGCCTCACGAGTGCGTTCCACCATATCCACGGGCCAGTCCAAGTACCGAGCAACATCCTCTACCGACGGTTCCTTCTGTGCTTCTTCGTTAGCTTCTCTCTTTAACCCGAGCTCCACTTCGTCCAGAGGAAATAATCGCTCCTCAAGCTCTTTGTCATATTCTTCTTCTTCAACTGCTACTTCAAAACCCGCAAGAGCACTTCCTTCTTGCCCTGGCTCGCACTGTTCCATGTCGTCAAGCTCCTTATCCGAGAACAGTCGCGCGTATCGCGAAATCTCTTCGTCCGAACTTGCAGAACCCTCTTCGCTGTACAGCTCCATGCTGCTGTCCACAGACGACAACCTAGGGGACTGTTCTCCTCCAACGAGTCCCCTCTCGACGGGCTTCTCCTCCGTCTCAGGCTCGGGTTCAGCTATCCACTGTTCCTCCACCGCAGATACGACATCGGATTCCAGTTGTAAGTCCTCTCCTGGCACTTCACTCCAGACCGCGAACACTGTATCGCTCAGGTCAGTGTCTTCAAAAACTCGAAGTCCTTCCAATGACGCGTCCTCCCTCACCTCCTCCTTCTTCAGGATAGACTTCAAGGGCTTCTTCGTTTTATCCCACGAGTGAACCACCTTCCACGAGTTAGTTATCTCGCTTCCGACGGACTCTGAAGCCCATTGTACACCCGAATCCAGTTTCTTAACCGGGACAGCGACTTCGGTCTCATCGATAGGAGACTCCTTCACCGACGATGGCGACGGAACAGTCATCGAGACCGAAACTGTCTTCAATACTTCCTTCGCCGCGGCCACCGGGCTCAACGACGCCCTCTTTCGCGCCTTTTCCCACTTCACGTGGACAATTCGTTCCTCGTCTAGAACTTCGATGTTCTGTTCCTGTCCCTGGTCCACAACAACTGTTCGTTCAACCGGAGTCATCACTTCCGACTGTTCTCCCACCGCCTCGCCTCCATTCAGCGAGCCCTCTTGTAGTTCCTCAGCTTCCTCTAAGTCAGCCTCAGCTCCCTCTTCTTCACTCCATTCGTCTCCAATCGACTCCACATATCCTTCTTCCAACACTTCATCTTCGTCAAACACTGTACTGTTCTCGCATCCCCTTAACGTCGCAGCGTTCCAGCCTTCCACATACACATCGTCCTTAGTAACAACTGGGCCAGCTTCCTCAACTCGTTCCCCGCTCCGGTTGTCACTCGAGCCACTTCTCGGGCTGGAGAAAGGATCGGCTCCTCCTTCTCCCTCCTCCCGCCACCTTCATTGTTCCGACGACGATCGGCCAGCTCTCGTAGTGCCGCTCGACGAGCTTGCCTGCCTCCGCCGTTCGTCCCGAAGTCCCTTCAGCTCCGCTTTGAGAGGACAAGTGTTCGCCATGTGTCCAGGCTCATCGCATAAGAAACAAGTGCTGGGGCGACCCTCAGCTCTTCGGTAAGTATTCCCACCTCCTGAAGACTGTTCGTCGCATTCTGCTCGGATGTGACCCAACCGGCCACACTGTCCGCAAGTCATTTTCTGGCGACGACAACTAGCTCGGTTGCAGCCCAGGATATGACAGCGCCCACACCCAATTCGTCCATCTTGAGTCCTCCAATCAGCTTCCTGACGGATGCCATGAACAGCTTGATGTTCTTCACGCAGGGGAACAGTAGTAGGGGCCACCGAGGCCGCATACGACTGTGCTCTAGATGCCTGCCATTGGTCCTCTCTCATCTGTTCCTGCCACTGTTGCTGCTGCAACATGAAGGACTGCATCTGTTGAGCCAGCGCCTCAACTGCCGACTGATCTTTGCTTCCTCCAGACTTATCCTTATCGTTAGCAAACTCGTCATCCTCCTCGATAGGTCGATGCATATCCTTCGTCATCAACCATTCGCACGCCTCCGGGATATTCCGGGCCGGTCCCGAGTCCAACATCGCTTGCATTCGCTTGTTGCGAAGCCCACGGCGGAACACCTTGTACCTGAACTGAGCATCCGGATTGCGCAACGTATCGCACAGTTCAGACACGCGATCTCCCCATTCCTCGATGGATTCTCCTCGACTCCGCTTGATACTGAACAGCTCGTTGAACAGTTCGTCCTGGGTTCGGCTGAGAAATTGGTTATGAAACCTGGTCTTCAGTGTTGCGAAGGTTTTGATGCGGGAGTTGCCCCACCATCGGTCTGCCTCCTTACCCTTCAGCTTCTGTTGAAAGACCAGCAGTCGTTCTTCGTCCGGCAGACGTCGGGTGTATCCCTCAAACGCGTCCCAGAAGCTCCGAGCCTTCTCCACGGTCGCCGAGTCCGAGTGGAAAAAGGGTAACAGCTTAACCGCATTCGACATCAACTCCGACATACCCACAGGCCCGATCTTCCGTTCCAACTGCTTGTTTCTCAAGTGCCCAGCTCCACCGCTCCTCATACTGTGGACGTACTGCGTCCCGGCTGAGGGCACAGTTAGCGGAGGCTTCGACACAGTCCGATAGCCAGTACTACTGTTCCTGGGAACAGACAGAAGAGGTTTGCTCGCCACAGTCTTAGCCTTCACTGCTTGGGTCGGGACACTCGTCCTCATCGACGCCACCGTCATCTTCTCCTTCTTCGGAGACACCACTCGAAGCACCTTGGCCACCTTCCCGAGGCTCCTCTGTGCTCGTTCTTCTTTGTCAGGGGCATTCCAGCTCCACCCATAGGAAGAACTATCAGCGCTCCGCCTCTCAGGACCCGTGTAGCGGGCGATGAAACCGCTTGGACCACGTCGCTCTTGCTCTTCCTGCCACTGGTCTTCCCAGTCACCTTCTTCATCTTCTTCCTCTACCACTTCGTAGTAGATTCGAGTTCCTTCGCCGCTCCCGTACCTGACGAAGTCCTTCTGTTCTCCAGGCTCAGTCTTGATCAGTCCCAGATCACCGACCGTTCTTCCTTCCGAAGGCGCATCCACTGTCACCTCCGTCTTCACGTCCACCTCCTCTTCAACGTTTTCTCCTAGCTCCTTCTCTTCGTCCTCTTCCTCATCACGCCACAGGTCCGTCATCACCTGTGCGTGAAGTTCCTCCCTTCCAGTCGTTGTAGTCGCACTTACTTGCGCATCTTCTTCCGACTGTTCCCGACCGGTCAACTTTTCTGACTCGGTCGCTCCCTCACGGCTCATCCACTGTAGGAACCGATCAGTCCCTCCCGAGCTGCGAGCCCGCAACGCTCGGCGCTGCCTAGCCTCCATGGCTTCCAACCGTTCCACTTCCGAGGGCACGTTCATCGTACGTTCCCCTTGCTCACTCGCCTCTCTACCTTGTTCCAGGTAGTCCTCCGTTTCGACCTCTTCTCCGTTACCGTATCCCGGCATCCCCGAGTTAGGCCGCTCTGCTCTGCTTGTCAATCTGCTCTGTTCTGCTCTGCTGCTCCCCAAATGATCGCACTCGACGTCACCAATACGCCTTCAAGAGTGTCCCGATCGTCCTTCGACTGCTGCTGCTCCCCAAATGATCGCACTCGACGTCACCAATACGCCTTCAGGAGTGTCCCGACCGTCCTTCGACTGCTGCTGCTCGTCCCTTGACTGACTGCTCTCAACTGCTCCACTTCCCGGTTCTCGGTCCTCCAACGCTAGCACTTCACCACGTAGACGTTACCCTGCTTCTCCACCACGTTGTCGCGACTGTTCTTGGATGGGAACGGTCTACGCGGTCTGGAAGTGCTTCGGTCCAAGAGGGTTGAGAAAACTGCTACAACAAGCGGCTTAATATGCAAAATAAACCAACTTGTTGCTTCCAAGCTCAAATCACGACTGAGCAAAAGCTCAAAGCTATCTCTCACTACCTCACGAACCTCTTCTTGAAGCTCCAGTCCTTTGCCTTCTTCGAACGCTCCGTGCCGTTCTCATCTTCCGCAACACCTCCTCTCTCGACACAATCTTAAAGTATCCACGCCGCAGTTCGTCATAGTCATGACTTCCGTCCTTGCCTTTGGGTTCACCGTCCTTGGTCACCACTGCTCGCCTTAGCGCTTGAGCAGTCATCGTTCCATTTAGGCGCACGCCCCCAGATGATCACCACAAAGAGTCGCTCACGTCCTCATCCACAAGTTGATTGGCCAATTCGGCAGCCACTGAAGAGTCGCCAGAACAGTCAACTGTTCTCAAAACACGTGTGCCAAATCCACACGTGACACTTTTGACACCAACTTTGCGCCCATGCAGCGTAAGAAGTGCAAATGGGGAGCGACACAAACGGTGCGTTTAGATCTGTTCTCAGAGTGCTGAGGCAGTCTGCGTACCAAAATCCACTTCGACTCTTTTTGGCGCAGTTCTCGTTCGCGGATAAATCATTATCCTGATCTGGTGTACTAAAATACGTATTCGAAAGAAAAGTTGAAGCATCTGTAGCGTAACTTACTGACGCATTGTATCCTCGTACTGTCAAGAGGTATTTCTCTGTTTCACTTGCAACCCGAAAGTCAGAGTATGACGCACCCACAGATATACCATCTTTGGATATTACTACCATTGCCTCCGTCACTCGACCCGTTATTGTAGCAATAGCCTTGTTTCCAATCCACCATCCATTGAAAGACCCTAGGCCAAAGCCATCACGATATTCATTCCAATTCCGATTGAAGGTAGTTTTTCCATTGATGCGACGCTGTGCGACAATCCAACCATCAGAGCAAGGCAGAACAACTGGATCACTGTTAGTATCGAGCTGAATGTAGTATTGCCCATCAGGATTTGGGTCTCCGTTAGCTATCCGCTCATTTTTTAAGTGCATACACGAGACAACTGGGTGTCCCGCTGATAACCCAAGTGACGTCTTAAACGAAACGAAGACTCTATCTCCATCGATACCTCATCGATTCCAAAAGCACTAATATTCAAAGATCCAAAATCGGTGTCAAATCGTAGTTGGGTAATATCGCCGCTGAAGCCTCGTGTTACAAAGCGTTCTCGTCCACGGTGAAAGTACATTTGTAAGGGTGAAGTAGAGCTTTGTCCGTAGCATGCGTACGTCACAGATGTATCTACTGGGATTTGCCGAACGAGCTGAGAACCTAGATAAACGCGAATGGTTTTAGGCTCTGAGCTTTTGAGAAGAAGTGTGACCCAGTAGAGTGGATCAAACACAAAATATTACGTGAATTTGATACGGACATTTGTCGGTTTGTCGCTCTTGCTGATGTGCGCCACCTTTTTTGAAACCGAAGAACCTGATCGTGCAAATTGTTTTCCACCAAGAATCACTATGCCTTAGCAAAGTTGATACCATTTATCAGAACTGCTCCACGACGTAAGCCACAAATTGTCATCACCATTTCCTACAAATGAATCTTGGACAGCGAAAATCCACGATATGGAAGGGCGAATATCGTTAGTTGAACAAAGATACTTTGTCGTAACTAAACCTCTTGGGTCAAAGCTTAAATCCACACCATCGAGCACATTTTGCCCATTAAACGAGGAATGCATCCCTAGCCATCGTCTTTCGTCTGGTACATTAGATGGGGATATAATATCACAACTGCTGCCGTTGTCACGAAGCCACCACCTTCCGCTATCAATTGACGCCCAATCTAACACACTGTCTTCATGACTTGGTAATTCCACGGTACTACCAACGTAAGCATTCGTAATCCCCGGGACGGTGGAGAAATACAATGAACCGTACCTGCGGTGCATAGATAGTAAATGTCCTGACGATCGCGGTACAACCTGTTGAAGACCCATAGACTTACAACTATCACTGTCTTTTGGACCCGTGCTGCTCCGACAATCAATATCAGCAGTACCCATATCACACGGAACGATCGTATATCCTGCACCACTATCCGCTGTCATGTTACAAAAAGCATCATAGATCCCTGTAGATGTAGCGATAGTATAACGGCCATCCATTGCGTTGGGCGAGTCGTCTTTAATTGCGTTGCAAGTTTGAGGCACATTCAAGTAAACTGTACTTCCTCCTGAAGCGTTGTACTATTTTTTGACGAAGATCTGCTGCTGTGATCCCATAACACGCGTCGTCTGTTTTCATGAAGCCAACACAATCATGACTTGAACTGCATATGCATCGACACCGATCTTTTAGTTTGTAGTACGCCTTAGAGCAGTCACTGGTACTTTGCAGCGAGTTGTTCTGACCAAGAGACCATTTGGTATTGCGAAGGGTAGTCCAAGCATTTTCAGAAATGGTTGACTCTCGATTCCGCACGAAAGCCACTCGTGTCGAGTCCGTTGCCATTGTAGTAGTATTGCGAAGCATATAGAGGTTGCATGTACTTGTCGCAATATTGTACACTCCTAATCGACAGAGACCATGGCGTGAACAACGGGATTGGCATAGGTCCTGGGAGATCAAAGCACCTCTCTCAATGGTGACAATTTGTAGTTGAACACCTTTCAGTCGAAATCCTGCAGATGTAGAGGATTTTGCGTCAATCGCAATGATTTGCTGGCCCGCCATGCCGTCAACTACAGAATGGACCGAGAGTGGTTCACAAGTTCCATTTGGTACTGTGCCAGATATCGAATAGAAATCACGGCTCTCCGGCAAAATGAGCCCACTATTTAGAACGTTCTAAATTTTAGGAATATCCTACTTGACTTCTTTTAATTATGCTTACACACTTTTGTGTAATAATTGTGTGCTGGTCCAGCTGACACTATGAGCCCACTTGTGGCGCCAAAACTGACATGTGCAAAAAAATCTTTGACTTATATTTAGTATAGTTAGGAAAAACAAGCCCACTGCACAGCAAATCTTGCGTACTACATAGCCACTAACACAACCAAATCCCCCCTCAGACCCCAAGGCTCCACACACCGCCACCAACTTTGCCGGCCTTCGAGAGCCCCTACCTCTACCACCTGGCGGATGCCAGCCTCTTCACCGTTGCTAAGGTGATGGAACCACAGCGACCGCAAGGACGTGTCCCGGGGCATGCTGACGTGGTCACGTTTCAACGCCTGTAAGCTTAAGTTGCACAAAGCGGTGCGTGTATTACTTGCCTGGTGCATGAAGCACCCCCAAGGCCAAGCCAGTGAGCTGTCAGGAGTCTCTGAGCGCACAGTGAGGGGTTGGTATGAGTTCTGCCGGTCTACTTGCTCCAAAGAGCTGTGGAAGCTAGAGTTCAAGGTAAGTTGCTGAAATGTTGCTATAATGTTGCACTGAAGTTGCACTTGTGTTGCTGTAAGATATTAAGTTGAGTTTATGTTGCGTTTAGATTTGGGGAGAAGGCCACATCGTTGCAATTGACGAGACCAGCCTTGCCAAGAAACTCCTATCTAGACGAATACATGTGGCGCTCGTGGTTCCTGCCTCCAAAAGCCAGCATCGGGGAGTGCATGGGAGGTTAATAAGTTGTAGCTATTATCAGAAACGAATTGTTATTCCTAAAATTTAGAACGTTCTAAATAGTGGGCTCATTTTGCCGGAGAGCCGAAATCACCATCAAAAACTGGATCGCCATTTTTTGATATGCGCACGCGGAAGGTTTCGGTGGCCGAATTGCGGCAAATTGTCCCGGAAACACGAATTATAATAGTACTTGCCGTAGATAAATTCACTTGTTTTGAGAACATAGTAGCCGCTAACGAAATTGTAGCATCAGTAAACATGTCAGTGGTCACTATAGCTCCGGGGACAAATACCGCACTTGCTCTACCGCCAATTATTTTTCCTGTTTTTGTTCCTTGGTACTGATAACTTAGAGAGATATTTGCCGTACTTTCCGTTGAAACGCTTACGAAATAGGAAAAGTCTAGTGGTACTCCGGATGGATCAGAAAACGTTTCGTCCAGGCGGAACTGTGATACTGGAGATTTCGAGCTGGATCCAAATCCGAGATCTAAACGAAAAGCTTTTACTGTGTTTTTCTCCACCATAAATCTCCCAGTAAAAGAACAAAGCAGTACCCCGGTCGATGAATATGAAAGGTATAACGCCAAGCCAGGAATTGAACTCCATTGCGTCGTCACTGCTGTCAAGAAAGCTACTTGAGTTGCTTTGGCATTACCCCAAGATGTGGTAGGTATAAATGAAAAAGCAACAAGTGATGAGGTGTTGGCTTTGGAACTCTGAGCATCAGTTGTCGACAGGGATGCTAGGTGTAAAGCGTATCTCCCATCAACTGGAATGCCTTGGAATTGCAAGATAGATACTCCTCTTCCAACACTACTCGCTTTGTTCGCTTGTTCGGTTGTAAGTGTGGCAGAAATTAGGGCATCGGGTGTAACAAATGGTGACCATTTCGTCATTTCGCCAACAATAGCAGACACCGAGGCTAGTGTAGGTATCGATCCATCCCGACTGAAGTACACTGCGGAGGACTCAAACTTCATTGAGAGTCCATAAATCTTCAAAACGTGAAAGCCGGGCGTAATTTTCATGTCCACTTGAGTAGTTTTAGAAAGAACGCTTTTCCAGTAGCCCGTTTTTCCCATTAAATCTTGTATAATCACTCCATCGAGGACAACCACAGCACCATTACCAAGTCGAAAAGGTAACCCCAAATACCACGACCAGTTTACAGTGACAGGGTTAGGTTCCACAAACTCCACTTGCAACAAAAATCCTACATTAGAGGGAAGGAAAAAGTTGATTAACTTTAGTTGGACTACATCTTGCAGACCTATGATTTCACCAGTATCTCACATCTAATTTCGAGGAGACCATATTCGTTGTCGTGAGAGGTTAGGAAGAAGTTCGGTGCATTCTGACTCGAATCCCAAGCGCGTAAGCACTCGATCTATCACAAAAATCCTACATTAGAGAACTGTAGTTGCTTGGAGTTATTTTGGTCTGGAGCTAATTGGAGATGCTCCAAGTGGCGACTCCAACTCCATAAAAGTTGAACTGTAGCTGGCTGGAGCATGGGCAGGAGTAAAATTGAATAACCACGGTACTCCTCACTAAATCTTAGAGGTGACACTTTTTGCAATGCGTTTGCGGAGTGCAGAATCCAAAAAAAAAAACAGCAGCGCGCTTCAATACATAAGATCATAGAGGTTTCTGACGTTTTGCTCCATGGAGCAAATCGCTCTCTGATATACTCCATGGAGCTTCGCTTTTGGAGCTAAGGGTTACGATCTACAGTTTCTGACGCCTTAAGTACGTAAAATAGCTCCATAACCCCAAAATAGCTCCAGCAACTACAGTTCTCTATTGGTATCAACCTGCCTGTACCTGCCGCAAATATCATTCTGGGTGTTTAGTAAAGGTCCCAAGGCTGACAACTCCCGCTCACAGAAACCATCACTTTCGATAGGCGCAGCAGCAGCATCGAAATCTTTTAGAAATATAGCTCCTTGCCCAGCTTTGTACGATGTGGCTGAAATAGACTTCGACGCATAGGACATTTTCGCATAGGGTCCCAAAGAAGCTTACGATAAGGCGTCAGAATCAATGTGTTTTCCTAACAGCAAATGTGTGCGTCAACTTACCTAGCGAATTGAGCCTCGATTCTAGTACATTCTCGGTGTAGTATCTAGGATCCTGCCTAACGGAGCGCGAATCAAACTCACTCACGAACAACTAGTTAATGTTAAGGGAAATCTTGGACTGAGTACGCACTCCGCGTGCGGACTCCCTACGCCTTTCTACCATCACTCTGCTAGACTAGTTTCAAAAGGCGTCTTCAACTTCACTGATTGTGACAAAAGGTGATGCGGTTTCCAACACGCCCTCCTCCGAAGTGAAACTCGTCACTGAGGTAGATGCTGCTTAGTCAAACCGATCATCGCGCTTAATGTCTCGAGCCGATCGCCGACCAGTGGCTTCGTCATAAGATCTGAAGGATTCACATCAGTTTTAACCTTCCATAAGTCCACGGTCTTCCTTGCCACTCGGTCACGCACATAGTGCCAACGGAGCTCGATGTGTCGCGTTCTGCGACTGTAGGTTGGGTTGGTAGCCATTACATAGGCTGCCTGGTTGTCAATACCCATTCGCACTTTAGTCACCAAGTCTGGGAACACTTGGGTCAGTATGTTACGTAGCCCTTGGCCTTCCATGTAGGCCTCGCATGCCGCAACATACTCCGCCTCAGCGGTTGATTGCGCCACAATTGTTTGGCGTCTTGACGCCCAGGAAACTGCGCCACCAGCCATGCAATGAACAAAACCTGTAATGCTCTTGCGTGTGTCCGGATCATTGCCCCAATCAGAGTCACAATATCCATCGATAATCAACTCAGGCTTCTTTTCTGTAGGCTTCTCACGGGTGTACACAATTCCTTGCGTTTTGGTTCCAACTAGATATCTCAGCACCCTCTTGGCCGCGCCAATGTGTTGCTGTGTTGGATTTTGGACGTACCGACTGAGCTGTCCAACGGAGAACGCAAGGTCCGGCCGTGTACAGGTCGTCAAGTACATGAGGGATCCGACCAGTTCTCGATACGGAAACTTCTTGCCGTTCGCCGGTTGTTCCTTTCGTCGATCCACCTCGTTATCCTTCACCGTCAGACGCATATTCGTCTCCATAGGTATTCTACTTGGGTGAGCGTCCGCGAAATTGAACCGCTCGATAATGTCTTCGCAGTACTTTGTCTGATGAATCTTAATCGAATCTGCATTTTGCTCCACTTGCACGCCGAGGTATGTGTTGAGAAGACCTTGGTCCTTAAGACCATAGTCGCTGTCTAACTTCTCAAACATCCTCTTCTTGAACTCAGCGTTGTTCGTCGCGCACAAAATATCATCAACGTACAGAAGTACGATAGCGAATTCGCCATCTCGATCGTAGAAATAAAGGCATGGCTCGGTCTCACACTGTTTAAAACCATACTTCAGAAACCAGCGATTCACCTCACTGTTTCACTCTCTGCCAGACTGACGTAGACCGTACAAAGCTTTCTCGATGATATATATCATTCCATCATCATCACACGGATAACCTTCCACCTCTTCCAAGTACTGCTTGATACCTAACGCAGCATTTAGATAGGCCGTGTTAATGTCTCCTTGGTAGATTGTCAGGTTCAGGAGGATGCAAACTGCGACAAACGCTCTGAATGTCGCCATGCGTGCCACTGGAGAAAATGTGTCCGTGTAATCAATGCCAAAACGCTGTTTGTCACCACGAGCGACAACGCGTGGGCGGTATCTGACAATATATCCAAGATGATCTGTCTTCACATCAAAGACCCACATCGTCTTGATGGTCTGCTGTCCGCAAGGTAATTCCGACCTTGGAATTTGCCTCAGTACACCTTTATCCTTCAATGCAGCCATCTCTGCGTCCATAGCTTCACGCCAAAAACTAGCCTGTTTGGAACGCATTGC
Source organism: Phytophthora capsici (assembly GCA_030324255.1). Taxonomy (NCBI): domain Eukaryota; phylum Oomycota; class Peronosporomycetes; order Peronosporales; family Peronosporaceae; genus Phytophthora; species Phytophthora capsici. The sequence continues at coordinate 549,139 of CM059345.1, forward strand.
TTGTCTGTAGCTCTTTGGTATCTTAATGTCGCTTGCACGTAATCCACCCTTACTGCGGCGATCTGCATGCAGTGCCTTGAACGCTGAGTACACGTCGTAGTCCTCAAGCCGCTCAAGCTTACTCGGAACTTCACGAAGTCCTGGGCGCCGCGTTGCTGCTGCGAGCTTGACTCCCACCTTTGCACGCTTTTTATCACTCGTTCGACGAACCTCCTCATCTCTGGGATGCACCTTTCCAATAAGCATCTGCGACGGAATTGCCAATACATCGTTTCTCACTGGCTCTGGTTGTTCAACACCGCCATCACTTGCACCACTATCATACTGAGCTTCATGAGCGTCACTGGGGTCAAACAAATAATCGTAATCATTGTCATCGTCTAGGTCACTCTCGGTTTCTTCAGAAATGGAACCTAAATCAGATCCATGGCTGGATGATGCTCCTCAGTTGCCCCACTAATGTCGTCCTGTTCGTCATCTTCAACGTCATGTTCATCATCTTCAATGTCAGGTTCATCATCTTCAATGTCAGGGTCATCATTCGAGTCCTCATCAACGTCACTCTCGGCTTGTACTTCGATGCTAACTACATCGCCATCATCACTAACAGCGTCTGCATTCACGCCCTCCTGCGTTTCATACGCATCATAATCAGGCAGTGAGCTGTTTCGCAGAATATCTTCCCACAATTGCTGCTCGTGGACTGCTAAATCGCTGCTAGAACTGCCCCCTTCTACATTGGGTAGGGCGCTGCCGCGCACCATATCGTTCCACAACACTTGTTCAGCCTCGTCGAGATCGTCTGCACTTGCAGCACTCTGCATTTCGACATCACTGTTGTCTTGCACCGAATTGGCATCACCCTCAGCACGTTGAGATTCTACGCTTTCAGTTTCTGCGTCGTCGAAATCCCCGTCACGAACGTACGCATCAAATGTTTGCAGCCATTTGTTCACCTTCGTCTTGAACTCGCTACCATAGCGGTCCTTGAACATAATTGACTCGTTCACCTTCACATCAGCCACGAAGCCCTTCTGGTGCTCGGTAGGAAAATATACCTGGCAACCCACGATGTCTTCTTGGTAGCCGATGAGAAAACCCACTCAGCAGTTCACTTCCAGTTTCTTGCGCTTGGCCAGTGGCGTGTGACAGTACACTAACGATCCGAACGTACGGATGTGGTGAATATCTGGCTTTGCACCATACATCATCTCGTAAGGTGTACGCCCTGCGCCCTTGCAAAATACTCTGTTCTTGATGTAAACGGCTGTCTGCAATGCATGCATCCAAAATGATCTCGGCAAACCCGATTCATGCATCATTGTCTTCACCATACCAATCAAAGTTTGGTGTGTCCTCTCCACGAGATTCAGCTGAGACGACTTAGGACCAACTTTTGTGTGGACAATGCCTTTCTTGGCATACCAACGCTCGATGCTGTTGTTGCAGAACTCTGCTCCTTTGTCTGTAAGCACTTGCTTCACCGGTCCGATTGTCTCTTCTTGCTCATCACTTGGCTGTTCCTCAGAATCCCAACGGCGAGTTACCACTGTGTCAACTCTGCGACCGTGTTGCCGTTCAGCCCAAGCAATATACTGCTTCATGTACCCGTTCACCTCGTCTTCAGACTTGGATTTCAACAGATACGTCGTCACAAAACGCGAAAATCCATCCATCACGACTAGTACAGCACTGTATCGCGTGCCATTGTGTAGTCCAGGGATCAATAAGTCAGCGAAAATCATATCATTCACTCTCGCGATGTTGCGTTCGAGACTCTTCCTGTATGTCTTGCGTCTCTGCTTGCCGAAATGGCAGTCTGCACAATCCATCTTTCCACGCTTCTTCAGCATGATGCCCTTCGCCATGCCACGATCGACCATCAGACGAATATATTCTGGGCAGGTGTGTCCCAATCGCGCGTGCCAAACGTCGATGTCTTCAACTCCGTCTGTCACCGCGAAATTTGCCACCACTTGTTTCTTCACAACAGTAGCCTTTTTGGTACCCGTAACGCCGCCAACATTGTGCGCGTTGAAGGCCCACAGCCGATGTTCAAGTACTGCTCGCAGTACTTCAGCACCATCAAAACTCATTCCAAACAACAAGGATTCCTGATCCCACGACATCTTGAAGCCGTGCTCCAGTGCTTGCCCTGGTAGAACAGGTTACATCCAGCTTTGGGTACATAGAGTACGTCTTCGAGATATACGAAAACCATCTCTTCATCTATCACAGTAGCGAGTACAACAGTACCAAAACCTTCAGCCTTGGCGTCAACACCGTCTGCGAATCCTGAAATATTTGGATTCCAGTCGCTGTCTTCCATGTTGTTCAGCACCGTAAAGTATTCCTTGCATGCCGTGATGTGCACGTTAGTTCCGCTGTCGAAATACCAACGGCTTGCGTCGTAATCCTTTGCGACTTTCTTGACCACTTCGCTCACAACCACGTCACGCTTGTGTACGCAGCCTGAGTCATCGTCAATTTGTTCGGAAGCGATCTTCTTCGTGGGTTTCCCCCCCGAGCGTGCCATCTTCGCGCTTGCCTTCTTCTCCGCACGAGGTTTCTCCTCCAGTTCGGGGCAATCGCTCTTGTAGTGACCTTTCTCGCCACAATTAAAGCACTTGATGTTTGTCTTCGACGTCTTCTTCTTTGATCCATCGCCAGAAGACTTGCTCTTTGAGCCACTCTTCAGGTCTGAAGCGTTTCCTTGCTTCATCTTGCCTTGGTTGTTGCCGAAGGCGTTCTTCTCCCAGTCCTTGCTGCGCGCCTCAGCCGTGAGGACCAGTTCTCGCACAAGGGTTGGCGTGTATTTGCTCATATTAGAGCTAAATAGCACTTTCCTACGAAGTTCATTGTAGCACACTTGCTGTGGCAGGCTGCGCAACAACAAATCCACCATCTGTAGATCGCTCAACGGAGATCCAAGTTCCTTCAGTTCATTCTGGATCCGAAACATCGTGTACAGGTGCCCCCGTACGTCCCCGTTAGCCCGAAGATGAGTCCTGTGTAGCTCGCCTTGTAGACGGTACACTTTCTGCGCCTTGGTGGCATCATTCTTCTTGCCTTCGTAGATGTTGGAGAGCTCGCTCCACATTTCTGTTCCCGAGTCTATGTCGATCAGTAGCTGCGAGAGTCTCTTTGTCAGAGAACCCATGATTAGCGACTGTATCTTTGCTTGCTTCTTGGTGAAGTCGTCCTTCTCCTCAGTACTCCAATTCGCTTGTTCCTTCGTCTTGCCTTCAGCGATATCGAGCAGTAGGCTCTTCTGGAACGCGATCTTCATCATCTTGCGGTAATAAACCCAGTTCTCACCGTCCCAGTTGACTGGATTACCTGAAGAGTTAATCCTGAACTCCTTGGCCAGTTTGCTCTCCTTGCCCTTGCGGCGTTCGCCCTCGGAGTCTGAAGCAGATGACATCTTGTCGTTGTAGAGTAGTTTACTGACCTGTAGCGCAGCGCGTGGTACTTGGGCTCGTAACCCTAACGGAGCGCGAATCAAACTCACTCACGAACAACTAGTTAATGTTAAGGGAAATCTTGGACTGAGTACGCACTCCGCGTGCGGACTCACTACGCCTTTCTACCATCACTCTGCTAGACTAGTTTCAAAAGGCGTCTTCAACTTCACTGATTGTGACAAAAGGTGATGCGGTTTCCAACACTGCCATTTCGTAGGAACAAGTTTTATGTATCAGTCAGTCCATGTTTGGTACGAGAGAAGATAAGTGCATACCGTCCGGTAATTCACGTGTCCCACGAGCACACCAGCACTCGGAGTCACCAAGGTTACTGTTCTGTCGCCATCTAGATTGTCATATACGACTGACGGAAGGACTGCGAGGCAATCACGAGGTAAATCAGACAGAAACCGAGATATGAATGTTATCACACCACTGACATGATATGAGCTCCACGTTCACTTCCGTTGGCCGAGAGGTGGCGAAATTGGTGAAGTTAACTTGTGTGTTTGCTTCAGTTCGGAAAAACAAACTCCAGCTGACAAGAGCCCACGTGACGGTGAAGCGAAGGACCATGGTAGCATCCGGTCACTATCGATATCTCTAAGAAGACCTTTCAGAGCTAGCGAGATATTTTACTGAAAAAGTTAACTCTGATTGGTTGTTTTTACTTCAGTAGTCAGTTAAACTGACTCAGTTTAGACCTGTATCAGAAGGTACTGAAAGAGTTAACTCTTAAGCGGACATGCGTTCTATGTGACACGCCTTTTTTTCTGCTTAACCCTATCGTGGTACGAGGTAGCAAATTGCTACCTCCAACCACTTTGTCGAAAGTTGGTACTCAAAGAGGCCCTAAAAAGAAGCATTCTGCTTCCTTTTTTACTTTTAACCAAATCATTGGCAAGTATAATGAGGCTAGGGGTGAAATGCGAGCGACTAGTGAAATGATAATGAGAATTTTGCCGCAAAACGGACTTTTTCCACCCCTACTAACGTCTTTTTTGCATTGGGATACTAAGTTTGACGATAAATCCGGCGTGCACATCTCGACGTCTATCATTTATCGTGTGGAGGACGGGCGCCCGACGGAGGGATCTACTTAGCAAAAATACAGCCATACATACTGAAACATTGACATATTCATACATCCATTGATCTCGCCGCTATGCGAACAAACTTTCTCAACGGGGAGGATAAACAGCTTATATCCCTCGCCTATGAGTGGGAGGGCGCGGGGAAGCGCATCTCCTGGAAGGACCTCGCGAGCAGAATGCGGAGGAAACGTCACCCTGGTGAACTGGAGCAGAGGCTACGAGCATTGAAACGAACCTACGGGAAGGACATTGCGCGCTTTCCACGGTGTTTACGGCCCAGAGCAGCAATTCAAGATACCCAGCCCGTTAAGCCTTCTACATGTACTCCCCTACTTGCTAGCCAAGCTGAAATGGCCGTCCAAGATGTGGTGAAGTGCAGAACGATCAACTGCCGTTGATTGATCGAAGAAGATCATCATGAAAGATGCTGCGCGATCAGATCAATTCTGAGTCAACCTGAGACTGATTCTGATTGGGTATCAAGTTTTGGGTACCCATCAGGCAATCAAAGGTGAACACTGGAAGAAGGTTGAAATTCAGGAGATGATCAAGAAGGCAGATCGAGATGATGCAGTCATTTGAAGTACGCCGACGTGATCAAGATCATGGAGCAATCATTTCGACACACTTCGTGATCACTAGCGATCAAGATCATGGAGCAATCATTTCGACACACTTCGTGATCACCAGCGATCAAGATCATGGAGCAATCATTTCGGCACACTTCGTGATCACCAGCGATCAAGATCATGGAGCAATCATTTCGGCACACTTCGTGATCACCAGCGATCAAGATTCCTGATCGACACGGAGCAATCATTTCGGCACACCAAAGCGATCACGAATCCTGATCGACATGGAGCAATCATTTCGGTACACCAAAGCGATCACGAATCCTGATCGACACGGAGCAATCATTTCGGCACACCAAAGCGATCACGAATCCTGATCGACACGGGCAATCATTTCGGTACACCAGAGCGATCAAGAATCCTGATCGACATGGTGCGATCATTCGGGTACACTCCAGCGATCAAGAATGCTGATCGACAGGGCGCAATCATTTCGGAACGCTTCACGATCAGCGTCGATCACGATTCACACGTACCGATTAATGGGTACACAGGCCGAAGTTCAAGGTAGCCAGTCAGCTGCGAAAGGGATGGGCAGATGATGGGAGGAAAGGGAATGGATAGGAAAGATTTAAGATGGTCAACAGAGAGAGAAATTTTCCTTGTAGCACGCAAGTGGTCTTCCGAAGAATTCCAAGGCTGGGAAGTATATTGGCCCCCCTTGACGAAGGAACCCAAGACGCTCAAGAAGAATAAACGCACCAACACCTGGAAAGCTTGGCCAGGTCAACGCTTCTCTCTCCACCCCCCTCAACTCCACCGCTAACAGTAGGCGGCCCAAGCATCGACATTGGAAATACATTGGCCCCCTTTGGAACAACACAAGCCCGAAGGACAACCAAGTGTGGTTTAGTGGCTCGCGAAGAAAATCGACGCGAGGGGCACTCACACGTCCTTCGGGCTTGTGTTGTTCCAAAGGGGGCCAATGTATTTCCAATGTCGATGCTTGGTCCGCCTACTGTTAGCGGTGGAGTTGAGGGGGGTGGAGAGAGAAGCGTTGACCTGGCCAAGCTTCCCAGGTGTTAATGCGGTTATTCTTCTTGAGCGTCTTGGGGTCCTTCGTCAAGGGGGGCCAATGTACTTCCCGGCCTTGGAATTCTGCGGAACACCACTTGTGTGCTACAAGGAAAATCTCTCTCTGTTGACCATCTTAAATCTTTCCTATCCATTCCCTTTCCTCCCATCATCTGCCCATCCCCTTCGCAGTTGACTGGCTACCTTGAACTTCGGCCTGTGTACCCATTAATCGGTACATGTGAATCGTGATCGACGCTGATCGTGAAGCGTTCCGAAATGATTGCGCCCTGTCGATCAGCATTCTTGATCGCTGGAGTGTACCCGAATGATTGCACCATGTCGATCAGGATTCTTGATCGCTGGAGTGTACCCGAATGATTGCACCATGTCGATCAGGATTCTTGATCGCTGGTGATCACGAAGTGTGCCGAAATGATTGCTCCATGATCTTGATCGCTGGTGATCACGAAGTGTGCCGAAATGATTGCTCCATGATCTTGATCGCTGGTGATCACGAAGTGTGTCGAAATGATTGCTCCATGATCTTGATCGCTAGTGATCACGAAGTGTGTCGAAATGATTGCTCCATGATCTTGATCACGCCGGCGTACTTCAAATGACTGTATCATCTCGATCTGCCTTCTTGATCATCTCCTGAATTTCAACCTTCTTCCAGTATTCACCTTTGATTGCCTGATGGGTACCCAAAACTTGGTACCCAATCAGAGTCAGTCTCAGGTTGACTCAGATCTGATCTGATCGCGCAGCATCTTTCATGCTGATCTTCTTCGATCAATCAACGGCAGTTGATCGTTCTGCACTTCACCACAATCGCCCCCTGTCCAAACCAACGCCATACAGTGGCCGCGGTACGGACAACAGTCACATTTCCCAATCTCTCTCCACCAGCAGAGCTGCATACTCCATGTCTCCTCCACGCCAATCCACGGCATCCGGTAGTCAATCCCCTGGCAGTACAGGTACGTTCCATTTCGATACTTTCTTCTGATTGCTTTGCTGACATTCCAGTCGCTGTATAGGTGCACAGGCTATTCAAGACGCTGCTGCTGACGTCCCTTCCAGTCCGGAACATACTGGTGCGCATCATTTACCCGTTGCAGTCTCCTTCGCCTCGCTAACGCCTCCTCCCTTTGTAGGTCCGGCGATGAGCGGCAGTCAGGGCCGTCAGAGCACTCCTTCATCCACTTCTCATGTCTCCGCGGCCGATGTTTCTGCTTCTGCTGGTCTCTCAGGTGTCGCCGCAGGGCCTTCTGCTGCATCCCCTCGCGCGGCTCCAGTTATCCCTGACCGCGCTGATGCTGCAGGCGCCGCATCTTCCTTCGTCTATTCTGACCAGCTGGCCATTCCCTTAGCCGACGCCAACGTTGCTCCCCTTCCGTTGGACACACCCGTTCTCCGTTCGAGTATCGCTGCTATCGAGATCGCCTTGGAGCGCGAGGGCGCGTTCCAGCAGCTTCGTGAGGACTACGCGAATCTTCGGTGGCAACTTCGGTCAGTTGAGGATCACAGTAGGGACTTGGAGAACCAGATCCGCGAAGCCGTTCAGCTGTCGTCTCCGTTCGTGCAGTTCTGCCAAGAGCGATACGACGCTGTTCGCCATGATCTACGTGAATCCCGGCAACAATTTGATGACGTCGTTAACGCGCTGGCTGGTCATGAAGGCGATCGCGTTAGGATCGCTGACCTCGAAGATCAACTTCAGCGCGTCCAGCAACAGCACAGCGACGTCGTGGCCGATCTGAACTCGACGATCAGCAACCTGACTGATCAGCTGACTGCGGCATTGTTGCGGATACCGGCTGCTTCCCAAAATCTCCAGCGACTGCGCGGTGAAGTTAATTCGTTGACGGCCGTCCGTGCTGATCTGGAACAAGCGTTGGCAGGAGCGATCGCTGCTCGTGATCGGTTTCAAGCTCGGTTAGCTACCGAAATCAACGATCACTTGCGCACTCGGCAAGAATTAACCGACTTGCAGGCTACGAACGGCGCGCTAACCGCCTCTCAAGAGGCATTAGAAACTGCCACAGAGCAGTTGAAGCGTCAGCTCGGTGCTGCGCAACAAAGTCTGGTCCACCTCCGCTCGAGTGCAGACGCCAACTTGAACCTCATTGCATCAGAACGTGATCGGACCCGCGGTGATCGCGATCAAGCCCGGGCTGATCTTCAAGACCGTGAAGCCCAACTCCGACGGCCGCGTAGTGATCGTGATCGCGCGCGCGACGACCTGCAGTCATACCGTATGTTCTTATGCGCCTGATTATCGTCAAGCCGATCGTCACTGACTCGTTGTGGTCTCCTAGGAACACATGTTGACTCTGCCCGTCAGTCAGTGGCTCGTCTCGAGAGGCAAGTGGCTGACCTTCAGGTTTCTGTCGGTGACATTCAGCGTCTGCGGACGGACAACGCCTCCCTACAAGCCGACTTGGATTCTGAGAGGCAACGGCGGTCAGCTGCAGAAGAAGAACGCGATCGTTTGCTGATCGAGCGTGATTCGATCTGCCAGCAGTTGGCTGGTCTCTCCTCCCTCGTCCAACCTCGTCCCTCTGGTAGTGCTGGATCGCCTCGTCGACCTTCAAGACCACCTACGAAACCTGCGCCCACTCCATCACCTGCGCCAACTCCATCGCCAGCGCCAACTCCATCGCCAGCGCCAACTCCATCGCCAGCGCCAACTCCGTCGCCAGCACCAACTCCATCACCTCCGCCGACTCCGTCAAGCAAACGCAGTCGATCCTCTTCCGCAAGTTCTCCACCTCCCCCCAAGAAGCCACGATCTTCACCTGGATCTGGGTCTTCTGCACAACCGATCCAGATCGACTCCGACGACGATGTGGATGGCGAGGGTGATGGAGAGTCGCAGGGCAACAGCGATGGCGATCACGAGGGCAATGGCCACAGTGACGACGGTAGCCAATCTGATCGAGAAAGCTCACAGTCACAGCCAGGCCAAGGAACTGCCCAGTCGAGTGGCGCTCAGCCAGCAGGAGGGGGTCCAAGCTCCCCCGGCTCCAGCCCTAGCAGCTCGTCAGGTGATTCCCATGGCAGTGACGATTCAAGATCAAGTGGCTTCTTGTCCGACGGCGCTCTTGATCGTCTTCCGGCAACCGTGATCAGTCGTGATCAGTGGATCCCAGGCTACGGGCGCCCCCCGGCATTTCGCTGGTAGGGACATTGCACCTTGGCCCGTGGTTGAGACGCGGCTGATCAGCGTGCGATCGTTGACAATTGACGCTCTCTTCCGTGATTGGAGTTGTCCCCAACATTGGCTCTTCCCTCCCCGGCTGCGACGCCCTCCACAGTCGGGATGGCATCCCGAGCTGATCACTGAGGCCAACATACGGGCCCTCTACCGCGCGGAGCCTTGGTCAGCGCTGCCATCACCCGTGATTCCCCATTCCTTCGATCTGACCGGGTGGTTTGGGCAATTCGCCCTGAAATACACCTCATTCGAAGACGACCACGTTCAGACGCTATGGGAGTCGACGCACCACTTCACCCTCACGGCGGAGATGCGGCGGTCAAGCCCATATCTCGATCGGTTCAACCGTGAACGGAAGCAAAGGCGCTCGAGGGCCGGCGCAAGATGGAAGAAGATTCTGGAGTTCATCCTCCACGGGATGATCCAAGGTCACTGCGATTTCGATCTTTTCTTAGATCCGTTCCTCCTTCATTTTCCCCGCAAGAATGCGGAAGCCGGCACCTGGTACCCTGGTCTCGGAGCTAATGCAGCTCCTACCGACTTATTGGACGCTCTCACGCTCGCTGATACTTCTGACCCGTGGCGCAATCAATTCAGGGACAATCCTCGGGATCACCCTGGTCTTCAAATCACGCGGCTAGACGGCAAGTTTCGGCTCGCAGCGGCCTCCAGCGACGACGACAGTGATCAGGAGTAGGTCGGGTAGGTTGATCTTCTTGATAGTTATCCTTCGAGCGCCTCCCTCATATACATGTAGGGGCCTTTGGGCCCATCGTCGGGGACAGCCCCTTCGATTTCACGACACTGCTTTTCCACAAATATCCACCACCCATCTGGTATGTGACGTTCCCACATGCCTTTCTTTCCACATTCTCCCTCTCGCAGCATCCCACTACTGCGAAGGGTCTCCTTCGCCTTCTTCGTGCGACTGCATCGCGTTAAAACGATTGCGGTTCGCCCTCTTCCTCTCGAACTCCCGCAGCAAGGCGCCGCAGTTCAAGTCGGCTTCATCCACCCAAGACGGTTCCTCATAACCCTTCCAGTGTACCAAGAACTCGCGGTGCACACGGCCATAACGCGTCCTCCGGCCTGACCTTACATCGGCGATCCGCTCCACCTCGTATTCGTCGTCGTCGAGCGAAGTCTCCCAGCTATCTTCCGGTAAGAGCGCCTCATCGAAGTCGAAGCGATCAGCATCAGGATCAACAAGTCGGGACTTCGGTCGATCAGGGAAATTCCTGATCAGCTTCAGCTTGCTCAAGTGTACGATCGGGAAGACGTTATAATCCGACCCAGCGATCTCCAGGCGGGCAGCGTGGTTGCCGATCAGCTCAGCGACGCGGAACGGCCCATGCCACATATGCGCCAGCTTCTTTGCGTAACCGGTCTTCACGCGATCAAGATACAGCCATACCTGCGATCCAGTTTCGATCATGTGTGGACGCACTTCTTCATTGTGGCGATCAGCTCTGTTCCGGATAGCGTCGCGGAGACGCTCGTTCACGTGCTCACGTGCTCGCTGGTAATGCTCCTGGATGTGATTCCTCCAGCGGCGAGCATCTCGATCACGGTGACCGGTGACGGCGATCGGCAATGAGGCTTCCAACGTTGACCGGGGATCCCAGCCGTGCGCCAGATAAAACGGGGTGTCACCACGTGTGCGATCATGAGCCGTATTGAGCGCGAATGTGAGCCGTTCGGCGTATTCATCCCAGTCCCGTTGATCAACATCGGCAACGTACATCTTCAGTGAGCGTGTCAGCGTCTGCACCATTCTCTCCGCGGAACCGTTACTCTGCGGCCGGTATGCCATAGTAGGGCTTTGTTTTTGCCTTACAATCTGGTTGAATGCCCGGAAGAAGTCAGCCATGAAGCCTGGTTCCCGATCATGCCGAATCACCTCGCTGGCGCCGAACCTCCGGAAGACATACTCTTCGTAGTTCTCGGCGATCGTCTGGGCGGTTCTGGAGTTGCTTGCCTTCGCGATCACGTATCCCGTGAACAGGTCGATCCAGATCAGCAATTCCGTGTTCCCCTTGAACGACTTCGGCAACGACGGAATGTGATCCATCGCGATCACCTGGAAAGGGTACGTAGCTTGTATGTTTCCTGGTGATTCACCTTGCGCCAGCGGCCTTCCTTTTCCGGTCTCACAATCAACACACTCACCGACATATTTCTGCACGCTCTTGAACAGGCCTCGCCAGTGGAAGTGTTTCCTGATCCGCTCGTACGTCCTTCCGATTCCCTGGTGTCCTCCTTCTAGGCTGACGTGATAGTGATGCCGAGTACCACGATGCCCCTACGGCAGGGCATCCGGGTCGTGAGAAGACATACACTCTTCTCACGCGTGACTTCTACAGGCACCACCAGTACAAGTGGGTACGCAAGTACGTTCGTGCTTGCGAGGTTTGCCAACGCGTGAAGCCTGCGCCGTTTACGCAGGCTCCTCTTCAATCACTTCCGACTCCGTCGGAGTGTTGGCAGTCCATGTCCATGGACTTTGTCTTCGGTCTTCCGCCCGACAACAAGCGGAAGACAGGCATCGTTGTCTTTGTGGACCGATTCGGCAAGATGGTCCATCTTGCTGCCGCCCCGGCTACTGTTACAGCCGCGCAGACTGCGCGACTGTTTGTTGACCTGGTGTTCAAACACCATGGCATGCCGCTCGACATTGTGTCGGACCGTGATCCACGCTTCACAGCGCGGTTCTAGCAAGAAGTGTTTACACTTCTTGGATCGCAGTTGTCAATGTCGACTGCGGATCATCCGCGGACGGACGGCCAGACTGAACGCGTCAACCGAGTACTGGTTGAAGCGCTGAAGAGCTACGCACACTCGTTCCCGCATTGGAGCGAGTGTTTACCGATGGCAGAGTTTGCCATCAACAACTCGGTGCATGCCTAGACAGGGCATACACTGTTCTACGTGAATGCCATGCGACATCCACGTTTGCCGAGCATGCTCGGCGGGGTAGCTTCCTCCTTAAGTGGGGAGGATCTACGGTTGCGTCTGAACAACCGCAGAGGACAGCTGATGACGTACTATCAGCTGAGGTGACGCGAGCTGCGTCTCGTTCGAGCAAGAACGAGCGCGAGATGTCTGTGCCGGGCACAGACATAGAGGATGATAGCGACCAGGCAGGGCCTGCTGCGGATGAAGGCGACGAGCTGAAAGGGTTCAGCTCGAATGGGCTAGACTTTGTCCAGCGAAGACAAGCCGTAATACGGTTTGTGCAAGATGCTATCGCAGCTTCTGTCGATCGACAGAAGCTGAACGCAGACAATGTTGGTAGGGGCAACATTAATGAATTCAAAAAGGGTTCATTGGTTTTGTTAGCTACACTAACCTACCTAAACATGCAGTGTCTGATATTGGAGCAAGCTTGCTTGCTCCAAGGTTAATCGGGCCGTTCACAGTACTTGAACGGCATGGCAACGCGTACCGGCTGGACATACCTTCCAGCATGAGACTCCATCCGACGTTCTACGTCGGGCGGTTGAAGCCGTACGTGCAGCACGAGTCATCTACGGGTGATGACTCGCCTGAGAGGCCTGGAAGGCCTTCTCGAGATCGCTCACGCGAGCGATCAGAGCGTTCAATCTCGTCCCGAGACCGGACGAGATGTTCGAGGCAGTCTGCGCGGCCTGGGCAGCATCAGCACGGAGGACTCGAACCTCCTGCTTCAGAGCAGCCATCTCAGCGCTCTGCGACTGCTCGCGCGCCGCAACACGATCGTGCAGGGCACGATCGCCATGGTCATAGCGTTGACCATACTGAGGGAGTGTTTCCGCCCCCTCCGCCGCCGTTGCGAGACGCGACTGGGTCGATCCGCTGGATAGTTGAGCGGATCGTGGCTCATAAGAGAACGAACTCTTAAGAGGTTCGTTTTCGTATTCGTTGGAGAGGATTTCCTCCCCATCGAGACACATGGGAGCCACGGAACGTCCTGATGGAGGACGTTCCGGAAATGGTGAAGGCGTACGAAGCCCACCATAACTTGCAGGCCTAAGGTTTGCACGAGGGGTGCTGCGGTCACCCACAGCACTCGGAGCTTCACGTGACTCAAGACGATCACAGAGCTCCTAGATGTGATAGGGTACACGGGTCGTCGTGTACCCCAGTATATCACGGTCGGAGACGCGTGTTGCCAAAGGTGGGCAACACGGACAGGGTGTGCCGAAGGGAACGGCGCACATGATCCCCGCTTCCATGCTTGCTTCATGAAGTTTTCAACAAAGGCGTTCCACGAGTGACAAAGTGCCTGTCACTCTGGCACTTTGCTCTTGTCTTCTTCGCGCCGAAATGTCGGAGCTCCTGGAAGAGCCCGATGTAGTAGTCGCGTCTTTGAGTCGGGGACTCAAAGACAATGCCAACAGCGACTTCGCCGTCAGTGATACTGTTGTCGTGGTACAACAGTATCGGGTTCGGTGGTGAACTAGCACCGAACCGGTCATGGATCTCTGCCTCGGTAGGCATCCATGCAGCGCGCACAGGTGGTGGGTCAGTGCGCTGAGCGATGAGCGATGAGCGCCCTCGACATGGGGGACGCTAAGTCATCGTTGCGCGAACGCTTCGTCCTGGAAGCGCCCGAGGCCTCTTCGCGGGGGCGTCGAGACCCCTTGGGTGGGTCGAGCGTGTCTTCGGACGAAGACACGTGGGCGGGACCCTCTTCATGGAGCTCCCCATCTTCAGAATCCTCGTAGTCGAGAGGATACTCGTCGGAGTCGGCAGCGAAGTCGGACTTCTTCGCTGCATGCTTCTCCTTGAGGAGAGCATGGTACTCGGAGACAGAGAGTTTACTCTCTGTCGAACGACTAGAAGCAGCAGTGCTAGTGGGCACTGCCGCTGTTGTGCTTGCTGCAGAAGCAGCATGCGAGGCTTGCGCGTCTGCGGCTGCGGACGTGGGCTTGTGAGTTGGCGAGTTCATTCGGAAATGAATTCGTGTGTTCTTCCTGTAATTTGACGGCCTTGTCAAGTTATGTCGGTTAACGTATCCGGGTGGGTACGTTGAGTCTTAAGGGGGGGATGGTGAAACAGGGTTACACGTACAAGTGGTTACACCACTTGTAACTCTAACAGTTGCGCTAACTGTTAGAGGTTGGAAACGGACCTCAGGCCTTGGTGTGTGGACCACACCAATGGATACATGGGCGGGCCATATCATTGGATGTCTCGCGTGTATTAACGCATGTTATTGGTAGAAACCGAAGCATTTCTACCAATCAGTGCTCTTAAGAGAAATCAGAATTCTGTCAACCACACATTGACAGAACCTTTAGAAACAGATAGCAATCAGATTTAGGAGGTCCATAATTGGCTTGTGCCAAATTCAATAGCAGTTCTCATTTTACGGTATTTGCAGTATAAATATTGTTATATTTGATTTAATTAAATTTACGGACGTAATTTAATTAAATTAAGTCTAATTAATTGCACGCCTCTTCATACGTGTACGCCACCTAATAGGCCTTAGTAGAGCTATTACATCAGACGTTCAGTTGCCGACAGCCTGCGGACTCTTGACGTAATCGGTGCTGGACGATCAACACCCGGCGTGCAGGGTCATAAGACACGTTACACAAGGATTCTTAATGATTATGGCAGCCTTAAGTCTATATTCCGGTTGCTGGACACGGTGTTTCGTTGCTGCGTATTCTTTTGCTCAACGGTTTCACGCAAGTGGCGCATTAATCATTAGATCGATTTTTTTTTTGGTTCGTCTGCCGGTCCGGTCTAGTCAGCGGGTCTAGGTTTTTTTTGTCTATATATTACGGATAAATTCGGACCGAGCATCTGATCCGAAAAATAATCTGTATAATTGACACTCCTAATTACTAGTATTAGACGCAATATTACCAATAAAAATTCCTGGCTTGGAGTTAATTTCGTATGTTTAAAAATTAAAAAAACAGATCGTCATTTCTGTTTTGATGTGCAACCAAGAAAGGCAGGCGAGACCAAGCGCAGCGCGTAGCGCTGCAAGACTAGGGTCAATCTCCCCGGACCAACGAGAACGAGTTAGCATCGACGTGCGAAGCGAAGCCTTCGCACGGTGTGCTAAGTAAGTGACATTAGCCCCCTCAAGTCAGGGTTTGGCAGGTTTAGGGTTCGGGTGTAAGTTGCTGTTGAGTTGCTAAAATGTTGCTGAGAAGTTGCTTTGGTTAGAAGAAATGAAACTGTGCAATAGTCCGGATATCTTGCCATCTGAAAACATTTCGCAAATCGGACACTAAAACAACACGTGGTTCAGATAAAAAGTAGTAACGCCCCCAGTAAGTTTTGTCTTTTATTTTGGTAGGGGTCTAGGAACTGGGTCTCAAGTATGAAAGTAATCTATAAAAAACCTAGACCCGCTACCTAGACCGGACCCGCATACGAACCGAAAAAAATGTATGCCTTCTCTCTTCAAGTTGCGCGGCTACTCGATGGGAGTGAATCCAAGATTGCCGACTTGTTCGTGTCTTTAACTGCCTACACCGACATCACCGCAACTATTTTACAGTCGACCTAAGCTACCGATCGTGTTCTCCAGTTATCTGCTTACCGCCATCTTGGAGCCAACGGCTGAAGTTTTGACTTTTATCCAAGCGTAATGAAATCCCAGTCGTTGGTGTCTGCGTAGTTCTCACGATTGGCTGTGTGGTCTCATAGCGGAACTTCAGTTGACGTGGTCGATTTTTGGTTGCTTAAGATAAAAGTAGATTAACATTTTACAGTAAAAAAAGCATTAGGCAACATGCCACAGCATGATTTAACTGAAATAACTCAACGTGGGAATTGATCGGGTGACTTGTCTAGCCACAGCACGCGCCATGTCTAAGTCAGGGCCTAAAATATTGGCGACATCATAGTATCGTTCGATACTCTCACGAATCCCGCCACTTCCACTAGCCTCACTGATTGATGGCAGCACCCGGGATAGCTTCTGACGCTTCACAGGGTCTTGGAGCACTGGGGTCGTAACATCCGTAGTAGCACTAGGATTTAGTAGCTGCCTTATCAACTCCAAAGCTTCACCTGGATTCGTAATGTTCACTCTGTTGACGAAAGTGTTACTGTTTTCCTTTTCGGCGACCCAGAAGAACCGCCAATCGCCGTTAAAGTCAGTAAGCAGGGCAACCACTGGGTCGGAAGCGATTAGATCTAGAGCAATAAGTTCTGACATCGCCTGGAAGACAGATTGTCTGTCAACCTTTTTCTTCGCTTCAATCAGCATCTTTACTTCAGGCAAGTCATGGACATAATCCGCACTCTCCATGACGATATCACTGAGTATAAGTAGATCAGTGCGACCCCGGAGCTCAATGTTGGAACCCTCGACAGCAACTCGGAGAATATCTACCGTTTTTTCCACACCGAAAACGCAAAGCTTCTTCGCCTGGAGAAACTCGCCAGTATTGTCGTCAACGTACTTGCAATATTCCATTTTCTGTTTCTCCTCGGTGTAATTTATGTCCCAAGTGAATCCCTTGACTTCACGCCACGTTCCAAAATTTTTACGCACAGGCATCATCTTTATCTTAAAGGCTTCCAGAAGTTCATCATACTCGGTTGAGCCCACCTTCGAGTGGACATATGTCTTACGTTTGGTGAGCACGGTTTGCGCGTGAATTTCGTGCACCTCTTGGGCCACTTGATCTATTCTGGAAGTGACGCTCGCCGAGGCAACAACAACCTCCGGAACTACTACAAGCACGTGCACAGGAACTTTTCCGGCTTTAACATCATCTTTCGTGAGTCGTAACCGCACGTCTTCCACCGATAATCAACCAAGTTGAGTGGCGCGCCTACAACGTCCAACGGTGTCAAGCCATCCGTGTCATTAACACCCTTCTTCACGTCTACTTCCGTCAACCACCTGCCGCTTTTTTTTCGCCAGGAAAAGCTGCAGCTCGTCGGCATCACACTGGACCTTGTTCGGCTTCTCCTTGGCGATCGCCTTCTTTAAGTCTCCCACCGTTGCACTATCGTTGATGTCCACAGGGAACGCGCTCCCAACCATACCAACGATCACACATAACAGCTCCATCATTTTCTTTCGAGTCTGGAATGAGTGAAGAATTCCATTCGAACTTAAGCGGATATGATGGCGTGTCACATACTGGTCACCATAATTTATGGTGGTCCACACTGTGTGAGGACTGTCCGTGACACCGAGACGTCGAGAGCGTGTGAAAGTAGTGTGGAAACCTGCGCATTCAACATCATGTACGTGCTGGCTTTGGCCTTCGTGGATGCGTCGACCGTCGTGCAGGTAGTACGCATTCTACTCTTCCTGTTCTTTCGAGTCTGGACTTGGCATTGACACGCTACTACCTCCGGAAGTTCGAGTCCACCACCCCCGAGCTCAAGCGCTATGCACTAGTGACTGGACCCTCTTCTGGGCTCGGAAGGGAGATGTTTTACATGTTATCGTAGCAGAAATACTCCCTAGTGCTGGCCGCACGCACCGAAACGATTTTGGAGCTGATGCGGACGGAGATTGAGCTGGTGAATTGACTGGTAGAAATGCTGGTGTGTGTGCGACGACTGAGCGGATCAATAAACTCATCCAGTTCGTGAAGGACAAGGAATTGGTCATTGACATCCTCCTGAACAACACTGGGGCGTGTCTGACCAAGCACTTCTCTCTGCTGAAAGAGAAGGATTGACGAACTCATCACTCTTGATATACATGTGATGATCAAGCTCGCACATGCTATTGTGCAACAAATGGTAGAACGGAAGATTAGCCGGGTATTGGACATCAGTTCAGTCGCGGGACGTTCGCGGTCCCAACAGCGGCGCTCTACGGTGTAGTAGCATGGCTTTCGTGACGAACTTCGACCAAGCGTTGAACTACGAACCACGTTCTACGGGCGTCACAGTCACTGGTGTGTGTCCAGGGCCGGTGGATACCAACTTTAGTAAGACGGCAGATCTGGACAAGGCGGTGTGCACAACGGTCCCAGGACTCGCGGCGGATGCCTAGGACACGGCCCGAAAACCGTTCCCATATCTACTACATGTACCATGACTGAAACAGCCGCTGTTGCCGCGCCAGCTACACCGGTGGAGACAAACACACGATCTATTTAAACAACCTGAATGACAAGATCAAGACCGACCGCATGAAGGCCACGCTCTACGCGACGCTTTCCCAGCACGGCAAGATCCTGGAGAATATCATGGGCCGTGCGCGGCGGAGGCTTGGGTCATCCCGAGCGCATCTAACGGTAAACGGATCGACGCTGTTTGACAAGCCTGTAGCCATCCACTTCGCCAAGGAGAAGGCCGACGTCATCGTAAGACGTGAAGGCACCTTCGTCCGGCGGAGACGTGAGAGAGCTGTTTATTGGAAGTTCTCTCCAAAATGCTCAGGGTTCCTCAGAAGCAGTCTTGGGCTCCATCAACTTGAAATCTTGCGGAAATACAGCTACACTTTCATCTTCACGTCCGTCCGGCCACTGACATCTCGTCCGCGCTCAATCGCGCATGAAGCTCCTCGTTTTGCTTCGTCAATCCGCTCGGCCTGCATCTACAAGTTAGATCTTACATCATTTCTATTTTCCAAGTGGTGAAACGTACAGGATCTCGAGTTTGTATGCGAGTTCCACCACTAGTGGTAGAATTAAAAAACAAAAATAATGAATTGATCTTTTGGACGTAACAAACCACAACCAGTTTACAAACCTGCAGCCCCAGAAGCCGAGAAGTTAATTCTGTCCCCTTTCTTCGCCGTCCCAGACCTCCAATGGCCAATCTTCTTCCCATTCAGGTAGGTTCCATGGCGACTACTTCGCAAACAGACACAACGCCGTCATAGTACGTGTACACAACAGTTAACAGCAGATAAAATGTACCTATGATTCTCAATCTCTACGACTGATTCGCCTCGGTCGTCGTTCCCCCGCAGTTGGATGCTACAGTGCTGCAAAATATATATAAAACGCTACGTTAGAAATGCTTCTATCGGCCCTAGAAGTTCTAGTAGAACATATGGAACGAATCGTACAAGACCACTGATGAAATGTTTGGGAATGAGAAGGTCGCACCGCTTAGGTACGCGGCCCAGGCGGTGCTTAGAGCGCAGCAGATCGAAGTGCTCTGGGACGTCCGAGTTGTCGTTTTTAGTGAGCAGCACGAGGCGTCCCCAAGGCAGGAGCTTCGCCTCGGGCTCCGTCATGGCGTCGAGTGAGGGGTTCATTGAAAATTCCGGATACTAGATCGTCTTCGCCTTAGCTGGGAATACCAGGTTTTTTTTTGAAACGTTTCATACTGTATGTGACTACATCGTTCATTGATAGACGTTAGCAGAAAACTTGCTTGAATATGAGTGAAAGAAAGCGAGGCAGGAAAGATGCTAGAATTCCTTGATAGAGTTATTGGCAGAAAACTTGTTTATCCTTGTGACAAGTGCTTTTGGAGACCTGGTTCCAAGACCAGAAGCTCAAGGAACCACCTTCGTTGATTCGGCAATTGATACCGTTGGTTTAGCTTCGGCGTGTCTGGTTCAACCTTTGATACTGCTCTCGGCTTTAAGAACAGCTACATGTTCGCACAATATGATGTTAATCAAGCAACCTGGCACGAAACATATTCACCAGGTCGCTGTAACAAAGGAAAAAGCTGTTGTAAAATCTCCAAATTCACGTCCAGGAAGTGGGTGAACCGGTACGTGTTGCGATTCCTAACTGCTCTGTTTGTTGTCCTTATCAACTTCCATACCTTTCAACTATGACAGGTAACTACACGTTGAATAATCTTTGAGCTCGAACTAGAACCTGGTACAAGTCCACAACGAGCGGGTCCGGAAACTCAGCACCATCATTTGGTGGATCTCGGGGAAGCGGATCACCTGGTTCCAAGCCGAGAAGCGTTCGTGCATCGAAATGCACCTCTGTCCTTGGAGGAACAATGGGCACTGGGGGCTCATTCGGATTCTCGAGACGCCGGCGAGCCCGAAGTCTACGTTGACGATAAACACGGTACAGCTTGTACTCCGCTGTTGCTAGACGCCTCGTGACCGCCACGCACAAAATAAAGCACACACTGACTATGGAAGCTCTGATATCGATCTTCTGCCCGCTGTTACGCTTCCTTGATCTCAGTCTGCGCATTTACCAACGAATTGATTGTCGATTGGATCCGTTCAAGCTTTGCTGCTGAGTCCTGGTCCGACGTTTGTCCCCCAGGAGCTGCAGTTTCCAAGTAAACGGTGACTACGTACAATAAACGGCTGTATATTGCTCTCATTGTATATCGCTCTCATTGATTGATTGATAGACCCAACGCACTCCTGAAATGCAACTGTTGTTCCCTTTTCATGCAACATTTTGAATGTCGTACGAATGTCTTCTCAGGTTACGCTTACGCAGTACCGTCAAATTAATCCGTTGGGGCTGTCCATCCCTCATTCTATTCGGTATTCCCAGTATAAACCCGTTTGCCTCGTGTAACTCAAACCACGGAAATACATTACAGTGCCGCCCTTCCGAGACTACGCCCAATAGCACGTTAACGAGCGACAGGTAATTCCAGAAAACAACATGACCCCACTCATGTGCTACCACACATCTGGACGATACTGCTGGACCGACAGACACAAGCGCTTCCCAGACAAGACCAAGTTTACCACCGAGACCACCACCGGCAGAAACCCAAAAAGCATTCAATGCCACCCACGATTAAACTCTCCTAACGGCTTCACCGACATAAACCCAGTCAGCGCACGAAACTACCGCCCATTTCCCAGTGCGTATGATCCAGACGAGGTTGGCGAAGTGATAGTGCTTGAATCAAACCTATTGACCCCGTGAACTTGGTTGCGACCGTAGCCCACATCTTCTCAGCAGACATCGGTGCTGTCAGTCCATTTGCCATCGCTGCGCATTAAGTACACTTATTTCCACAGAGCGCCCAGTGTAGGTCCAGCAACATCCAAGCGAAAAATACAAAGTATTCTATCGCCAGCATATCTCCACTTCGCCCAGTGAGTTATCGATACGAAATCCAGTGTGGTAAAATTCACCGCCAACTTCACTGTCCTAGCGTCGCGTTAGCCACATGACATGGGTTTCGTTGTTTATATCCAACGTCTTCCTTGCCGAAGCGAAACAAAAACCACGCATCGAAACATATCGCGCAACTTAGAGTGCCGCGGCACAGTCTCTTGTTTTCCGAACAACATTACAATCAGCTTCTTCGACAATGCGGGTTTTCATCATCCCTTCGAGTCTCATTAGAATCTTGGTTAGGTTGTTCATCTTCGCCTCCAGTCGTTGCTCCGTTTCTACAAGTCGCTCCTGGGACGTCTCTTGCATATGCAGTAGTCGAAGAAGAAGCTCATTGTCAGGCATAATGAGGTGAGAACTGCTGGATGCAGCAAGTTTTGGGCCGTTGAGACCTACTGCATCCACACTAGGCCCATTCTGAGTCGATGAATCGCTAGCTGCACTTGGATTGGTTGCTGTTTGGTCAGAGCCAACGCTAACAGACGTAGCTGGTGGACGTGAAACTATTGCTTCAATAGACTGGCGATGCCCAAAACTGTTGGTCCGAGAAAAAGCTTTGCTTTGAAGGAGCAATTCCGTCGACGAGGGGGGAACTGTGATAGCACCAGATCGATGACGGCCTAGAGAGTTACGACGATGCTGGAGACCAACGCTAGGAACAACCAACTGGTTCATGAAAGCTCGATTCTGTAAAACCTCCAGGTCATTCCGGAATTTCGCCATTTCGTCATCCTCCAGCATCCCGCTGTTGTCGGTATCGTAGACGTTGATCACGTCGTCAATATCGAGGTGAATTCCTTCTGTAACAGCGTGGAAACGCTCCAATATAGCTTCGATCTCGTTGCGGCAGATCATCCGCTTGCCTTTGAGGTAATCCACGTTGCTCCTCATTGTTTCATGCATGCCGGACTTCATCACCTTCTGAAAGTTGGTACCGATGACTGTGATAGGCGCCAGCACGAGCATTCCAGTGAGGACTGTGCAGCAGCCCACGACCTTACCGAACCACGTTACAGGCGTCATGTCCCCGTAGCCCACAGTGGACATGGTCACGATGTACCACCAGAACGACGTGGCAATGCCTTGATAAGGGTTCGGATCCACACACACAGGCGTCACTTGTACTTACAGACGCCACTGCCGCAGCGGCAGACACGGAATAAGCGACTTCTGTGGTGACGACGTCGCCTGAGGAATCGACAGAGCACTTGCCCATCCAACCGCCAGCACGGCAGCCATCGGGAGTAAATTCCGCAAAATAAATAGCCGAAGAGAAGATGATCATGGCGATGGACATGAGGAAGATCAACATGGTGAGCGGCTTGATGCTGATGGAGATAGCCTGCGTGAAGACTTGTATTGCGGACGAGTACCGCGACATTTTCAAAACTCGTGCTACTCGGGTGAGGCGAACAATTCGAATAGCGCCGAAGGATCCAGCATTGCCCACAGCCAAAAGTGACTCCATGTAGAAGGGAAAAACTGCTGCGAAGTCGACCCAATTGGAGAATTCTGCAAGCGAAAAAGGATTCTTTTAGTTCAAACTCAATCACGCAGTCAAAAAATTACTGTACGTACGTCCGAGGAAGCTGATTTTGCTTGGACAAACGAGAAATCGCCTAAGAAGTTGTCGCGTTTGCGTTCTTTTAGCAGCAGTTGCCGAATCGAGGGTTGGAGTTCGGGAGTTGCTTCTTTCCGTTGTCGTCACGATTGTGTCTTCCTCTTGCATTGGGGCCACAGACAACGACCGTCGACTCCGGTGACTTCTTTGACTTCTTTGGCTTCTTTGACTTCGATCGAACGCCTTTGGCCTCGTAAACGACGGGAAATGGCTTTGAACGTTAAATAGCCTCGTGGTGTGCAGTGTGAGCACTCGTAGCCCCAGCATACGTCGCGTGTGATAGTGACCACCAGCCTGTTCATCTCGGGCTTCTTCGTTGCTACGGCTACACCGCCTGTACTCGCAGTAACTGCTGCAGTTGGTGCCTCTGCTAAAATGCTATATGTTAAATAAATAGTAGATTTTTAGCTCTTCAAAGCTGTCAATAGTTTAGGCGAAAAGGCGAAAAGGCGATGGGTTTAGGCGGATCGTCGGCGCCTAAACTTTTCAAAAGGCGAAAAGGCCCGACTTTACCATCCCTGGTACTTTACCATCCCTGCTACAGCATGTCAGTCGAGGTAGACGGCGAAGTGCAACCACAACAATTTGCAACCGAGGTTGTATTTTCCTTACTGACTAGGATTTCATTGGCTAATATTAAGATTTGCACATGGTATCAGCTCTCGTTTAGCCAATACCTATGCATTTGTAGCAGTGCCATTTGCAAAAATAGTTGCACAGGGGGTTTGCCCTTCTATTGCGTTTTGCAACCCGCGGTATACAAAAACGAAGTGTTGCGATTTGCCCGGGTTGCAAAACTTAAGTATCCTACAATAAAAAATCTACTACATGTACATGTACATGTACTTCAATTACTCGTGCAATTTGTACAAAAAGAACGGGAGATGGCTGTCTTGGCGCTGCCTTGGGCAGCCGCCTCCTTCTACTGCAGTTTAACATAAAGAAATACGTGTTAAAGAGCCAGAGATGGCTACTACAAGCCAGTCATCTCGTACTGCTGAGTAATCTGAAATTCACATTAAAAAGCATGAGATGGCTGTCTTGATGTCCTTCAAGACAGTCATCTCCGCTTGTAAAATAGTAAATGAACGTGCATTTCTACATATATAGTAGTTCAAAGTAGAGTATTAATATGTATGGTACGATAAAGGACACTTAACCCCTTAAAAAAAAGTAGATGCTGACGCTCGTAGCGTCAGCAACTACTTCTGTTGTTCTTGTATAGCCATCTAGATTACGTGGGAGTATATAGGAATTGAGGTAGATTAATAGGTAGTGACATTATCGGTGTGGGAGATCTTACGTCCGATTCATAGGGATATTGCGTACTGTTTAACCTTCTAAAATACTTTGTATTGAAGTAACCATCTCCGATGTGATGATGACTATCATGGGGAATATAACTGTGCTACTTCATATAGAGATTTTGTATATAACTGGACTGGTTGGTGGAGAATAACTCCCCTCCAGGACACCAGACTCTCTAATTCATCACTTCCTCTTTTACCAAGTCTACCACACAAGAGTCTTCTCCTTCTACATTCAAGACTTTCTCTTCACTATGGCCTCCTAATTCTCTCTATCTTTGTCCGCACTCCATCCTGTACTTCACTAACAACTCTGCGCAAATCATCCCTTCAACAGGTTATGGACCCCAACGCTTCGCTACGTGGAGTACTTTGGATGACTACGAGGCTGCAATAGGGAGACCACGCGTCCCCTTCTTTCTGCGCCAGCCATGTGCTGTAGCGCTGCATGAGCAGTTGATAGCCATGCTGGGAGGCCAAGATGCCCCCGCGCCAGCCATCGAGCTATTGCTCCGCACGAGACGCATACTTTCCATGCTCACCGGCCATTGCCGAGTTGCGAGGCCATGGTGCCAGTTGTACGCTAGCCATAGTGCTGCAGCGCCACACGTGTACTATTGCTACCGTGTCACGCCGGTTGAAACGCCGTACTAGGAGGCCACTGTGCCCTTGTGCTCTACGTACATGTACATGCATATGATGATGTACAACTACATGTACATGTACATGTACAACTACATGTACATGTACTACATAACTAGGGCGAAGAAGTAAATGCCGCCCTTACGCACCAGCAGCACTGCTGTAGTGCCATGACGCTATATTGGGAGAAAAACACCCCCTATTGCTAGCATATTCGGGCTGTGCATTGATACATACCACTACATGTACAAGCATACTACTACTAGCAGCTAATACGCTGAACTAAAAAGCCGAATGTGCATAATTAAAACCTCGCTTGATGTCAAGCTGCAGCAGTCTACTGAATATGTAGATCTACAGCTACTAGCCGCCGGCTAGTGAGAACAGGCGTCCAATAAAGTTTGGACCTGTAAAACAAAAAAAAACAATATACTGAAGTATTTGAAAAAGAACAATACAAAAAAGGATAAAAAGCAAATGGGTAACTGTGCACTACAGACATGTGTCTGGTACATGTAACAAAGTTGAGAAAAAACGCCCAGAAATGTATGAAACTGGGAGGCAACAATGCCAAAAACTATTCATTGAATTCGCCAAACTTGAACATTCAATGTCCCTGGCAAAAGTTTCAAATATTTTACAACAAAAAATGAAAAGCGTCAAAACTATGACTAAAATACAAGCCTACAAAGGCCTCAGACTACAGAAAGCAAACTATAGTTTTATTGCATCAATTTCATTCTACAATTGATTCGATAGTTAGGGCATCTCCAGCGGTAAGTTCTAACGTGAGTTTTATAGGGGAAAAGAAGGGGCTTTAAGACGTCGGCTTTACATAAGACTTCGCATTTCACCACCTACTTGCAACGGCAAGTTTTATCACGGGTCATACGCAAAGCGTTTCGACCAATCAGTAGCGATCGATCGTTGAGAGAAGCATGGAAGGTCTCCCCGTGTGCCACGGCCTACTGGATGCTGCCACTGGAAGCGACTCTGACGACGAGTTCTTCCGGCTCGCGTATCTGCTCCCAGCCAAGAAGAGAGCAAAGCAGAAGCATGGAGGTTCCAGTGAGGGGAAGCGCGCGGACAGGGCTCGGGGTCGGGAGCGAAACTGGTAGCCGATTGTTTGGCGGACAAACCCACCTACAACGCCGGTAAGTTCATAGCACTCTTGTGGAGCTCTCATCTGTCTGACAGGTTGTATACTCTATTGCAGATGAGTTTAGAAGGCGCTTCCGTATGCGCAAGTCTTTTGAGACTATCGTTGCTGCCCTTGTTGCCGCGAGCACAGAGTACGTGGTGTAGGTAGTTGGGAACGATAGCTGCAACTACTTCCAGCAGAAGCTGGGCTTGCCTGGTTTTCTACCAGAGCAAAACGTGACGTGTGCGCTACGAATGCTAGCTTATGGAGCATGTGCAGACCAGTTAGATGAACTGATTCGCATGGCCGAATCGACTGTGTTGGAGACAATGGCGTGTCCTTCAAAGTCTCCCACGCGCTCAAAAACTCGAACTCTTTTTTGTGGCGATCAGCGTAAACCTCCATTGTGCTCTTCACTTACATGTCTTCGTTCCAACCCGAGCGCTCTCTGCTCTTCAACTTCGAGTACAGACCAGAAAACTTAGTCACCTCAGGCAGAAATTTCTTCCATCTGGCCACGATGGCGCTCTCAGAACGAGAGTCTGCGTCCGCTGGCTTGTGTTCCAACCAATGCGTGTAAATTCTGCTGTAAAAGGTGTTTTTCTTCTCGCACTGGGTCCAGGGACGTCGCCAACCAAGACCTGCACAGCTGTACGATCTCAGCGTCACTCCATTCAGCTCTCTTCCCCATGAGATCTTTGTACTGGTTGTGTTGGAATCTTCGGCGCTCTCGTTGAAGTGTGTGAACCACACAATCCTATAGAACTGAAGTCTTAATTTGAGACCTCGAGGAAGACTTTTGGGACCTGGTGAAGTTATGACTCTCGTTAGGACCTGCCGCTGTGGACATAAGACTCGAGCTAAGTCTCAACTGCGCTACATTTGGCATAAAACTGCCTTTAAGACCTGCCGCTGGAGATGCTCTTACAAATCTATCGCAAGCGCTTGAGAAGTAAAATAAATAAATAAAAAAAAACTTCCAAGCGAGAAATAACTCGATAAGCCTCTAGGGAGTAAAATAACCCCATCGATGAGAGCCAGCACACTAACTGCAAACATGATGCGTACGCTACCGATGACACTGTTAGATGTTATTTATGCTTTAAAAGTTGTAGCCTTTCTTAAAAAAAATACTTGAAATCTTTAAAACGCTCAACACAAAAAAATGAAAACAAAGAATAAGGAAAAGCAAAAAGAAAGTTTAAAGCGTGAAGAAATACCCACATACAAAAGAGCACAAAACTGGCAGTTTGAGAAATAAACAAAGCTAAAGGCTTTCACAAAATATCTAAACATCAATTCGGTGAACAGGTGTATCCTCAAAGGTTCCCTGAGCAGCCAATAATACAGCGAACAGGTTTTGATCCTCAAAATGAAAGGTTTTCCTGAATAGCTACCACGAAAAGCGCACAACAAAAGCTATAATAATTAAACCATATTACGGCGAACAGTTTTCATCCTCTACGGTTTTCCTGAGTAGCCAAAATAACAATAATCAATCAGCACAACCCCTGCCAAAAAGGCAAGAAAATGACATAAAGAGCAATGGAAGTCAAAACAAAAAGATCATCAAAAATCTGCTTCTTGAAAATTCATGTTCGCATAGGACTGTTATACACAGCCACCTGTGGTGCATCAAAAACTATATTCCATCATACACATTCCTCGATGTGGGAGGCTATTGAAGTAACCATCTCCGATGTGATGATGACTATCATGGGGAATATAACTGTGCTACTTCATATAGAGATTTTGTATATAACTGGACTGGTTGGTGGAGAATAACTCCCCTCCAGGACACCAGACTCTCTAATTCATCACTTCCTCTTTTACCAAGTCTACCACACAAGCGTCTTCTCCTTCTACATTCAAGACTTTCTCTTCACTATGGCCTCCTAATTCTCTCTATCTTTGTCCGCACTCCATCCTGTACTTCACTAACAACTCTGCGCAAATCATCCCTTCAACACTTTGTTAATGCCGCTGCCCATGGACACTAAAGCTTTGTAGTGAATATTAGTCTTAGAGCTCATTGTAGATCCACAACTAAAGACAGTCTTCCTGACAGTACTTGGAGTGTGACATTACCTTATTAACCAATCAAATCGTGGTTGTACTTAGTGTTGCACGCTAGGCCGATATTTATACAGGACGTGCTGCTACAGCACTGCTGCATGATGCTGCTAGCTTTTTGCTTTTTCCAGTCTAATCACATACTAAGTGCGATACTTTGGATGTTGTCCGAATGTTGACCCATTTACGTTACGCTCACGCAATTAATCCTGTTTGGGCTGTCCATTACTCATTCTGAGGTATTCCCAGTATAATCAACTTGTCATCTCTTCTTCTCACTACTGATTAATACCATTGGTTAAAAGTCTGATACGCCCGCTTAAATACGAATGAAAAATCTTCCCATTCCAAAATCCGAGATGATAAACATCAAACCAGTTGACACAGTGGGAGACTTGAAGAACACGATCGCGGATTACCAGAAGTTTGACTTCGCGGCTAACAAGCTACAGCTCTTCCCGGCGAAGAAGGAGAAAGGCAATGGCTCGTGGCTGACGTGCAGGAAGGTGTGAGTGACACGAGTGATTTGAAGCTATTGGGCGCTGCGGGAGCGCCGCTCAACTCGGCTGGCTTGTCGGAGAAGGATGTCAAGTTCGAACCCACGCTAGAGGATGTCGAGTCGATGAACACACCTGTTCACGTGCTGGTGGTGGTCCCAAAGATTGATTTAAAGCGGCCAGCAGAAGATGAACCTATTATCCTGAAAAAATTGAAACCAATGGAACTCAAATTGTCAGCCATGGAGTCCAAGACATTGACCGATTTTAAGATCTTGTCTGTGTGTGAGGACGAGTTTCGACTCGGCAATCTGTCTACTATACAAGAGAGCGGCAGCCCAATTGTTAAGACACCTACCTTGCACGCGTTTGGAAGGAATCTGGCGAATTCCCCCCTCACCTTTTCGTTCGGATGGAAGAAGTGGTGTTCTGGAAAGTGGTTAAAAAGTTGCTGTTCGGCAAACGCCCTATTGTGATTGTAGGCTCACCTGGTGTTGGGAAATCCTGCTTTCTTATGCTTATTGCGTTATACCTGGCGTGCATCGAGAAAAGGAGGTGCTTGTCATACATCGCTTAGGAACGGAACATGTAAACGCGGTGTGGTATTTTGATGGCAAAGGGTCCTACACAAGACTATTGGGCTTCTTGCCACAGGATATCATATCCATTCGTGGTCAATTCCAGGACGCTATTGTTCTGGTTGGTGGCTTTAATCAAACAGAAGTGGAGGCCCGAACGAACGAACTCGCCCCCTTTCATTTACTTGCAACGTCGTGCCAGTATGATGTGAAACAGGACGATCGTTCCTGCACTGTGGTTTTGCCAGCGTGGCGCATGGATGACCTGGTGGAATACACGAAGTGAACCAAATGGGCTACCGAAATTGGCCTGCGCAAGTTCATGTACGACAGAACACACCATACGCAAAACTCGCTGCGGAGCAGTACTGCTATAGTGGAGGAAGCATGCGCGAGTTTTGTAAAGAACGGGCATTGCTGGTAACGCGAGTACAGAACGATTGTACCCTTGTTGACAATGCTCAAGCGTTTGAGTTGGTGTACAACTATAATGGAGGAAAAAGCAAGGAGCAAGTTGATCGACTGCGACGTCACTACATCGCTGACATTTCCCAAGAAGTGCATTATTGTAACCACGGGTTCTGGAAACTAGCTGTGGATTCTGGACGTGCAAACCGGAAACCCGTTGTGCTGAAGATGCGAGAAGGGTTTGAATACGAGAAAATTGAGATTCTGACGGGCGGGGCTGTTTCCCATGGCGAGGATGAAACTTCGTGCTTTACTTGCTTGTCCACGCTTGAAAACAACACATAAGTACCCCGACTACCCGTTCTTCCCTTTCATCGACGCAGTGGCCACGTTCCGAAGTGGAAGTGACAAGCCCGATGAAATCTTGGCTTACATTCAGGTGACGATTCGAAGCGAGAAAAATTTCAAGGAAGACAAATTCAGATCGAATTTGGATTCCTCGCATGTAATTGCGAATTGGTCAGGCCATTTCAAGTTTTGATATCTAAACGAGAAGTCCGATAAAAGTTAATTAACTCGTTTTCTTCTTCTGCCACTTGCGTCACTGGTAGGCTCCGACTGTAGCGATCGTCACTACTGCGGGATCAAGTTGGCTAGCTCATTGAAAGCCTCATCAGTGATTTTGTTCAATGCCTCTGCCGTCTCCATAAATGACTTGAAAAGCTCCATTAGCTTCTGCTGAACGTCTTCTCTGTCCTTTTGAATCATAGCTTGTATTTGCCTCCGAACGTTTCGAGGATTGGTTGGATCCGGTACCAAATTGAGGGTCTTCTTTAGGACGTCGCGTTCATACACAAGTGCGTCCACAATTTTCTTCTTGTCTTCATCTTTCTTGGCCTGTTCAGCTGCAGCTTGGGCCTTCACTTTCTTCAGCTCTTCCTCGTGGGCCTTCTTCAATGCTTCAATGTCCTTCAGTGAAGCTTCAACTGCCTTCCGAGAAGCTTCAACGTCCTTCTGCACCTGCTCTAGTTGCTCTGATTTCTTTTGAAGTGATAGAGTAGTCTTTGCGAACCCATTGGCATACTCCATGTTCATTTTCTTGAGCTTCGTGCTTTCCTTCTGAGCCTCTTCGAGTTGCTTCTTCAATGATTGAGTATCCAGACGCAGTCTCCTCTTCCCCGAAGCCTTTGACGGCTGAGGGCCACTACCTCGGGCAGATTGTTGCGTGGCCGGAGTGTTGCTGATCTCACTCCCAGACTGGCTAACTGGCTCGTACTCTGGACTCGACTGTCGACTCAGAGAAGCAAGCCGCAGTTTTTTCGTAGGGCGAGGACGCACTGGTGAAGGTACCACCACGGTGGGGTTTTGGGTGGGCTGGAGCTCCTCGTGGATACGTTTCCGTGTCCGTCCGGCCACTGACATCTCTTCTGCGCTCAATCGCGCATGAAGCTCCTCGTTTTGCTTCGTCAATCCGCTCGGCCTGCATCTACAAGTTAGATCTTACATCATTTCTATTTTCCATGTGGTGAAACGTACAGGATATCGAGTTTATATGCGAGTTCCATCACTAGTGGTAGAATTAAAAAACAAAATTAATGAATTGATCTTTTGGACCTAACAAACCACAACCAGTTTACCAACCTGCAGCCCCAGGAGCCGAGAAGTTAATTCTGTCCCCTTTCTTCGCCATCCCAGACCTCCAATGGCCAATCTTCTTCCCATTCAGGTAGGTTCCATGGCGACTACTTCGCAAACAGACACAACGCCGTCATAGTACGTGTACACAACAGTTAACAGCAGATAAAATGTACCTATGATTCTCAATCTCTACGACTGGTTCGCCTCGGTCGTCGTTCCCCCGCAGTTGGATGCTACAGTGCTGAAAAAAAATATATAAAACTCTACGTTAGAAATGCTTCTATCGGCCCTAGAAGTTCTAGTAGAACATATGGAACGAATCGTACAAGACCACTGATGAAATGTTTGGGAATGAGAAGGTCGCACCGCTTAGGTACGCGGCCCAGGCGGTGCTTAGAGCGCAGCAAATCGAAGTGCTCTGGGACGTCCGAGTTGTCGTTTTTAGTGAGCAGCACGAGGCGTCCCCAAGGCAGGAGCTTCGCCTCGGGCTCCGTCATGGCGTCGAGTGAGGGGTTCATTGAAAATTCCGGATATAATCAACTTGTCATCTCTTCTTCTCACTACTGATTAATACCATTGGTTAAAAGTCTGATACGCCCGCTTAAATACGAATGAAAAATCTTCCCATTCCAAAATCCGAGATGATAAACATCAAACCAGTTGACAGTGTCAATGACACAGTGGGAGACTTGAAGAACACGATCGCGGATTACCAGAAGTTTGACTTCGCGGCTAACAAGCTACAGCTCTTCCCGGCGAAGAAGGAGAAAGGCAATGGCTCGTGGCTGACGTGCAGGAAGGTGTGAGTGACACGAGTGATTTGAAGCTATTGGGCGCTGCGGGAGCGCCGCTCAACTCGGCTGGCTTGTCGGAGAAGGATGTCAAGTTCGAACCCACGCTAGAGGATGTCGAGTCGATGAACACACCTGTTCACGTGCTGGTGGTGGTCCCAAAGATTGATTTAAAGCGGCCAGCAGAAGATGAACCTATTATCCTGAAAAAATTGAAACCAATGGAACTCAAATTGTCAGCCATGGAGTCCAAGACATTGACCGATTTTAAGATCTTGTCTGTGTGTGAGGACGAGTTTCGACTCGGCAATCTGTCTACTATACAAGAGAGCGGCAGCCCAATTGTTAAGACACCTACCTTGCACGCGTTTGGAAGGAATCTGGCGAATTCCCCCCTCACCTTTTCGTTCGGATGGAAGAAGTGGTGTTCTGGAAAGTGGTTAAAAAGTTGCTGTTCGGCAAACGCCCTATTGTGATTGTAGGCTCACCTGGTGTTGGGAAATCCTGCTTTCTTATGCTTATTGCGTTATACCTGGCGTGCATCGAGAAAAGGAGGTGCTTGTCATACATCGCTTAGGAACGGAACATGTAAACGCGGTGTGGTATTTTGATGGCAAAGGGTCCTACACAAGACTATTGGGCTTCTTGCCACAGGATATCATATCCATTCGTGGTCAATTCCAGGACGCTATTGTTCTGGTTGGTGGCTTTAATCAAACAGAAGTGGAGGCCCGAACGAACGAACTCGCCCCCTTTCATTTACTTGCAACGTCGTGCCAGTATGATGTGAAACAGGACGATCGTTCCTGCACTGTGGTTTTGCCAGCGTGGCGCATGGATGACCTGGTGGAATACACGAAGTGAACCAAATGGGCTACCGAAATTGGCCTGCGCAAGTTCATACGACAGAACACACCATACGCAAAACTCGCTGCGGAGCAGTACTGCTATAGTGGAGGAAGCATGCGCGAGTTTTGTAAAGAACGGGCATTGCTGGTAACGCGAGTACAGAACGATTGTACCCTTGTTGACAATGCTCAAGCGTTTGAGTTGGTGTACAACTATAATGGAGGAAAAAGCAAGGAGCAAGTTGATCGACTGCGACGTCACTACATCGCTGACATTTCCCAAGAAGTGCATTATTGTAACCACGGGTTCTGGAAACTAGCTGTGGATTCTGGACGTGCAAACCGGAAACCCGTTGTGCTGAAGATGCGAGAAGGGTTTGAATACGAGAAAATTGAGATTCTGACGGGCGGGGCTGTTTCTCATGGCGAGGATGAAACTTCGTGCTTTACTTGCTTGTCCACGCTTGAAAACAACACATAAGTACCCCGACTACCCGTTCTTCCCTTTCATCGACGCAGTGGCCACGTTCCGAAGTGGAAGTGACAAGCCCGATGAAATCTTGGCTTACATTCAGGTGACGATTCGAAGCGAGAAAAATTTCAAGGAAGACAAATTCAGATCGAATTTGGATTCCTCGCATGTAATTGCGAATTGGTCAGGCCATTTCAAGTTTTGATATCTAAACGAGAAGTCCGATAAAAGTTAATTAACTCGTTTTCTTCTTCTGCCACTTGCGTCACTGGTAGGCTCCGACTGTAGCGATCGTCACTACTGCGGGATCAAGTTGGCTAGCTCATTGAAAGCCTCATCAGCGATTTTGTTCAATGCCTCTGCCGTCTCCATAAATGACTTGAAAAGCTCCATTAGCTTCTGCTGAACGTCTTCTCTGTCCTTTTGAATCATAGCTTGTATTTGCCTCCGAACGTTTCGAGGATTGGTTGGATCCGGTACCAAATTGAGGGTCTTCTTTAGGACGTCGCGTTCATACACAAGTGCGTCCACAATTTTCTTCTTGTCTTCATCTTTCTTGGCCTGTTCAGCTGCAGCTTGGGCCTTCACTTTCTTCAGCTCTTCCTCGTGGGCCTTCTTCAATGCTTCAATGTCCTTCAGTGAAGCTTCAACTGCCTTCCGAGAAGCTTCAACGTCCTTCTGCACCTGCTCTAGTTGCTCTGATTTCTTTTGAAGTGATAGAGTAGTCTTTGCGAACCCATTGGCATACTCCATGTTCATTTTCTTGAGCTTCGTGCTTTCCTTCTGAGCCTCTTCGAGTTGCTTCTTCAATGATTGAGTATCCAGACGCAGTCTCCTCTTCCCCGAAGCCTTTGACGGCTGAGGGCCACTACCTCGGGCAGATTGTTGCGTGGCCGGAGTGTTGCTGATCTCACTCCCAGACTGGCTAACTGGCTCGTACTCTGGACTCGACTGTCGACTCAGAGAAGCAAGCCGCAGTTTTTTCGTAGGGCGAGGACGCACTGGTGAAGGTACCACCACGGTGGGGTTTTGGGTGGGCTGGAGCTCCTCGTGGATACGTTTCCGTGTCCGTCCGGCCACTGACATCTCTTCTGCGCTCAATCGCGCATGAAGCTCCTCGTTTTGCTTCGTCAATCCGCTCGGCCTGCATCTACAAGTTAGATCTTACATCATTTCTATTTTCCATGTGGTGAAACGTACAGGATATCGAGTTTATATGCGAGTTCCATCACTAGTGGTAGAATTAAAAAACAAAATTAATGAATTGATCTTTTGGACCTAACAAACCACAACCAGTTTACCAACCTGCAGCCCCAGGAGCCGAGAAGTTAATTCTGTCCCCTTTCTTCGCCATCCCAGACCTCCAATGGCCAATCTTCTTCCCATTCAGGTAGGTTCCATGGCGACTACTTCGCAAACAGACACAACGCCGTCATAGTACGTGTACACAACAGTTAACAGCAGATAAAATGTACCTATGATTCTCAATCTCTACGACTGGTTCGCCTCGGTCGTCGTTCCCCCGCAGTTGGATGCTACAGTGCTGAAAAAAAATATATAAAACTCTACGTTAGAAATGCTTCTATCGGCCCTAGAAGTTCTAGTAGAACATATGGAACGAATCGTACAAGACCACTGATGAAATGTTTGGGAATGAGAAGGTCGCACCGCTTAGGTACGCGGCCCAGGCGGTGCTTAGAGCGCAGCAAATCGAAGTGCTCTGGGACGTCCGAGTTGTCGTTTTTAGTGAGCAGCACGAGGCGTCCCCAAGGCAGGAGCTTCGCCTCGGGCTCCGTCATGGCGTCGAGTGAGGGGTTCATTGAAAATTCCGGATATAATCAACTTGTCATCTCTTCTTCTCACTACTGATTAATACCATTGGTTAAAAGTCTGATACGCCCGCTTAAATACGAATGAAAAATCTTCCCATTCCAAAATCCGAGATGATAAACATCAAACCAGTTGACAGTGTCAATGACACAGTGGGAGACTTGAAGAACACGATCGCGGATTACCAGAAGTTTGACTTCGCGGCTAACAAGCTACAGCTCTTCCCGGCGAAGAAGGAGAAAGGCAATGGCTCGTGGCTGACGTGCAGGAAGGTGTGAGTGACACGAGTGATTTGAAGCTATTGGGCGCTGCGGGAGCGCCGCTCAACTCGGCTGGCTTGTCGGAGAAGGATGTCAAGTTCGAACCCACGCTAGAGGATGTCGAGTCGATGAACACACCTGTTCACGTGCTGGTGGTGGTCCCAAAGATTGATTTAAAGCGGCCAGCAGAAGATGAACCTATTATCCTGAAAAAATTGAAACCAATGGAACTCAAATTGTCAGCCATGGAGTCCAAGACATTGACCGATTTTAAGATCTTGTCTGTGTGTGAGGACGAGTTTCGACTCGGCAATCTGTCTACTATACAAGAGAGCGGCAGCCCAATTGTTAAGACACCTACCTTGCACGCGTTTGGAAGGAATCTGGCGAATTCCCCCCTCACCTTTTCGTTCGGATGGAAGAAGTGGTGTTCTGGAAAGTGGTTAAAAAGTTGCTGTTCGGCAAACGCCCTATTGTGATTGTAGGCTCACCTGGTGTTGGGAAATCCTGCTTTCTTATGCTTATTGCGTTATACCTGGCGTGCATCGAGAAAAGGAGGTGCTTGTCATACATCGCTTAGGAACGGAACATGTAAACGCGGTGTGGTATTTTGATGGCAAAGGGTCCTACGCAAGACTATTGGGCTTCTTGCCACAGGATATCATATCCATTCGTGGTCAATTCCAGGACGCTATTGTTCTGGTTGATGGCTTTAATCAAACAGAAGTGGAGGCCCGAACGAACGAACTCGCCCCCTTTCATTTACTTGCAACGTCGTGCCAGTATGATGTGAAACAGGACGATCGTTCCTGCACTGTGGTTTTGCCAGCGTGGCGCATGGATGACCTGGTGGAATACACGATGTGAACCAAATGGGCTACCGAAATTGGCCTGCGCAAGTTCATACGACAGAACACACCATACGCAAAACTCGCTGCGGAGCAGTACTGCTATAGTGGAGGAAGCATGCGCGAGTTTTGTAAAGAACGGGCATTGCTGGTAACGCGAGTACAGAACGATTGTACCCTTGTTGACAATGCTCAAGCGTTTTTGAGTTGGTGTACAGCTATAATGGAGGAAAAAACAAGGAGCAAGTTGATCGACTGCGACGTCACTACATCGCTGACATTTCTCAAGAAGTGCATTATTGTAACCACGGGCTCTGGAAACTAGCTGTGGATTCTGGATATGTTCTGATAAAGTTGGGGCGGACTGTTGACACGAAGACGCAGCTCCAGATTTACACATATGCAGAATCTATTGGTGCCGGCTTCCATGGGGTCGCATATGAACTATTGCTTCACAACGCAGTTCATGAAGCATGTGCAAACCGGAAACCCGTTGTGCTGAAGATGCGAGAAGGGTTTGAATACGAGAAAATTGAGATTCTGACGGGCGGGGCTGTTTCCTATGGCGAGAATGAAACTTCGTGCTTTACTTGCTTGTCCACGCTTGAAATTAACACATAAGTACCCCGACAAGACTCTTGAGTACGCAGATGGAGGAGACCTCGAGCAGCATCTACGTTCTAACTCAATCCAGGAGGCCAAAGCTCGGGAGATATTCACTCAAGTGGCACAAAGGAGTCGACCACTTGCACCGAAATCGTGTGGTTCATCGCGATCTCAAATGTGGCAACGTATTCCTGTTCCAATCTGGACGAGTTGTTCTGGGGGATTTCGATACTTCCAAGCAGCTTCCACCAACTTCTCACTCACAAGTACTTGGAACGAAAGACCTCACTTCGACGGTTGTCGGATCACCACTTTATATGAGCCCAGAGATGTTGGAAGGCGAGCCCCATGGCTTTGCTACAGACATTTGGTCGCTTGGCTGTGTCTTGTACGAAATGCTGGCTGGGAAACCAGCTTTTAGCGCCGACGTATCCTGCGATTGTTTATACATGTAGTATCACGCAAGGTCAATATGAGCCTCTGAGTGCTGCAGTTTCTTCAGGAGCAGTTGAATTAAAAGCCAGCATGCTGCAAAAATATCCTGAGAACTGACCGAATATCGCTAAGGTGCTTCAATCGTCTTGGCTTCAGCCTCTTAACTTGGAGGTCAACAAGGAAGAGACTGGGATTGATTGTTCTGCTGGCCACTCGATAGAGAGTCTCCCACCCGTTCCAGTACAGAGTGAAGCGAACACACCAACCGAAAACTCAGACTCGAGTTGAACTGCGAGCCAGATCTTCGCCTGTGTACTCCGCTCCAGCGAGATCAACCAGTACAAATATCCCACCAGGACACTTCGACTTCTCTGCTTCAACACGAGCGTTTAGCTGCCACCACAGCTTCTGCGGCGTCAACTTGACTCTGAAACGTCTGCAGCCGGTCTTCGTCCTCTTTAGGAGGCCGAACACCGGAAAGAACTTGTTTTCCATCGACGATTATGTACATCTGCGACTGGTTCACAATGTACAAGTCGTCACGAGCTTTTCCCAGAGAAACCACTCGAGACTGCGCTAAGACCACTTCCTGTCGAGCTTCTGCCAGTGCTGCAATCGCGATCTCCAGCTCCAACACTGCATGAGACCGACTGCTTTGCTGGTGAAGCTCCGACGTCCCTCTGCACGATGACTCCTCCCTTGCCGAATGATTTCTAGCACAGCTTCAGCAGAGCTACCATACTCAGCTTTCAGAGACTGACTAAGTACTTCACCATTCACTGTTGTAGCAGTCCGAACGTGGATCACTCCATCCGCGTCTTGACGGACAAACCCGGGCTGGTGTTCGTTCAGCAAGTCGAACACTTGACCGTTGTATAGCTCGTAAAAGCGGACTTAGACGAGGAAGTCTCCCCTCGCTCTCTGCAAACAAATCTTGAACCAACCGCTGGCACATACCAAGCTCCGTATCCGAAGATGTGTGCGTCTTCCAACTGCTCGTGTGCCAGCATTCCCGGTCGCCCTCAGCAAATTTCACACCACAAGCCCTAGTCCAGCACTGCTGGACCAGCAGCAGCAGCAGCAGCTCATCACTCACATCACCGAATTTTATCACTAGCCAAGACCACATTTTTCAGCTTGGCACAATGAAAATTACGGATGACGCAGCGACGACAATTGCCTTTCAAATGTTTTTGTATGGCTGATTATTTTCTGTTCGAACCACAAATAAATTAATTGCCATAACTAAAGCTTTATTTGTGGCACGCTTCATTTGACATTAATTAAGAGTATGACAAAAAATGTTTTGCCACTAAAAGTGTATGACTTTCTAGCAACGGGAGTGTGAACCAGCTGTACAACATCGTTTTTTTTTTTACGAAACCTGACCTCGATAAGGTCTCAAGAGAAGATTCCACAGTATGTCATTTAGGGGTGTACGTAAGGAGATCGTCATAAGACTCACACTTTTCGAGCGCAAGTTGCAACGACCGTGGGTGGCCAAATGTCGTGTCCAAGAGATGATCGGCAGCCAGTGTCACTTGCTCCTCGGTCAGTTGCAATTCGTCCTGGATACTCTCGCTCTTTGTTTCTTCCCATCGCGTCCTCTTGGTGATTGGCTTGATCGAATCGCGCCCAAAAGGAAGAAGATTAGACCAGGATCGCTTTGAAGAATCCCGAAGGCATTCGACCAAACTTTGTGACGTAATAATAATCAAAGTCACCATTCTCGTCCAGAGCATGGTCGGTCTCGAACTTACCGTATTTGAGATCTCCTACTTCAGAGTGATCTCCTAATTCAGACGTATTTGAGATCTCCTACTTCAGAGTGATCTCCTAATTCAGACTGCCCTCCAACCAATCACATATCGAGAATGGAACAGCGCACAAGTCTAGATCTCCTAATTCAGAGTACAAAAAACATGCTAAACTGTAACTATCCACCAGCTCATTCCGAGAAATTCGCAATGGCGAGCACTCCCCTCACGCAATGGCGCGCACTCCCCTCACGCTCGGCCAACGGAAAGGGAGAACCCGTATTTCTGGCACTGGCAAGCCTCCCAAGAAGTTCAAGCGCGTTGCCATTTCATACGCCTACAAGCTTTCGGTTGTGATTGGAAGCCGCTACGACGGTTGCTGGAAGAAGTGTCCGTAGTGCGCCATGCTGTGGATACGCGTCACGACATAGAAAACTTCGTAGTTCCCGAAGAAGAACTTGATAAATGTCGTTCTTAAAGGTAACATTCACCGTTTAAATAATAGTGGTTGTCAGAGTTGGATACAAGTAGTAAATCCAAGCGAAGCTGAGCACCCCATTGGCCAATAATCTCCTGGAATGCAAGTGATCTTACCCATGCTTTTTTTCTCCAAGAGATCACTTGGAATCCAAGTAGTGTGTCACACCAATACAACATCAAAACGCCTACCATGAGCGGGAAGACTCAACGCACCAAGAAGAAGCCTATCTTCTGGGACCGTGACGGGGTAAATGAGGGGAAATCATCGCTACAGGTTGTTCTGGATTGGCTCTCAACAGAGACCAACTACAATAAGTGGAGGGGAAGCGACCGCAACAGCGGCAACACCAAAGAGGCGTTGTTAAAGGAAATCGTGTCAGAACTAAGCGCGGTGGGGATTAACCATCGCTCAACTGGCGACGTCCGCGAAAAAATTAACACGATTGAAAAGCAGTTTCGCGAAGCCATCGACTTCCAGGCACAAACCGGCTCTGGCATCACAAGTGAGTCGACTCTGCGAGGTGAAATCCTCAAGCGCTGTCCCTATTTCTACAAACTGGTTGATGTGTTCGAGTCTCGCCCCTCCGTCCGTCCTCGGGTTACTTCAGATGCCATCGATGACGAAGAGAATAACGTCGCACCACCAAGTGTAATTATACAGCGAGGGGAGAAGCGACCACTAGCTCTCGACGAGGATGACAAAGATCCTAAGCAGCAGAAGAAAGACCCCGTTGACAGGCTGCTAGACCAACAGAGTAAGGTGTCTAAGCAGCGAGCAGAGAAGGCTAACCGTATGCTACAAATACAGGAAACGCAACTAGAGCTTCAGCAGCGTGAGGTCAAGTTAAAGGAGGATCAAGCCAACGTCGACTTAGCATTGAAACAAATACAGCTACAGTCTGCTCAGCGCGAGGGTATTGTGCAGCTACTGCTAGCCCGCCAAAAGCTTTTGGATGCAGGTATTTCGTCCGCCGAAGTGGACCGGTTCCTTCCCCTCCCAGCATAATTCAAGCGGCAATTCTGTATGGTAAGTTAAAATCGATTGTTAAACACAAGATCTCGCAAGTACTCACGTCGTTCTGTACCCATGTTGCCATCGTAGGTCAGCGGATCATATTCGTTATCATCTTCTTCTTCACCAGATAGGCTCGGGCTCAATCCATTCAGGTGGAATTGGATCCGCAATAGCCATGTTGTGTAGGATCATACACGTCCGAATCAATTCGATTGCGTCTTTAATTTGTTTTTTGTTACGCATTGCACAGCGTAGTCTTCGTAGCAATGGAAACCGACCCTTAAGCATGCCGATGCAATGCTCCACACGAATACGAATGGTAGCCAAGCACTTGTTGAAAACTGTTTCTTTGATATCCAGTTGACCTCCTTGTGAAGTCTTAAACGCTGGTACCATCACCCGCGACGACTGGTACGCCGAGTCGCCAAGTAAATACTGGTCATCATCAAAATAAGTGTCTTGATTTAATGCAACTTTGCAGTTTCTCCAGACACGATTGTCGTGGCTTGATCCTGGCCATCCTATGTTTTCGTATCGAATACGACACAAGTCGTCGCAGATAACCAGCCCGTTGATAGCGTAAGAGGCCTTTCGGGAAAAGTAGTCTTCTCCATGATCTTGTGGACGACTCAGCAAAGGGAACAGCGTCCCGTCAATCAAACCGATACATTTAGGCAGCGTTGAAACGTTTTTAATTCGCTCAGAAATCTCTCGTCTCTCCTGTGAAGCAGGCCACGTGATCACTTTTGCTTTCAGGCTATTTAACGCACGTATCGTCCTCTTTGCAAGTACGTCTTCAGGTGTATGGCCTCCTACAGACAGGAAATCGGCCCAACAACCTTCACCATCTGCTGACCCCAGTATCTTGAGAAGTCCCAGAAGATGTAGCTCGACACTCATCCGCTGCTGTTTGCCTGGTGTGCTTGTAAATTCTGGATAATCAGCGATGAGGGCACATACCGCCAAAAAGAAAGAACGAGACAATCGGAAGTGGAGCTTAAATTCGCTACCAGGCATGTCTTGCAGGTAATATTGAATTCTGGAAGGTGGACGAAGGACGCGATGACGAGGGATGAGATAGCGTTTTGACTTCAAAACAAAATACAGAGTCATTATCTGATCTTCTTCTTCGTCTGCACTGGAGCTATCGTCGTCGCCGTCCAGCCGCCGGTCTAGCACCATTTTCCAGGCCCTGCGAATGGCACTCAGCACTTTTCGCTTTCGGCTTTGAGTTGGCATCTTGCAGTCTGACGTGAAAGATCGCGCACTGAATCTATCACTTGGAAAACCACTTGGAAAGCGTAGTCAGAGTTGGATACCATTCATTGGGTATAATGTTCTCTTGGAGTCGATACTTGTATCCAACTCTGACAACCACTAATACGTGATAGAGATGCGTCGGTACGTGTACAGATTTTGTGTATTTTGCAACAATACAACTTCAAAAATATTGGGTCTGAAGTAGGAGATCTCAAATACGGTAATAGGCATCGTGTGGTAGTTGCGTAGAGTGTCCATAAAATCAGGCACTCTCGGGTCAGGCTTTAGCGACTGACATCTCCAAATGTACTCTTGACCAAATGTCGACTTCCCACATCCAAACACATTGGTGGAATGACCCATGTTAGACCAAATGTTAGTTTCGCCCGATTGAAATTTCCCCTGTGGAATTAGACGAGGTCCCTCACCGCCTTCTCACAATTGACGAAGAAAAGTCTGCGAGTCGCGTCCGACTCGGCACAGATTGCTCCCCAGGAAGTCTCACGAGTACGTGAACCACATTCTCTCCAAGCAGCACGTCTTCCCCAAACAACGGCGGATCTTTGGCTCTGTTCAACTTCCACGTCGGCCATAACGCCTTCAACTTTGACGTGTCAACACGGTTCAGCAGCAGCTTGTTGACCAGATCTTCGTCATTTGACAACCAGCCTCTGTCTTGGCCAGGAAAAGTTGCAGGTTCTTCGCAGCTACGTTTTTCAGGGTTGGGTCGTCCTTGCTTTGATCCTTGATCACCTTCTGCAACGCGGAAACCGACTCAGTATTGTCACTTTTCACCTCGAACGCAATTCCCGCTATTAATACCCCAAAAATCGCACAGAACAGCTTCACCATCTTTCCTCGAGTCAGCGGATTCTGGAATGAGCTTCACTATCGGAGTGTGTCTCGTCGTTTTACTTCAATCGGAGGTTCAAATTATCTGTAGGAAAACGCACAAATAAATCTCCAAAAACTCTTTTGTGAATTTCTTAGTACATTGCCAAACCCGAAGGATGCTGCCAACCATACGGACTCCATCACCCCACGCAAGTCCTAAGGCTAGGACGTGTACGGCTTCTCCGACGGGGAAGGGAAAAACATTTCTACATTCTCGACAGCAACTGATGACTAGGCCTCCACTCGCAGCAATCTCGGCGGAAGCGCGCGACGCCATGGCGAAACTGAAGAGTAACTTAACCTGAGCACCGAGTCTTGAATTCCTGACTGCAGTCGCAATGATAGGTCCATGCTGTATCATAGGTTGTACTGCACGTTGTCTGGTGTTTTAGCAGAGGTGCGATTCTGGGAAATGGTGTAGAATAAGGTTATTCTGTGACACCGGTTCATCACGCCTTCGTTTCCGCTTAGGTGCGGTTTAAGAAATCTCTTCCTCTCTTCTTCCTCATTCCAGACTCCAGCGGAGTCTCCGCCGCCTCGAGGAAAGATGGTGAAGCTTTCACTACAGTGCGCAGTTGTTGATCAGGCTGGAAGCTCATTTGATGTGGAAATCGACGACAGCGCGAAGGCTAGCAAGTTGAAGAAGGCGATCAAGGAGGAAAACCCAGCGACGATTACTTGCGACGCCAAGGACCTGCAGCCCTTCCTGGCGAAGAAGGGCGGCGCGTGGCTCGATGGGGCTGGCGCGGCAGCTGTGGCGCTCGATGAACGTGGACACCCGCAAGGCTGCGTGCAGATGGATCCCACACTGTGGATCAAGAACCCCAAGCACTTTGGCGATAATTTTCAACCGGGTGAAGGCCAAGTTCACGTGCTGGTGGTGGTTCCGGAGGGGGTAGTTGGTTCAGCGAGCGAGACTTCCAAAATGGATTTTGTAGTCGATAAGGTCAACAAACTATATGAACACTCTGTGCTGTCCAAGCGTACGCGATATGTCCACTCAGAAATGAGTTCAAGTAAGGGAAACAAACTTGTGAAAGAGTTGAAAATTCGTGTGACGCCTGTGGACGCAGTTCCATTCACCGGTGGAAGTTTGACTCCAGTTGAAGAATTTGAGTGGATAAAGGGCCGTACCGAGGAGCAGCAGAGTGGACGTTATCGTGATTACGTGGAAGCCAACATTGGCGATGTGTTGAGGAACAACAAACTTTGCGTGTTTAGTGTGGAAAAAGGTGCAAACATCCTCTCCGTTGAAGTCCCTGGTTGCGATGTTGATCTTGCTGGTCGCACGGATATGATCGTGCTGAGTGCTATAGTCCAAAAGTTTCCGCATTACTTACCCCATTTGCCTGGAGTGAAAATGTTTATCGAAGTGAAAAGGGAGGTGAAATCAGCATCCGAGTTCCAGGCTTTGTCAGAATTGATTGCAATGGATTTCATCGTCGACGAATCAGT
Organism: Phytophthora capsici; assembly: GCA_030324255.1. NCBI lineage: Eukaryota > Oomycota > Peronosporomycetes > Peronosporales > Peronosporaceae > Phytophthora > Phytophthora capsici. The sequence goes on from CM059345.1 coordinate 593,418, forward strand.
GATGGCACTGCTCACGAACTTGACAAACCATTGGGAATTTTTATGGGTCTCCAACAAGAGCTACAACCGTCCCATCATAGCGACTACGACCTTAACCACGCCAGGTGAAGCATTTGAGGTGATTAGGACGCTACTTGCGCAGTCATCAACGGCGGATACCGATATTATGCTTCCATGCTTGGCAGAACCCGTGAAGCGACGGAAGTTAAACCAGATGCTGCCGTTTATTGGCGAAGCTAGTGGAGATGGGATTCGTGACAGTATCGAACGATACTATGACATCGCCAGCTGCTTGGGCCCCGACGTTGACATGGCGCGAGCTGTGGCTAGACAAGTCACTCGATCTATTCCCACGTTTCATTAATGTTTTTTATATCCTGATAAATATGAAGTTATTAATATACTTACCATGGCGAACTCACTCACCTGCACAATACCTTGCTAACAAAGAGCGCATTAATGGCAGCACATAAGCGCTACTATCAGCTCACACGTTCATTTGGATCCAGCAGAGTGAAGTTGCTCAAGACGAACTCCAAGATTAAGACGCTAGTGCTGTGGACGAGCTAGTTGCTCATGCTTCTTGATAACTTCAATTTAATAAAAGGTCGTTTGCATTCTGTGTTGTATCATGTTGAATGTCTATCGGTGTGTTTCGGTGTGGAATCTGCGCGTAAAAACACTTAAGTCCAAAGGTTCATATACATATTTAGAGAATTTGCTGAGTCAGTGGCTCCAAATCCCACATGAAGGTTGGAATTGACAAACTCCCGCCAACTACGCACTCGTGCAGGTGCTCATGTCGACGGTGGCGCGTCTGCGCAAAGTCGAGATGAAGCTGGGCGACCTGGAGCTGGCGCTCGAAGACGAGCAGGAGGAGGTCGAGTCCTACAGCGACGACTGCCACGAACACATTGAAGACATCGACGAGTTCGTGCGCGAGCTTCACGCCGGCAATGTCAATACAGTCAGCAACGTCGCAGCCGCGTTGGCCGAGATGACTGAGGAGCGTCAGGAGGAGCAAACTCTGCTCTGAGATGGTAACGCTGATTTGCGGTTGACTCACAGGAAGGTCGGAAGATGATCTTCAAGTTCAGGGTGGGGTCTCCAAGAGACCATCAGAGTGCACTTGTCAATTAACTGAGATGCTATCTAAAAGTTTTTGCTGATGTAACGCCTACTAGCGACTGGTCCGCTCGATCCCTTCTTCAAAGGAATATGACGACCGTCAACCTAATACCTCGGTGCGTTGTTCTGCTCTTGATCCCCATCTACCGTCACTCACCGTTCGACATCTTTGACCTCAAAACGGACGTCCACTCGAATGTAGTTTTTGTGGACGACCAAACGGTGGCGTATCCGGCAGGCCACCACGTCGTTGTCTGCTCTCTCGACGACAAGCTACAGAAATTCATCGCCGCAACCGAAGCCCACGGCGACAGCTCTAGCTCCCAGTCGCCGCTTCCTCGCGATTGCTAAGCGCAGCGAGCGAGCGATGTCACGAAGTTGTGGAGGCGCACTTGTTTCCGCTTGAGTTGTAGTCGTAGGAACTTGACTTGAGTTGTAGCAGGAAAAAATGAGAATGAATTGAGTGTTTTAAGCAAAGAGGAGGAAAGCCTCTGTTCTGTAGCTAAACCTCAACTATGAATGCAACTTCAAGCACATCATGAACACGATCTACGTCTGGTTGAAGAGTAGAGCGAAATGGGGAGTGAAGGCTTGGAAAAAAGGTTGTGTAAGTTGATGCTGGAGTCAGGAGGGGACATCATCATGACAGTCTCTCCTCCGAAACAAGTCAAGGGTCACAGGAGCGCAATCTACGCGAAGTTGACTTTTGATCTTGTAGAAAATTGGCGATAAGCCCGCTTGCTTGTGTCAACTCTGACTCCGGTTCCCAGCTATCCTTGTTGTCACGACCGTACCAACGGACCTTGTACTGAACAATGCCTTTGAGCACACGGCGATCTAGGATACGCTGCACCTGAAATCCCTCGTGACCATCACGTGTAAGTAGTCGGGGAACATCATTCAGCCGTCGTGGGTTAGCGTCGAACTCGTACGGTCGGAGATAAGAAATATGGAACTCATTGTGCAGCTTGAGGCCGGGTGGGAGCTGAATCTGGTAGGTATCCGGTGTGGTAAGCTTCAACACGGGATATGGGCCGATGTATCGTGGAGCGAGTTTACGCTTGCCGGAAACGCCAAGATGAGGCAAGTCAAGGTGAGTAGTATCAAGAAGAACTTGATCACCGGGAACAAACTTGTAGTCGGGACGATTGCGGTCATGAAAATACTTCATTGATGCCTGGGCCTGCTCAAGTGAATCCTTGCACTGTTGCAAAACAACTTGTTGGTGTTGTACAAATTGCAGAGCTGCTCGTGAACGCCCCGCGGATGAAGGAATGGCCAAATCAGCGACGGAGCGAGGGTTGTACCCGATATCGGCCACAAAAGGCGACATGCCTGTGCTGGAATGGACACGTGCATTGTACGCAAATTCGGCCAGCGAAAGTAAGTCGTCCCAGTTGTCGTGTCGAGGATCCACAAATGCGCGCAGATAGTCCGAAACAAAGTGGTTGGTTTTTTCAGTCTGTCCGTCGGTCTCAGGGCGAAAAGCCGAGCTCAAGCGCAACTGGGTCTGCTGAAATCCCATGAGTTGTGACCAGAATTTGGACGTGAATTTTGTATCACGGTCGGATACAATGCTGACCGGTAATCCGTGGTGTTTCTGGTAATTGTCACGAAAAAGTTGGGCTGCTTGCTGGGCCGTACAGGTAGTAGTAGTAGGAATGAAGTGGGCTCGCTTCGTGAGTCGGTCTACGATGACCATAACAGCATCACACTTCGAACGACGGGCTTTAGGAAGGCCGGTAACAAAATCCATAGAAATATCTGACCACCGATTGCGAGGAATTTGCAGCGGATGGAGTAATCCCGCAGGCTTGCGATGAGAAGCTTTTACTCGTTGGCACATTTCACAAGAACGAACGTAGCGTTTGACACTTCGCTCCATGTGTAGCCAATAGAACTGTTCTTGGACAGCCAACAAAGTCTTCAAACAGCCAGGGTGTCCACTAGTAGCCACGTTGTGCTTCTCGAATAGAATACTGTTTCTCAGGTCAGTATCGCTCGGTACACATACTCGACGCGCGGAGTCAGGATCGGGCTGGAAATACAGGACTTTGTCTTCAACGAAAAAGTGTCGGATGTTGGCTCGAAGAGTTCGATTCAGCTGGACTGGCGGTGACTCCATTGTGTTCGTACTGCAGCTGAGAAACTTGTACAGGTCGCCAAATACTTCATCGTCGTTGTACAAATTGACACATTGCTGAAGAATAGTAGGCCGACCCCGCATGTATCGAAGCTGGACCTCCTCGCTATCGAGATTTACTTGAGTAGCTGTCAGTTGCCTCAGTAAATCTGCTAGGGACACGAAGTGAGCTGACTCTGCGGGATGGAAGGATGGATTACGAGAAACCATGTCTGCGATCACATTTGTATCTCCAGGGATCCATCGAAAAATAGGCCGGTACATCCCGAGCTCGTTCAGCCAACGTGCGAGCCTTTGAGAACACGTTTTTTGCTGCAGGATACTCTGCAATGTTTTGTGGTCTGTATTGATGTAAAATGGTCGGTCCAGTAGATAAACCCGCCAGGTCCTCATGGCATGTAGTGCAGCCAAGAGCTCCTTTTCTCGCGTGGGATACATCAGTTCTGCCGACGTCATTTTTCGTCCACCAAATGCGATAATGTGCTCGTTGCCTTCACCGTCGACTTGAAACAGGTAGCCACCTACCGCAAAGTCACTGGCGTCCATATGCACGTGGAAGTCGCGAGAAAAATCGGGATGCGCTAGTACTGGCGGTGAAGTCAAAACGGATTTCAGCTTGTGGAAGCACTCGAGCTGGCCTGGAGAGAAAGTAGCCTTCTCGTGAGCAGATTTACCTCGGGTTGCGTCAGTGAGTGGAGCTGCCAATTCTGCGAAATTCTTGCAGAACTTCGAGACGTACACACATGTACCAAGGAAGGACTGAACCTGCTTCTTCGTACTAGGAACAGGCCATTCGCGAATGATGCGAACTTTGTCAGGGTCCATTCGAACACCGTCACGCCCAAAAAAATCACCCAAGCAGGGGATCTCCGCAGCGCAAAACGTACACTTAGCCAGCTTCACGTAAAGTTCCTCCTCGGCGCAGCGTTCTAGCACCCTATCCAGTGCATTCAGGTGCTCGGTGATGTCGACGTTCTTCGTAAAAACGAACAAGTCATCAAAATAGGCACGACAGAACTTGGACTGGTCGCTAAAGATAGTCTGCATGAGTCGGTTGAACGCAGCTGGGCTGCTCGCCAGCCCCATCGGTGTCACTAAGTACTCAAACAGTCCATCAGGCGTTGAAAATGCCGTGTATGGGATGTCCTTTTCTCGAAGTCTGACTTGAAAAAAACCCCATAGCAAGTCCATTGCCGAAAACCAGTGTGAGCCCGCCATCGCGTCGTAAATATCCTCCTTTCGTGGCACAGGAATCGCTGGAATGCGCAGCCTAGCATTAATCGCACGAAAATCATGCACGATTCTCCAGCCAACGGCCTTGCGCACGCAAAACGTCGGGGATGAGAACGCCGACGTTGAAGGGCGAATGATACCAGCCTTGAGCATTTCATCTGTCCATTCACGTATGGCTGCCTTCATGTCGTTACTAAGTCGGAATTGTTTTCGAACGATGGGGTTGTCGTCCACCAGTTCGATCTCGGCCTCGACATCCGTTGAGCGAGTGGGTGGAACATTTGGGAGCTGAGAGCGAAACACTTTATCCTTATACTTGAGTAGTACAGACTCCGCGACGTGCCCTTTAAGATTGTCCCAGTCACTGGAAGCCTGTCGTTTAGCTTTATCGGATGGCTGCTCCAGCTGAACCATAAAGCAGAAATCACCCTCAGCGCTCTTCATCTTCCGGAATTGCTTAGCACTGATCACCTTTGTCTCGCCATGCTTTGCCTCGTAAGCGTGGGCTGCGTAGTAACGTAGCGTGTCCTCGTGATTAGAACGTCCAACCGATCGACGCCCCAGTCCACGTCGTCTGCCACCAATATGGCAAGCTGGGGTGGCTCGTACGCACTGCGTGAACGAGAGTGCAGACGTAGTTCCACGACAACTGACCGCCCGCGACTTCCAATCGATGTCGGGGTTAACTTCTACAAGCCATGGCATACCTAGTAGGACGTGTTTACCTTCCGGAATCTCCATCACAAAAGCGTCCGTTGTGTACGGAGCAAATCCATCCATTTCCAACGTGAAATTTACAGTTTTCGGAGGAATAGCGATCCGCTGGTTGTTGCCGATAGTTATACGGAGAGGCTTTTTGTGTGAAGTCACCTTAAGACCCAAGCGATGTGCCACTTGCGGTGCTATCGCATTGAAAGAAGCACCGTTGTCGATGAACATCTCAACCGAAGCGTGTAGAATGCGCCCCAATTGAGTCAAATAGCAGTATAGATTTGTCGAACGCGTCTTGCCATCATCTGAGTGATAACAAAGTCGCTTCGACGGGGCCACCGTAGCCAAAGTACTGCCATCTTTGACTACTGTTGTAGGCTCTGTGGGTTGCCACCCCACCGAGCCGTCTAGTTTTTTTTGTTGATTGGCCCGCTCGTCCGCCTTGAGCTTGCGGCAGACGGCGCGTGTGTGACCAGGCTTAGCGCAATAATCACACACTCGGCCGGAGGCGTTTGTGGACGCCTGCTTTGTTTCTCCAGAGGAACTTGCAGAAGCAGGTGGCTTCGTGTTATTTCCTTGACCACCACTGGCACTTGCTGTTTTGGCCTCGTTCTTTCGGTTGTTGAAGCCCGCCGTTGCGGTTTTGGCCGGGCGGGAGTCAGCGTAGCGGTGAGCGAGTTCGATAACGTCCTGCAGCGTCTTCGGTACATGTTGAGATATGAAGCTGCTGACGTCTTCTGGTAAGTGCTGTTGGTAGTACCACCGTTTGACGAATTCAGGAACGTCTTGGTCTAACTGCGAGAGTAAGTGTAGGAATCGCGTCGTGTACTCTTGCTGGGACCCTGCGCGTCGAAGCTGGTGCAACTTCGACAGCACCTTGTGCTCGAAGTCGCTGTCGCGAAACCTCTCACGAATTTTGGCCTTGAAAATGGCCCATGTTGCTGGCTCGTTTCCGAGCGACATCTTAAAGTCGCGGAACCAGGTTTTGGCCGTGGGGCCAAGGTTGGCGAATATCATGTCCACGAACACGGACGTGTTGCCGTCCATGTCCGATTGGCAATCGGCATAGTACTGCTCAGTACTGAAGATCCATAATTCTAGGTCATCAGTTGTCTGCCCGTTGAATGATGGAGGATTGCCCTTCTTCTTCTGCGAACGCTGCATTAGCACTTGTTGCTGTAGCATTTGCTGCTGCGTCTGCGTTTGCTGCGCGATGACTTGGCTCAGAAACTGCTGTTGCTGTTGAGTGCTCGTCAAGAAGGCCTGGAACATTTGCTGCAGCATGGCAACGCCATCCGGCGACCCGGTTGCTTGCTGAGTAGCTGGTGCCGCTTGCGGCCCAGCTGAGTTGGCATCTTGAGATGGGGCCGCTTCGGCCGATTCACTTGCAGCGGCCGTTGTGTCCTCATCTCGCATCCGACGACGTTGTTGCCGGGGTCTTGGGTTGGGGCTCCGATTGCGTGTAACCATGCTTTCGAAGTCGCCGAGAATCGCTTCAATAGTTTTAAAACTGTCACGAAGTTGTGGAGACGCACTTGTTTCCGCTTGAGTTGTAGTCGTAGGAACTTGACTTGAGTTGTAGCAGGAAAAAATGAGAATGAATTGAGTGTTTTAAGCAAAGAGGAGGAAAGCCTCTGTTCTGTAGCTAAACCTCAACTATGAATGCAACTTCAAGCACATCATGAACACGATCTACAACTGGTTGAAGAGTAGAGCGAAATGGGGAGTGAAGGCTTGGAAAAAAGGTTGTGTAAGTTGATGCTGGAGTCAGGAGGGGACATCATCATGACAGCGCTTGTGAGTATTTTCGACCTCAAGATGCTCAAGAAACGCAAAGTGCTGAGCTCGGCCGATGCTCAAGCGCGAAGCTATGTGAGCATGGCCTTCAGTGCTGATAACCAACTGCTTCTCACTTAAGGAGGAGCTCCAGACTGGATGCTCACGTGCTGGAACTGGTCCAAAGGTAAACCGGTGGCCAGTGTCAAGGCCCCACTGCAGGTCATGGCACCCCATGCGTCTCCAAGCTCGGCCATGTTGGTGTTAGCAGGTCAGTCGACGTTGCATACCATCGGCGGCAGTATGGCTCACTTGAGCTCGTCGCCTTCGGATGCTAACCTCATCGGTCTGGTACAACCAACTCCGGAATCGCAGTAGCCACAGCTGCCAGGTCTCTGCGTGCTCGCTTAGCGACGTGGATGCTCCGTGGAAAAGCATGAGATCTCCCGCAGCAGATCCAGCGACTAAATAGTCGTCACGCTGCTTCAACCACGCGTGTGCTAGGAAAACGTGACTCTCCATTCGAGGACTGGGTAGTGGACGGAAAGCTGTTTCAAGTACTCGAAAGAAGCGAACCAGCCCCGCACCTGTGACGCACACCAAGCCAGGTGAGTTTGTCACGCGCCTTAGTGCATTTCCGGGCCCTGGAAAAGCCGTACACAGTTTGACTGCCACCAGTAAAGGGCTTCTTTGTGGCCTCAGTGATAACACGGTCGCCATGTTTGGGGTAATCTTAAGTGACAACGAAGGCCACGCTCATACCACGAGGTCTACTGATGAGGACGATAGTCCCAGGCCATCGCAAGAGGACCAGTTTCTCGAAGGCACAGTGGACATACTGACGCTATAACACTGTGTTCGTGTGGACAGTGGAGCGGGCTACGTCACCACAATTGTTGTGAGCCCCAATGAAGATGTTGTCGTCGTCACCACTTCCAACGCCCAGCTATTCACATTTCCGTACCAAATTCATACATCAGGTGGCCTTTTGAGTGGCTCAACTACGGTTCCAGTGGTGGATGAATCTACCGTCACTGGTGGAGGCCCTGCTGGCACAGTGTCAGATACCGCGATAACCCCAAGTGAAGACGTTGAATATGTGGTTACAAGCTTTCACCAGCCAAGCGATCCCAACGCAAGCAGCAATGGTGGATTGCTTCATGTGACTGGAATGGATGTGTGCGTGCGCAAACCTCTTCTCGTTACCCGCGGTTTTGGTTCGCACAGTACGCGTCTGGAACTATATTTACCGGACCTGTGAGGTGGTCAAGCGCTTTAACGAAGAGGCTTTCAGTGTGGCCTGTCACCCTTCAGGGCTGCATCTTCTCGTTGGTTTTGCGGATAAACTTCGCTTGCTAAACATTCTCATGGATGACGTTCGCTCTCTCAAGGAGCTCCCAGTAAAGCCTGCGCGAGTGCCAATTCAGCACAGGAGGACAACGGCAACACCATCGAAGTCTTTTCACTCTTTACGGGAGAACTAGTTGCCACGCTTCGAGGTCATAATGGCAAAGTACGCAGTCTCTACTGGAATGCTGACGATTCCAGCATAGTGTCTGCGGGGCTTGATGGCGCAGTTTGCCACTGAGACCTTGATGAGGCTAAACGCGAAGCTGAGTTTGTGCAAAAGGGAGTGTCCTATTACACAGCCCTCTGTAACCGTGAAGGTACTGCAATTTACGCAGTAGGAGGCGATCACTTGCTCAAGGAGATTGAGATTCCATCATCTCAACTAACTAAGGAATTCATGTGCGATGCCACCCTCGGCCAACTTGTACTGCCCGGTTCCCAGCGTTTATTTTTTGGTGCTGGAGCAGAACCGGATCGTCCAGGCGCAATACATTCCCTCTAACGGGGGAATCGACAGAGTTCCAATGCCTCAGTGCCCCCGTTACACGTTTACGGGTATCTTTTGACGACCAGTTCCTCTTTGCCGCTGGTGAAGACGGTGCAGTTTGTATATTCGAAGTAAGAGATAAGGAAGGACGGCCGACTTGAACTACCGGGAAGGAGGGTGATATGTCACTATCAGCGGTTTCTAGCCTTGGGGGGGAGCTTTGGTAGTGGATCAGCATACCATCATGAAGGTTTCAGTGGACATGGAGGATTGGCTTCGTTTTCCAAAGAGATTCTGGTAACCAAGTCGGACCTAGAGGAAAAGAACGCGTTGATGCTCGAGTTGAAGAACAAAGTGGACGAGCTCATGCTTCACAACGAGCATCAGCTGCGAAAAACATGACGTACAACGAAAACCTCAAAGATCTCACTGACAAATTGACACACGAAATTGAACTCGAGAAAAATAAGTACGAACTCTTGCGAGAGGACAAAAATGACATCGAGATGGAGTACAAGGATAAGATCAAGCAACAGGAAGAGCACCATTTGCAGCAGATGCAGGAGACTGAGGCAGCGTTCCAGCAAACGACTATGAAGGAAGTCGTACGATACCAGGAGGTCTTGACTCAGCGTGAGGCGCAGTGTCTGCACTGGAAAAGCGAACAGCAGCGTCTTGTGACCACACACGATAAATACGTGGCCGATGTAACGGAAGACTTCGAGCAACGTCTGAATGAAGATCGCCAATTGCACATGCAGATGGAGGAGGAGAAGGACGAATTGGGTTAGTTGACCCAAACCAAACTCCCCACCTGACGAAGTCTTAGGTGTCGCGTGCTCTTGGGATAGAACGTGCGTGTCACTATGGTGACAGGTTACGGTCACCTTTCAATTACTTAAGGATTTCTCGGGGCGCGGTATCTGCCGAAGCGTCGCTCCGACCCCTCCCGGTCCAAGGCCTAGCAGCCCAGCCAGAACTACCGTAAATCATCAAACAGCTCAACCTCGAGTATACTGGAGGTATACGTATACTATACGTCACCCACCCGAGTACGACCCGAGGTGGAGGCTGCTTAACTTTCTACAGCAATTCCGACCGACTACCACTAGAGCACAGAAGGACGAATTGGGGCGTGAGTACCGTGAAACGGTGGCTCAAGTCGAGGCGGCCGTGGGTGAAGAGATCGAAGCACTTAAGAAGAAATATGAAGACAAGCTCCAGGCTGAGCGCGAGGCTACGTTGCGATTTAAGGGTGAGAATGGCATCATGAAGAAGAAGTTCTCCGCGCTACAGAAAGATATCGAAGACCAGCGCGATCAAATCAAGTTGCTACTTGAAAAGGTAAAGGGGCTGATCGAAGCTATTAAGCAGCTCGAGAAAGAGATCCAAGCGCTTAAACAAGAGATCCGAGCACGTGACGAGACCGTTGGGGAGAAGGAGAAGCGAATTTACGGTCTAAAAAATAAGAACCAGGAGTTGGAGAAGTTCAAGTTTGCCCTCGACTACAAGATTAAAGAACTGAAACGAGCAATTGAGCCACGCGAAAACGAAATCACCGACATGAAGGCTCAGATTAAAGAAATTGACCAAGAACTGGACCTCTTCCACAAAAGTAATGCCCATCTGGATGTGCTTATTGGGGAGCAGCGTCAACGCATCAACTCGCTTCAGAAGGCCATTGCCGGACACCGACAAGTTCTCAGTGACCAGCAAACATCAATAAGACGTTTCCGCTGCGACCTTCACGAGTGTGTTCGCCATCTGCAGTCGCCTAAGGAACTTGCGTTACAGGTGGCTCAACTTTACAACAAGTACGTTACTACCGATGATGGTGCTTGACCGGTGGAGCTACTGGGGATGTGGAGACTGAGATTCAGCTTGAGTACGCGCGGCATAAGCAGTATCTTGAGAAGTCTGTGCATGTTCTTAAGCGCAAGTATGCGGCTGACGCGCAGAAACACCAGCGTGAAAACTTGCGAGCAACGTCCGAAAATATGATCCTAATCCGCGAGATCAATGATCTACGCGGTGCGGTTGTCGCTGCTAATAACAACCTTCAGATGGAGCGAGCCACACCCGCCACTGCTGGTTTAGGCACCTCGACAATGAACAAGGCAAAGACCCGTGGTAACAAGTCCTTGGCGGCGGCACTCAAAGCAGCAGGTGGAGACCTTGATGTGCTCATTGACAGACAGGGAACCGAAATAGAACAGCTACGTCGGGCAGTGAAAGCTCTGGAAGACAAATTGGCGGGTTATGGACTGGGTGTCACCAGCGGCAAAGAGGAACTGGTCGTCAAAAGGTACTGTGGTGGATGGCTGAGCGAAGCCCGTTCCCACCTCCGCTGGCTGGACATCACAGACTAGAGCTGTGATGCTGTCAGCATTCCCTTGGACTACCAGTGCTTATACCCGGTCAGGCACTGCTTCATGGCGACTTCATATTCCCTCTCTTGTTTCCATTAGCAAGATAGATACATTTCTGCATTGAGATCGATAGGCAGTGACGATTGCTTTGACTTCTCACTTTGCAACTTACTAGTTACAGCACAAGCAGCTCAATACACTTGGCAACCAGTTTTCAGCAGGATCACCACCTGCCGTGCCCTGTGTTTCCTGAACTGCTTCAACTTCCGGAAAAAAGTACAAAGAATTCTTTAGTATGATTCAGTATTAGAATCATGCCGAAGCGACGTGCAGACAATATCGACCAATCAAGTAATGCGGAGAAATCCAACGACGAACACTCCGTGTCCTTGCCCGTCTACACGCCTATTTTGGCACCCAAGCTGACTTCGATCTCTCATGAGGCACTTGTGAGGTGGGATAAGCGCCGCCGCGAGTATGAAGCGAAGATGAAGGCTTGCTGCCGACCCACTGGTGAGGATTACGTCGTGGTGACGCAGAATGTAACGGAAACGTTCGACTCCGAGACGCTCGACGCTTTCTTCACACTGAAGCTGCGCAAGGACGTCGCTGACGTCACCGAAGACGAGCTCATTGCTGAGATCAAAGGTCTGCTTGCCAAGGTCAAGAACGACGACCTGCCCAACATCAAGGATTTGTTCGCGAGCGAGCTGAAGATGAACATGTGGTGTAGTGGCTCGCGAAGAAATTCGACGCGAGGAGCACTCACACACAGAGGGGCCGGACTGCCAACTAACGGAGGGGGTACTCCGATCGACCGTGGGGTCTGAAAATCTTCTCACCTTGTGTACCCGTTGACCTGGCGGGGTTAACGCTCTTCCTGGGTGACCTGGAAGAGATCAAGGGTTGGTTCTTGGTTGAGCTGGAGTGTGGACGGCACTCAGGGGTAATCGGTTGACGATCTTGTGGATACTTCTTCACTTGATCGTCCGTAGGGTAGAGTAGATCAGGCCTTGAATAAACTTGATTACTCTTGGGGGTTGTCCTTCGGGCTTGTGTTGTTCCAAAGGGGGTCAATGTGTTTCCAATGTTGATGCTTGGGTCGCCTACTGTTAGCGGTGGAGTTGAGGGGCGTGTGGAGAGAGAAGCGTTGACCTGGCCAAGCCTTCCAGGTGTCGATGCGTGTCTTGTCCTTGAGCGTCTTGAGGTTCCTTCGTCAAAGGGAGCCAATATACTTCCCAGCCTTGGAAATGCGGAAAACCACTTGCGTGCTACAAGGAAAATCTCTCTCCCTTAACCATCTTAAATCTTTCCTATCCAATCCTTTTCCTCCCATCATCTGCCCATCCCCATCGCAGCTAACTGGCTACCTTGAACTTCAGCCGGTGTACCCTTTAATTGGTACATGTGATTCTTGATCAGGGTGATCACGAAGTGTACCGAAATGATTGCTCCATGATCTTGATCACTGGTTGATCACGAGAGCTGTGTCGAAATGATAGCACCACTTGATCAGCATTCTTGATCACCTCTCAAATTTCGACGCTCTTCCAGAATCTGTCTTTGATCACGTGGTGGGTACCAAAAAATTGGTACCTAGTCAGAATCAGTCTCAGGCCGACTCAGATCTGGTCCGATCTCGTAACATCTATCATGATCCCCCTTGATCAATCGATGGCAGCTATCACCTTGATCGTTCTGCTCTTCACCACAAACATGAAGGAGTCCGACGTGGATGCTCGTGTTCTTGAGTACTTCCAGCGTTTCACAAAGATTGTGAAGGAGAACGGACTGGACGATGTATTCGCAGACCTGGACGGCAAGAAGGAGAAGTGCAAGCTGCTCGTCGCGTGCCTCGCCCCTCCTGTTCTCAAGGCTGACGTAAAATCAGCCGTCCGTTGGACTGATAAGGACGCTGCGTAGGGCATCCCGACATTATACATTCTGGTATACAAGAAGGCTGTCGAGCATGAGAGGCATTTCCAGAAGAACAAAAGGATGCGGATGACGGCAAAAGATAAGGACAAGCCTAACACGTCGAAGTCCGCCAAGTTTACTGGAAGCGCTGTTGAACAGACTAGCATTTCTGCTGGAGGCGACTCAAAAAAAAGAAAGGCCGGAAACAGAAATCCGATAGAAAAGTCGAGATACAGGCGGACACGAAATCCGCCAATAAGGCCGATAAAAAGCCTTCGTCGCGTAAGGAGCCGCCGTCGCCGTGTCCGAAGTGCCAGGAGATGCACTGGCTTAACGACTGCACGAAAGCTACTGATGCTGAGAAGCATCCGAGGAAAGGAATTTCCTCCGCGCCAAAGACGCAATTATCCAAGTTGGCGTACAACTTACTTGTGCGCATGCACTCGAGCACCGCTCGCAAATGGTCAAGGTGGTTGTCCACATCAGACCTCCCGTGCTCCGCACGGCTATGGACGAAGATGTCATCGAAGTACGTCTGAGCGTACGCCCGATGGGGCTGGAACAACTGCGTCACTAGACGATTGAACGTCGCAGGCGTGTTCGACAGCCCTTAGGGCATCACCAACCACTCCCATAGCATACCGCTCGGAGTACTCACAGCCGTGAGGAGTATATCGCTAGCTCTCATGAGCAACTGATAATACCCGTTGACCAAGTCGAGTGCACTGTACAACGTACATCCCACCATGTTGTTCTGCAGAACATCCTTTCGAGGAATCAGCGTCTGTGTCGAAATGGCGGCTGCATTCAGCTTATTGAAAGCATGCACTATGCGCCACTTGCCATTAGACTTTCTGACTGAGAACGAGGGTGTCGAGTGCGGAGACTTGCTCTCACGCACCAAGCCGGCTTCGTGCTTTGCACGGAAGAACGCGTCGATGACGTCACATTGCTCCCTTGGTAAGGGCCACTGCCGTGTTACGCAGTATTTGGTTCCAGGAACCAAGTCAATCTCATGACGTACGCCTCGATCCGGAGGCAACCCTGACGGCGGGTCCTACGACACCACATCGTGGTATTCCTTGATCACCGTCGCGCTGCCTAGGTGTCAATGCACTATGGCTCCTCGGGGAGGGAACAGTGACTCAGCGGCGGGTCAGCGACCCTACGAGCACCGCTCAACGGTTTACGCGCCGTTCCCCGTTTGTCCTTAGGACACAACGGTGGGTCAGCGACCCTACAAAAACCGCTCGGCTGATAACGCGCCACCCCGCGCACGCCCTGTGAGTTACACTCACGGCTAACAGCAACTTCGTTGCTCACCAACTCTGACATACCAATGTCCAGCACCACGACCGACTCGGTCTCGTGCTCGCGCCAATAGCGCTTCTGTCTCCGAGCAGAGGTGGGTTCATGACTCGCCAATGCTCCGCTAGGAGACGGGCGCGTAGCGCCCAACGTCTTCGACTTCCAGTCGATCCATGGCTCGTGGCTCTCGAGCCACGCCATACCAAGGATGAGGTCATACCTCTCATCCAGGTCTAAGACCAAGCAGCGTTCCACGCTATCGAAGTCTAAGAACTTCACGTTAAGGTCAATAGAGACCTTCGACACTGTCACTAGTGTCCCCGTCGCAAGACGGACAGAGATCTTATCTCTTCGAGGCTCCTTCAGAGCCTCCGCATACGGTTCAAAACCGTCAACAGTGGAGCGCCGGACATAGTTGCCGGACGCCTCCGAGTCGACCAAGACTCTCCACGGCTTGTCGAAGCCTTTCACGTTCGCTTGAACGACTAGCAAGCCGGGCTTGCACTCACCACGTGAGTAAGAGAGCTTAGCTCTCTGCGGGGCTGAGTCCCGTTCTCTCCTGCCTCCCAGAGGCCCAACAGAACTCAGTTCTTCCCCAGTAGGGCGCCCCGCGCCTACTGGGTTCCGTCGTTTCCCCGCGACGACCCTGGTTGAGGGTTCGAAGCGGCGCTTCGGCTCGATGGAGCCTGGGCCTTGTTGCGCAACGGGCAACTAGGCCTCAAATGGCGGGTGCTTCCGCACGTATAGCATCGACGGATGCTGGAGCGCTGCTCAGCAGCATAGAGGTCAGCCTCGTCTTCAGCGTGGCTGAGGTCCATCGGTTCAGGACCGCTCGAAGAGCGCGCGCTACCAGCGCTCGGACCCAGTCTCGCAGACTGGAAGTTATAGTCGGCATTCAATGCCACGTTCACGGCCTCCTCAAATGAGGACGGGTGAACACGGAAAACTTCCGTTCGGGCAGCGCCCGTGCGCAGGCCCTCCATAAACACGGTCACTGCGACCGCCTCGGGGAGAGGGCTCGACGCCATACCGGCGATCAGAGTTCTCAACTCTTGGACATAGTCCATCAACTCCTTTTTACCCTGGCGGGTAGCGAGGAACTTCGACCGTATACGGTACGCCTGGTTAGGCGGCGCGAATACGCGCACTAGTTGCTGTTTCAGCTGATCCCAAGTCGGGAAAGCAGCGTCCACAGACGTGCCGCACGTTAGTGCCCACTCTTGAGCTCGTCCACCGAGCTTCGAGATCGCCAGCGCTACGCGCTGTTGCTCAGTCTGGAGCAGGGCCGATCCCATGGCCATCTCGACCTGTCGGGTCCAGAGAAGAAGGTTCTCCCCTTCCTTCCCCTCGAAGGTCTTCACGCTCAACATGAGCGGTTTCGGTCTATTAGACCACTCGTGCGTCGACGACGCGGCCGCGGACGATGCGGCGGACGCCGTTGCGCTCACGCGCTCTTGTACATGCTCTAAGAGCGCCTTCTCGTAGCTTGCAAAAGCCTCCAGTCTGGCGGACACCGCCTCTGGCCCTTGCGAAGCAAGATGAGCAATGCCCTCGGGGCCCAACAGAGACATAAGCTTTTTAAGCGTCTCTTGTTGGCCTGGCGGCAAGCTCGCGAACACAGCGTGTTCCATCCTCTCAGAGGGATCAGTCAAAAGACTCAGTCGCAGGATTGACTACAAGTGCTACCAAGTGCAGCGGGGCTGCCGTAGCTTATCGTCAGAGGAAGACGGTTAACTCAACGAGTTAAGGATTAACACACACCTTATTAAGGGTTAATAGGCCTTAAGATCCGAAGGCACCTACTAACTACGACCTTAATAAAAGGACTTTTCACTTTGTGTTCTAAACCAAACTGTTTATTTATCTTTTATTGCGGCTAGCCGCCTAGGGGGTAAATGTATATGGTTAACTATCTAACATAGTAAAACCAAGTGAAATCCTACTTCAAATGCATAACGTGTGGCTCTCAGCCACACGCACTCCCTCGAGTGTCCGTACATCAATTATGTACCTTACACAAAGTGTATCCATGTGTGGAACACACCAGGTGTAAACCCGTGTAACCCCGTTACAGACCATGTCTTGTGGTCATTTTGTAATGTGAGTATATTGAAATGAATGAAATTAATACTTGCATAATCAAAGGGTAGTGAATTTATAATACAGATTATTCAGCAACACATTGTAGTAAGTCGTTATGCGGTAGGTCACTAAATTAAAAAAAACATGTACCAAAACATCCACATATTTAGCATAATTGACCATGGAACGAAGACAAGGAATCAACTGCATGTACACTACAGAGTGTGGCGAAACAAATTCGTGCCTTACGTGCCGCAAGTATTAATGCATGAAGAACAAATGACAACACACTTTTGATCACCTATTTTACGCTATTTTTGGGCTGGTGGGGGTCACAGCCGGGACGGAGGGACATGTACGTGGCGCAGCGCTAAGCTTTGACGCAAATAAATTATACAGCGTATCAAGCACGTTCAGTTCGCAAGATTATTCTACAGTTTGAGTAGAATATGCTGCAAGTAATATTAAAAGGTGCATTCAAGAATACATCTATTAATGTTTTACTCATTTTGATCCATTCTAGCAGCCTGTGAGGCCTCTTGGAGCGATGGAATCGTTGCAAAATTCGGGAGCTGCGGAGGAAAGCCAGGATTCTGAAAATTGGTGGGAGGCGCAGCTTCTTGTTGGAGGTCTACAGGAAATCCTTGCGGAACAATTGGGTTCTCGATACTTCCTGGCTTGTTTCTGGTTAAACCTCCAGCTGGTAGCGGAAAGACGTAGCGTAAACCACAAACGACGTCATGTACCAGACGCAGGGATTTGTCGTTAAACTCGAAATGTTCAAAGGACTGGGCTTGAGAGTTAGAAACAGTAATCCGAGCAAACCCCAGTTGTGTCAACTTAGCCAATAAAAGGCTTTCACATTCCACGGTGTCAGTGCTGTTCACTTCCATTCCAAACGGAAATTTAACCGCACCACCACAGCCGACAAGTGGTCCAGTTGATGCACTGTGAGTCGCTAGACGATTCACCAAGTTAGAACTTCGACCAACTTTCATAATGAAGAATGGCCCATCATAAGGTTCAGTGAAATGATCCAAAGCACCACAGTGCAGCACGTCAATTCCATTCATCCCATCCGGAGGATCATCATAGCAAATCCCAGAGACAAATGAGCCCCGAAAAACAGCATACTCATCTCTCACTGTTGCGTTATCCAAACACGGATAAAACACATCTCTTAGCCAATCTCCTTGAAATCTTCTTAGCACATCCCCAAGAAGATGGTTTGTCAGCAAAATCTCCAGTCTGATGTAAACTTTCTCTGAGTCAGGAATGTCTTCTCGACGACTGGAAGTTACTAAACGCTTTATACCATTGAAGACAATGAGAAATTCACCTTTGCAGCATTCCGTGACGACGTTTTTCAATCCGAGTTTAGTCTTACCTTGCTAAATTGTCCATGGAACGTATGGTACACCTCCGAAAAATTCGACAACACGACACAAATTTGTTCATATCGTCGGAGAGTTGCGTGACTAATTTGGGTGCCCATGCCCTATGCAGCAAATGCTTTTCGCCGACCATGTCTAGTGGTCATTTTGTAATGTGAGCATATTGAAATGAATGAAATTAATACTTGCATAATCAAAGGGTAGTGAATTTATAATACAGATTATTCAGCAACACATTGTAGTAAGTCGTTATGCGGTAGGTCACTAAATCAAAAAACCATGTACCAAAACATCCACATATTTAGCATAATTGACCATGGAACGAAGACAAGGAATCAACTGCATGTACACCACAGAGTGTGGCGAAACAAATTCGTGCCTTACGGGCCGCAAGTATTAATGCATGAAGAACAAATGACAACACACTTTTGATCACCTATTTTACGCTATTTTTGGGCTGGTGGGGGTCACAGCCGGGACGGAGGGACGTGTACGTGGCGCAGCGCTAAGCTTTGACGCAAATAAATTATACAGCGTATCAAGCACGTTCAGTTCGCAAGATTATTCTACAGTTTGAGTAGAATATGCTGCAAGTAATATTAAAAGGTGCATTCAAGAATACATCTATTAATGTTTTACTCATTTTGATCCATTCTAGCAGCCTATGAGGCCTCTTGGAGCGATGGAATCGTTGCAAAATTCGGGAGCTGCGGAGCAAAGCCAGGATTCTGAAAATTGGTGGGAGGCACAGCTTCTTGTTGGAGGTCTACAGGAAATCCTTGCGAAACAATTGGGTTCTCGATACTTCCTGGCTTGTTTCTGGTTAAACCTCCAGCTGGTAGCGGAAAGACGTAGCGTAAACCACAAACGACGTCATGTACCAGACGCAGGGATTTGTCGTTAAACTCGAAATGTTCAAAGGACTGGGCTTGAGAGTTAGAAACAGTAATCCGAGCAAACCCCAGTTGTGTCAACTTAGCCAATAAAAGGCTTTCACATTCCACGGTGTCAGTGCTGTTCACTTCCATTCCAAACGGAAATTTAACCGCACCACCACAGCCGACAAGTGGTCCAGTTGATGCACTGTGAGTCGCTAGACGATTCACCAAGTTAGAACTTCGACCAACTTTCATAATGAAGAATGGCCCATCATAAGGTTCAGTGAAATGATCCAAAGCACCACAGTGCAGCACGTCAATTCCATTCATCCCATCCGGAGGATCATCATAGCAAATCCCAGAGACAAATGAGCCCCGAAAAACAGCATACTCATCTCTCACTGTTGCGTTATCCAAACACGGATAAAACACATCTCTTAGCCAATCTCCTTGAAATCTTCTTAGCACATCCCCAAGAAGATGGTTTGTCAGCAAAATCTCCAGTCTGATGTAAACTTTCTCTGAGTCAGGAATGTCTTCTCGACGACTGGAAGTTACTAAACGCTTTATACCATTGAAGACAATGAGAAATTCACCTTTGCAGCATTCCGTGACGACGTTTTTCAATCCGAGTTTAGTCTTAGCTTGCTAAATTGTCCATGGAACGTATGGTACACCTCCGAAAATTCGACAACACGACACAAATTTGTTCATATCGTCGGAGAGTTGCGTGACCAATTTGGGTGCCCATGCCCTATGCAGCAAATGCTTTTCGCCGACCATGTCTAGTGGTCATTTTGTAATGTGAGCATATTGAAATGAATGAAATTAATACTTGCATAATCAAAGGGTAGTGAATTTATAATACAGATTATTCAGCAACACATTGTAGTAAGTCGTTATGCGGTAGGTCACTAAATCAAAAAACCATGTACCAAAACATCCACATATTTAGCATAATTGACCATGGAACGAAGACAAGGAATCAACTGCATGTACACCACAGAGTGTGGCGAAACAAATTCGTGCCTTACGGGCCGCAAGTATTAATGCATGAAGAACAAATGACAACACACTTTTGATCACCTATTTTACGCTATTTTTGGGCTGGTGGGGGTCACAGCCGGGACGGAGGGACGTGTACGTGGCGCAGCGCTAAGCTTTGACGCAAATAAATTATACAGCGTATCAAGCACGTTCAGTTCGCAAGATTATTCTACAGTTTGAGTAGAATATGCTGCAAGTAATATTAAAAGGTGCATTCAAGAATACATCTATTAATGTTTTACTCATTTTGATCCATTCTAGCAGCCTGTGAGGCCTCTTGGAGCGATGGAATCGTTGCAAAATTCGGGAGCTGCGGCGCAAAGCCAGGATTCTGAAAATTGGTGGGAGGCACAGCTTCTTGTTGGAGGTCTACAGGAAATCCTTGCGAAACAATTGGGTTCTCGATACTTCCTGGCTTGTTTCTGGTTAAACCTCCAGCTGGTAGCGGAAAGACGTAGCGTAAACCACAAACGACGTCATGTACCAGACGCAGGGATTTGTCGTTAAACTCGAAATGTTCAAAGGACTGGGCTTGAGAGTTAGAAACAGTAATCCGAGCAAACCCCAGTTGTGTCAACTTAGCCAATAAAAGGCTTTCACATTCCACGGTGTCAGTGCTGTTCACTTCCATTCCAAACGGAAATTTAACCGCACCACCACAGCCGACAAGTGGTCCAGTTGATGCACTGTGAGTCGCTAGACGATTCACCAAGTTAGAACTTCGACCAACTTTCATAATGAAGAATGGCCCATCATAAGGTTCAGTGAAATGATCCAAAGCACCACAGTGCAGCACG
This sequence comes from Phytophthora capsici, assembly GCA_030324255.1. NCBI lineage: Eukaryota > Oomycota > Peronosporomycetes > Peronosporales > Peronosporaceae > Phytophthora > Phytophthora capsici. The sequence continues at coordinate 614,038 of CM059345.1, forward strand.
TCAATTCCATTCATCCCATCCGGAGGATCATCATAGCAAATCCCAGAGACAAATGAGCCCCGAAAAACAGCATACTCATCTCTCACTGTTGCGTTATCCAAACACGGATAAAACACATCTCTTAGCCAATCTCCTTGAAATCTTCTTAGCACATCCCCAAGAAGATGGTTTGTCAGCAAAATCTCCAGTCTGATGTAAACTTTCTCTGAGTCAGGAATGTCTTCTCGACGACTGGAAGTTACTAAACGCTTTATACCATTGAAGACAATGAGAAATTCACCTTTGCAGCATTCCGTGACGACGTTTTTCAATCCGAGTTTAGTCTTACCTTGCTAAATTGTCCATGGAACGTATGGTACACCTCCGAAAATTCGACAACACGACACAAATTTGTTCATATCGTCGGAGAGTTGCGTGACCAATTTGGGTGCCCATGCCCTATGCAGCAAATGCTTTTCGCCGACCATGTCTAGTGGTCATTTTGTAATGTGAGCATATTGAAATGAATGAAATTAATACTTGCATAATCAAAGGGTAGTGAATTTATAATACAGATTATTCAGCAACACATTGTAGTAAGTCGTTATGCGGTAGGTCACTAAATCAAAAAACCATGTACCAAAACATCCACATATTTAGCATAATTGACCATGGAACGAAGACAAGGAATCAACTGCATGTACACCACAGAGTGTGGCGAAACAAATTCGTGCCTTACGGGCCGCAAGTATTAATGCATGAAGAACAAATGACAACACACTTTTGATCACCTATTTTACGCTATTTTTGGGCTGGTGGGGGTCACAGCCGGGACGGAGGGACGTGTACGTGGCGCAGCGCTAAGCTTTGACGCAAATAAATTATACAGCGTATCAAGCACGTTCAGTTCGCAAGATTATTCTACAGTTTGAGTAGAATATGCTGCAAGTAATATTAAAAGGTGCATTCAAGAATACATCTATTAATGTTTTACTCATTTTGATCCATTCTAGCAGCCTGTGAGGCCTCTTGGAGCGATGGAATCGTTGCAAAATTCGGGAGCTGCGGCGCAAAGCCAGGATTCTGAAAATTGGTGGGAGGCACAGCTTCTTGTTGGAGGTCTACAGGAAATCCTTGCGAAACAATTGGGTTCTCGATACTTCCTGGCTTGTTTCTGGTTAAACCTCCAGCTGGTAGCGGAAAGACGTAGCGTAAACCACAAACGACGTCATGTACCAGACGCAGGGATTTGTCGTTAAACTCGAAATGTTCAAAGGACTGGGCTTGAGAGTTAGAAACAGTAATCCGAGCAAACCCCAGTTGTGTCAACTTAGCCAATAAAAGGCTTTCACATTCCACGGTGTCAGTGCTGTTCACTTCCATTCCAAACGGAAATTTAACCGCACCACCACAGCCGACAAGTGGTCCAGTTGATGCACTGTGAGTCGCTAGACGATTCACCAAGTTAGAACTTCGACCAACTTTCATAATGAAGAATGGCCCATCATAAGGTTCAGTGAAATGATCCAAAGCACCACAGTGCAGCACGTCAATTCCATTCATCCCATCCGGAGGATCATCATAGCAAATCCCAGAGACAAATGAGCCCCGAAAAACAGCATACTCATCTCTCACTGTTGCGTTATCCAAACACGGATAAAACACATCTCTTAGCCAATCTCCTTGAAATCTTCTTAGCACATCCCCAAGAAGATGGTTTGTCAGCAAAATCTCCAGTCTGATGTAAACTTTCTCTGAGTCAGGAATGTCTTCTCGACGACTGGAAGTTACTAAACGCTTTATACCATTGAAGACAATGAGAAATTCACCTTTGCAGCATTCCGTGACGACGTTTTTCAATCCGAGTTTAGTCTTAGCTTGCTAAATTGTCCATGGAACGTATGGTACACCTCCGAAAATTCGACAACACGACACAAATTTGTTCATATCGTCGGAGAGTTGCGTGACCAATTTGGGTGCCCATGCCCTATGCAGCAAATGCTTTTCGCCGACCATGTCTAGTGGTCATTTTGTAATGTGAGCATATTGAAATGAATGAAATTAATACTTGCATAATCAAAGGGTAGTGAATTTATAATACAGATTATTCAGCAACACATTGTAGTAAGTCGTTATGCGGTAGGTCACTAAATTAAAAAAAAACCATGTACCAAAACATCCACATATTTAGCATAATTGACCATGGAACGAAGACAAGGAATCAACTGCATGTACACTACAGAGTGTGGCGAAACAAATTCGTGCCTTACGTGCCGCAAGTATTAATGCATGAAGACGCAAATAAATTATACAGCGTATCAAGCACGTTCAGTTCGCAAGATTATTCTACAGTTTGAGTAGAATATGCTGCAAGTAATATTAAAAGGTGCATTCAAGAATACATCTATTAATGTTTTACTCATTTTGATCCATTCTAGCAGCCTGTGAGGCCTCTTGGACCGATGGAATCGTTGCAAAATTCGGGAGCTGCGGCGCAAAGCCAGGATTCTGAAAATTGGTGGGAGGCGCAGCTTCTTGTTGGAGGTCTACAGGAAATCCTTGCGAAACAATTGGGTTCTCGATACTTCCTGGCTTGTTTCTGGTTAAACCTCCAGCTGGTAGCGGAAAGACGTAGCGTAAACCACAAACGACGTCATGTACCAGACGCAGGGATTTGTCGTTAAACTCGAAATGTTCAAAGGACTGGGCTTGAGAGTTAGAAACAGTAATCCGAGCAAACCCCAGTTGTGTCAACTTAGCCAATAAAAGGCTTTCACATTCCACGGTGTCAGTGCTGTTCACTTCCATTCCAAACGGAAATTTAACCGCACCACCACAGCCGACAAGTGGTCCAGTTGATGCACTGTGAGTCGCTAGACGATTCACCAAGTTAGAACTTCGACCAACTTTCATAATGAAGAATGGCCCATCATAAGGTTCAGTGAAATGATCCAAAGCACCACAGTGCAGCACGTCAATTCCATTCATCCCATCCGGAGGATCATCATAGCAAATCCCAGAGACAAATGAGCCCCGAAAAACAGCATACTCATCTCTCACTGTTGCGTTATCCAAACACGGATAAAACACATCTCTTAGCCAATCTCCTTGAAATCTTCTTAGCACATCCCCAAGAAGATGGTTTGTCAGCAAAATCTCCAGTCTGATGTAAACTTTCTCTGAGTCAGGAATGTCTTCTCGACGACTGGAAGTTACTAAACGCTTTATACCATTGAAGACAATGAGAAATTCACCTTTGCAGCATTCCGTGACGACGTTTTTCAATCCGAGTTTAGTCTTAGCTTGCTAAATTGTCCATGGAACGTATGGTACACCTCCGAAAATTCGACAACACGACACAAATTTGTTCATATCGTCGGAGAGTTGCGTGACCAATTTGGGTGCCCATGCCCATACAGCAAATGCTTTTCGCCGACCATGTCTAGTGGTCATTTTGTAATGTGAGCATATTGAAATGAATGAAATTAATACTTGCATAATCAAAAGGTAGTGAATTTATAATACAGATTATTCAGCAACACATTGTAGTAAGTCGTTATGCGGTAGGTCACTAAATCAAAAAACCATGTACCAAAACATCCACATATTTAGCATAATTGACCATGGAACGAAGACAAGGAATCAACTGCATGTACACCACAGAGTGTGGCGAAACAAATTCGTGCCTTACGGGCCGCAAGTATTAATGCATGAAGAACAAATGACAACACACTTTTGATCACCTATTTTACGCTATTTTTGGGCTGGTGGGGGTCACAGCCGGGACGGAGGGACGTGTACGTGGCGCAGCGCTAAGCTTTGACGCAAATAAATTATACAGCGTATCAAGCACGTTCAGTTCGCAAGATTATTCTACAGTTTGAGTAGAATATGCTGCAAGTAATATTAAAAGGTGCATTCAAGAATACATCTATTAATGTTTTACTCATTTTGATCCATTCTAGCAGCCTATGAGGCCTCTTGGAGCGATGGAATCGTTGCAAAATTCGGGAGCTGCGGAGCAAAGCCAGGATTCTGAAAATTGGTGGGAGGCACAGCTTCTTGTTGGAGGTCTACAGGAAATCCTTGCGAAACAATTGGGTTCTCGATACTTCCTGGCTTGTTTCTGGTTAAACCTCCAGCTGGTAGCGGAAAGACGTAGCGTAAACCACAAACGACGTCATGTACCAGACGCAGGGATTTGTCGTTAAACTCGAAATGTTCAAAGGACTGGGCTTGAGAGTTAGAAACAGTAATCCGAGCAAACCCCAGTTGTGTCAACTTAGCCAATAAAAGGCTTTCACATTCCACGGTGTCAGTGCTGTTCACTTCCATTCCAAACGGAAATTTAACCGCACCACCACAGCCGACAAGTGGTCCAGTTGATGCACTGTGAGTCGCTAGACGATTCACCAAGTTAGAACTTCGACCAACTTTCATAATGAAGAATGGCCCATCATAAGGTTCAGTGAAATGATCCAAAGCACCACAGTGCAGCACGTCAATTCCATTCATCCCATCCGGAGGATCATCATAGCAAATCCCAGAGACAAATGAGCCCCGAAAAACAGCATACTCATCTCTCACTGTTGCGTTATCCAAACACGGATAAAACACATCTCTTAGCCAATCTCCTTGAAATCTTCTTAGCACATCCCCAAGAAGATGGTTTGTCAGCAAAATCTCCAGTCTGATGTAAACTTTCTCTGAGTCAGGAATGTCTTCTCGACGACTGGAAGTTACTAAACGCTTTATACCATTGAAGACAATGAGAAATTCACCTTTGCAGCATTCCGTGACGACGTTTTTCAATCCGAGTTTAGTCTTAGCTTGCTAAATTGTCCATGGAACGTATGGTACACCTCCGAAAATTCGACAACACGACACAAATTTGTTCATATCGTCGGAGAGTTGCGTGACCAATTTGGGTGCCCATGCCCTATGCAGCAAATGCTTTTCGCCGACCATGTCTAGTGGTCATTTTGTAATGTGAGCATATTGAAATGAATGAAATTAATACTTGCATAATCAAAGGGTAGTGAATTTATAATACAGATTATTCAGCAACACATTGTAGTAAGTCGTTATGCGGTAGGTCACTAAATCAAAAAACCATGTACCAAAACATCCACATATTTAGCATAATTGACCATGGAACGAAGACAAGGAATCAACTGCATGTACACCACAGAGTGTGGCGAAACAAATTCGTGCCTTACGGGCCGCAAGTATTAATGCATGAAGAACAAATGACAACACACTTTTGATCACCTATTTTACGCTATTTTTGGGCTGGTGGGGGTCACAGCCGGGACGGAGGGACGTGTACGTGGCGCAGCGCTAAGCTTTGACGCAAATAAATTATACAGCGTATCAAGCACGTTCAGTTCGCAAGATTATTCTACAGTTTGAGTAGAATATGCTGCAAGTAATATTAAAAGGTGCATTCAAGAATACATCTATTAATGTTTTACTCATTTTGATCCATTCTAGCAGCCTATGAGGCCTCTTGGAGCGATGGAATCGTTGCAAAATTCGGGAGCTGCGGCGCAAAGCCAGGATTCTGAAAATTGGTGGGAGGCACAGCTTCTTGTTGGAGGTCTACAGGAAATCCTTGCGAAACAATTGGGTTCTCGATACTTCCTGGCTTGTTTCTGGTTAAACCTCCAGCTGGTAGCGGAAAGACGTAGCGTAAACCACAAACGACGTCATGTACCAGACGCAGGGATTTGTCGTTAAACTCGAAATGTTCAAAGGACTGGGCTTGAGAGTTAGAAACAGTAATCCGAGCAAACCCCAGTTGTGTCAACTTAGCCAATAAAAGGCTTTCACATTCCACGGTGTCAGTGCTGTTCACTTCCATTCCAAACGGAAATTTAACCGCACCACCACAGCCGACAAGTGGTCCAGTTGATGCACTGTGAGTCGCTAGACGATTCACCAAGTTAGAACTTCGACCAACTTTCATAATGAAGAATGGCCCATCATAAGGTTCAGTGAAATGATCCAAAGCACCACAGTGCAGCACGTCAATTCCATTCATCCCATCCGGAGGATCATCATAGCAAATCCCAGAGACAAATGAGCCCCGAAAAACAGCATACTCATCTCTCACTGTTGCGTTATCCAAACACGGATAAAACACATCTCTTAGCCAATCTCCTTGAAATCTTCTTAGCACATCCCGAAGAAGATGGTTTGTCAGCAAAATCTCCAGTCTGATGTAAACTTTCTCTGAGTCAGGAATGTCTTCTCGACGACTGGAAGTTACTAAACGCTTTATACCATTGAAGACAATGAGAAATTCACCTTTGCAGCATTCCGTGACGACGTTTTTCAATCCGAGTTTAGTCTTAGCTTGCTGAATTGTCCATGGAACGTATGGTACACCTCCGAAAATTCGACAACACGACACAAATTTGTTCATATCGTCGGAGAGTTGCGTGACCAATTTGGGTGCCCATGCCCTATGCAGCAAATGCTTTTCGCCGACCATGTCTAGTGGTCATTTTGTAATGTGAGCATATTGAAATGAATGAAATTAATACTTGCATAATCAAAGGGTAGTGAATTTATAATACAGATTATTCAGCAACACATTGTAGTAAGTCGTTATGCGGTAGGTCACTAAATCAAAAAACCATGTACCAAAACATCCACATATTTAGCATAATTGACCATGGAACGAAGACAAGGAATCAACTGCATGTACACCACAGAGTGTGGCGAAACAAATTCGTGCCTTACGGGCCGCAAGTATTAATGCATGAAGAACAAATGACAACACACTTTTGATCACCTATTTTACGCTATTTTTGGGCTGGTGGGGGTCACAGCCGGGACGGAGGGACGTGTACGTGGCGCAGCGCTAAGCTTTGACGCAAATAAATTATACAGCGTATCAAGCACGTTCAGTTCGCAAGATTATTCTACAGTTTGAGTAGAATATGCTGCAAGTAATATTAAAAGGTGCATTCAAGAATACATCTATTAATGTTTTACTCATTTTGATCCATTCTAGCAGCCTATGAGGCCTCTTGGAGCGATGGAATCGTTGCAAAATTCGGGAGCTGCGGCGCAAAGCCAGGATTCTGAAAATTGGTGGGAGGCACAGCTTCTTGTTGGAGGTCTACAGGAAATCCTTGCGAAACAATTGGGTTCTCGATACTTCCTGGCTTGTTTCTGGTTAAACCTCCAGCTGGTAGCGGAAAGACGTAGCGTAAACCACAAACGACGTCATGTACCAGACGCAGGGATTTGTCGTTAAACTCGAAATGTTCAAAGGACTGGGCTTGAGAGTTAGAAACAGTAATCCGAGCAAACCCCAGTTGTGTCAACTTAGCCAATAAAAGGCTTTCACATTCCACGGTGTCAGTGCTGTTCACTTCCATTCCAAACGGAAATTTAACCGCACCACCACAGCCGACAAGTGGTCCAGTTGATGCACTGTGAGTCGCTAGACGATTCACCAAGTTAGAACTTCGACCAACTTTCATAATGAAGAATGGCCCATCATAAGGTTCAGTGAAATGATCCAAAGCACCACAGTGCAGCACGTCAATTCCATTCATCCCATCCGGAGGATCATCATAGCAAATCCCAGAGACAAATGAGCCCCGAAAAACAGCATACTCATCTCTCACTGTTGCGTTATCCAAACACGGATAAAACACATCTCTTAGCCAATCTCCTTGAAATCTTCTTAGCACATCCCGAAGAAGATGGTTTGTCAGCAAAATCTCCAGTCTGATGTAAACTTTCTCTGAGTCAGGAATGTCTTCTCGACGACTGGAAGTTACTAAACGCTTTATACCATTGAAGACAATGAGAAATTCACCTTTGCAGCATTCCGTGACGACGTTTTTCAATCCGAGTTTAGTCTTAGCTTGCTGAATTGTCCATGGAACGTATGGTACACCTCCGAAAATTCGACAACACGACACAAATTTGTTCATATCGTCGGAGAGTTGCGTGACCAATTTGGGTGCCCATGCCCTATGCAGCAAATGCTTTTCGCCGACCATGTCTAGTGGTCATTTTGTAATGTGAGCATATTGAAATGAATGAAATTAATACTTGCATAATCAAAGGGTAGTGAATTTATAATACAGATTATTCAGCAACACATTGTAGTAAGTCGTTATGCGGTAGGTCACTAAATCAAAAAACCATGTACCAAAACATCCACATATTTAGCATAATTGACCATGGAACGAAGACAAGGAATCAACTGCATGTACACCACAGAGTGTGGCGAAACAAATTCGTGCCTTACGGGCCGCAAGTATTAATGCATGAAGAACAAATGACAACACACTTTTGATCACCTATTTTACGCTATTTTTGGGCTGGTGGGGGTCACAGCCGGGACGGAGGGACGTGTACGTGGCGCAGCGCTAAGCTTTGACGCAAATAAATTATACAGCGTATCAAGCACGTTCAGTTCGCAAGATTATTCTACAGTTTGAGTAGAATATGCTGCAAGTAATATTAAAAGGTGCATTCAAGAATACATCTATTAATGTTTTACTCATTTTGATCCATTCTAGCAGCCTGTGAGGCCTCTTGGAGCGATGGAATCGTTGCAAAATTCGGGAGCTGCGGCGCAAAGCCAGGATTCTGAAAATTGGTGGGAGGCACAGCTTCTTGTTGGAGGTCTACAGGAAATCCTTGCGGAACAATTGGGTTCTCGATACTTCCTGGCTTGTTTCTGGTTAAACCTCCAGCTGGTAGCGGAAAGACGTAGCGTAAACCACAAACGACGTCATGTACCAGACGCAGGGATTTGTCGTTAAACTCGAAATGTTCAAAGGACTGGGCTTGAGAGTTAGAAACAGTAATCCGAGCAAACCCCAGTTGTGTCAACTTAGCCAATAAAAGGCTTTCACATTCCACGGTGTCAGTGCTGTTCACTTCCATTCCAAACGGAAATTTAACCGCACCACCACAGCCGACAAGTGGTCCAGTTGATGCACTGTGAGTCGCTAGACGATTCACCAAGTTAGAACTTCGACCAACTTTCATAATGAAGAATGGCCCATCATAAGGTTCAGTGAAATGATCCAAAGCACCACAGTGCAGCACGTCAATTCCATTCATCCCATCCGGAGGATCATCATAGCAAATCCCAGAGACAAATGAGCCCCGAAAAACAGCATACTCATCTCTCACTGTTGCGTTATCCAAACACGGATAAAACACATCTCTTAGCCAATCTCCTTGAAATCTTCTTAGCACATCCCCAAGAAGATGGTTTGTCAGCAAAATCTCCAGTCTGATGTAAACTTTCTCTGAGTCAGGAATGTCTTCTCGACGACTGGAAGTTACTAAACGCTTTATACCATTGAAGACAATGAGAAATTCACCTTTGCAGCATTCCGTGACGACGTTTTTCAATCCGAGTTTAGTCTTACCTTGCTAAATTGTCCATGGAACGTATGGTACACCTCCGAAAATTCGACAACACGACACAAATTTGTTCATATCGTCGGAGAGTTGCGTGACCAATTTGGGTGCCCATGCCCATACAGCAAATGCTTTTCGCCGACCATGTCTAGTGGTCATTTTGTAATGTGAGCATATTGAAATGAATGAAATTAATACTTGCATAATCAAAAGGTAGTGAATTTATAATACAGATTATTCAGCAACACATTGTAGTAAGTCGTTATGCGGTAGGTCACTAAATCAAAAAACCATGTACCAAAACATCCACATATTTAGCATAATTGACCATGGAACGAAGACAAGGAATCAACTGCATGTACACCACAGAGTGTGGCGAAACAAATTCGTGCCTTACGGGCCGCAAGTATTAATGCATGAAGAACAAATGACAACACACTTTTGATCACCTATTTTACGCTATTTTTGGGCTGGTGGGGGTCACAGCCGGGACGGAGGGACGTGTACGTGGCGCAGCGCTAAGCTTTGACGCAAATAAATTATACAGCGTATCAAGCACGTTCAGTTCGCAAGATTATTCTACAGTTTGAGTAGAATATGCTGCAAGTAATATTAAAAGGTGCATTCAAGAATACATCTATTAATGTTTTACTCATTTTGATCCATTCTAGCAGCCTGTGAGGCCTCTTGGAGCGATGGAATCGTTGCAAAATTCGGGAGCTGCAGCGCAAAGCCAGGATTCTGAAAATTGTGGGAGGCACAGCTTCTTGTTGGAGGTCTACAGGAAATCCTTGCGAAACAATTGGGTTCTCGATACTTCCTGGCTTGTTTCTGGTTAAACCTCCAGCTGGTAGCGGAAAGACGTAGCGTAAACCACAAACGACGTCATGTACCAGACGCAGGGATTTGTCGTTAAACTCGAAATGTTCAAAGGACTGGGCTTGAGAGTTAGAAACAGTAATCCGAGCAAACCCCAGTTGTGTCAACTTAGCCAATAAAAGGCTTTCACATTCCACGGTGTCAGTGCTGTTCACTTCCATTCCAAACGGAAATTTAACCGCACCACCACAGCCGACAAGTGGTCCAGTTGATGCACTGTGAGTCGCTAGACGATTCACCAAGTTAGAACTTCGACCAACTTTCATAATGAAGAATGGCCCATCATAAGGTTCAGTGAAATGATCCAAAGCACCACAGTGCAGCACGTCAATTCCATTCATCCCATCCGGAGGATCATCATAGCAAATCCCAGAGACAAATGAGCCCCGAAAAACAGCATACTCATCTCTCACTGTTGCGTTATCCAAACACGGATAAAACACATCTCTTAGCCAATCTCCTTGAAATCTTCTTAGCACATCCCGAAGAAGATGGTTTGTCAGCAAAATCTCCAGTCTGATGTAAACTTTCTCTGAGTCAGGAATGTCTTCTCGACGACTGGAAGTTACTAAACGCTTTATACCATTGAAGACAATGAGAAATTCACCTTTGCAGCATTCCGTGACGACGTTTTTCAATCCGAGTTTAGTCTTAGCTTGCTAAATTGTCCATGGAACGTATGGTACACCTCCGAAAATTCGACAACACGACACAAATTTGTTCATATCGTCGGAGAGTTGCGTGACCAATTTGGGTGCCCATGCCCTATGCAGCAAATGCTTTTCGCCGACCATGTCTAGTGGTCATTTTGTAATGTGAGCATATTGAAATGAATGAAATTAATACTTGCATAATCAAAGGGTAGTGAATTTATAATACAGATTATTCAGCAACACATTGTAGTAAGTCGTTATGCGGTAGGTCACTAAATCAAAAAACCATGTACCAAAACATCCACATATTTAGCATAATTGACCATGGAACGAAGACAAGGAATCAACTGCATGTACACCACAGAGTGTGGCGAAACAAATTCGTGCCTTACGGGCCGCAAGTATTAATGCATGAAGAACAAATGACAACACACTTTTGATCACCTATTTTACGCTATTTTTGGGCTGGTGGGGGTCACAGCCGGGACGGAGGGACGTGTACGTGGCGCAGCGCTAAGCTTTGACGCAAATAAATTATACAGCGTATCAAGCACGTTCAGTTCGCAAGATTATTCTACAGTTTGAGTAGAATATGCTGCAAGTAATATTAAAAGGTGCATTCAAGAATACATCTATTAATGTTTTACTCATTTTGATCCATTCTAGCAGCCTGTGAGGCCTCTTGGAGCGATGGAATCGTTGCAAAATTCGGGAGCTGCGGCGCAAAGCCAGGATTCTGAAAATTGGTGGGAGGCACAGCTTCTTGTTGGAGGTCTACAGGAAATCCTTGCGAAACAATTGGGTTCTCGATACTTCCTGGCTTGTTTCTGGTTAAACCTCCAGCTGGTAGCGGAAAGACGTAGCGTAAACCACAAACGACGTCATGTACCAGACGCAGGGATTTGTCGTTAAACTCGAAATGTTCAAAGGACTGGGCTTGAGAGTTAGAAACAGTAATCCGAGCAAACCCCAGTTGTGTCAACTTAGCCAATAAAAGGCTTTCACATTCCACGGTGTCAGTGCTGTTCACTTCCATTCCAAACGGAAATTTAACCGCACCACCACAGCCGACAAGTGGTCCAGTTGATGCACTGTGAGTCGCTAGACGATTCACCAAGTTAGAACTTCGACCAACTTTCATAATGAAGAATGGCCCATCATAAGGTTCAGTGAAATGATCCAAAGCACCACAGTGCAGCACGTCAATTCCATTCATCCCATCCGGAGGATCATCATAGCAAATCCCAGAGACAAATGAGCCCCGAAAAACAGCATACTCATCTCTCACTGTTGCGTTATCCAAACACGGATAAAACACATCTCTTAGCCAATCTCCTTGAAATCTTCTTAGCACATCCCGAAGAAGATGGTTTGTCAGCAAAATCTCCAGTCTGATGTAAACTTTCTCTGAGTCAGGAATGTCTTCTCGACGACTGGAAGTTACTAAACGCTTTATACCATTGAAGACAATGAGAAATTCACCTTTGCAGCATTCCGTGACGACGTTTTTCAATCCGAGTTTAGTCTTAGCTTGCTAAATTGTCCATGGAACGTATGGTACACCTCCGAAAATTCGACAACACGACACAAATTTGTTCATATCGTCGGAGAGTTGCGTGACCAATTTGGGTGCCCATGCCCTATGCAGCAAATGCTTTTCGCCGACCATGTCTAGTGGTCATTTTGTAATGTGAGCATATTGAAATGAATGAAATTAATACTTGCATAATCAAAGGGTAGTGAATTTATAATACAGATTATTCAGCAACACATTGTAGTAAGTCGTTATGCGGTAGGTCACTAAATCAAAAAACCATGTACCAAAACATCCACATATTTAGCATAATTGACCATGGAACGAAGACAAGGAATCAACTGCATGTACACCACAGAGTGTGGCGAAACAAATTCGTGCCTTACGGGCCGCAAGTATTAATGCATGAAGAACAAATGACAACACACTTTTGATCACCTATTTTACGCTATTTTTGGGCTGGTGGGGGTCACAGCCGGGACGGAGGGACGTGTACGTGGCGCAGCGCTAAGCTTTGACGCAAATAAATTATACAGCGTATCAAGCACGTTCAGTTCGCAAGATTATTCTACAGTTTGAGTAGAATATGCTGCAAGTAATATTAAAAGGTGCATTCAAGAATACATCTATTAATGTTTTACTCATTTTGATCCATTCTAGCAGCCTGTGAGGCCTCTTGGAGCGATGGAATCGTTGCAAAATTCGGGAGCTGCGGCGCAAAGCCAGGATTCTGAAAATTGGTGGGAGGCACAGCTTCTTGTTGGAGGTCTACAGGAAATCCTTGCGAAACAATTGGGTTCTCGATACTTCCTGGCTTGTTTCTGGTTAAACCTCCAGCTGGTAGCGGAAAGACGTAGCGTAAACCACAAACGACGTCATGTACCAGACGCAGGGATTTGTCGTTAAACTCGAAATGTTCAAAGGACTGGGCTTGAGAGTTAGAAACAGTAATCCGAGCAAACCCCAGTTGTGTCAACTTAGCCAATAAAAGGCTTTCACATTCCACGGTGTCAGTGCTGTTCACTTCCATTCCAAACGGAAATTTAACCGCACCACCACAGCCGACAAGTGGTCCAGTTGATGCACTGTGAGTCGCTAGACGATTCACCAAGTTAGAACTTCGACCAACTTTCATAATGAAGAATGGCCCATCATAAGGTTCAGTGAAATGGTCCAAAGCACCACAGTGCAGCACGTCAATTCCATTCATCCCATCCGGAGGATCATCATAGCAAATCCCAGAGACAAATGAGCCCCGAAAAACAGCATACTCATCTCTCACTGTTGCGTTATCCAAACACGGATAAAACACATCTCTTAGCCAATCTCCGTGAAATCTTCTTAGCACATCCCCAAGAAGATGGTTTGTCAGCAAAATCTCCAGTCTGATGTAAACTTTCTCTGAGTCAGGAATGTCTTCTCGACGACTGGAAGTTACTAAACGCTTTATACCATTGAAGACAATGAGAAATTCACCTTTGCAGCATTCCGTGACGACGTTTTTCAATCCGAGTTTAGTCTTAGCTTGCTAAATTGTCCATGGAACGTATGGTACACCTCCGAAAATTCGACAACACGACACAAATTTGTTCATATCGTCGGAGAGTTGCGTGACCAATTTGGGTGCCCATGCCCTATGCAGCAAATGCTTTTCGCCGACCATGTCTAGTGGTCATTTTGTAATGTGAGCATATTGAAATGAATGAAATTAATACTTGCATAATCAAAGGGTAGTGAATTTATAATACAGATTATTCAGCAACACATTGTAGTAAGTCGTTATGCGGTAGGTCACTAAATCAAAAAACCATGTACCAAAACATCCACATATTTAGCATAATTGACCATGGAACGAAGACAAGGAATCAACTGCATGTACACCACAGAGTGTGGCGAAACAAATTCGTGCCTTACGGGCCGCAAGTATTAATGCATGAAGAACAAATGACAACACACTTTTGATCACCTATTTTACGCTATTTTTGGGCTGGTGGGGGTCACAGCCGGGACGGAGGGACGTGTACGTGGCGCAGCGCTAAGCTTTGACGCAAATAAATTATACAGCGTATCAAGCACGTTCAGTTCGCAAGATTATTCTACAGTTTGAGTAGAATATGCTGCAAGTAATATTAAAAAGGTGCATTCAAGAATACATCTATTAATGTTTTACTCATTTTGATCCATTCTAGCAGCCTGTGAGGCCTCTTGGAGCGATGGAATCGTTGCAAAATTCGGGAGCTGCGGCGCAAAGCCAGGATTCTGAAAATTGGTGGGAGGCACAGCTTCTTGTTGGAGGTCTACAGGAAATCCTTGCGAAACAATTGGGTTCTCGATACTTCCTGGCTTGTTTCTGGTTAAACCTCCAGCTGGTAGCGGAAAGACGTAGCGTAAACCACAAACGACGTCATGTACCAGACGCAGGGATTTGTCGTTAAACTCGAAATGTTCAAAGGACTGGGCTTGAGAGTTAGAAACAGTAATCCGAGCAAACCCCAGTTGTGTCAACTTAGCCAATAAAAGGCTTTCACATTCCACGGTGTCAGTGCTGTTCACTTCCATTCCAAACGGAAATTTAACCGCACCACCACAGCCGACAAGTGGTCCAGTTGATGCACTGTGAGTCGCTAGACGATTCACCAAGTTAGAACTTCGACCAACTTTCATAATGAAGAATGGCCCATCATAAGGTTCAGTGAAATGGTCCAAAGCACCACAGTGCAGCACGTCAATTCCATTCATCCCATCCGGAGGATCATCATAGCAAATCCCAGAGACAAATGAGCCCCGAAAAACAGCATACTCATCTCTCACTGTTGCGTTATCCAAACACGGATAAAACACATCTCTTAGCCAATCTCCTTGAAATCTTCTTAGCACATCCCCAAGAAGATGGTTTGTCAGCAAAATCTCCAGTCTGATGTAACCTTTCTCTGAGTCAGGAATGTCTTCTCGACGACTGGAAGTTACTAAACGCTTTATACCATTGAAGACAATGAGAAATTCACCTTTGCAGCATTCCGTGACGACGTTTTTCAATCCGAGTTTAGTCTTACCTCGCTAAATTGTCCATGGAACGTATGGTACACCTCCGAAAATTCGACAACACGACACAAATTTGTTCATATCGTCGGAGAGTTGCGTGACCAATTTGGGTGCCCATGCCCTATGCAGCAAATGCTTTTCGCCGACCATGTCTAGTGGTCATTTTGTAATGTGAGCATATTGAAATGAATGAAATTAATACTTGCATAATCAAAGGGTAGTGAATTTATAATACAGATTATTCAGCAACACATTGTAGTAAGTCGTTATGCGGTAGGTCACTAAATCAAAAAACCATGTACCAAAACATCCACATATTTAGCATAATTGACCATGGAACGAAGACAAGGAATCAACTGCATGTACACTACAGAGTGTGGCGAAACAAATTCGTGCCTTACGTGCCGCAAGTATTAATGCATGAAGAACAAATGACAACACACTTTTGATCACCTATTTTACGCTATTTTTGGGCTGGTGGGGGTCACAGCCGGGACGGAGGGACGTGTACGTGGCGCAGCGCTAAGCTTTGACGCAAATAAATTATACAGCGTATCAAGCACGTTCAGTTCGCAAGATTATTCTACAGTTTGAGTAGAATATGCTGCAAGTAATATTAAAAGGTGCATTCAAGAATACATCTATTAATGTTTTACTCATTTTGATCCATTCTAGCAGCCTGTGAGGCCTCTTGGAGCGATGGAATCGTTGCAAAATTCGGGAGCTGCGGCGCAAAGCCAGGATTCTGAAAATTGGTGGGAGGCACAGCTTCTTGTTGGAGGTCTACAGGAAATCCTTGCGAAACAATTGGGTTCTCGATACTTCCTGGCTTGTTTCTGGTTAAACCTCCAGCTGGTAGCGGAAAGACGTAGCGTAAACCACAAACGACGTCATGTACCAGACGCAGGGATTTGTCGTTAAACTCGAAATGTTCAAAGGACTGGGCTTGAGAGTTAGAAACAGTAATCCGAGCAAACCCCAGTTGTGTCAACTTAGCCAATAAAAGGCTTTCACATTCCACGGTGTTAGTGCTGTTCACTTCCATTCCAAACGGAAATTTAACCGCACCACCACAGCCGACAAGTGGTCCAGTTGATGCACTGTGAGTCGCTAGACGATTCACCAAGTTAGAACTTCGACCAACTTTCATAATGAAGAATGGCCCATCATAAGGTTCAGTGAAATGGTCCAAAGCACCACAGTGCAGCACGTCAATTCCATTCATCCCATCCGGAGGATCATCATAGCAAATCCCAGAGACAAATGAGCCCCGAAAAACAGCATACTCATCTCTCACTGTTGCGTTATCCAAACACGGATAAAACACATCTCTTAGCCAATCTCCGTGAAATCTTCTTAGCACATCCCCAAGAAGATGGTTTGTCAGCAAAATCTCCAGTCTGATGTAAACTTTCTCTGAGTCAGGAATGTCTTCTCGACGACTGGAAGTTACTAAACGCTTTATACCATTGAAGACAATGAGAAATTCACCTTTGCAGCATTCCGTGACGACGTTTTTCAATCCGAGTTTAGTCTTACCTCGCTAAATTGTCCATGGAACGTATGGTACACCTCCGAAAATTCGACAACACGACACAAATTTGTTCATATCGTCGGAGAGTTGCGTGACCAATTTGGGTGCCCATGCCCTATGCAGCAAATGCTTTTCGCCGACCATGTCTAGTGGTCATTTTGTAATGTGAGCATATTGAAATGAATGAAATTAATACTTGCATAATCAAAGGGTAGTGAATTTATAATACAGATTATTCAGCAACACATTGTAGTAAGTCGTTATGCGGTAGGTCACTAAATCAAAAAACCATGTACCAAAACATCCACATATTTAGCATAATTGACCATGGAACGAAGACAAGGAATCAACTGCATGTACACCACAGAGTGTGGCGAAACAAATTCGTGCCTTACGGGCCGCAAGTATTAATGCATGAAGAACAAATGACAACACACTTTTGATCACCTATTTTACGCTATTTTTGGGCTGGTGGGGGTCACAGCCGGGACGGAGGGACGTGTACGTGGCGCAGCGCTAAGCTTTGACGCAAATAAATTATACAGCGTATCAAGCACGTTCAGTTCGCAAGATTATTCTACAGTTTGAGTAGAATATGCTGCAAGTAATATTAAAAGGTGCATTCAAGAATACATCTATTAATGTTTTACTCATTTTGATCCATTCTAGCAGCCTGTGAGGCCTCTTGGAGCGATGGAATCGTTGCAAAATTCGGGAGCTGCGGCGCAAAGCCAGGATTCTGAAAATTGGTGGGAGGCACAGCTTCTTGTTGGAGGTCTACAGGAAATCCTTGCGAAACAATTGGGTTCTCGATACTTCCTGGCTTGTTTCTGGTTAAACCTCCAGCTGGTAGCGGAAAGACGTAGCGTAAACCACAAACGACGTCATGTACCAGACGCAGGGATTTGTCGTTAAACTCGAAATGTTCAAAGGACTGGGCTTGAGAGTTAGAAACAGTAATCCGAGCAAACCCCAGTTGTGTCAACTTAGCCAATAAAAGGCTTTCACATTCCACGGTGTTAGTGCTGTTCACTTCCATTCCAAACGGAAATTTAACCGCACCACCACAGCCGACAAGTGGTCCAGTTGATGCACTGTGAGTCGCTAGACGATTCACCAAGTTAGAACTTCGACCAACTTTCATAATGAAGAATGGCCCATCATAAGGTTCAGTGAAATGGTCCAAAGCACCACAGTGCAGCACGTCAATTCCATTCATCCCATCCGGAGGATCATCATAGCAAATCCCAGAGACAAATGAGCCCCGAAAAACAGCATACTCATCTCTCACTGTTGCGTTATCCAAACACGGATAAAACACATCTCTTAGCCAATCTCCTTGAAATCTTCTTAGCACATCCCGAAGAAGATGGTTTGTCAGCAAAATCTCCAGTCTGATGTAAACTTTCTCTGAGTCAGGAATGTCTTCTCGACGACTGGAAGTTACTAAACGCTTTATACCATTGAAGACAATGAGAAATTCACCTTTGTAGCATTCCGTGACGACGTTTTTCAATCCGAGTTTAGTCTTACCTCGCTAAATTGTCCATGGAACGTATGGTACACCTCCGAAAATTCGACAACACGACACAAATTTGTTCATATCGTCGGAGAGTTGCGTGACCAATTTGGGTGCCCATGCCCTATGCAGCAAATGCTTTTCGCCGACCATGTCTAGTGGTCATTTTGTAATGTGAGCATATTGAAATGAATGAAATTAATACTTGCATAATCAAAGGGTAGTGAATTTATAATACAGATTATTCAGCAACACATTGTAGTAAGTCGTTATGCGGTAGGTCACTAAATCAAAAAACCATGTACCAAAACATCCACATATTTAGCATAATTGACCATGGAACGAAGACAAGGAATCAACTGCATGTACACCACAGAGTGTGGCGAAACAAATTCGTGCCTTACGGGCCGCAAGTATTAATGCATGAAGAACAAATGACAACACACTTTTGATCACCTATTTTACGCTATTTTTGGGCTGGTGGGGGTCACAGCCGGGACGGAGGGACGTGTACGTGGCGCAGCGCTAAGCTTTGACGCAAATAAATTATACAGCGTATCAAGCACGTTCAGTTCGCAAGATTATTCTACAGTTTGAGTAGAATATGCTGCAAGTAATATTAAAAGGTGCATTCAAGAATACATCTATTAATGTTTTACTCATTTTGATCCATTCTAGCAGCCTGTGAGGCCTCTTGGAGCGATGGAATCGTTGCAAAATTCGGGAGCTGCGGCGCAAAGCCAGGATTCTGAAAATTGGTGGGAGGCACAGCTTCTTGTTGGAGGTCTACAGGAAATCCTTGCGAAACAATTGGGTTCTCGATACTTCCTGGCTTGTTTCTGGTTAAACCTCCAGCTGGTAGCGGAAAGACGTAGCGTAAACCACAAACGACGTCATGTACCAGACGCAGGGATTTGTCGTTAAACTCGAAATGTTCAAAGGACTGGGCTTGAGAGTTAGAAACAGTAATCCGAGCAAACCCCAGTTGTGTCAACTTAGCCAATAAAAGGCTTTCACATTCCACGGTGTCAGTGCTGTTCACTTCCATTCCAAACGGAAATTTAACCGCACCACCACAGCCGACAAGTGGTCCAGTTGATGCACTGTGAGTCGCTAGACGATTCACCAAGTTAGAACTTCGACCAACTTTCATAATGAAGAATGGCCCATCATAAGGTTCAGTGAAATGATCCAAAGCACCACAGTGCAGCACGTCAATTCCATTCATCCCATCCGGAGGATCATCATAGCAAATCCCAGAGACAAATGAGCCCCGAAAAACAGCATACTCATCTCTCACTGTTGCGTTATCCAAACACGGATAAAACACATCTCTTAGCCAATCTCCTTGAAATCTTCTTAGCACATCCCCAAGAAGATGGTTTGTCAGCAAAATCTCCAGTCTGATGTAAACTTTCTCTGAGTCAGGAATGTCTTCTCGACGACTGGAAGTTACTAAACGCTTTATACCATAGAAGACAATGAGAAATTCACCTTTGCAGCATTCCGTGACGACGTTTTTCAATCCGAGTTTAGTCTTACCTCGCTAAATTGTCCATGGAACGTATGGTACACCTCCGAAAATTCGACAACACGACACAAATTTGTTCATATCGTCGGAGAGTTGCGTGACCAATTTGGGTGCCCATGCCCTATGCAGCAAATGCTTTTCGCCGACCATGTCTAGTGGTCATTTTGTAATGTGAGCATATTGAAATGAATGAAATTAATACTTGCATAATCAAAGGGTAGTGAATTTATAATACAGATTATTCAGCAACACATTGTAGTAAGTCGTTATGCGGTAGGTCACTAAATCAAAAAACCATGTACCAAAACATCCACATATTTAGCATAATTGACCATGGAACGAAGACAAGGAATCAACTGCATGTACACCACAGAGTGTGGCGAAACAAATTCGTGCCTTACGGGCCGCAAGTATTAATGCATGAAGAACAAATGACAACACACTTTTGATCACCTATTTTACGCTATTTTTGGGCTGGTGGGGGTCACAGCCGGGACGGAGGGACGTGTACGTGGCGCAGCGCTAAGCTTTGACGCAAATAAATTATACAGCGTATCAAGCACGTTCAGTTCGCAAGATTATTCTACAGTTTGAGTAGAATATGCTGCAAGTAATATTAAAAGGTGCATTCAAGAATACATCTATTAATGTTTTACTCATTTTGATCCATTCTAGCAGCCTGTGAGGCCTCTTGGAGCGATGGAATCGTTGCAAAATTCGGGAGCTGCGGCGCAAAGCCAGGATTCTGAAAATTGGTGGGAGGCACAGCTTCTTGTTGGAGGTCTACAGGAAATCCTTGCGAAACAATTGGGTTCTCGATACTTCCTGGCTTGTTTCTGGTTAAACCTCCAGCTGGTAGCGGAAAGACGTAGCGTAAACCACAAACGACGTCATGTACCAGACGCAGGGATTTGTCGTTAAACTCGAAATGTTCAAAGGACTGGGCTTGAGAGTTAGAAACAGTAATCCGAGCAAACCCCAGTTGTGTCAACTTAGCCAATAAAAGGCTTTCACATTCCACGGTGTCAGTGCTGTTCACTTCCATTCCAAACGGAAATTTAACCGCACCACCACAGCCGACAAGTGGTCCAGTTGATGCACTGTGAGTCGCTAGACGATTCACCAAGTTAGAACTTCGACCAACTTTCATAATGAAGAATGGCCCATCATAAGGTTCAGTGAAATGATCCAAAGCACCACAGTGCAGCACGTCAATTCCATTCATCCCATCCGGAGGATCATCATAGCAAATCCCAGAGACAAATGAGCCCCGAAAAACAGCATACTCATCTCTCACTGTTGCGTTATCCAAACACGGATAAAACACATCTCTTAGCCAATCTCCTTGAAATCTTCTTAGCACATCCCCAAGAAGATGGTTTGTCAGCAAAATCTCCAGTCTGATGTAAACTTTCTCTGAGTCAGGAATGTCTTCTCGACGACTGGAAGTTACTAAACGCTTTATACCATTGAAGAC
Organism: Phytophthora capsici; assembly: GCA_030324255.1. Lineage (NCBI taxonomy): Eukaryota > Oomycota > Peronosporomycetes > Peronosporales > Peronosporaceae > Phytophthora > Phytophthora capsici. The sequence goes on from CM059345.1 coordinate 635,591, forward strand.
AATGAGAAATTCACCTTTGCAGCATTCCGTGACGACGTTTTTCAATCCGAGTTTAGTCTTACCTTGCTAAATTGTCCATGGAACGTATGGTACACCTCCGAAAAATTCGACAACACGACACAAATTTGTTCATATCGTCGGAGAGTTGCGTGACCAATTTGGGTGCCCATGCCCTATGCAGCAAATGCTTTTCGCCGACCATGTCTAGTGGTCATTTTGTAATGTGAGCATATTGAAATGAATGAAATTAATACTTGCATAATCAAAGGGTAGTGAATTTATAATACAGATTATTCAGCAACACATTGTAGTAAGTCGTTATGCGGTAGGTCACTAAATCAAAAAACCATGTACCAAAACATCCACATATTTAGCATAATTGACCATGGAACGAAGACAAGGAATCAACTGCATGTACACTACAGAGTGTGGCGAAACAAATTCGTGCCTTACGTGCCGCAAGTATTAATGCATGAAGAACAAATGACAACACACTTTTGATCACCTATTTTACGCTATTTTGGGGCTGGTGGGGGTCACAGCCGGGACGGAGGGACGTGTACGTGGCGCAGCGCTAAGCTTTGACGCAAATAAATTATACAGCGTATCAAGCACGTTCAGTTCGCAAGATTATTCTACAGTTTGAGTAGAATATGCTGCAAGTAATATTAAAAGGTGCATTCAAGAATACATCTATTAATGTTTTACTCATTTTGATCCATTCTAGCAGCCTGTGAGGCCTCTTGGAGCGATGGAATCGTTGCAAAATTCGGGAGCTGCGGCGCAAAGCCAGGATTCTGAAAATTGGTGGGAGGCACAGCTTCTTGTTGGAGGTCTACAGGAAATCCTTGCGAAACAATTGGGTTCTCGATACTTCCTGGCTTGTTTCTGGTTAAACCTCCAGCTGGTAGCGGAAAGACGTAGCGTAAACCACAAACGACGTCATGTACCAGACGCAGGGATTTGTCGTTAAACTCGAAATGTTCAAAGGACTGGGCTTGAGAGTTAGAAACAGTAATCCGAGCAAACCCCAGTTGTGTCAACTTAGCCAATAAAAGGCTTTCACATTCCACGGTGTCAGTGCTGTTCACTTCCATTCCAAACGGAAATTTAACCGCACCACCACAGCCGACAAGTGGTCCAGTTGATGCACTGTGAGTCGCTAGACGATTCACCAAGTTAGAACTTCGACCAACTTTCATAATGAAGAATGGCCCATCATAAGGTTCAGTGAAATGATCCAAAGCACCACAGTGCAGCACGTCAATTCCATTCATCCCATCCGGAGGATCATCATAGCAAATCCCAGAGACAAATGAGCCCCGAAAAACAGCATACTCATCTCTCACTGTTGCGTTATCCAAACACGGATAAAACACATCTCTTAGCCAATCTCCTTGAAATCTTCTTAGCACATCCCCAAGAAGATGGTTTGTCAGCAAAATCTCCAGTCTGATGTAAACTTTCTCTGAGTCAGGAATGTCTTCTCGACGACTGGAAGTTACTAAACGCTTTATACCATAGAAGACAATGAGAAATTCACCTTTGCAGCATTCCGTGACGACGTTTTTCAATCCGAGTTTAGTCTTACCTTGCTAAATTGTCCATGGAACGTATGGTACACCTCCGAAAAATTCGACAACACGACACAAATTTGTTCATATCGTCGGAGAGTTGCGTGACCAATTTGGGTGCCCATGCCCTATGCAGCAAATGCTTTTCGCCGACCATGTCTAGTGGTCATTTTGTAATGTGAGCATATTGAAATGAATGAAATTAATACTTGCATAATCAAAGGGTAGTGAATTTATAATACAGATTATTCAGCAACACATTGTAGTAAGTCGTTATGCGGTAGGTCACTAAATCAAAAAACCATGTACCAAAACATCCACATATTTAGCATAATTGACCATGGAACGAAGACAAGGAATCAACTGCATGTACACTACAGAGTGTGGCGAAACAAATTCGTGCCTTACGTGCCGCAAGTATTAATGCATGAAGAACAAATGACAACACACTTTTGATCACCTATTTTACGCTATTTTGGGGCTGGTGGGGGTCACAGCCGGGACGGAGGGACGTGTACGTGGCGCAGCGCTAAGCTTTGACGCAAATAAATTATACAGCGTATCAAGCACGTTCAGTTCGCAAGATTATTCTACAGTTTGAGTAGAATATGCTGCAAGTAATATTAAAAGGTGCATTCAAGAATACATCTATTAATGTTTTACTCATTTTGATCCATTCTAGCAGCCTGTGAGGCCTCTTGGAGCGATGGAATCGTTGCAAAATTCGGGAGCTGCGGCGCAAAGCCAGGATTCTGAAAATTGGTGGGAGGCACAGCTTCTTGTTGGAGGTCTACAGGAAATCCTTGCGAAACAATTGGGTTCTCGATACTTCCTGGCTTGTTTCTGGTTAAACCTCCAGCTGGTAGCGGAAAGACGTAGCGTAAACCACAAACGACGTCATGTACCAGACGCAGGGATTTGTCGTTAAACTCGAAATGTTCAAAGGACTGGGCTTGAGAGTTAGAAACAGTAATCCGAGCAAACCCCAGTTGTGTCAACTTAGCCAATAAAAGGCTTTCACATTCCACGGTGTCAGTGCTGTTCACTTCCATTCCAAACGGAAATTTAACCGCACCACCACAGCCGACAAGTGGTCCAGTTGATGCACTGTGAGTCGCTAGACGATTCACCAAGTTAGAACTTCGACCAACTTTCATAATGAAGAATGGCCCATCATAAGGTTCAGTGAAATGGTCCAAAGCACCACAGTGCAGCACGTCAATTCCATTCATCCCATCCGGAGGATCATCATAGCAAATCCCAGAGACAAATGAGCCCCGAAAAACAGCATACTCATCTCTCACTGTTGCGTTATCCAAACACGGATAAAACACATCTCTTAGCCAATCTCCTTGAAATCTTCTTAGCACATCCCCAAGAAGATGGTTTGTCAGCAAAATCTCCAGTCTGATGTAAACTTTCTCTGAGTCAGGAATGTCTTCTCGACGACTGGAAGTTACTAAACGCTTTATACCATTGAAGACAATGAGAAATTCACCTTTGTAGCATTCCGTGACGACGTTTTTCAATCCGAGTTTAGTCTTACCTCGCTAAATTGTCCATGGAACGTATGGTACACCTCCGAAAATTCGACAACACGACACAAATTTGTTCATATCGTCGGAGAGTTGCGTGACCAATTTGGGTGCCCATGCCCTATGCAGCAAATGCTTTTCGCCGACCATGTCTAGTGGTCATTTTGTAATGTGAGCATATTGAAATGAATGAAATTAATACTTGCATAATCAAAGGGTAGTGAATTTATAATACAGATTATTCAGCAACACATTGTAGTAAGTCGTTATGCGGTAGGTCACTAAATCAAAAAACCATGTACCAAAACATCCACATATTTAGCATAATTGACCATGGAACGAAGACAAGGAATCAACTGCATGTACACTACAGAGTGTGGCGAAACAAATTCGTGCCTTACGGGCCGCAAGTATTAATGCATGAAGAACAAATGACAACACACTTTTGATCACCTATTTTACGCTATTTTTGGGCTGGTGGGGGTCACAGCCGGGACGGAGGGACGTGTACGTGGCGCAGCGCTAAGCTTTGACGCAAATAAATTATACAGCGTATCAAGCACGTTCAGTTCGCAAGATTATTCTACAGTTTGAGTAGAATATGCTGCAAGTAATATTAAAAGGTGCATTCAAGAATACATCTATTAATGTTTTACTCATTTTGATCCATTCTAGCAGCCTGTGAGGCCTCTTGGAGCGATGGAATCGTTGCAAAATTCGGGAGCTGCGGCGCAAAGCCAGGATTCTGAAAATTGGTGGGAGGCACAGCTTCTTGTTGGAGGTCTACAGGAAATCCTTGCGAAACAATTGGGTTCTCGATACTTCCTGGCTTGTTTCTGGTTAAACCTCCAGCTGGTAGCGGAAAGACGTAGCGTAAACCACAAACGACGTCATGTACCAGACGCAGGGATTTGTCGTTAAACTCGAAATGTTCAAAGGACTGGGCTTGAGAGTTAGAAACAGTAATCCGAGCAAACCCCAGTTGTGTCAACTTAGCCAATAAAAGGCTTTCACATTCCACGGTGTCAGTGCTGTTCACTTCCATTCCAAACGGAAATTTAACCGCACCACCACAGCCGACAAGTGGTCCAGTTGATGCACTGTGAGTCGCTAGACGATTCACCAAGTTAGAACTTCGACCAACTTTCATAATGAAGAATGGCCCATCATAAGGTTCAGTGAAATGATCCAAAGCACCACAGTGCAGCACGTCAATTCCATTCATCCCATCCGGAGGATCATCATAGCAAATCCCAGAGACAAATGAGCCCCGAAAAACAGCATACTCATCTCTCACTGTTGCGTTATCCAAACACGGATAAAACACATCTCTTAGCCAATCTCCTTGAAATCTTCTTAGCACATCCCCAAGAAGATGGTTTGTCAGCAAAATCTCCAGTCTGATGTAAACTTTCTCTGAGTCAGGAATGTCTTCTCGACGACTGGAAGTTACTAAACGCTTTATACCATTGAAGACAATGAGAAATTCACCTTTGCAGCATTCCGTGACGACGTTTTTCAATCCGAGTTTAGTCTTACCTTGCTAAATTGTCCATGGAACGTATGGTACACCTCCGAAAATTCGACAACACGACACAAATTTGTTCATATCGTCGGAGAGTTGCGTGACCAATTTGGGTGCCCATGCCCTATGCAGCAAATGCTTTTCGCCGACCATGTCTAGTGGTCATTTTGTAATGTGAGCATATTGAAATGAATGAAATTAATACTTGCATAATCAAAGGGTAGTGAATTTATAATACAGATTATTCAGCAACACATTGTAGTAAGTCGTTATGCGGTAGGTCACTAAATCAAAAAACCATGTACCAAAACATCCACATATTTAGCATAATTGACCATGGAACGAAGACAAGGAATCAACTGCATGTACACTACAGAGTGTGGCGAAACAAATTCGTGCCTTACGGGCCGCAAGTATTAATGCATGAAGAACAAATGACAACACACTTTTGATCACCTATTTTACGCTATTTTGGGGCTGGTGGGGGTCACAGCCGGGACGGAGGGACGTGTACGTGGCGCAGCGCTAAGCTTTGACGCAAATAAATTATACAGCGTATCAAGCACGTTCAGTTCGCAAGATTATTCTACAGTTTGAGTAGAATATGCTGCAAGTAATATTAAAAGGTGCATTCAAGAATACATCTATTAATGTTTTACTCATTTTGATCCATTCTAGCAGCCTGTGAGGCCTCTTGGAGCGATGGAATCGTTGCAAAATTCGGGAGCTGCGGCGCAAAGCCAGGATTCTGAAAATTGGTGGGAGGCACAGCTTCTTGTTGGAGGTCTACAGGAAATCCTTGCGAAACAATTGGGTTCTCGATACTTCCTGGCTTGTTTCTGGTTAAACCTCCAGCTGGTAGCGGAAAGACGTAGCGTAAACCACAAACGACCAGACGCAGGGATTTGTCGTTAAACTCGAAATGTTCAAAGGACTGGGCTTGAGAGTTAGAAACAGTAATCCGAGCAAACCCCAGTTGTGTCAACTTAGCCAATAAAAGGCTTTCACATTCCACGGTGTCAGTGCTGTTCACTTCCATTCCAAACGGAAATTTAACCGCACCACCACAGCCGACAAGTGGTCCAGTTGATGCACTGTGAGTCGCTAGACGATTCACCAAGTTAGAACTTCGACCAACTTTCATAATGAAGAATGGCCCATCATAAGGTTCAGTGAAATGATCCAAAGCACCACAGTGCAGCACGTCAATTCCATTCATCCCATCCGGAGGATCATCATAGCAAATCCCAGAGACAAATGAGCCCCGAAAAACAGCATACTCATCTCTCACTGTTGCGTTATCCAAACACGGATAAAACACATCTCTTAGCCAATCTCCTTGAAATCTTCTTAGCACATCCCCAAGAAGATGGTTTGTCAGCAAAATCTCCAGTCTGATGTAAACTTTCTCTGAGTCAGGAATGTCTTCTCGACGACTGGAAGTTACTAAACGCTTTATACCATTGAAGACAATGAGAAATTCACCTTTGCAGCATTCCGTGACGACGTTTTTCAATCCGAGTTTAGTCTTACCTTGCTAAATTGTCCATGGAACGTATGGTACACCTCCGAAAATTCGACAACACGACACAAATTTGTTCATATCGTCGGAGAGTTGCGTGACCAATTTGGGTGCCCATGCCCTATGCAGCAAATGCTTTTCGCCGACCATGTCTAGTGGTCATTTTGTAATGTGAGCATATTGAAATGAATGAAATTAATACTTGCATAATCAAAGGGTAGTGAATTTATAATACAGATTATTCAGCAACACATTGTAGTAAGTCGTTATGCGGTAGGTCACTAAATCAAAAAACCATGTACCAAAACATCCACATATTTAGCATAATTGACCATGGAACGAAGACAAGGAATCAACTGCATGTACACTACAGAGTGTGGCGAAACAAATTCGTGCCTTACGGGCCGCAAGTATTAATGCATGAAGAACAAATGACAACACACTTTTGATCACCTATTTTACGCTATTTTTGGGCTGGTGGGGGTCACAGCCGGGACGGAGGGACGTGTACGTGGCGCAGCGCTAAGCTTTGACGCAAATAAATTATACAGCGTATCAAGCACGTTCAGTTCGCAAGATTATTCTACAGTTTGAGTAGAATATGCTGCAAGTAATATTAAAAGGTGCATTCAAGAATACATCTATTAATGTTTTACTCATTTTGATCCATTCTAGCAGCCTGTGAGGCCTCTTGGAGCGATGGAATCGTTGCAAAATTCGGGAGCTGCGGCGCAAAGCCAGGATTCTGAAAATTGGTGGGAGGCACAGCTTCTTGTTGGAGGTCTACAGGAAATCCTTGCGAAACAATTGGGTTCTCGATACTTCCTGGCTTGTTTCTGGTTAAACCTCCAGCTGGTAGCGGAAAGACGTAGCGTAAACCACAAACGACGTCATGTACCAGACGCAGGGATTTGTCGTTAAACTCGAAATGTTCAAAGGACTGGGCTTGAGAGTTAGAAACAGTAATCCGAGCAAACCCCAGTTGTGTCAACTTAGCCAATAAAAGGCTTTCACATTCCACGGTGTCAGTGCTGTTCACTTCCATTCCAAACGGAAATTTAACCGCACCACCACAGCCGACAAGTGGTCCAGTTGATGCACTGTGAGTCGCTAGACGATTCACCAAGTTAGAACTTCGACCAACTTTCATAATGAAGAATGGCCCATCATAAGGTTCAGTGAAATGATCCAAAGCACCACAGTGCAGCACGTCAATTCCATTCATCCCATCCGGAGGATCATCATAGCAAATCCCAGAGACAAATGAGCCCCGAAAAACAGCATACTCATCTCTCACTGTTGCGTTATCCAAACACGGATAAAACACATCTCTTAGCCAATCTCCTTGAAATCTTCTTAGCACATCCCCAAGAAGATGGTTTGTCAGCAAAATCTCCAGTCTGATGTAAACTTTCTCTGAGTCAGGAATGTCTTCTCGACGACTGGAAGTTACTAAACGCTTTATACCATTGAAGACAATGAGAAATTCACCTTTGCAGCATTCCGTGACGACGTTTTTCAATCCGAGTTTAGTCTTAGCTTGCTAAATTGTCCATGGAACGTATGGTACACCTCCGAAAATTCGACAACACGACACAAATTTGTTCATATCGTCGGAGAGTTGCGTGACCAATTTGGGTGCCCATGCCCTATGCAGCAAATGCTTTTCGCCGACCATGTCTAGTGGTCATTTTGTAATGTGAGCATATTGAAATGAATGAAATTAATACTTGCATAATCAAAGGGTAGTGAATTTATAATACAGATTATTCAGCAACACATTGTAGTAAGTCGTTATGCGGTAGGTCACTAAATCAAAAAACCATGTACCAAAACATCCACATATTTAGCATAATTGACCATGGAACGAAGACAAGGAATCAACTGCATGTACACTACAGAGTGTGGCGAAACAAATTCGTGCCTTACGGGCCGCAAGTATTAATGCATGAAGAACAAATGACAACACACTTTTGATCACCTATTTTACGCTATTTTGGGGCTGGTGGGGGTCACAGCCGGGACGGAGGGACGTGTACGTGGCGCAGCGCTAAGCTTTGACGCAAATAAATTATACAGCGTATCAAGCACGTTCAGTTCGCAAGATTATTCTACAGTTTGAGTAGAATATGCTGCAGGTAATATTAAAAGGTGCATTCAAGAATACATCTATTAATGTTTTACTCATTTTGATCCATTCTAGCAGCCTGTGAGGCCTCTTGGAGCGATGGAATCGTTGCAAAATTCGGGAGCTGCGGCGCAAAGCCAGGATTCTGAAAATTGGTGGGAGGCACAGCTTCTTGTTGGAGGTCTACAGGAAATCCTTGCGGAACAATTGGGTTCTCGATACTTCCTGGCTTGTTTCTGGTTAAACCTCCAGCTGGTAGCGGAAAGACGTAGCGTAAACCACAAACGACGTCATGTACCAGACGCAGGGATTTGTCGTTAAACTCGAAATGTTCAAAGGACTGGGCTTGAGAGTTAGAAACAGTAATCCGAGCAAACCCCAGTTGTGTCAACTTAGCCAATAAAAGGCTTTCACATTCCACGGTGTCAGTGCTGTTCACTTCCATTCCAAACGGAAATTTAACCGCACCACCACAGCCGACAAGTGGTCCAGTTGATGCACTGTGAGTCGCTAGACGATTCACCAAGTTAGAACTTCGACCAACTTTCATAATGAAGAATGGCCCATCATAAGGTTCAGTGAAATGGTCCAAAGCACCACAGTGCAGCACGTCAATTCCATTCATCCCATCCGGAGGATCATCATAGCAAATCCCAGAGACAAATGAGCCCCGAAAAACAGCATACTCATCTCTCACTGTTGCGTTATCCAAACACGGATAAAACACATCTCTTAGCCAATCTCCTTGAAATCTTCTTAGCACATCCCCAAGAAGATGGTTTGTCAGCAAAATCTCCAGTCTGATGTAAACTTTCTCTGAGTCAGGAATGTCTTCTCGACGACTGGGAGTTACTAAACGCTTTATACCATTGAAGACAATGAGAAATTCACCTTTGCAGCATTCCGTGACGACGTTTTTCAATCCGAGTTTAGTCTTACCTTGCTAAATTGTCCATGGAACGTATGGTACACCTCCGAAAAATTCGACAACACGACACAAATTTGTTCATATCGTCGGAGAGTTGCGTGACCAATTTGGGTGCCCATGCCCTATGCAGCAAATGCTTTTCGCCGACCATGTCTAGTGGTCATTTTGTAATGTGAGCATATTGAAATGAATGAAATTAATACTTGCATAATCAAAGGGTAGTGAATTTATTATACAGATTATTCAGCAACACATTGTAGTAAGTCGTTATGCGGTAGGTCACTAAATCAAAAAACCATGTACCAAAACATCCACATATTTAGCATAATTGACCATGGAACGAAGACAAGGAATCAACTGCATGTACACTACAGAGTGTGGCGAAACAAATTCGTGCCTTACGTGCCGCAAGTATTAATGCATGAAGAACAAATGACAACACACTTTTGATCACCTATTTTACGCTATTTTTGGGCTGGTGGGGGTCACAGCCGGGACGGAGGGACGTGTACGTGGCGCAGCGCTAAGCTTTGACGCAAATAAATTATACAGCGTATCAAGCACGTTCAGTTCGCAAGATTATTCTACAGTTTGAGTAGAATATGCTGCAAGTAATATTAAAAGGTGCATTCAAGAATACATCTATTAATGTTTTACTCATTTTGATCCATTCTAGCAGCCTGTGAGGCCTCTTGGAGCGATGGAATCGTTGCAAAATTCGGGAGCTGCGGCGCAAAGCCAGGATTCTGAAAATTGGTGGGAGGCACAGCTTCTTGTTGGAGGTCTACAGGAAATCCTTGCGAAACAATTGGGTTCTCGATACTTCCTGGCTTGTTTCTGGTTAAACCTCCAGCTGGTAGCGGAAAGACGTAGCGTAAACCACAAACGACGTCATGTACCAGACGCAGGGATTTGTCGTTAAACTCGAAATGTTCAAAGGACTGGGCTTGAGAGTTAGAAACAGTAATCCGAGCAAACCCCAGTTGTGTCAACTTAGCCAATAAAAGGCTTTCACATTCCACGGTGTCAGTGCTGTTCACTTCCATTCCAAACGGAAATTTAACCGCACCACCACAGCCGACAAGTGGTCCAGTTGATGCACTGTGAGTCGCTAGACGATTCACCAAGTTAGAACTTCGACCAACTTTCATAATGAAGAATGGCCCATCATAAGGTTCAGTGAAATGATCCAAAGCACCACAGTGCAGCACGTCAATTCCATTCATCCCATCCGGAGGATCATCATAGCAAATCCCAGAGACAAATGAGCCCCGAAAAACAGCATACTCATCTCTCACTGTTGCGTTATCCAAACACGGATAAAACACATCTCTTAGCCAATCTCCTTGAAATCTTCTTAGCACATCCCCAAGAAGATGGTTTGTCAGCAAAATCTCCAGTCTGATGTAAACTTTCTCTGAGTCAGGAATGTCTTCTCGACGACTGGAAGTTACTAAACGCTTTATACCATTGAAGACAATGAGAAATTCACCTTTGCAGCATTCCGTGACGACGTTTTTCAATCCGAGTTTAGTCTTACCTTGCTAAATTGTCCATGGAACGTATGGTACACCTCCGAAAATTCGACAACACGACACAAATTTGTTCATATCGTCGGAGCGTTGCGTGACCAATTTGGGTGCCCATGCCCTATGCAGCAAATGCTTTTCGCCGACCATGTCTAGTGGTCATTTTGTAATGTGAGCATATTGAAATGAATGAAATTAATACTTGCATAATCAAAGGGTAGTGAATTTATAATACAGATTATTCAGCAACACATTGTAGTAAGTCGTTATGCGGTAGGTCACTAAATCAAAAAACCATGTACCAAAACATCCACATATTTAGCATAATTGACCATGGAACGAAGACAAGGAATCAACTGCATGTACACTACAGAGTGTGGCGAAACAAATTCGTGCCTTACGGGCCGCAAGTATTAATGCATGAAGAACAAATGACAACACACTTTTGATCACCTATTTTACGCTATTTTTGGGCTGGTGGGGGTCACAGCCGGGACGGAGGGACGTGTACGTGGCGCAGCGCTAAGCTTTGACGCAAATAAATTATACAGCGTATCAAGCACGTTCAGTTCGCAAGATTATTCTACAGTTTGAGTAGAATATGCTGCAGGTAATATTAAAAGGTGCATTCAAGAATACATCTATTAATGTTTTACTCATTTTGATCCATTCTAGCAGCCTGTGAGGCCTCTTGGAGCGATGGAATCGTTGCAAAATTCGGGAGCTGCGGCGCAAAGCCAGGATTCTGAAAATTGGTGGGAGGCACAGCTTCTTGTTGGAGGTCTACAGGAAATCCTTGCGAAACAATTGGGTTCTCGATACTTCCTGGCTTGTTTCTGGTTAAACCTCCAGCTGGTAGCGGAAAGACGTAGCGTAAACCACAAACGACGTCATGTACCAGACGCAGGGATTTGTCGTTAAACTCGAAATGTTCAAAGGACTGGGCTTGAGAGTTAGAAACAGTAATCCGAGCAAACCCCAGTTGTGTCAACTTAGCCAATAAAAGGCTTTCACATTCCACGGTGTCAGTGCTGTTCACTTCCATTCCAAACGGAAATTTAACCGCACCACCACAGCCGACAAGTGGTCCAGTTGATGCACTGTGAGTCGCTAGACGATTCACCAAGTTAGAACTTCGACCAACTTTCATAATGAAGAATGGCCCATCATAAGGTTCAGTGAAATGGTCCAAAGCACCACAGTGCAGCACGTCAATTCCATTCATCCCATCCGGAGGATCATCATAGCAAATCCCAGAGACAAATGAGCCCCGAAAAACAGCATACTCATCTCTCACTGTTGCGTTATCCAAACACGGATAAAACACATCTCTTAGCCAATCTCCTTGAAATCTTCTTAGCACATCCCCAAGAAGATGGTTTGTCAGCAAAATCTCCAGTCTGATGTAAACTTTCTCTGAGTCAGGAATGTCTTCTCGACGACTGGAAGTTACTAAACGCTTTATACCATTGAAGACAATGAGAAATTCACCTTTGCAGCATTCCGTGACGACGTTTTTCAATCCGAGTTTAGTCTTACCTTGCTAAATTGTCCATGGAACGTATGGTACACCTCCGAAAATTCGACAACACGACACAAATTTGTTCATATCGTCGGAGAGTTGCGTGACCAATTTGGGTGCCCATGCCCTATGCAGCAAATGCTTTTCGCCGACCATGTCTAGTGGTCATTTTGTAATGTGAGCATATTGAAATGAATGAAATTAATACTTGCATAATCAAAGGGTAGTGAATTTATAATACAGATTATTCAGCAACACATTGTAGTAAGTCGTTATGCGGTAGGTCACTAAATCAAAAAACCATGTACCAAAACATCCACATATTTAGCATAATTGACCATGGAACGAAGACAAGGAATCAACTGCATGTACACCACAGAGTGTGGCGAAACAAATTCGTGCCTTACGGGCCGCAAGTATTAATGCATGAAGAACAAATGACAACACACTTTTGATCACCTATTTTACGCTATTTTTGGGCTGGTGGGGGTCACAGCCGGGACGGAGGGACGTGTACGTGGCGCAGCGCTAAGCTTTGACGCAAATAAATTATACAGCGTATCAAGCACGTTCAGTTCGCAAGATTATTCTACAGTTTGAGTAGAATATGCTGCAAGTAATATTAAAAGGTGCATTCAAGAATACATCTATTAATGTTTTACTCATTTTGATCCATTCTAGCAGCCTGTGAGGCCTCTTGGAGCGATGGAATCGTTGCAAAATTCGGGAGCTGCGGCGCAAAGCCAGGATTCTGAAAATTGGTGGGAGGCGCAGCTTCTTGTTGGAGGTCTACAGGAAATCCTTGCGAAACAATTGGGTTCTCGATACTTCCTGGCTTGTTTCTGGTTAAACCTCCAGCTGGTAGCGGAAAGACGTAGCGTAAACCACAAACGACGTCATGTACCAGACGCAGGGATTTGTCGTTAAACTCGAAATGTTCAAAGGACTGGGCTTGAGAGTTAGAAACAGTAATCCGAGCAAACCCCAGTTGTGTCAACTTAGCCAATAAAAGGCTTTCACATTCCACGGTGTCAGTGCTGTTCACTTCCATTCCAAGCGGAAATTTAACCGCACCACCACAGCCGACAAGTGGTCCAGTTGATGCACTGTGAGTCGCTAGACGATTCACCAAGTTAGAACTTCGACCAACTTTCATAATGAAGAATGGCCCATCATAAGGTTCAGTGAAATGGTCCAAAGCACCACAGTGCAGCACGTCAATTCCATTCATCCCATCCGGAGGATCATCATAGCAAATCCCAGAGACAAATGAGCCCCGAAAAACAGCATACTCATCTCTCACTGTTGCGTTATCCAAACACGGATAAAACACATCTCTTAGCCAATCTCCTTGAAATCTTCTTAGCACATCCCCAAGAAGATGGTTTGTCAGCAAAATCTCCAGTCTGATGTAAACTTTCTCTGAGTCAGGAATGTCTTCTCGACGACTGGAAGTTACTAAACGCTTTATACCATTGAAGACAATGAGAAATTCACCTTTGCAGCATTCCGTGACGACGTTTTTCAATCCGAGTTTAGTCTTACCTTGCTAAATTGTCCATGGAACGTATGGTACACCTCCGAAAATTCGACAACACGACACAAATTTGTTCATATCGTCGGAGCGTTGCGTGACCAATTTGGGTGCCCATGCCCTATGCAGCAAATGCTTTTCGCCGACCATGTCTAGTGGTCATTTTGTAATGTGAGCATATTGAAATGAATGAAATTAATACTTGCATAATCAAAGGGTAGTGAATTTATAATACAGATTATTCAGCAACACATTGTAGTAAGTCGTTATGCGGTAGGTCACTAAATTAAAAAACCATGTACCAAAACATCCACATATTTAGCATAATTGACCATGGAACGAAGACAAGGAATCAACTGCATGTACACTACAGAGTGTGGCGAAACAAATTCGTGCCTTACGTGCCGCAAGTATTAATGCATGAAGACGCAAATAAATTATACAGCGTATCAAGCACGTTCAGTTCGCAAGATTATTCTACAGTTTGAGTAGAATATGCTGCAAGTAATATTAAAAGGTGCATTCAAGAATACATCTATTAATGTTTTACTCATTTTGATCCATTCTAGCAGCCTGTGAGGCCTCTTGGAGCGATGGAATCGTTGCAAAATTCGGGAGCTGCGGCGCAAAGCCAGGATTCTGAAAATTGGTGGGAGGCGCAGCTTCTTGTTGGAGGTCTACAGGAAATCCTTGCGAAACAATTGGGTTCTCGATACTTCCTGGCTTGTTTCTGGTTAAACCTCCAGCTGGTAGCGGAAAGACGTAGCGTAAACCACAAACGACGTCATGTACCAGACGCAGGGATTTGTCGTTAAACTCGAAATGTTCAAAGGACTGGGCTTGAGAGTTAGAAACAGTAATCCGAGCAAACCCCAGTTGTGTCAACTTAGCCAATAAAAGGCTTTCACATTCCACGGTGTCAGTGCTGTTCACTTCCATTCCAAACGGAAATTTAACCGCACCACCACAGCCGACAAGTGGTCCAGTTGATGCACTGTGAGTCGCTAGACGATTCACCAAGTTAGAACTTCGACCAACTTTCATAATGAAGAATGGCCCATCATAAGGTTCAGTGAAATGATCCAAAGCACCACAGTGCAGCACGTCAATTCCATTCATCCCATCCGGAGGATCATCATAGCAAATCCCAGAGACAAATGAGCCCCGAAAAACAGCATACTCATCTCTCACTGTTGCGTTATCCAAACACGGATAAAACACATCTCTTAGCCAATCTCCTTGAAATCTTCTTAGCACATCCCCAAGAAGATGGTTTGTCAGCAAAATCTCCAGTCTGATGTAAACTTTCTCTGAGTCAGGAATGTCTTCTCGACGACTGGAAGTTACTAAACGCTTTATACCATTGAAGACAATGAGAAATTCACCTTTGCAGCATTCCGTGACGACGTTTTTCAATCCGAGTTTAGTCTTACCTTGCTAAATTGTCCATGGAACGTATGGTACACCTCCGAAAATTCGACAACACGACACAAATTTGTTCATAGCGTGCGAAGCATCGCCGCTACCGCTGCCTCTCCAATGACTCGCTAGAGTCGTTGGAGCGCCTCCCAGTCTGGATCCGAGAGGTGGGGGCAGTCCGTGCGCGTCACGGACTGGTGTGGGGTCCCCGTGGACCCCTCATCCATGGGGGAGTTCTCTACCCCGCGTTTGTATGGCTCCATACGAACGAACAGCAGTCGGTCGTGGGACGGACTACAAAGTGCTACCAGGTGTAATGGGTATACTAAGACCTATTAGGTGGCGTACACGTGCGCTTACGTGTATGAGGAAGCGTGCAATTAGTTAGATTTAAATTAATTATACTTACGTCCGTAAATATAATTAAATTAAATATAACCATTTTAAGACTGCAAAATACCGTAAAATGAGAACTGTTATTGAATTTGGCACAAGCCAATTATAGGTACGTTGAAAGGCAGCCGAAGGCAAGAGTCAGTGAGACGACAACCCCGATCAACAATATACGTGGAATTCATGGAAGACGTACCGCTACG
This sequence comes from Phytophthora capsici, assembly GCA_030324255.1. Lineage (NCBI taxonomy): Eukaryota > Oomycota > Peronosporomycetes > Peronosporales > Peronosporaceae > Phytophthora > Phytophthora capsici. Next base: position 651,403 of record CM059345.1, read on the forward strand.
ATAGCGAGCTTGCGGAATGATGATTTCTCCCTATCGGAAGTTGTGATGGAACTCGATCTAGCTGACGGCGAATTGCGTGGATACTGGAAAGATCACCTGCCTGACGTGGAGCATGGAAGACCAGCGTTAGTCATCAATACCAGGATGATACCATCTGATTCAGGTGGGGATCTCTTACCTGGCGAGTCGCCCGGTTATTGGAAATATCACGCTCCTGGCATATGGTTCAAACAGGCCAAGGCCCAACAACTCCAGAGCAACACTGCTTCTGGATTCCGGCGCTGAAGTCTCTATCGTTAGCACCGCCTTTGCTCGTAAGGTCGGCTGCATCATTGACGAGAGTCAGAGACAATATTGCATCGGGATCGGAGAGAATGTACGCAACTCTGGGACGTACCACGATCAAGATCACGCTGGCCGGTTTCTTGGTTTACTTCTTCGACGCGTGGGTTGGCGACATGGTCGGGCAAGACGTTAATATGGGCATGGATTTCATGATCCCAGCCGGTATCCGTCTTGATCTGGCCGACGGGACTATGTGCCCCAACAAAGTGCCGGTCCAGTTGACAGGTCGTCGCCCTCCGTATGGCCGTAGCAACCACGACATCATGCTCGACGACAGTGTTCACGTGGAAGTCGGAGAATCTGTAGAGATACCGATACGAAAACCCCGAGCGTTAGAGCGAGAGAAGTTGTGGATCGCCCGTGGAGAAAGATGGGTACCTACCTTGGTGAAGGCCTTGGTACCTGAAAATCACGAACATCAGCGACAAGAAGCTGATGTTGCGGAGACTCACACGACTGGGACTGTGGTTGGCTGAAGACCTCGTACCGCGGATGCCTGGACTCATCTCCGTAGGATCGCGTCGTTATGCTGAGTGGCAGAACCTTGCGTACGAAGCCACCACCGATCAACAGGAAGAAGAGGAACCTGAGCCGATGTACATGGGACCACTGGTGGATCGACCAACGTACGACATTCCGAAGGGTATCCTGAAGCATGAAGGGTCCAGTCCGAAGCCCGAAGTAGCTGCTGTGGAGGTGAAATGGGCTGATCCAGATGACTCGAAGCAAGATCAACGGGAACCAGAACCGGAGTCGACGGTCGATCAGGAGTTCAAGATCGAACCTCCATTGAACTCCGTTCATCGTGAGTCGATCATCCCGATGATCGACAATCCGAAACCCAGAGTCGACGATCAGCAGCTGACCGGCCCTACGACCGTTGCGATCGACGATCCAAAAATGGAGCCGGAGATCGAAGTCGACGGGACGCCTGACGATGACGAAGTCTGCTACCATGAAGGGAAGGACCTGATCGCCGATGATCTGGAGAATCAGATGGCCATACTCCCGGAGGTAAGCGCCACCACGGAGGAAGTCAAGATTGAGGATATCCAGATCGAGAGCGCAGAAGGGGAAACGCCGGAGCAGACCGAACGCTTGAGGCAGATCATCTGGAAACGCCGACACCTCCTGATCGGAAAAGGAAATACCCTCCCTCCAGCTGCGCGCGGTGCCGCCTGTGACATCGATGTTGGTAATGCAACCCCCTGTCGCCCAGCGTGTGCGCCGTGTCGCTCCACAATTTCGGGAGAAGCTGTCGGACTTGATCAAGGGACTGTTGTCAGCAGGGATCATCACCCACTCGACCTCACCTTGGGCATCTCCAATCCTCGTGATCATCAAGAAGAATGGGGTCGACATCCGTCTCTGCATCGACTATCGGTTGGTGAACAGCTTGACGAAGTTGATGGTGACCCCGTGCCGCTGATCAACGATCTCTTGGACGATCTGGATAAGGTCCTCTGGTACTGTTCATTGGATATGGCGAGTGGATTTTGGGTAGTCAGTATGATGGAACGAGCCAGGCTGATCTCCGCGTTCATCACCTCTTTCGGACTCCTCGAGTGGACACGTATGCCCTTCGGATTGAAGAACGCCCCGCAGATCTACCAGCGCTTTATCGACAATGCACTGTACGGACATCTTCGTATCCGAGGCGATCACGAGTCGACGAAGCCGATCGACGTGTTTGACGACGGGGAACCTGAACCTGAGCCGAAGCCATCAGTGCTTGGCAGACGATCATACATTGATGATATACTGGTGACCACCTCTGACTGGGACGGTCTCTGTGAGAAAGTCGAGCGGCTCCTAGACACCTGCGATCAATGGAATCTGTCGATCAGTGTGGTCAAAAGTTTCTGGGGGATACAGCAAGGTTGTGTACCTGGGACACCAAGTGTCAGCGGAAGGTCTGGAGGCGAGTCCGAAGGATCTGGAAGCACGGGGGAACTTACCGTTCCCGACTTCGCTTCGATCGATGCAGTCGTTCCTTGGGAGCTTGAACTATTAAAGCCGGTTCATCGAGGACTTCTCGATCTACGCTGCGATCTTGTACGAGCTGCGCGAGTTGGATTTCCATGAGTATCGGCTGAGGAACGAGAGGGCCGGGGTACATCAGACTGGGGGCGACGAGTCGCCAGAAGATGATCGGCGGTCGAGAGCGATCACCGCGTTCACCTTGCTGAAGGCCAAGATCGTGGCCACGCCGATCCTCCGACACTTCGACCCTGATCGAGAACCTGTGGTCGTGCTGTACACGAGCCAATGGGCGATTTCTGCCGCGTTCATGCAGGAACATGATGGCGTGTACTGGCCAGTGACCTTCACCAGTCGTACCTTGAAGACCAACGAGCTGAATTACAGCACGGTCGACAAGGAGGTCTTGGCCCTGCTCAGATGCTGGATGTATGTTACACCCAACTGGCTGGCCGATCCATCAAGGTCTTGTCTCGACACTCCACGCTGGCTTGGCTGTTGAATTCGTCGGGACTTGATGGACGACGCCTTGATCGCTATCGCTCCGAGGAAGCAGCCGCGCAAGCTGATCATCACACCGCCGCCAACGGTGGAGCCAGATGAGGACTTGCTGGTCGTCTCTTTTGATGGATCTGCGAGCGTCAAGCGGAAGGTCGGTGCGTTCAGTGCTGTGATCTGGAAACTCCTCGAGTGGACGGTCGTTTCTGCAGCGTCGAGATTCACGCCAGCGATCACCGTCAACAAAGCGGAGTATCATGGCCTCCTGCTTGAACTTAATCTCCTTCCGACATCGGACCGGGGGCGGATCGCGATCTGCGGTGACTCGAATTTGATCGTCCGCCAGATGCGTGGCGAGATCGACTGCAAGGCGCCCAAACTCTAACTGCTGCCGCAGAAGGCGATGGATCAACTGAAGGCTTGGCCAAAGCACGAGTTCCTACACGTCAAGAGAGAGTGGAATCAAAGCGCAGACAAGTTAGCCAACACAGCCCTGCCGCAAGGGTCAGGCGAGATCGTTACCTCGGAAGCTGATCGGCAGGACCTGATCACGCTCAATCGCCTGGATGAAATCCTGCGGCCGAAGGAAAACGACGCCGGTGTCCGTGTGTCTGCTGTCACCCGCGCAGCTGGTCGACGACGTCAAGTGCAGCCAGAAATCCTGCAAGAGGCGATCGTACAACAAATGAGGCTTCAGCGGGTCGTGCAAGCTCAAGACGAAGAGGTGTGGATCGTGCACATGAAGGCTTACCTGCAAGGCGATGTGGCCGACTTGTCAGCAGAAGATGCGAAGATCTGCGCCAAGGTCGCCAGCGAATATGACTTGGACGAGAGCGGATTGCTGCTGTATTGTCCGACTGGGTCGAAGTCGAATGCTGATCGAGATCCGATCGTCCGCGTGGTGGTGCCTGAGACGCTCCAGCCTGACTTCCTGCATCATTATCATGTCAGCCTAGAAGGAGGACACTAGGGAATCGGAAGGACGTACGAGCGGATCAGGAAACACTTCCATTGGTGAGGCCTGTTCAAGAGCGTGCAGAAATACGTTGGTGAGTGTGTCGATTGTGAGACCGGAAAAGGACGTCCAATGGTGAAAGGTGAATCGCCATGAAACATTCAAGCCACGTACCCTTTCCAGGTGATCGCGATGGATCACATTCCGTCGCTGCCGAAGTCGTTCAAGGGGAACACGGAGCTGTTGATCTGGATCGACCTGTTCACGGGATACGTGATCGCGAAGGCGAGTAATTCTCGGACCGCTCAGACGATCGCGGAGAACTACAAGGAGTGTGTCTGTCGGAGATTCGGCGCCAGCGAGGTGATTCGACATGATCGAGAGCCGGGCTTCATGGCTGATTTCTTCCGTGCGTTCAACCGGATCGTAGGGCAAAAACAGAGCCCTACTATGGCGTACCGGCCGCAGAGCAACAGTTCCGCTGAGCGAATGGTACAAACGCTAACACGCTCGCTGAAGATGTACGTCGCAGACGTTGATCAACGAGACTGGGACGAATACGCTGAACGGCTCATCTTCGCGCTCAACACGGCGCATGATCGCACACGTGGAGATACCCAGTTCTATCTTGCGCATGGTTGGGATCCTCGATCGACGCTAGAAGCCGCTTTGCCGATTGGTATCACTGGTCACCGTGATCGGGACGCTCGTCGCTGGAGGAATCACATTCAGGAACACTATCAGCGCGCACGTGAACACGTGAACGAGCGCCTCCGTGATGTCATCCGAAGCCGAGCTGATCGTCACAACGAATGAGTGCGTCCACACAGGATCGAAACCGGATCGCAGGTGTGGCTGTATCTTGATCGCGTGAAGGTCGGTTACGCAAAGAAGCTGGCGCATATGTGGCACGGGCCATTCCGCGTCGCTGAGCTGATCGGCAACCACGCTGCTCGCCTTGAGATCACTGGGTCGGATTACAACGTCTTCCCGATCGTGCACTTGTCCAAGCTGAAGCTGATCAGGAGCTTCCCTGATCGACCGAAGACACGACTTGTTGATCCTGATGCTGATCGTTTCGACTTTGACGAGGCGCTCTTGCGGGAAGACAGCTGGGAGACTGCACTTAAAGACGATGAATACGAGGTGGAGCGGATCACCGATGTGCGATCAGGCCGGAGGACGCGTTATGGCCGTGTGCACCTGAGTTCCTGGTACACTGGAAGGGCTGCGAGGAGCCTTCGTCGGTGGATGAAGCCGACTTGAACTGCGGCGTCTTGTTGCGTGAGTTCGAGAGGAAGAGGGCGAACCGCAATCGCTTTAACGTGATGCAGTCGCACGAGGAAGATAAAAGAGACCCTTCGCAGTAGTTGGGATGCTGCGAGAGGGAGACTGTGGAAAGAAAGGTATGCGGGAACGTCGCATACCAGATGGGTGGTGGATACTTGAGGAAAAGCGTGTCGTGAATCGAAGGGCCGTCCCCGACGATGGAGCCCAAAGGGATCCCTACATATATAAGGAAGACACTCGAAGACCAACTATCAAGAAGATCGACCTACCTGACCTAGACCTGACCACTATCGCCCTCACTAGAAGATGTCGCGAGCCTGAACTTACCATCTAGCCGCGCGACATGAAGCCCAGGATGATCTTGAAGATTGTCCTTGAACATCAGTGAGCGCAAGCGCTTCCAGTAGATTGGTGGGAGCCACACGAGCGCCGAAGCCCGGATACCAAGTGCTCTGCTCGACGTTCTTGCGCGGAAAGTGTTAGAGAAACGGATCAAGTAGGAGGTCGAGATCACAATGACCCCTGATCACTCCCTCGAGGACGATCTCCAGAATCTTCTTCCAACGGGGGCCAGCACGCGAACGCCGTTGCTTCCGCTCTAGGTTAAGCCGATCAAGATAGGCACTTGACTGTCGCACGTCAGCGGTAAGCGTGAAGTAGTGTGTTGACTCCCACATAGCTTGAAGATGATCCGTCTCAAAGGTGGTGTACTGCAAGGCAAAATGAGCAAACCACCCTGTCAAATCAAAGGAGTGAGAAACCACCGCAGTCGGCAACGCTGTCCATGGCTATGCGTCGTAAAGAGCCCGCACGTTCGCCTCCGTGATCAACTCGTAGTTCCACTCGGTCGAACGAGGCACCGAGTGCCGGACTGGGAAGAGCCAGAGCCGGGGACATCCCCAGTTACGGAAGATGGTGTCGACTGTGAGGCTACGGACGCTGATCTGCCGAATTTCAGCAACCGGCCAAGGGGTTATGTCCCGCCGGGCGAAGTACTGGGGGCGTTGGTAGCCAGGAATCCACTGATCACGGCTGATCATGGTGACAGGAAGACGATCAAGAGCTCCATCGGATAGGAAACCGCTGGACTCGGAGCTGCGGCTAGCGTTGGATCCACTGGATGAGCTGCTTGAACTTGGGCTGGAGGTGTCACGCCCGCTTCCGGGCTGAACGCCTCCTGACTGGTGATCTTCGTCGTGATCGTCGTCTTCTAGGTTGCTGTCAGGACCGTTATCGCCACCACCTTTCACCTGATCGTCGTCTCCCTCCTCGCTGTCACCGTCGGAATCGATCTGAATCGGCAAGGCGGAAGAACCGGAAGAAGACCGAGCTTTCTTGGGTGGAGGCGGAGAATCGGGAGATCGTGACCGAGTTCGCTTCTGCGAGGAAGACTGAGATTGCGGTGGCGCTGGCGTCTGAGGACTCGGCACCCGAGAAGACGATCCAGCGCTGTTGGGCAGGCGGCCCTGAACTAGCAAAAAACGACCAGCCAACTGTTGACCGAACGTGTCACGTTCGACCAACAGCCGGTCCCGCTTCTCCTCGGCTGCGTCCCGTTGCTGCCGCTCGACCTCGATATCGGTACGCAAAGAAGCGTTGTCTGCTCGCAGCTGCTGAAGATCCACGGCAGAAGACTGGAGATCAGCGATCTGCTTCTCAAGACGGGTAACCGACTGTCGGGCCGCGTCAACGTGGGTTTCTACACAAAGCACATCGAGTCAGTGACAGTCACGATCACGATCAAGAGTAGCGAATAAAGGGGATGAAAAACTTACGGTAGGTCCGCATCTCACTACGAGCTCGATCCCGATCATTGTATGCTCGCCGAAGCTATGTATCACGATCTTGGAGGTCAAGAATAGCACGATCTCGCTCGTCGCATGCTTGATCACGTTCGGAAATGGCCAAGTTGAAGTTAGCATCGGCGCTCAGACGCACATGAGTCAGGTTCTGCTGCACAGAAGCTATCTGACGCCTCAACTGATCGGTCGCTCCTTCGAGTGCGTCTTGAGAGGCTGACAAGGCGCTGTTCGAGTCTTGAGAATCAGCCAACTCCTGCCGGGTCTGCGTATGAGCATCAATCTCGGCGACCAACTGAGTCTGGAGTTGATCGCGAGCCGCGATCGCTGGTTCAGTGCCTGCTGGAGGTCGGCACGAATGGCAATCGACGAATTCAGCTCCGCTCGCATACGTTGAAGATCTTGATAGCTGGCGGTGGGGGTCTGCAACAGCGCAGCAGCCAGTTGATCGGTGAGGGTGCTGATCGTCTGATTCAAACCATCGATCACGACCGCGTGCTGCTGACGAGCGTCCTGGACCTGACTTTCGAGGTTTGCGATCCGTACCCGATCACCCGCATGGACGGCTAGCTCATCGACGACCTCCCCAAACTGCCGTCTGGAATCATTCAAGTCTTGCCGGATGATGTCGTACCGGTGTTGGCAGTACTGAACGAACGGAGAAGCCAGTCGAGCAGCTTCGCGGAACTGATGCTCCAAGTCTTGAATATGGTCTTCGGCATATCGAAGCTGTCCCTGGAGATTGGCGTAATCCAGCCTAAGCTGTTGGAAAGCACCCTCTCGTTCCAAGGCCACCTCAATAGCTGCGAGACTTGATCGGAGCGTCGAGGCATCCAGTGGAGGGGGTCCAACATTAGCGTTGGCCAACGGAACGCGCCGTCGATCAGACCGAACATAGGATGATCGAAAGCTGGATGGTCATGCAGACTCAGGAGCTGCGGTAGACGCACGATCAGGACTTGAACCACCCGCACGATCACGAGTTGGGTTAATCCTACGGCCAGAAAATGGCTAGGAGTCCGGCTACAGCATCATGCTGATCAGGAAGTCCAGAATACGGCGGAACACTTGTACTTGCAGATGTGGACGGTGGTGACTCAGTGGTGGAAACGGACGCATGGCGGTGAAGATCACGGTCCGAAGCAGCGTGTCCAGCTTGTTGATCACGGACTTCCGCCGAACCTGTGGAAAAGGGCGTGTCAGTAGGACGAAGGCAACGTATGGGGAGAAAGGAACTCACCGGCATGTTCGGGACTGTGCCGCCCGGCAGGAGCAGCAGCCGGACCAGCTGGACGACGGTCTCCGATCTCCGTCGAATCTGTGCCACCGGGACGTTAGTGGGAATATCACAATGATGGAAGACACAACGGCGTATCAGTGTTGCGAAGAGGGGTGCCTTTGCAAAAATACAGAACTTAGAACGCTCGGCTCGTACCAGATTCAAACCTAACGAGCGTCCTAGTTTAACATCTTCTCCGCGTTGGACGGCAGCATCCCGTCGTGTTGCGTCGGGTTGTAAAACTGGCGGATCAAGTTGTAAAACTCTTCCATCGGGCATTTTCCGTCTTCGTGGAGCTTGCCGCAGGCACGACACACGTACAAGCAGTGATCAGCTGGGTGGCCGAGACCACCACACTTCTCGCAGGTCAGGCGCTTCCAGCAACCAAGATCAGAGTGTCTCGTGGATCCACAATGCGAGCACGGCGGTGAGCGATCATCCACACGCTGTCCATCTTCGCGATCAGTGGGGGTGGGCGACTTGCTGTCCTCCCAACGACTCGAGCGTTGACCCCCCTGCTTTCGGTAATCAGCCGCAGCGGCCAGGTAGACATGCGACGGGGTCCGGTCATCCTCTGATCCACTTGATTCCGGTTCAGATCCTGACCCGGCACTGTCGTATGAGGCCCAGATGGCACGGACGGCACGGGTGGTCTTCGAGGCAGCTTGTGGTGGGCCACTTGGTGCCTTCTGCTGGAACTTGTTCGATCCAGCGACAGCTGTGCTTTGGCGGACCTTAGCGCGCTGACGTGCGCGAAGTATCTCGGCGAGGGAGCCCCATCAGTGATGCACAGCAGAGTCAGCTGATCAGCCAACTCACGATCATCGAGGGTTTCAATGAAGTGTTCGACATGCTCACGCTTCACGGACGCCGGGCCAGTCTTGATCCCCAGCTTCGCGCGCAGACCCAACACAGTGAGCCTATGAAGATACTCAAGAGGCCTCTCGTCCGATCGCTTCCACGCGTGGTAATACTGATTCGCGAGTGACACGCCCAGCCCACAGTACTCGACCCGGAAGTCGCCTAGCAAGTCGTTCCACTTGCTATGGGTGGTTCTCCCCAACTGGTGGTACCAGTTTCGCGCTGGACCAACTAGAAGGTTGCTGAAGACTATGCACTTCTCGCGGTCGGTCGCTTGATCTCGGGCGAACGCGGACTTCACTTTGATCAGCCAGCTTCTAGCCTTCTCTTCGTCGAAATCCTTGCCGGAGAACTCCTTCAGCTCGGAGGTCGCGGAGATCCTGACTCGGGGAACTACAGAGGTGCCAGCGGACGACGTGGCATCGGCGGACGACACAGCGTTAACGCGCGGGACTTCGATACTCATGTCGTCTGGGCGTACTCGTCTGGGTGATGTGATCCAACCGACTCCATGTCGACGTCTTGGGTGCCAACGTTCTTCGAGAGATCGGGCAAACGTGGCGTCAGGGCGACCGCCGCTCCTTGCTCTTTCTGTTAGCGATCCATCGCAGCATGAAGAACGACTGCAGACTACCAGGGCTGGACGCAACGGTTGACACCGGCGCCAGGGCCGATTCCTTCTTCCTGGCTTCCAACATGGCCACTCCGGCTGGTCCGAGCGTCATCCTGCTTAGCTCGATCGTGCTATCAGAACCTGCCTCCGACACCCTCGCAGATGTCTTCGCAGATGCGAGCGAGGAGTGGGGTGACCCGGACTGACTCGAGTATGTCGTCGTCAGCCCCTGATCGGCGGTCGAGATGACGGCGCCTACCAGCGGTGTGAGCAGCCTCACCAAGTGCTTGATGGATCCTTCAAGTGTGGGAAGATCAAGCTCGAGCAGTTCCTCGGCGTTGCGATTTCCGCTTCCTTCAGCATGGGCATCAGGGCGCTGATCGCCGCCGCTTGATCTACCGGCTTGGCTGGCTTGATCACGGGCCTTGAAGATCGCCGATCAACTTCGGCTTCATCATCTTCATGAGTGGGTCGTCGATCAAGAACGTGTGGAGTTTCTTCCGGTAGAGGACGACACGTAGCTCGTCTTCCGCCCAAGTCTTGGTATCACCACTCATGTCCGCGTCGGGTGCCTTCACCTTCATCTTCGCGGGCTTTGGCGTCGCCTTCTTCGACTTTTTCGAGGAGGGGTGCGGAGTGGGGGTGGGGGTTTTGGGTGAAGGTCCTTCCGTTTTCACGGATGGATCTGAGGAGGGTGAGGTTATTGTTCCATGCCCATCGCTGAACCTTCCTCTTTGTCCCTGTCAGAGTTCCTCCCAGGGCTCTGGCGTCGGTGTATTCTTCACTCTTTAGATGCGATGACGGCGATACACCTTCTGTCGACGCGCCGATACTTACTGGCTCAACCTTGATCTTGGCCTCTTCTTGACTGGACTCACGGTGATATCCAAGGTCTCCAGAAGATCCGGGCACGCGCACCATTGTGGTGTAGTGGCTCGTAAGGAAACTCGACACGCGGGTCCACTCTCACACACAGGGGCCGGACTGCCAACTAACGGAGGGGGTACTCCGATCGACCGTGGGGTCTGAAGATCTTCTCACCCTGTGTACCCGTTGACCTGGCGGGGTTAACGCTCTTCTTGGGTGACCTGGAGGAGATCAAGAGGTTATTTGTTCTTGGTTGAGCTGGAGTGTGGACGGCACTCGGGAGTAGCCGGTTGACGATCTTGCGGATACTTCTTCGCTTGATCGTCCTTAAGGTAGAGTAGATCAGGCCTTGAATATAGTTGATCCACTCTATGGGTTGTCCTTCGGGCTTGTGTTGTTCCAAAGGGGGCCAATGGGTTTCCAATATCGATGCTTGGGTCGCCTACTGTTTGCGGAGGGGCTTGAGGGGTGGAGAGAGAAGCGTAGACCTGGCCAAGCTTCCCAGGTGTTAGTGCGTTTATTCTTCTTGAGTGTTTTGGTGTTCCTTCGTCAAGGGGGGCCAATACACTTCCCATCCTTGGAATTCTGCGGAACACCACTTGCGTGCTACAAGGAAAATCTCTCTCTGATAACCATTTTAAATCCTTCCTTTCCACTCCCTTTCCTCCCATCATCTGTCCATCCCCTTCGCAGCTGACTGGCTACCTTGAACTTCAGTCGATGTACCCATTAATTGGTACATATGAACCTTAAATCGACGCTGAACACGAAGTGTGTCGAAATGATGACACCATGTCGATCTGCATTCCTGATCGCTGAGGCGTACTTGAAAGATTGTACCGTGTCGATCAGCATTCTTGATCGCGACAGTGTACCGCAATAATTATGTCATATCGATCAGCTCTTGATCACCTCTCGAATGTCGGTGTTCTTCCAGGACCCATACCGATCACCAAAAATTGGTACCCGTATAGATCATCGATCAGTACCATAAAATTGGCACCCCGTCGGGATCCGTCTCAGATTGTTTTGACTAAATCAGATCTGGTCTGATCTCATACATCGTCTGAGTCCTTCCCGATCACGCTGTGGCGGCTGGTCTCATGATCGGGTCGCAATTCACCACAGATGTTGGTGCTCTGAGCAGGATGGACAATACTGACGGTCCAAGTTGCCGTCACTTATAATGGGGGGAAATGGTTCTTGTCGTTTGGCTGCTGTGTACGCTGCAAGCTTCACCATTGGAGGCATAATCGGATGTTTCATACATGGTTCAGGGGGGAATGGTACTAAACCCTCACGCAGAGCATACTCCCACAAAGGCTGGGACCTACACCACACGTGATGAGAAGGAGTAGTTATTACTTCTAAACACAACGTACCGATAAAGTAATCAGTGTCAGCCTTGTAGTTGTCTAGCTTTCCTTTTCACGCCAGGCTTGAGATACGCATGATCAGAGAGGAGGCCTGAAGGGGGCCATGACCGCCAACCAGCCTTCTTTAGCGACCCTCACAGACGCTTGAAATCATTCCTATCGATCGTGTCCGGCATTTCTGGTTGAGTGGTGGAGGTTTTGGGCGGAGAGGAGCTAAAGGGCTTGCATTAGAATTTTCAGGCCTCTAGGCCGTTTATATCGGATTTCTATGTGTTTCCGAATAATACATTTCTATCTCCCTCTCACCAATCGGTAATGATAAAAGCTCCCATGGTGGTCTATACAAAATTATATATGCGGTGTAGTAGTCTGAACGATGCCGCGTCCAAGCTGTTGATTCATTTAAACCTCCATCATGTCATATAACGTATTATACAGAATACGGCGTTTATTGGGTTGAATATTTCCTATCCATTCCCTTTCCTCCCATCATCTCCCAACCCCCTCGCAGCTGACTGACTACCTTGAACTCCAGCAGGTGCACCTATTAATTGGTACATGCACGCCTAAAATGAACTGAACCGGAACCAACGGTTCTGAGAAATTATCAGAACCGCGCAGTATCAGGGACTGGGTTCCTGATAATTTTGGGTTCGCGACCTTCCGTGTGAAAGGTCACAGAACCGCACTTTAAAACTGCGAACCAACGCCCCTAGTTCTGATAAATTCTCAAAACTGTACTTCAAACTGTTATAGGTTCGCCTATACGCGCTTCTAATTGGCCCAGGGATGTACCTGTCGCATATAGTATACCGCTATCGCTGCCATTTTGCGGATTTAAAGGAAGTTGTCACTTTGCCGAAACGATGCTCACCCGTGCAGCAGCTCGGTAAACCTTAGAGGCAGCACATGCGAGCCACGGCGCTGAACAAGAAGATGGGTCAATGGAGATAGACGAACTGGATTCACCATAGAACCGTGCAGAAGAGAATATACAGCATTACGGTATTCAGCGTCGGCGCCAAGTCAGAATGGAAGAAGAGCTCTTGGGCAATCATCGACTGCGGCAGGTTGTTGTAGCTGAAGAATTGGTGAGCTTGGAGGAGGGCGGATACCATGAGAGTATGAATCAACAAGCAATTATTGAGAACCAGAATCTTGTCATTGAACAAGAGAAGCGGGTTGAGCAACGCATGCAACTGTTGGCAGATCATAATAACCAACAGGTAGTGCACGCTACTGAAGCGTCGGAGAAAAGAATCCAGCAACTATTCCAAGCGCAACAACATCAATCACAGCAATATATTGCCACGGAGTCTCTTACCCTGAAGCAAGCACTTCAAGTTGCTCTTGAGAAAGGTGTCCTTGAGTCGCAAGAACGCTATCAGTATCTATCGAGCGCCTGGGAGTCGCAGATAAAAGCGTTGGAGGACCGGATTCAACTTCAAGGTGCATCAGCAGCTCATGACCAGTCAGCGGCGACCACATCGATCATGACGGAGCTGGGGGCTAGACTCGAGCAGACTGAAGCTCACACACAGGCCTCAATAGCATCACATTCAAGTTGTGTTGGTGCCCAACTGAAAGAAACGCTCAATGAGGCTCGCCATTACACCAAACAGCAAATTTCAAGTAGTGAAAAACGGCTACAGGAAAAGTTAGACACAGCTACTGCTACTATGCGATCGGAGGCAACTCAACAAGTTGCAGACATTGCTCGCCAAATACAATTACAGCTTCAAACAACCCCGAAAAGGATCGAGACGAACGCCTCCGGCATTGAAGCTAGAATTCAGTCCAAACTAGACCAACAGCATTCGGACGACAAACAACAAAATGATTCAAAGCTGCATCAAATGGAACGTCGGTGGCATGACAACATTGAAACTACCGTCGAATCAAATGTAGAGAGGCACTGTACCCTGATTGAAGAACGTCTGCAGCAAAAACTGGTCGACGCCTACGCACAACAACGCTTGGATATGGAATCTAAGACAGAGGAAATGGTCGCAGCAATGAATGCTAAAGATCGAGGCAATTGTTGCAGAAACTTCAATTCTCTGCGCCAGACACATTCGGATTGAGAACAGTATGTAAGATGCCTTAGCACAAACAAAGTCAGAAGTACGTGAGTACATCGATTTACGCATTCGTACCTTAGGTACGCCCTCTTCAGAACCTCATTCTGACCTAGGGCATACTACATCTTTACTGCATCCCGATCCAGTTGCCACAGATAGCAGAGAACTAGCGAATGTTTTGCAAAAAACTAATGCTAACACAATCAGACCAGAAGTGATATTGACTACATCACCAACGGTAGTGGACCAACTGCAAAACAACCAAGTAGTACTCAATCAACCTCAGCATCAACAGCAGAGTGCCACACAAGTGCAAACAACCCCGCTCAGCCCATCGAATTACCAACCAAATCCCGTAAAAGACCAGACAGCAGAAAACACAGCAGCAAGCCGGCTGAATTTGGTTGAGGCTCGGTTGTCTGCGCGACGTGATGTGGAACTTCGGGCGAGAACAAGAGTAGCTGCGTTGCGTCGTAAAGCGAGATTAAAATGAAAACCCAATGAATGTAAAGTTGGCACTGCATTGAGAGCACTTATTTTCACTCGACGGTATCCTTCTCAACATCCCTCCCCGTTATTCGCTTGGGATTACTATTACAATGGTGCGTCAAATTGAATTCTCTATGAACTATTCCGGTCTGGATTTTACCCTCAACTCCGGCCTAATCGTAATCCTGACTAAGAACGTCCTGATGGTTTTGTAGCAGGTTGAATATCCAAACAATTTCACCCAAGTTAGAACGGAGATCATCGTTCAGATGTCGGCTTGAACTGATGCTTGGGCGAAATCGAAGGTAAAATAATTGACCGAATAGTATTTAATCTCGTGTTTACCATCGCTCTATTCCCCCAGCGAAGGTTACAAGAGCAACCGATCAAGCCTCAATAAATTGAGCTCCTCCAAATCTGCAGACGATTGACATGATAGTCGTAGAGCATTTTCAGGCTCACGTAGATGAAATAGTTGGGAGAATACACAGACCTGCTTGATCAGACTGGTAGACGCAGTACTGCTAATCCTGCTATTGGCAGTAAACGAGCTTCGATGGGATCCCCGAAGAAAAAAAAACTGCCTCAGAACTCGAATGTATTTTGTGATAGCTAGGAGCAATTTTCCCTCGCAACGTCCGTAACACGCATTGGTTCTCAGATTCGAAATGCAGTTGGTTGTCTTGTATGCCTTTCTTATGCTTGCAGTAGGACTTGAGGTTGTAAGTGGCATTGTGATATCTGGTTAAACTGGTTGAGGGAATGCTTAGAGCCAATGTACTTGTGATAGGAAGGGTAGTAGTTGGCTAGCTTCTCCAGGAACAGTTCCAGATACAGCAGGTATTAATACTTCAGTCCACTTTGTGCCAGTTCAATGGATTTATCATCAGATAATCATTGTAAACTTTATGGAACTCTTCAATCTATAATTGTTTTGAAGAAGTGCTACTCGAGCCATTTGAATACAAACATGATGTCAAGTGGTTATCACCCTATCGCTCTTGCCTAACTACCCCCTATAGATGTTCAACGTAAAAGCTACTATTGCCTTCAGCACCACGCCAACCTAGTTTCATCGTTAATGTCATTCCACTGGGCGGCAGTGTGATCATTGCTGTACTCTGGAAAATTGAATGTATAAGCCTTAGATTTTCAGCTAGTGGTCTCACTTCACAATTAGAAATTGACACTTTAATACATTTATTCTGGGCTGCCATGATCACGTTGATGTTAGCCAGGTAGTGCCTTCACTTTGTTTCATTCTCACTTCCTCCCTGTCGCCTTACTGATAATATTGCGAGTATCTCGCGTATTCAATTGGATCCAGAATCCGTAACAGCTTCAGTATCAGCACACAACCTCATTGAGAAATAGAATCTGCTGATGCAGTAAACCCGTGGCTGACATGACAATTTGTGCATAACGTTTCATCGTTGTAGATATCGTCAGGAGGAAGCTCAACTAGACGTTCGCGAATCATCGGCTTCACCTTCTTCAGTGGCGAATAGTAATTCATCAGTGACGGAAAAGGTGTCAACAAACTATGAAATTCGTCAAGCAGTCTGTAACACACTAATGCGTACTTATCGTTGAAGTCCTGCTCGTTGGAACTTAATGAATGGATCTCCTTCGCACTACTTGAGCTTTTCGACTTATTAATCCGAGATTGTTGACACCAATGTAATAAAACATACCTTTGCTTGTTAAACACTATGTAACTAAATGTGAGACACTGGTATATTCATAGGTTTGCAAAATGTAGTCCTGCTGAAGTTAATCAACTTGTTCCATATTTGGTAAACACAATGTTTTCTGTTCAAAGCTTTTACGTATTTGGCAATCCAACAAATAATTGTGCCAACTGGTGAAGCGCTTCTGGGGTTGCTGTCGATCTGTGCGTTAATTTGAAGAGCACTAACGGAGCTGAAACTCTGCCTGACATTCGATAAACCGCGTTTTCAGTACAAATTAATGGCGAATCCATTCGACACAGAGACGCACATGACGAAGTTATTTTGACGTGAACAATTTCCGCTCAAAGCCCTTCCCGCTAATCTCGAATCGCAGCCACCTTTTCAAACTGATTTACGTGAAGAGAATATTCACTGTTTTCCTCTCAACCTGCTTTTCCTGCCGACGTCAAATATACACTTATAAACTCGTAAGCATTGGACGCTGTGATAGTGTTGTTGGTGCTTCAAATAAATCAAGCCACGCTCGTATACAAGGAGTACAGAACAACCCTCGCTATTTAATACTTGAAGTAGTTGTTTTTAGATTGCGGAAGAGTCTGAATATTGATTGAACAAAAGGAAATCATGCAAGAAAATACCGTTCTTCAACAGGTTTTGCCTGAGCTGATGATTGCGCATATTTCGCTCAAAATGCTCGAAGTTTCGAGTATTTTTATTCAATACGTCCCACAGAACAAGTTGATGGGGTGCATGATGCACTGCATCGTGACATGACCAAAGATTGCGTAAACGGAGATGGTCGAAGTGACATCCGTGGTACTTCAAGCGATATGTTACGTAAACATGATATGGACAGAGACAAACGAAATCCAACCAAGCTGAATGAGGAGAAGCCAGATCATGCGTGGGAACTTCGAGGATCTTTTTCGTAGTAATGGTCTTGACCTTAATCAGAGGTTGATCGAGGTCCATTGTCGCACACCCGTTAAGGATCGAGTACTTGCGGGCTGTTATATGAGTAGAGGTCCAGGTCGGGAGCGTTCGGTAGACTAGGTATCAACTAAAATGTAAAGTTTGTTTCTCTTGTTGTTTGTTTCTTAGCAGGTAAATGTACGACTGACTAGTTTCACGAGGAGCTCACTCCGCTCCTTAACACACTTGTAGGGGTGACACCTCACCAACTCACTAGGTGAGAGTCCTAGGAGTGACTTCCATCCTGGTACGCCACTCGCGGGAGGACCTAAGTGGACCTCTACAGTGAGGTAGACAGGGTAGTTCACTCGAGTAGACGGTAGACACATACTTAGGCCAGTGAGTTGTCGAAACACTCCGATAGTCGACGCGACACATTGTAAGGCCTCGGGGCATGGTACACAATCGACTCCTCTGGTTCACCACTGGTATTCCCGGGTACGGGACAAACTCCCCGACCTAACGTTGACCGTCCTCGGTCAACTCGGTCGTGTTCCATGTCACGCAGGCGCTTCACCACACGCAACTCCTCCTCGCTGAGGATAATATTTTCGATGTCAATTTCATGTGAGCAGCGACGATCACTCATGCGCTGAACAGTCGCCGTCGATCTAAGAGTAGGTCCTGAGGATCGAGTAGCAGTCACTCGGTCAGGAGTAACTCTAGGTACTTGGGCGAGGTTCAACTCAGGAGTAAGTCGTCGCGCTCGAATGCGACTACTCCGCCGTAGAGGGGTAGTCTCTTGATAGGGACCAGTGTCTTCAGGTGCACTCTCAGGTCCTTGTAGACTAGCTAGACACGCAGCCTCTCTGCGATTACAACGGTTCACTTCACGACGCACAGACTTTAGGGCCTTCTTCACCACAAAGCGAGGAGCAGCTCGCTCCAAGTGACCACTGCCACTTCCAAAACGCCATCCATGAGTGGCTATGCCAACCACCACAATCACTCCAGTAGCTGTAGGCAACCAGGTAGTCCACTCAAGCAGTAGGTTCAACAGATTCACTAGTAGTAGCACCACTCCCAGACAAGTAGTACCGAAAGTCACTAACTCCAATAGATCGAACAGTGCCATGGGCACGTGAATCACCAGTGACAGTATAAACAACACAAACCAACACACTTCTTTGACGACAGCAACTAGTCGCTGCCAGACGGTAGCCCAGGCTTCCCAAGTAGCTCGCGTGTAGGCCAAATAGGAGTAACCAGACCGCACACTTAGGTCCGGCAAGTATTCACCGAAGGTAACAAATAGAGCAGTCCACCAACTTCTCAGCATCAGACCATACTGTCCGTACTCAGTCTCTCCTTCCTCCAACACTTGCACAGGCACTGCGAAGATGCGTTCCACAGCGCGAAAGCATACGCAGTACCACTCAGTTGTCCGAGCTCGGGGTCACGCAGCACTTCCTGGTAGCGGGTCACGAAGTTGACACTCATGGTAGAATTCAGGGACACAACTAGCCACACTTGAGTCACCAGGGACCAAGCCACTCCACGGACAGAAGAGGTCAACACCCACAGCACGACAGTCACTAGGTAGGCCGGGAGCAACTCCCAACGAAGGTACTCAGTCCAGATAACAGTGAACAGGTCGGCCATAGTAGTAGTAGTTGCAGGGTATACGGTAGTCAGTTGGTAGCAGGGTAGATCCACGTCGGCCGGAAGCAGGGTAGATCAGGTAGTTGGGTGGACACTGACTCGGTGGTAGGAGCTTTGAGTGAGGGTTGTCGGATTCGAAAGTGGACACTTGCCACGCGGCACCACTCTCGGTAGTACCGAAAGAACAACTCCAACTCCAAAGGAGTTCGTCACGGCAGGATTTCCGAATAAATGATAGAAAGAATTTACACTTGGTTTGAGAATGATGGATAGTCTCCACGCCAAAGTACTCGTCCCAAGGTCACTTCTCGTCAATCACAGAATTCATCGAGGTTTATTGGGAGATTCAAACGTCTCGTCCCAAGATACGAATGACTCAGAAGCCCCACAGGGCGATAGTCACTCGGGACAGGGACTTTGAGACTCCGTCCCCCAAGTAGCCGTCTCTGCTGTCTGCTCATTCCACAATCTTCTTCCAAGAGCCGAGTGCCTGCCCCACTTCTCCTCCTCCACCTTCTCGTCCGCCTTCTCGTCATGGGCGCCGGCAAGTCTTACAAGGCTCCAGCGACTTCGTCTCCTCCAGCGACTCCCGCCGCCACCGCCGGCAAGTCTTACAAGGCTCCAGCGACTTCGTCTCCTCCAGCGACTCCCGCCGCCACCGCCGGCACCAAAGACTCTGAGCTGGTCAAACAGATCGCGGCGCTCATCGTCCCCGAGATGACTTCTTCAGCCGAAGAGCGTCTCAAGAAGAACGCGCAACGTGAATTCTGGACGGAAATGCGCGAGAGGCTGTCAGTAAATCAGAGCTCGTCGGGTTTGTTCGTGTTAGATCAGACGTAAATGTAAATTCCACACCCGTGGTCTTCGGCAAGGGAACACCGCCCGCCAAGATCCCGTCGCCGTCCAAGCCGCAGAAGAAGAAGAAGAAGAAGAAATCGCCCACGAAGGAAGCAGCCACAGCAGATCTACTAGCTTTGGGTCAGGGTAAGCCTTCGCCCAAAGGGGCCAAACCAGTCACTCCTCCGACGACACTCGGCAAGCGCAAGCAGAGTTCCAAGTCGGATGACGAGTCGAAACTTAAGATTCCCAAGCCAACACCAACTCCTACGCCCGAAACCGACTACTGTCCGTACGTCATGACCGACAGCACTCCACCCTCTCTTCTTCAGGATGTCGAGGCCATTTATCGACGGGCCGTCAACATGGGTAAGACCTGTCAATAACTCGCTTACCCGTGGGATGGGTCGAAGGTCTGGTACGATCCAGTTGAAAACGAGTTGCTTCACGTGGCACACTGGAGGTTCTGGATGGCCAACCGAGTTCGCTTCTTCGAGTGGCAGTTGAACATGCCTTACAGGAGTAGCTTCCAACGGAGTCAGCGTCGTCGACAGACAGCACGAGCTCGTACGGCTCGGCTCAAGTTCATCAGCCAGTGTATCGAACACTGGGGCTACTATGGATTTTTGAAGCTTTACGAAGGGTCTGAACCAGACCGTTTACTCATGTGGATGGGCGGTCAACCCCGTAAGAATGCTCCAGACGCCAACCAGTACGACGGGCCCACGATCCAGAATTTATCCAGTTTGTTCACTCAAGATTTTGAAGCGTACAAGGCTCGCGTGGAGGGTGCTCTCAAGCCGATGCAGTTGGATCAAGGAGGATTCACCTCGATCACCGAGTTGCTGGGGACGACTAACGCTTTGGATCCGGACCAGAAAGTTGACTGTCGTCTGTCGGATGAAGCGCTGGCACTAGTTCGTCGGGACGTGAAGTCGGAAGAGGAACCAGGCGCGCAGTGGTGGGTCGGTGACCTCACTGAAGGAGTGTGGGCCCGACAGGTTAACAGTCGCGAGATCATCAGAGTGGAGTATGAGCTGCAGGAGAAGATGGACAAGAACGAGTACGATCTGCCCAAGATCCCTCCACTTCGAGTTAATGAAGAAGGTCACCCCGGGTACACTCCGATCAAGCATCGAGACGGCACCTTCACGGCTCTGCAAGCAGCTCCCTTGGAGAAGCCCATCGACGACCGAGACTCAGACAGCTTTGAACCGGACACCAGCGATGAAGATGAGGTCGAAGTGGTCGAACCGAAATCGGCATCTGCACCAAGTTCGCAGCTTAAGAGTAAGTAGTCGGCGTGCCCAACAGCTTTCAGAGTAGGCAGTTAAGTCTACCACAGGATAGCTAACTTCATAATTCCATGTTTGATTTAGTCTTCGGTTCACATCAGTAGTTCTTGGCTTGAAGTCACTCTTCCAATTCGCCAAGTCAGTCATAGTAGTGCGTACGGTTCACAGTAGTTCTCAATAAGGAGTAGTTGTTTTGACAGAGTAGTCGCTTGTAGCGGATGTTCACAGTCACTTGTTCGCAGACACCAAATAGTCCCAAATCACGATATCGCAGTAATGAAGTAGTCACCAGTCATCAAAAGTTCAAAATCAGCACAGTCCATCTTGAAAGTAGTCACGATCCCCAGGTAGTAAGTTGTCACCAAACAGTCGCTTTTCACAGTAATATGCAGAAACAGTCACCAAGCTGTTCAAAGTAGTTCCAGAAAAATATAAAAGGAGTGCTCCCCTGAGCACTCGTCGGACTCGCTAGTCCGACTTCGCCAAAATGTAGTCAAAATATAAAAGAGTGTTCCACCCGAACACTCACTCCTAAAATGCAGTCAAAGAGTGTTCCACCGAACACTCACTCCGCGGGACTCCGAGTCAAGAGAGTCGCTCCTCTCAAGACATCCCGTAACATCCAGTTAGAAAAGTAGTTCATCCTCGTCGACTGTAGCGTTCGCGTCAGCCAGACGAGCACTTCGTCGCAACTCTGGGAGCCCCTGCTCCTTACGACGAGTATTCTCAAAAGCAGTAATCAGCACATCAAAATCGGGTTTCAGGGAAGACGCAGGCAACCAACTCGTCTCGTAGGTAGCAAGTAACACCAAGTACTGCAGCTCTCCAGCTTTCCTTCGTCTCGCAAGTACGCCCACTACAGGTAGACTCACACCCGAAAAAGCAGTTTCTTCAGATCCAATGACTAGTCTCTCCACATAACTAGTGGAAGGCAAGTCCTCCTCAGCTAGGGGTCCATCGTCATCCTCGCCAGGAGTAGACTCAACACCCTCAGGAATTTCGGTGGGGAAGGGTCGACTCCATCGACCCAAGAAAGGTTTCAGTCGGTTCACGTTGATAGTGACCACTCGGTTAGGGTGCGTAGGTATAGCAACTCGGTAGGCATTTTCACCAACCGTACCGACCACTCGGTAAGGTCCATGCCATGCGAAGGCTAACTTCTTCGAGGTCTTCTCCCCTCGACGAGCACGGAAATACTGATACACCCAGATAGCGTCACCTTCAGAGAACTTCTTCGCAACTTGCCCTTGGAGTCGCTGCTCGTGTCGACCTTGCGCCTTGAGTAGCTGCCTCTCGACCAAGCGGCGAGTGTCCCTTAGAGACAAGTAGAGTCGACGTCGGTAAGTAGCTACCTCATTGCTCTTCCACTGAGCAGTAGTGTTCAAGAACGCCAAGCCTAGTGGCAACACTGGGTCACGGCCATACAAACTAAAGAAGGGTGAGTCAACTAGTGCCTCGTGGTAGGAGGTACGGTAGGCGAAGAGTACTCTCGGGAGGTACAAGTCCCAGTCGTCCTGCGACTCACTCACATACATGCGCAGCATACCCAACAGTGTACCGTTAAATCGCTCGACCAGTCCTTGGGTCTGAGGATGGTAGGCCGCCCCGAACAGTTTCTTAATACCAAGTGTCTCGTACAGTGATCGAGCCAACTCCGAGATGAAGTTCGACCCCTGGTCACTGAGTAGCTTCTCAGGCACTCCATGGCGCGAGATCACTTCATTCACCATAACTTCCACAAAAGTCACTGAGTCCAGCCGCTTGACAGCAAACGCTTCCACCCACCGGGTGAAGTAGTCGGCGAACACTAGTATGAACTTGTTCCCTCGAGGGTTAGTCACTAGTGGACCGACAGCGTCCACTACCAGTAGCGAGAACGGACCAGTAAGTTCCTGTATAGGCATTTTCTGCATCAGTCCATTCCTCCAAGGACGGTGTCCCTTGCCACTCCCACACACAGTACACTCTCGAACATACTCAGCGACGTCCTTCTTCCAGCCATGCCAGTACGCATGCTTGCGCACCTTATCTAGTGTCTTGGTGACACCCACATGAGCCGCAAACACATCCGCGTGGCAGTGGTGTAGTACCGTAGCCACGTAGGTGATAGGTATCACTGGCACTTCCAGTGAGCGAGCAGGATAAGCTCGAGCTTTCAAATGGACTCGACGCATTAGTATCCCGTTCTTCACCGTGTAGTGTGGAGCCAAGGACAACACCTTCGCACGCAGTTGAGCGTCCAGTGCCAGAGCACCACTCTCCAAGAAAGCGATCATAGCAAGTATCCACTGGGTCCGCTTCTGCTCTTCCTTGAAGCGCGCTTGATCCAGTTCAAACACGTCGATGGGAGACACTAGTAGCTGTTCGGGAGGAGTCACTCCTCCACGAGAAGTAGTAGCTGGCGCCCCTTCAGGGAGTCGCTCCCCGACCTGGACTTGATCACCAGGGGGTCGCTCCCCAACCTGAACTTGAGTGTCACCACTAGGGGTGGCAGTAGCTCCAGCAGTCGTCTCCCCAACCGGGACTAGAGTCTCTTCCTCCTCGTTCGCTTCATTCAGCAGATCCGCCATAGTGACAGCGCTCACAGTCACTGAGTGTAGTCTCGAGAGACCGTCGACATGGCCCATAGAAGTACCAGGTCGATGAAACACTTTGAACCGGAGCTGCGACAGCTCCATAGCCCACCTGGCTAATTTAGCATTATTAGTCCGGTTAGAGTCACTGAAGACCCACAGTAGAGCCTTGTGATCAGTGTAGAGGTCAAACTCGCATTGGTCCAAGTAGCACCTAAATTTTCGAGTCGCCCACACAAGACACCAGCACTCAATCTCCGAAGTGCCGTCTTGTTTGTTGATCCAGTTTTTCTCCGACCCGACAAGTAGCTTACTAGCGTAGGCTATAGCTCGATCCCGACCGTCTACTTCTTGCATCAGGCAGGCTCCCACAGCCAGCTTCGAAGAGTCGACGTACAACTTGAACCTCTTATTAAAGTCAGGGTAGACTAAAATAGGGGGCTCCACCAACTTCCTTTTCAACTGTCTGAAGGCAGACTCACAGTCAGCACCCCAAGTGAACGGTACACCCTTGGCCTTCAACTTCTCGATAGGAGCCGAGATAGCAGCGTAGCCAGGTATGTATCTCCTGAAGTAGCTAGTCAAACCCAAAAAGGCTCGGACACCGCGCAAGTCACTAGGTCGCTCCACATTCATCACCGCCTTCATTTTCTCAGGATTAGGAAGTATGCCAGAGGGGGTGACAATGTGTCCTAGGAAGGCCACTTGGTCTCGACCCCATTTGCACTTCTTCATCTTTAGTTTAAAGCCAGCAGTCCTGAACCGCTCCAACACTTGACGAAGTCATACCAAGTGAGTTGGAAAATCCTCACTGAACACCACGCAGTCGTCTAGGTAGACTAAGCAAGTCCTCCACTTCAAGTCAACTAACACTCCTTCCATGAGTCGCTCAAAAGCAGGCACTGCATTGCACAGTCCAAATGGCATAACCAGCCACTCAAATAGACCGTGCTTGCAAGTGAAAGCAGTCTTCCCCACACTATCCTTCGCCATGGGCACGTTCCAGTACCCTGAGGCAATGTCCATAGTGGAGAACAACTTAGCGTTTCCCAGCACATCCAAGATGTCATCTATGAGAGGCATCGGGTAACAGTCCTTCACAGTCACTGCGTTCAGTCTACGGTAGTCGATGCAGAACCTGATTCCACCGTCAGGTTTCCGGATCATCAGCACTAGACTAGCCCAGGGGCTACTCGATGGTTGAATCAACCCCAAGTCAAAGTACTGTTGCACTTCAGCTTCCATCACATCACCTTCAGCCTTGGACACTCGGTAGGGTCGCTGTTTGATGGGCGGGTGGTCACCAGTATCGATTTCAAACTCGAGTAGGTGAGTCCTCCCAGGCTTCATAGACGATTCCACAAACATGTCCTTGAACGACTCGTGAGTCTGCCTGAACAGCTCCTTCTGCTCAACACTCAACTTCGAATCCGGGAACTCGACCGTAAACTGAGCAGCAAGTTCCTTCTCGAGAGTAGGCATAGAGTGGAGGAGTGACTTGTCCGCGACACTCGCAGTACTCACTACTGAGTGCACCCAGTCGGAGTCGACTGGATCAGTCTCACCAGAGGGAGTAGACTGTTCCGACGACTTACTTAACTCGAAAGCCGACTAGTAGCAGCAGCGACCAGAGTACCTCTCTTGATGATCAACTCCTCAGTAGACGCATTACACACCTCGACAAGTAGCTTCACTTGGTTGACAGTGCAGAGTGTACGGGCCACTCGGACTGTACTGTCCAGTCCAGGGACGCCTTCAACCAGCACTGAATCACCATCTCGAGCTAGACCGCGTACCTCGGAGACTACAAGTGCTTGACCTCCGGGACCAATCCTGACGGTCGAGCTCGTCCTCGCCGAGTACACTTCTTCCACTCGAGGGTTGCCCAGAGAGAACACCTCACCAGTATCCTTCAAAGTCACTGAGTTGGTGTCTAAGTCCACCACCGCTCGGAACTGTCTAAGCGAGTCAGTCCCTAGTATCACGTCCACATGCATCTGGTCGACTACAACGAACGGTCGAGTCATCTTCACCGAACCCAGGCGGAGTGGCAAGTCAGCTATGCCTCTAATCTGGAGAGGGTGTCCAGACACTCCATTCAAATTTCCATCATAGGGGCGCAAAGAGTCACTTGCCCGGCCAATTCGCCGTAGCACCTTGCGGTCGATCAGACTAACTATAGCTCCAGAGTCGATGAGTATGTCCACAGGGACACAGTCCACAAAACCTGCTGACACTGCTTCAACTCCACCCACGGAGCCGATAATCCGCTTCCCTCCAGGGACTACTTCCTCCTCACAGTCCACTTCCGGATCGTCTACTTCCACTAGACCAGGCCGTCGAGTCCGGTTCTAGCCACCACAGGTGACTCGCTCCGCGCAGAGTCACTCACCACGTACGCGTACTCGTACACACTGTCGGAGTTGTCGCGAGTACACTGCGACCCCAACTCCTCAGCCACTTTACTCGATAGCGAAGTACAGTCAAAGCGCACTTGCTTCTGCTTCTTGGTTTTCCTTTCAGGAAGAGCGGCAGCCACGCAGGCCTCACATCGCTCCTCTCGTTCCTTCAACTTTGCTCGTATCAGAGGACCCTCGCTCGAGTACTTCTTCAAAACCACCTCCAGTATCCGCTTCATCTCAGTATTAGTCATGTTCTTGTAGTAGGGGGCGATCTTGGCCAAAGCTCTTTCTTCAGGGTCGAATCCTTCGAAATCCACATTCGGTAGTAGTAGGTCCACTAGAAGTGGAGACCTACAGTTAGCGCACACAGGGTTCGGTCTCTCTTCTTCCTTCACTAGATAGTATACTGTCCGCTGTACAAGTGCTCGCCACTTTGGATCCAGGTGTCGACTCCGCCGAGCCGATCTACTCACTGCACCGACGGTACTCACAGTACAGTCCTTCAAGTCCACTGTCACATTCGCGATCACTTGCTCTTCTTCACTCAATTCTGGGAGTGCATCCTCAGACACTCCACACTCTTCTTCTTCGGGTTCTTCCAACGAGTCGGTTCCACCCCCGACATCCCGCTCGTCAGAGTCACTGTCACTCTCAGGACCCTCCTCAGAGTCACTCCTTACGATCTCTTCAAACCCACTGGGACTGTCTTCTTCCAGTTCACCTACTACTTCCTCGAGTAGGTCGGGTGGGTGAGTAACCTCACTCACTCCACCCCCAACATCTCTCTCATCCGAGTCAGCTTCCTCCTCAGTGACCTTCTCATAGTCGCTCACCGCCGGCTTCTTCAAGTCACTGAAGTCGCGGTTGGCCCGTTTGGCTGCTTCCGTAGCTGCCAGTGGCTTCCTGTACCAGCTCACCCAGTACTCGGGCGTCGAGAGCACTCCTGGAGATGACTCTCGCGTCCGTTCTAACACTTCCTCCGATATTCCCAATACGGAGCTCAGTTCCGCCGTAGACATCTCCTTCGATTGCGTCGCATTAATTTCAACCCTCTTCTTAAGTTCCAATTCATCCAGAGGAAAGAGTCGCTCCTCGATCTCTTTGTCGTATTCCTCATTCTCACACAGTACACCCAAGTCACCGCCCTCGGTTAACTCATCCAATTCATCCGCAGAAAACACTCTAGCATATTCACTAGACACTCCTGGTTCTCCCTCGGTGGCGCTCGCCTCACCCCCATCCTGTACGCCGATGGTAGACGACACACTCACAGCTTCGCTCAGTTCAGTATTATTACGCTTGTCCAGGTCCACCTCTTGGGTGTCTAAAGTAGTGCTCGACTCGCCAAAAATATGCAGACCGGGGGCAGTCGACACAGCTACTTCGTCATCTAGTTTTTCTGTAGGATCACAGGGAGTCACTTCGGGAGTGACTTCGGTAGTGCTCGCCTCACCCCCACCGAATCTGTCAGTGGTAGACGTCACACTTGTAGTTTCACATAGTACTTCTTCTTCAATATCAGGGGTGTTCGACTCACCAACTCTCACCGCGAGAGTAGTCGATACACCGTTCACATCAGGTTGTTTCACAGTATTCACAGTATTCTCAGTATTCACATCTCCACTCGTATCCACACGAGGGTCAAAATCGCAGTTATCGAAGACACTTCCAGTTTCACAGTCACTCTTGGGTCGGGCACCAGTCACTCCTAAGTCGACAGGAGGAGTAGTTTCCCTGGGGTAGCTTGCCCCAGAGTAGCTCATCCCTCCCACACCGGTAGTGGTAGTTCCCCATCCATAGTGGATCGTTTCACTCTTTTGCCTAGGAGCGGTCCAGTTTTTCGCCGGGCTGGACTTCACTCGCTCTTCTTCCTCACGCTCCGCGCAGTAAGGGTCCTTCAACAAATCTCCAACGTACGCCGCCGTACTTGTTCTCTTCTCTTTCCTTGCTCGTTTAGTTTTCTGGTTTCTCGTCAATTTCACTCCATTTTCCTTCGTTTCACTCTTGGTCACAGTACACTCACTCTTCTTCGGACGATTCACTCCTGAGCGTCTACCACTAGTAGTAGACTCTCGGGGAGTGACTCTCTCCAAGTCGCTCTGCTGGCAGGAGGAAGGTGCGACCTCCTCCTTACCTTCCTCCAGCCCTCTTCAGTTCCTGTTCGACGACTGTCCCCCAGACGACCCCGAGTTAGCCTTCTTGACTAACTGGCTCAACACCTCTCTCGACGGACAGTTAGCTACCACGTGATCACTCCCTCCACACAAGATACAAGATCTGTCCACGGTAGTACTGGCCGTTCGAACGCGAGCTAGTGTTCTGCGGTGGAGGTTGACTGTTCGGTTGCTGACGCTGGTACATCTGACTCAGGGCTAATATGACCCACTGCTTGACAGTTAGTGCAAGTCATCTGGTTCCTTCGACAGTTCAAGCGGTTGCACCCCAGCATGTGACAACGACCACACACTATGTGTCCGTCATGAGTGTACATGTCCGGACCCTGCCGGATACCTCTAGTCGGAGTCGCAGGTGGCGGAGCAGCAGCTTGTTGCTGAACAGCGTACACTCTAGCCGCAGTAGCTGCAGCCGACTGGGCTTGCTGTTGTACCAGTAGGTTCTGAGTTTGCTGCATCATCGAGAGCATCTGCTTCATCATGTCATCTTCGGGAGCCTTCTTGGATCGCTCGTCAGCGAAGTCCTCGTTGTCTTCCACAGGTAGATGTTGATTCTTGTAGAGTAGCACAGTCACAGCTTCAGGGATAGAGTTCACTAGTGAAGTGTCGAGTATGTTTCTCCACGGAGTCCAGACAAGAAGTACTGGTACCTCATCTCGGGATCAAAGTACTGAGCCTCATCACACAAACTCGAAATCAGATCAGCCCACACCTCGGCCGACATTCCACGAGACCGCTTAGCTGTCTTGAGTCTCTCGATCATTTGCAGAGGGGTCTGGCAAATGAACTGGTTGTGGAAACGAGTCTTGAGAGTAGCAAAATCGTTGATCTGGGAGTAAGTCCACCACTCCTCACCAGTCTTCCCCTTAAGACACTCCCTAAAGGCACTCAACCTAATAGAGTCATCAAGTCCCTCAGTCGCTCTCTCGAAAGCACTCCAAAATGTCCTCGCCTTATCCACCGACGAGTTGTCCGAGTAGAACGGTTGGATCATCCTGATCGCATTCTTGATGTTCGACGGCATACCCAAAGCAGGTGTTCGGTTCACTTGTCCGACAGTCGAGTAGTAACCAGGAGTAGCTTGTCCAGCGGAGTGACTCGGTGCTGGTACCAGCATCTGGCCACTCGGCACTTGAGTGTTCGCACTAGTCCCAGGAACAGTAGGTAGACTCGACGGTTGACTCTGGAGAGTAGACTGTTGACCCCAGTACACTTGCTGACCAGGAGTCACTCGCTGGTAGCTGGTAGGAGTAGTAGTCGGCACCGAAGTAGTAGCGCTCACTGGAGCCATCGGAGTAGCACTTGACAAGACAGAAGTCACTGCCGACACTGGAGCATGAGTAGCCTGTGGCGGTCCCGTAGTGTACTGAACAGTAGCAGGTTGACCATAAGTGAACCCCGCGGCCGTAGACCACCCAACTGGTTGTACGAACGGGTTACTCGTCCCCGTCCCGGGGACATTAGGAGTAGCTCCTAGAATGACGTTCTGGTAACTCGGGATAGCAGACCGAGTCGACTGTGGCACATTAGTCATCGGAGTCACTAGGGTTGTTGAGCCCCTTGACCGTATCCAGGCTGAGCCATCAACTGAGGCGGGTACAAGTAGTACTTCGTAGCCCCGCGACACTAGTAGGAACAGCACCAGACTGCAGCATCTGCTGAGTCACAGACGGAGTAGGCGGAGCAACTGACCAAGGCTTCGGCACAGTAGGGGCACTCACTTGAGTAAACTCATAACCGGCTTGAGCAGACGTAGGCAAGTAGCTTGTCGGAGGTTGCACAGAGAGAGCAGTAGGTAGCAGTCCCGAGGTAGTCACTCCTGGAGTGACTGCTCCAATTGTCGGGTGAGGGGTCGCCGCGATCCCTCGACTAGGTAGAGTGTGCTGTGAGGTTAGTCCTGCCGGAAGTAACGGACTCCCAGTATCAGGTCTCGACTCACCCTTCCGAAGTTCCGACAGACTACGGACTAGTCTCGGTCTCAGGGGAGGAGATGACTCCGCAGCTGCTTCCAAGATAGGCACTTGAGGAGTAGCTCCTTGAGCCGCTCTCCGCACGATCGACTGTACTGAACTAAGCCCCCCGGGGGTAGTCAGACTAGGTCGACTGGGGTGACTAGTAGCTGGTGGGCCACTAGCTCCGAACCATGAAGTAGCTGGTTGTCTCGCTTCACTCGAGGTAGTACTGCCACCATCATCACTGTGGTTTCCAGGTCCAAAGGTAGACATCTCGATCTCAGGTTCTCTTTCTTCTTCTCTCTTGCTCTCTTCTTCAGTCGCCTTGAGTAGAGGTACGTGATACACTCCCGCCCAGACGATCCACTCAGTCACCCAGCTTACAAGTTGTTGGTATGACAGAAGTACTCTCCCCTCTCAAAGGGTTCTAAGTGTTCGCTCCAGAACACTCCAGTTAACTCGATATTTCCGGTTCCGTCTTCAAATGTAGTCACCTGACACCTCCCTAGTCGATCTGTCGTTCTAGCAGTGCAGTGACTCTCGCGTTCACAGGTAGTAAGTTCTCTCTTTAAGTGTAGTCGCCCGACACCTCCCTAGTCGATCTGTCGTTCTAGCAGTGTTCGGCACGCACTTTCACAAATGACCGGTCTTCTTCTCCAGCTGATACCTTCGTTAACAGTAGTCTTCCGCGGCGCTCACAAAGGGGACCCTTCTCCAGCGGACAAGTACCCTGCTTCTCCACCAGTTGTCGCACACCCGTTAAGGATCGAGTACTTGCGGGCTGTTATATGAGTAGAGGTCCAGGTCGGGAGCGTTCGGTAGACTAGGTATCAACTAAAATGTAAAGTTTGTTTCTCTTGTTGTTTGTTTCTTAGCAGGTAAATGTACGACTGACTAGTTTCACGAGGAGCTCACTCCGCTCCTTAACACACTTGTAGGGGTGACACCTCACCAACTCACTAGGTGAGAGTCCTAGGAGTGACTTCCATCCTGGTACGCCACTCGCAGGAGGACCTAAGTGGACCTCTACAGTGAGGTAGACAGGGTAGTTCACTCGACTAGACGGTAGACACATACTTAGGCCAGTGAGTTGTCGAAACACTCCGAGAGTCGACGCGACACATTGTAAGGCCTCGGGGCATGGTACACAACCGACTCCTCTGGTTCACCACTGGTATTCCCGGGTACGGGACACCATGCTCAACTGATGATAAGCTTTCCGCCTTCTAAAACGAATTTTCAACAGATTTCACAGTGTAGAGATTCACTGTCCAAGCTTTAAAATCGAGCTTTGAAAATCAGGATACCATGTTTGGCTGTGTGGATTCGACGGTGGACACTCATCCATCCGAAGAAGACAATATACTGATCCCCCTCGCTTCTCTAAGTGGTCTATGCATGAATAGATGTTACAGCATTGGCTTCTTAATGCAGACCTAACGCGATTACAAAATATATTTAAGCTGATTGTAGGATCGGAAGTAGACTGCTTGGATTTGTTTCTGTCATTTCGGTCATTAAACGCAAAAATTTTGCTGAAAAGTGCTGTCGACAAAGGATCGGAAAATAAAATAAAAAATGAATTGCACTAGAAACCCTCCCCGTAATAATTATTTCAATTCTCATAGTAACCAAAATAAATACAATATATTTAAATGCCTAATTCTAGACCGTAGCGACTTCCTCTGCAACTGCTTCTGCAACTTCCTCTTCAACCCGTTCTCGTCCGTGCGCCACTTGCCCTCACCGGCTTTGTAGATTGGCTTCATGGCGTGGAAAAGGATGTAGGCTTCGGCTTGGTGGAGTGGAAAGGTGATGAGTTGCAGAAGCAGAAGATAGCCGAAGTTTCCCGACTTTTTGCTCTTGACCAGTTAACGAAGCGTTTGGCCGTGAAGCTCCTTGTAGCGAAGTGAGACTAGCGCACGATCATTCGGTGATAGGGGTCCGGTGAGCTTCACGAGTGCCTTGTCATCCGTGCCGATGCCGTCGCAGGCAGCGTGGATCTGCTCCACGACATCGTCGATGCCGAGAACCGAGCCTTCTCCTTCCTGTAGGCGTCAAACGCGGGCGGAGGATAGAGCCCCAGCATCTTGAGTATGGTGAGGAGGAGACTGCGCAACAGGCGCCGAAATTGGACATGAGTAACCAGAGCAGCGGTGGAGCAAGCGTCTAGCTACAAGCGGCAGCTGAGATCCAAGATCCATCGCTTTGCATTGGGATTAGCAGCAAGGATATCCTGGGTTGAGCGCCAGAATCATTTGGTATTCATATTGGCACGTGCCTGCCATTTGCTCAACGTTTTGCAAGAATATTTTTGTGTGACGATACTTTTGTCAAACCGAAATTTCCATTAATTTCTCGCATTTTGATTGGTCATTTTCTTATAAACCGAATATTCCATTCTTCTGTTTCTAAAGCACAAGAGCGATCGGACAAGGGTGCGGCCAAACCTTTGGTAGGAAAACGTCAGCTTTTGGTACGAAGGAGATGAATCTTATTATTTCGATTATGCTGTAGAATCCTTCGCCCGTGTTGAAGCGATGGAACGCGCTGGTTCGTCAGTATGAGAAGAACAACGTTTTCGCCGCCGAAACGGCACGTATCATCGCTCAAAACACGGTGTTTGAAATATGGGTGGCAGCGGCGGGTATATACATCGGTGGTGTAATGTAGACCATTTTTGAAGAAGTCGATCTTACAAAACGCCTAGAAGTCGCGGACAATAATCGAAAGATGACGGTGGTCAGCGTGTTGATTGTGCGAGAGGCTACAAGTGTGCTAATATCGTATGTGTGGCTCTATATCTGCTATAGGGTCTGACAAGAAGTATTGCTGAGTATAAACGAAGACTAGAGACGCCGTGAGCTGACATTTGCATTGAGGTATTCTCACTCGTTTGTTATCATTGCCTGGTGATATTTTACTGAATACCGTATGTGTCACCTCTGTAACTTTCGCGATGAACTTATCCGGTTGCCGCTTGAGCTGTCGACCATCTTTGATGGCGTTGCCGAGGCAATTTGTAGCGGCGAAAGCGCAAGTGCCATTGAGTACCTTCAAGCTCTCCAGATATATCTACACGACTGTGAGATTCCAGTGGCGGAATCCACCAGATCTTCTTCGTCCAGGAACGAAACTTCGAAAAAGGACAAGAAAAACAAGAAGAAAAGCAAAAAGCAGCTTGACGTGCTGGAAGAACTCGAGATGACAACTAGTGAGTCATTTGAGCCCCTCACAAATTTTCCAACGCTCATGCTCTACCGGTTTGTCTAGGTTCTTCTTCGAGAAGGCCGAGTTTTAAAAGATCCAGGCCACAATTATAATACGTACATCGGCGATCTGAAGTGAGAACTTTTCAGACTGATTATAGTGTTGTTTAGAATGTTAAAGGAATCGCACAATGCAAGAACCTCATGTATTTAATATCAAATAAGCACGTAAGTTACCTTCGCATTAACCCTCTTCAAACACAACACTCTCGGAAAAGCAAGTTGTCATGACATTTTCCCACTCGGCTGAAATATCCAAGTAGTCGCTGTCATCTTCCATAGGAAGTAAAACATTGGTTGGAATGTTGTTGCGGTACTCGTCGCCTTGAAGTCTTAGGCATTGGGTCACATCAATAAAATCCCGGTTTCTATTCAAGAACGAGCACATATCGATGTTCATCGCTGAAATTGAACAGCGTTGGCTGGTTACCATCATCCCACTAACACCAAAGTCGCGCTCAATCTGAGCCGATGAAGAGGGAACACGAGCTACCGATGGCAGAAACAGGTAGCTCTGAGTGGGCTGGCGGCTCCAAAAGCAAGAACATGTTCAGCTTGATTCTCTTCGTTTCGACCCATAGTCACAGGTTGGCTTATCCATTGCTCCAACACGTCCTCAATTCTAGAAATCTGTGCATTGTTAGCTGGAGCGTCAGCAACACCGTCATCTTGTTCATAAAACTCCATAAGATCTTCGGAAAATACAAAAGGCTGCGAGTTCGTGCTGGGCATTGGTGGCACATCAAGTGCAGGTGTAGTCGATAGCATGAGAGACTTAAGTTGATCCAGAATTGTTGTCTTAACGTAAGTAACCATCCTGGATACTTCATCAGGACGCAATCGCTTTGCCGGATGTGCCAAATCAATAACAAGCTGCTGTTTGCACAAACGAATCATCTTTGTCAGTACTCCATCCGGATTCTTTAGTTTCGGGTGCAGCAGCAGCTGAATTTCAAAGATATATGACATCTTTCGGACTTTAGGTCGGTTGGTATAGCGAGAAAAAAATCGATCGTGAAATGCGTCAGCGAGTAATTGACGAGTCTTGGCGACTAAAGGCGTTAACTCAGTCACACTAAAGTACCGTGGCGGGTGTAAAAGTTTGGTGCGGTAGTCTACAAGCGCTACAGACGGATCCAAAACATTTTGTCGAAGCCTGTACAATGTCAGGAGAACATCAATTTGGTTCGCAGACTCACTTTGAGCTCGCCGATTGAGAAGTGTGATAGGTTCCAGGATACAAACCAGCTGAATTAAGTCCATTTTATCGGCGGCTAAAGGGAATCCTTCTGGTGGCGCAAGTCCAACCCGCAAAGCTCTGTTGATCCGTTCGTCAAACCAAACGACAAGTTGGTCCCATTTTTCTAGTATTCGCAGGATCACCTTTGTCAGTCCCATAAATCGGTGCGGTTTGAACTCGATCAAAGTACGAGACCTGCTTTCTCCAGTCATCTCACATAGGTCAGAAAACAGGGACCCCATCACCTCCACGTGGCGAACCTGGTAGACTGTTCTCCCAATGCGTGATATCAATTCTGTCATGGGCTTGTTTTTAGACTTCGTCTTATCGTTCACAATACCACGTGCGGCTTTCGTTACAGCATTTGTCATGTGCGGAATACACCATTCCCACCGCAACTTAAGCCCTTCCGTGAGCATCCATTTAACATCCGCGCCAGCATCACTTGTTGCTCCAAAAATATTGGTCAATGAGAGCCCAAAGTCGGTTAAAATTTGCTCGATCCAGCGTTTAAAGGGCGCACGAATGCCGCCATCGCGCTCTCCATAAGACGGACGAAAGTGGCGGGTTCCAAGTAAAAACGACCGGAAACGCCACTGATTGTCAATGAAGTAGAGCCTCAAGCCGAGGTATTTCTCCGCTTGTGATTTTGAAGACCACATATCAGTGACTATCGTGAGAGACTTGGTATTGGGAACAACATTCTCGAAAATAAACTTCACCATCTCCCCCTTTGCAGATGCATACAATTCCACGATAGAGTGTGCCACCGCCTGGGCGTTAATGGTTGTTCGGTACCGTTCGTCAGTAACAAGTTCGTTCAACAACTTTGATTCCTCGTATTCGTCGAGCCGAAAAGGTAAGTTGTTAAATACGATCCGAAGTGTTTCAAGAAGGAGCCACACACACGAGCGGCATCATTAGATCTAACCGCAGCATTACGCAAGCGATCCAACTCGGTCTCACGCGTTCTCTTCCGATCAGCTTGAAGAACGGTTTTGTCGGAATTAACGTCGTGAACTTCTTTTAAGTGTTTAGTTGCCTTAGACGTTTTGCCGTACAGCTGTATTATCTGAAGATTTTCGCGACAGCTTTCGCTCCCCAGGCAAATCCAACCCACGCACGTTTTTCCGTCTAGCTCTGCCGTCACACGAACACCCCACTGTAAGATAATAGAGCGTTCGGTTGTCTTAGAAGGTACTAGTGTAAATCCTGGTGGGGGCTGGTAGCTCTTTATCGCCTCCTGAACAGCAACTGGGACACTTATTGTCGGATGATTAGCGATAGGTGGCTGCCTGAATAGCTCCACTGGCCAGGAAAGATCACGCGACGCATCTCCCAATACGGACGCTTGCTGGGGCGATTCATGCCTCTCACCAATCTGCTCAGCTGACTGTGCGACAGGGGAAGATAGACGTTGTTCGAACGTATTAACCCTTAACGAATCACGAAGATTTTGATTCGTTGGAGACTGTTGTGGTGCTTCAGAAGACCCACTTTGGGCTGACATTTCTTGCTCTCTCCGTGGCTCAGGGTCGTTTAGACGACGGCGACTGGGGGCATGCTCAAGGCCACTATAGGACAGTGTCGGGTAGACGAGGAAGAATTGGAAAGTGAGAAATGAGCTTTACTTCATCAGAGTTGTGCCACTAGACACAGGGATGACTGTTCGTGCGAAAAGACACATGAATGACTATTCGTATGAGAATCTAGAGAAACATGCACGGATTCCTTCGAAGAGTTCTCGAAAGGTATACAGGGGTTCATCCACAAAGATTCAAGCACGTGTGAAACTGTGAACCAAAGGTCTGGAGTTTCATCTTTAGGTTCAGCATTAAATATGAAACGCCAACCGAACCCTTAAAACCGGTATTTTTGGGGTCAATTCAAGTTTTGAGAAACAGAAGAACTATAAAATGCGGTATTACTGGTTCCATACCGGTGGGTTCATAAAAGGCGTGGGTACATGTGAATCGTGATCGACGCTGATCGCCACGGCGAACTGGAATGATTGCACCATTGTCGAGTAGGATTCTTCATCGCGACAGTGTACCGAAATGGCTGCACCATATCGATCAGCCCTTAATCACCTCTCGAATTTCGGTGTTCTTCCAGAATTCATGCCGATCACTGGATCAGTGCCCAAAAATTGGTACCCGGTTGGAATCAGAATCAGATCTGGCTGATTTGGTTTCGATCTGGTCTGGACGCTCCCCATCATCTGAGTCTTCTCTAGTCAATCAATGGCAGCTGGCTTCTTGACTGCTTGGCGCTTAAACAAATCGTCCCCTGTTCGTGTCGACGCTACACCGTGGCGGAGGCGCAGGCAAAAGCGCGCATTTCGCAATCCTCGGCTCTTCCAGTATTTTTCGACGTCGTAGGTATTCTTCCGGTGCAGCGATAGCTCGCTGTCTAGCTGACACAGGCGTGGACTTATTGGCAGGTACCGCTGCCCTCCCCCTTCCAGCATCATTGACATCGTTTTCTTGTGAAGTTAATGTCAATACTGGTGAAACAGGTCTTCTTATAGTCGTCGTAACTCCCGCTGCTGCTGGTGACGCTCAGTACTCCGCCCTCGGCATGACGAGGCTCCAATAGGTACGTATACCATATTGAAGATCTCCAATTAGGTCAACTATTATGCATATTGTAGATCCTACAATACCCATGCGAAACGATCCAGACCAAGTTCGAACGGATTGTCATAACAGCTATCTGCCAGCGCGATCAACGGTACGATCTCCCGCAATACGATCACCAGATGATCGTGCGTTGCTGATATCTGCTCCATTGAACTCACAGGTTATTGAAGACGACCGGTGACGAACGCAGCATCCGTGCATCACAGGTTTTGGCCCGTCGCGACGATACGATCACTCTTGGTGGTTTCTGCTGATGTTCCACTTCGGCACCGTCATAAACGACGTAACTCCGAATTTTCGCTGTACGTAACAATTCCAGCCCGTTCTCCCTCCCTTTTGACTGATGCCTTGTTTGTGTAGATGATCGATCAGCCGCAACATGTCGTGCTGAAAATTGCATCACCGATTCAACACCCACTCGAAATAATCAAATCGTCGTAGAGGTAAACAACTATAGCCATCCGCAACGTTGTATCTACCCATGGCCGCCCATTAATCCGATATCTTGGCGAACAAGAACGCACTTAAGCGTAGGGCGCGTTCCAACAACTTCGACTTCGGAGTTCCCCAGCAACTGCAGTGTGCTACAGAAGCTTGGGCCGCTGATCTGGAAAACCGATTGGTTTGTGCGATTGCTCCAACAGCGATACAATACTGCCAACCACGACCTCCAGGAGGCTCGGCAGCAGTATAACGAAATTGACAGAGCTTTGGAAAGCCATGAAAGAGGTACCGATCTCATCGCTGACCTGGAACATCAAACTTCCAGACGTAGATGATGATCGTGAGATCGCCATTGTCAACTTCATTCGATGGATAACCAGACGATCAATGTTCTCCCAGCTTCGGTAAGTTGACGCACAATACAGACTGCATTACAATGCCGGTCTACATCCGATGAGACCATCCAGGTTTGTAGCTTGCGGCTAGGCTGTAGCTTCTGGTCGTAGCAGCTTTCAGCTGTGACGACATCGATCAAGTTCAGGTCGGTAAGATATTTTTGGTAGTCAATCTTCGAGCGGCCTTCCTCATATATGTATGGGAGTCCTTCGGACTCCATCGTCGGGGACGGCCCCTTCGATTCACGA
Organism: Phytophthora capsici; assembly: GCA_030324255.1. Classification (NCBI taxonomy): domain Eukaryota; phylum Oomycota; class Peronosporomycetes; order Peronosporales; family Peronosporaceae; genus Phytophthora; species Phytophthora capsici. The sequence goes on from CM059345.1 coordinate 689,576, forward strand.
CACTGGTTTTTTTTTTTTTACAAATATCCACCATCCACCTGGCCCACATACCTTTTTTTCCACATTTCCCCTCTCGCAGCATCCCAACTACTGCGAAGGGTCTCCTTCATCTTCCTCGTGCGACTGCATCACGCTAAAGCGATTGCTGTTCGCCTCTCGAACTCAAGTAACAAGGCACCGCAGTTCAAGTCGGCTTCATCCACCCAGGACGGCTCCTCGTAGCCCTTCCAGTGTACCAGCAACTCGCGTTGCACACAGCCATAGCGCGTCCTCCGGCCTGGTCAAAGATCAGCGATCCGCCACACCTCTATTCGTCATCGTCAAGCGAAGTCTCCCAGCTGTCTTCCCGCAAAGGCGCCTCATCAAAGTCGAAGCGATCAGCATCTGGATCAACAAGTTCTGTTTTTGGTCGATCAGGGAAGTTCCTGATCAGCTTCAGCTTGGACAAGTGCATGATCGGGAAGACGATGTAATCCAATCTGGCTACCTCAAATCGAGCGGCGTCAGGTCAGCGACGCGGAACGGTCCGTGCTACATATGCGTCAGCTTCTTCGCGTAGCCGATCTTCACGCAGTCAAGAAATAGCAACACCTGCGATCCTGATTCGATCTAGTGTGGGCGCACTTCTTCGTTGTGGTGGTCATCTCTGCTCCGGACGGCCTCTCGAAGGTACTCGGTCACGTGCTCGTGCAAGAACTCGTGTTTGGACCTCAACTTCTGTTGGTCCATCGCTTGCTTTCACACCAGCTACACCTTGGGCACCTTGCAGGTGATCTAACCAAGCATCTGGCAGACGGTCAAGTTTGGGTCTTCACATATCACGGCCAGCCCCCCCGTCTGATGTCAAGTGCAGATCTTTGCTCGCAGAAGCATCGATCGACTCTTCCCCTACGTTCTCGGGTTCATGACCACTCCCCGGCTTCGGCTTGAGCTCGGTCAGGCCAGCCCATTTCACCGCAACCGTAGAGTATGGAACAAATCCTTTGCGCTTCAGGATGCCTTTCAGTATGTCGGACTTCGGCCGACCAACGAACGATTCTGTGTCCTTCGTCCTAGATTCCGCACCTTCCTGCCGCTCAGTCGTGGCCTCGTATGCAAGGTTCTACCACTCATCATAGCGACGTGATCCGATTGTGATCAGCCTTGGGATTCGCGGTACGAGATCCCCAGCCAGCCACAGTCCCAATCGCGTGAGTCTCTGCAACACCAGGTTCGTCGGAGCTGAGTTGATCCAAAAGATACTCCACACGCGATTTTCCTTGTAACAAATCTTTTTCAATTTTTCTTTGAGCATTGTAAATGTCCTCAATTGTGAGAGAAAGATTTGCATTTGATGTCACAAGCCTTCCGAGGGTGTGACCATGTCTAACTCCAATTTTGTAGTCCATTTCGATTTATTTTAGAATCGCTGGCGTTAGATCAGCTCGACGATGGATAGGATGTGAACTAGCGCTGAACGATCCTTCATGGTTATGAGTAGTCGCAACCCCACGATGCTCGAAAGTCCAAATTCCACTAGAAAGGTTTTTTTTCAGATATATTCTCATAGGCAGTTGCATTTTCGTGTTGCGCGTCTTTTGCGGTGTTTAGTGCTGTGGTGTAGTGGCTCGCGAAGAAATTCGACGCGAGGGGCACTCACACACAGGGGGCCGGACTGCCAACTGACGGAGGGGTTACTCCGATCGACCGTGGGGTCTGAAGATCTTCTCACCTTGTGTACCCGTTGACCTGGCGGGGTTAGCGCTCTTCCTGGGTGACCTGGAAGGGGCCAAGCGGTGGTTTTGTTCTTGGTTGAGCTGGAGTGTGGACGGCACTCAGGGGTAGTCGGTTGACGATCTTGTGGATATTTCTTCACTTGATCGTCCGTAGGGTAGAGTAGATCAGGCCTTGAATATACTTGATCTTCTCTTGGGTTGTCCTTCGGGCTTGTGTTGTTCCAAAGGGGGCCAATGTGTTCCAATGTTGATGCTTGGGCCGCCTACTGTTAGCGGTGGAGTTGAGGGGGGTGGAGAGAGAAGCGTAGACCTGGCCAAGCTTCCCAGGTGTTGATGCGGTTGTTCTTCTTGAGCGTCTTGGGTTCCTTCGTCAAGGGGGGCCAATATACTTCCCAGCCTTGGAATTCTTCGGAAGACCACTTGCGTGCTACAAGGAAAATCTCTCTCTCTGTTAACCATCTTAAACCTTTCCTATCCAATCCCTTTCCTCCCATCATCTGCCCATCCCCTTCGCAGCTGACTGGCTACCTTGAACTTCAACCTGTGTACCCTTTAATTGGTACATATGATTCTTGATCAGGATGATCACGAAGTGTACCGAAATGATTGCTTCATGATCTTGATCACTGGTGATCACGAAGTGTGCCGAAACGATTGCTCCATGATCTTGATCGCTGGTGATCACGAAGTGTGCCGAAATGATTGCTCCATGATCTTGATCACTGGTGATCACGATGTGTGTCGAAATGATTGCTCCATGATCCTGATCACTGGTGATCACGAAGTGTGCCGAAATGATTGCTTCACTTGATCAACATTCTTGATCACGTCGGTGTACTCAAATGACTGCGTCATATTGATTAGCATTGATCACATCTCGAATTTCGACACTCATCCACAATCTGTCCTTGATCACATGATGGGTACCAAACACTTGGTACCTAGTCGGAATCAGTCTCAGGCCGACTCAGATCTGGTCTGATCTCACCGCATCTTTCATGATCCCCTTTGATCAATCAATGGCAGCTACCACTTTGATCGTTCTGCACTTCACCACAATCGCCCCCTGTCCGAGCCAACGCCATACAGTGGTCGCGGCGCGGACAACAGTCACATTTCCCGATCTCATCCCTCCCGCACAACTCTACACCCAATGTCTTCTCCACGGCAGTCGACAGCGTCCGACAATCAATCTCGTGCCAGTGCTGGTATGTGTGTCATACCACCTCCTCTTAACTCTCTTGCTGACGCTCCGGTTATTGTACAGGTGCACGGGACGCTCGAGACACCACTTCCGATGCCTTCTCCGACCCGGAACACACTGGTGCGTATCGTTGGACTGTTGTCATATCTTTCGCATCATTAATGCCATCTCTCGTCACAGGTCCAGCAATTGTCGGCGATCAGGATGCTCCTCCAGATGCTTCTCGTGCTTCCATTGTCGATACCTCTTCCTCTACCGATTACCCGGGCGTTGCCGCAGATTCCTCAGCCATACCTCCTCGTGAAACCCCAGTGAACCCTGACCGTGCCGATGTTGCGGGCACCCAGTCGTCTTTCGTATACTCCGATCAGCTGGCCATCCCGTTGCCCAACGCAAACGTCACTCCCCTTCCATTAGACGTACCAGCTATCCGTTCAAGTATCGCCGCTATCGAGGCCGCCTTGGAGCGCGAGGGTGCGTTCCGACAACTTCATGAGGATTACGCTGATCTTCAACAACGACTCCGGTCAGCCGAAACTCATAGCAGGGACCTAGAAAGCCAACTTCGTGAAGCTGTTCGCTTGTCGTCTCCATTCGTGCAGTTCTGTCAAGAGCGATACGACGCCGTTCGTCACGATTTACGCGAATCTCAGCGACAGTTCGACGACGTTGTGAACGCACTGGCTGGGCATGAGGGTGACCGCATCAAGATCGCTGATCTTGAGGATCAGCTCCAGCATATCCGGCACCAACATAGCGACGTCGTGGCCGACCTGAACCGAACAATCAGCAACTTGACTGATCAACTAGCGGCGGCATTATTGCGGATACCGACGGCCTCCCAAGATCTCCAGCGGCTGCGTGGCGAAGTTAATTCATTGACTGCAGTCCGTGCTGATCTGGAGCATGCGTTGGCCAGCGCGATCGCTGCTCGCGATCGGTTTCAGGCTCGGTTAGCCACCGAGATAGACGATCACTTACGCACCCGACAAGAATTATCCGACGTGCAGGCCACGAATAGCGCGCTAACTGCCTCTCAAGAGGCCTTGGAAGCGGCAACGGAGCAGCTGAAACGTCAGCTTGGTACTGCGCAACAAAATCTGGTCCACCTCCGTCTGAGCGCCGACGCTAACCTGAATCTCGCGACATCCGAACGTGATCAGGCCCTCAGTGATCGCGATCAAGCCAGGACTGACCTTCAAGACCGGGAAATCAAACTCCGCCGGGCGCGTAGCGATCGTGATCGTGCTCGCGATGACCTGCAGTCCTACCGTAAGTCCCTTATGCGTCTGATTATCGTCCGACCGATCATCACTGACTCGTTATGATCACACAGGAACACACGTTGACTCTGCCCGTCAATCAGTGGCTCGTCTCGAGAGGCAGGTGGCTGATCTTCAAATCTCTGCCAGTGACCTTCAGCAGCTACGGACGGACAACGCTTCCCTACGGGCCGATTTGGATTCCGAGAGGCAACGGCGGTCAGCTGCAGAAGAAGAACGAGACCGCTTGCTGATCGAGCGTGACTCGATCTGTCAGCAGTTGGCTGGTCTCTCCTCCTTTGTCCAACCTCGTCCGTCTGGTAGTGCTGGGTCACCTCGTCGACCTTCGAGGCAACCTACAAGACCTGCGCCAGCTCCATCACCTGCACCAACTCCATCGCCTGCACCAACTCCATCGCCTGCACCAACTCCATCACCTGCACCAACTCCATCACCTGCACCAACTCCATCGCCTGCACCATCTCCATCACGCAAGCGCGGTCGATCTTCTTCTGCAAGTTCTCCACCCTCTTCCAAGAAACCACGATCTTCTCCTGGATCTGGGTCTTCTGCACAGCCGATCCAGATCGACTCTGATGACGATGCGGAAGGCGAGGACGACGAGGAGTCGAAGGGCAACGGGGATGATGATCATGAGGACAATGGCCGCAGCGACGACGGCAGCCAATCTAATCGAGGGGGCCCACGGCCACAGCCGGACCAAGGAACTGCGCAGTCGAGCGGTATTCAGCCAGCAGGAGGAGGTCAAAGTCCCCCCGGTTCCAGCCCCAGCAGCTCATCGGTTGACTCCCACGGCAGTGACGATTCAAGATCAAGTGGCTTTCTATCCGACGGTGCTCTTGATCGTCTTCCGGCGACTGTGATCAGGCGTGATCAGTGGATCCCAGGTTACGGGCGCCCCCGGCATTTCGCTGGTAGGGACATTGCGCCTTGGCCCGCGGTTGAGACGCGCCTGATCAGCGTGCGATTGTTGACGATCGACGCTCTCTTTCGTGATTGGAGTTGTCCTCAACATTGGCTCTTCCCCGCTCGGTTGCGACGCCCCCCACAGTCAGGGTGGTATCCCGAGCTGGTCACTGAGGCCAACATACGGGCCCTCTACCGCGCGGAGCCCTGGTCCGCGCTACAGACACCGGTGATTCCCCATTCGTTTGACTTGACCGGGTGGTTTGGGCAGTTCGCCTTGAAGTACACCTCGTTCGAAGACGACCACGTCCAGACGCTGTGGGAGTCGACGCATCATTTCACCGTCACGGCTGAGATGTGTCGGGCAAGCCCGTATCTCGACCAATTTAATCGTGAGCGGAAACAAAGGCGCTCGCGGGCTGGTACAAGATGGAAGAAGATCCTGGAGATCATTCTTCAAGGGATGATCCAAGGTCATTGTGATCTTGACCTCTTCCTCGATCCATTCCTCCTCCACTTCCCTCGCAAGAACGCGGAAGCGGGTACTTGGTATCCTGGCCTTGGGGCTCGCGTAGCTCCTGCCGACCTGCTGGACGCCCTCACGCTCGCCGACACTTCCGACCCGTGGCGCAATCAGTTCAGGGACAACCCTCAGGCTCATCCTGGACTTCAAGTCGCACGATTAGACGGCAAGTTCCGACTCGTAGCAGCTTCCAGTGACGACGGTAGTGATCAGGACTAGGTCGGTTAGGTTGATCTTCTTGATAGTTGTCCTTCGAATATCTCCCTTATATATATGTAAGGAGCCCTGGGGCTCCATCGTCGGGGACGGCCCCTTCGATTCACGGCACTGCGTTTCCACAAATATCCACCACCCATCTGGTATGCGACGTTCCCGCATACCTTTCTTTCCACATTCTCCCTTCCGCAGTATCCCACTACTGCGAAGGGTCTCCTTCGCCCTCTTCGTGCGACTGCATCGCATTGAAACGATTGCGGTTCGCCTTCTCCCTCTCGAACTCCCGCAGCAATGCGCCGCAGTTCAAGTCGGCTTCGTCCACCCAAGACGGCTCCTCATAGCCCCTCCAGTATACCAGGAACTCGCGGTACACACGGCCGTAACGCGTCCTCCGGCCTGATCGTACATCTACGATCCGCTCCACCTCGTATTCGTTGTCGTCAAGCGAAGCCTCCCAGCTATCTTCCGGTAAGAGCGCCTCATCGAAGTCGAAGCGATCAGCATCAGGATCAACAAGTCGTGTCTTCGTCCGATCAGGGAAACTCCTGATCAGCTTCAGCTTGGACAAGTGGACGATCGGGAAGACGTTGTAATCCGATCCGGCGATCTCAAGGCGGGCAGCGTGGTTGCCGATCAGCTCAGCGACGCGGAACGGCCCATGCCACATATGCGCCAGCTTCTTTGCGTAACCGGTCTTCACGCGATCAAGATACAGCCATACTTGCGATCCAGTTTCGATCTTGTGTGGACGCACTTCTTCATTATGGCGATCAGCCCTGTTCCGGATAGCGTCGCGGAGACGCTCGTTCACGTGTTCACGTGCTCGCTGATAATGTTCCTGGATATGATTCCTCCAGCGGCGAGCCTCTCGATCACGGTGACCGGTGACGGCGATCGGCAATGCGGCTTCCAGCGTTGACCGGGGGTCCCAGCCGTGCGCCAGATAAAACGGGGTGTCACCACGTGTGCGATCATGAGCCGTATTGAGCGCGAATGTGAGCCGTTCGGCGTATTCATCCCAGTCCCGTTGATCAACATCGGCCACGTACATCTTCAGCGAGCGTGTCAGCGTCTGCACCATTCTCTCCGCGGAACCGTTACTCTGCGGCCGGTATGCCATAGTAGGGCTTTGTTTTTGCCTTACAATCTGGTTGAATGCCCGGAAGAAATCGGCCATGAAGCCTGGTTCCCGATCATGCCGAATCACCTCGCTGGCGCCGAACCTCCGGAAGACACACTCTTCGTAGTTCTCGGCGATCGTCTGGGCGGTCCTGGAGTTGCTTGCCTTTGCGATCACGTATCCCGTGAACAGGTCAATCCAGATCAGCAATTCCGTGTTCCCCTTGAACGACTTCGGCAACGACGGAATGTGATCCATCGCGATCACCTGGAAAGGGTACGTAGCTTGTATGTTTCCTGGTGATTCGCCTTGCGCCAGCGGCCTTCCTTTTCCGGTTTCACAATCCACACACTCACCGACATATTTCTGCACGCTCTTGAACAGGCCTCGCCAGTGGAAGTGTTTCCTGATCCGCTCGTACGTCCTTCCGATCCCCTGGTGTCCTCCTTCTAGGCTGACGTGATAGTGATGTAGGAAATCGGGCTGGAGCGTTTCAGGCACAACTACACGGACGACGGGATCTCGGTCAGCATTCGACTTCGATCCTGTCGGGCAATACAGCAGCAGCCCGTCTTCGTCTAGATCATACTCACTGGCGATCTTGGCACAACTCTTCGCTTCTTCCGCTGACAGGTTGATCACATCGCCTCGCAGGTAAGCCTTCATATGAACGATCCACACCTCTTCATCTTGAGCCTGTCTGATCCGATGAACCCTCATCTGCTGTACGATCGCTTCTTGCAGGATTTCTGGCTGCACTCGGCGTCTTCGACCGGCTGCTCGGGTGACAGCAGACACATGGACAGCGGCGTCATGTTCCTTCGGGCGCAGGATTTCATCCAAACGATTGACCGTGATCAGATCCTGCCGATCAGCATCCGAGGTGATCACCTCGCCTGACTCCTGTTGTAGAGCCGCGTTAGCTAACTTGTCTGCGCTTTGATTCCATTCCCGCTTGACGTGTAGGAACTCATGCTCCGGCCAGACCTTCAGTTGGCCCATCGCCTTCTGCCGCAGCAGTTGGAGCTTGGGAGCCTTGCAGTCGATCTCGCCACGCATTTGGCGGATGATCAAGTTCGAGTCGCCGCAGATTACGATCCGCCCCCGGTCCGATGTCGGAAGGAGATCAAGTCCAAGAAGGAGACCGTGATACTCCGCTTCGTTGACGGTAATCGCTGGCGCGAATCTCGACGCTGCAGAGACGACCGTCCACTCAGGGAGTTTCCAGATCACGGCACTGAATGCGCCAACCTTCCGCTTGACGCTCGCGGATCCATCAAAGGAGACGACCAGCAAGTCTTCGTCCAGCTCCACCCTTGGAGGCGGTGTGATGATCAGCTTGCGCGGCTGCTTCCTCGGAGCGATAGCGATCAAGGCCTCGTCCATCTCTGATCGAGGCGTGATACTAGCTGCGAGTGCGCCCAAGATCTCGTCTTCGCCTCTGGAACACTTTACGATCTCCAACATCCATCCTGACAGCAATGCAGCCCACTTGCCCAGCCGTCCGTCAAGCCCTGACGAATTCAACAGCCAAGCAAGCGTGGAGTGTCGAGACAAGACCTTGATGGATCGGCCGACCAGTTGAGTATAACACACATCCAGCATTCGGAGCAGTGCCAAGACCTCCTTGTCCACCGTGCTGTAATTTAGCTCGTTGGCCTTCAAGGTGCGACTGGTGAAGGTCACTGGCCAGTACACGCCATCATGTTCTTGCATGAGCGCGGCGGAGATTACCCATTGGCTCGCATACAGCACGACTACAGGACCTCGATCAGGGTCGAAGTGTCGGAGGATCGGCGTGGCTACGATTTTGGCCTTCAACAAGGTGAACGCTGTGATCGCCCTTGCCCACCGATCATCTTCGACCGAGTCGTCGCCCCCAGTCTGAGGTACTCCTGGTTTCTCATTCCGCAGCCGGTACTCATGGAAATCCACTTCACGCAGTTCGTACAAGATTGCTGCGTAGATCGAGAAGTCCTCGATGAACCGGCTGTAGTAGTTCAAGCTTCCAAGGAACGACTGCATCGACCGAAGCGACGTCGGGAAAGACAAGTTCCCCAGCGCTTCTAGATCCTTCGGGTTCGCCTCAAGGCCTTCCGCCGACACTTGGTGTCCCAGGTACGCCACCTTACTGTAGCCCCAGAAACTCTTGACCACACTGATTGACAGATTCCATCGATCACAGGTGTCTAGGAGCCGTTCGACTTTCTCGCAAAGATCATCCCAGTCGGAGCTAGTCACCAAGATATCATCAATGTATGATCTTCGGCCGAGAACAGACGGCTTCAGCTCAGGTTCAGGCTCCCCGTCTTCAAACACGTCGATCAACTTCGATGACTCGTGATCAGCTTTGATACGGAGATGCCCGTACAGCGCGTTGTCGATCAAGCGCTGGTAGATCTGCGGGGCGTTCTTCAATCCGAAGGGCATACGCGTCCACTCAAAAAGTCCGAAGGGAGTGATGAACGCGGAGATCAGTCTGGCTCGCTCCGTCATACTGACTACCCAAAATCCACTCGCCATATCCAATGAACAGTACCAGAGGACTTTGTCCAGATCGTCCAAGAGGTCGTTGATCAGCGGCATGGGATACACCATCAACTTCGTCAAGCTGTTCACCAACCGATAGTCGATGCAGAGACGGATGTCGACCCCATTCTTCTTGATGATCACAACAATTGGAGATGCCCAAGGTGAGGTCGAGTGAGTAATGATCCCTGCTGACAACAGTCCCTTGATCAAGTCTGACAGCTTCTCTCGGAACTGTGGAGCGACACGACGCACACGCTGGGCGACAGGGGTGGCGTTACCAACATCGATGTCACACACAGCGCCACGTGCAGCTGGAGGGAGGGCGTTTCCTTTTCCGATCAGGAGGTGTCGACGCTTCCAGATGATCTGCCTCAACCGTTCGATCTGCTCGGGCGTTTTCCCTTCTGCTTCCTCGATCTGGATGTCTTCAATCTTGACTTCCTCCGTAGTGGCGCTTACCTCCGGGAGTATGGCCATCTGATTCTCCAGATCTTCGGCAATCAGGTCCTTCCCCTCATGGTAGCAGACCTCGTCATCTTCAGGCGTCCCACCGGCTTCGATATCAGGCTCCAGTTTTGGATCGTCGATCGCACTGGTCGTAGGGTCGACCAGTGGCTGATCATCTGATGAGTCCGGTGATTCTTCGATCTTGAATTCCTGATTATCTGTCAACTCCGGCCTCGGTTCTTGCTGATCTTGCCTCACGTCGACCGGATCAGCCCATTTCACCGCCATAACAGCTACTTCAGGCTTCGGACTGGATCCCTCCCGCTTCAGGATACCCTTCGGAATATCGTACGTTGGTCGTTCCACCAGCGGTCCTGTGTACATCGGCTCAGGTTCTGCTTCTTCCTGCTGATCGGTGGTAGCTTCGTATGCAAGGTTCTGCCACTCAGCATAGCGACGCGATCCCACGGAGATGAGTCCAGGTGTTCGCGGTACGAGGTCTTCAGCCAGCCACAGTCCCAGCTGTGTGAGTCTCTGCAACATCAGCTTCTTGTCGCTGATGTTCGTGATCTTCAAGTACTGCGTCCGGCCAAGGCCCTTCACCAAGGTAGGTACCCATCTTTCCCCACGGGCAATCCACAACTTCTCTCGCTCTAACGCTCGAGGTTTTCGTATCGGTATCTCCACAGATTCTCCGACTTCCAGGTGAACGCTGTCGTCGAGCGCGATGTCGTGACTGCTGCGGCCATACGGAGGGCGACGACCTGTCAACTGGATCCGCACCTCGTTTGGGAGGCACATAGTCCCGTCGGCCAGATCAAGACGAATACCGGCTGGGATCATAAAGTCCATGCCTAGGATCACGTCCTGCCCGACCATGTCTCCAACCCACGCATCGAAGAAATAAACCAGGAAACCGGCCAGCGTGATCTTGATGGTGGTACGTCCTAGAGTTGCGTACACGTTTTCTCCAATTCCGATGCAATCTTGTCTCTGACTCTCGTCTATAATGCAGCCAACCTTACGAGCAAAGGTGGTGCTAACGATTGAGACTTCAGCGCCTGAGTCTAGGAGCAGCGTCGCTCTGGAGTTGTTGATCTTGCCAGTAGCCTTGGCCTGCTTGAACCATTTGCCGGGAGCATGATACTTCCAATAACCGCGCGACTCGCCAGGTAAGAGATTCTCACCTGGGTCAGACGGCGACATCTTGGTATTGCTGACTAACGCCGGTCTTCCAGGCCCCACATCAGGCCGGTGATCTTTCCAGTATCCACGCAATTCGCCGTCAGCTAAATCAAGTTCCATCACAACATCCGATCGGGAGAACTCATCATTCCGCAAGCTCGCTATCGTAGCGGTACGTCTCCCATGAATTCCACGTATATTGTTGATCGGTGTTGTCGTTTCACTGACTCTTGCCTTCGGCTGCCTTTCAACGTATGCAAAAATACAGAACTTAGAACGCTCGGCTCGTACCAGATTCAAACCTGGCGAGCGTCCTAGTTTAACATTTTCTCCGCGTTGGATGGCAGCATCCCGGCGTGTCGCGTCGGATTGTACCACTGGCGGATCAAGTTGTAAAACTCTTCCATCGGACATTTGCCGTCTTCGTGGAGCTTGACGCAGGCGCGGCACACGTACAGGCAGTGATCAGCAGGGTGACCACGGCGACCACACTTCTCGCAAGTTAGGCGTTTCCAGCATCCAAGATCGGAGTGCCTCGCGGATCCACAGTGCGAGCACGGTGGCGGTCGTTCCTCCAGGCGCGATCCATCTTCGCGATCAGTGCGGACCGGCGACTTGCTCTCTTCCCAACGGTTCGGGTGTTGAGCTTCCTGCTTCCGGTGATCGGCCGCAGCGGCCAGGTAGACATGCGACGGGGCTCGGTCATCCTCTGATCCACTTGATTCCAGTTCAGATTCTGACCCGGCGCTGTCGTATGAGGCTCGGATGGCGCGGACGGCGCGAGTGGTTTTCGAGGCAGCTTGCGGTGGGCCGCTTGGTGCCTTCTGCCGGAACTTGTTCGACCCAGCGACAGCTTTGCTTTGGCGGACCTTAGCGCGCTGACGTGCACGGAGTATTTCGGCAAGGGAGTCTCCATCGGTGATGCGCAGCAGAGTCAGCTGATCTGCTAACTCGCGGTCATCAAGGGTCTCGATGAAGTGTTCGACATGCTCGCGCTTCACGGACGCCGGGCCAGTCTTGATCTCCAACTTCGCACGCAGACCCAACACGGTGAGCCGGTGAAGGTACTCGAGAGGCTTCTCGTCCGATCGCTTCCTCGCGTGGTAATACTGCCTCGCGAGTGACACGCCCAGACCACAGTATTCAACTCGGAAGTCGCCAAGCAAATCGTTCCACTTGCTGCGGGTGGTTCTCCCCAGCTGCTGGTACCAATTTCGTGCGGGGCCGACTAGGAGGTTGCTGAAGACAATGCACTTCTCGCTGTCGGTTGCTTGATCACGAGCGAAGGCGGACTTCACTTTGCTCAGCCAGCTTCGGGCCTTCTCTTCGTCGAAGTCCTTGCCGGAGAACTCCTTCAGCTCGGAGATCGCGGAGATCCTGACTCGGGGAACGGCGGAGTTGCCAGCGGATGACGTGGCATCGGCGGACGACACAGTGTTGACGCGCGGAACTTCGATACTCAAGTCATCTGGATCGTATTCTTCAGGATGATCATGATGTGATCCGACCGACTCCATGTCGACGTCTTGAGTGCCGACATTCTTCGGGAGATCGGGTATGCGCGGCGCCCGAGCGACGGCAGCTTCTTGCTCCTTCTGGTAGCGATCCATCGCGGCATTGAAGAACGATTGAAGGCTACCACTGGATGCTGCGGTCGACACCGGTGCCAGATCCGACTCTTTCTTCCTGGCTTCCAGCATGGCTGCTCCAGCCGGTCCAAGCGTCATCCTGCTCAACTCGATCGAGCTATCGGATCCCGCCTCTGACACTCTCGCGGATGTCTTCGCAGACGCGAACGAGGAGTGGGGTGATCCGGACTGACTCGAGTACGTCGTTGTCAGTCCCTGATCGGTGGTCGAGATGATAGCGCCTACCAGCGGTGTGAGCAGTTTCACCAAGTGCTTAGTGGATCCTTCAAGTGTGGGAAGATCAAGTTCGAGCAGTTCCCGGCCACGATTCCCGCTTCCTTCAGCATGGGCATCAGGGCGCTGATCGCCGCCGCTTGATCCACCGGCTTGGCTGGCTTGATCACCGGGCCTTGAAGATCGATGATCAGCTTCGGCTTCATCACCTTCATGACCGGGCCGTCGATCAAGAACGCGCGGAGTTTCTTCCGGTAGAGGATGACACGCAGCTCATCTTCCGTCCAAGTCTTGGCATCACCACTCTCGTCCGCGTCGGGTGCTTTCAGCTTCATCTTCGCGGGCTTCGGCGTCGCCTTCTTCGACTTCTTCGAGGAGGGGAGCGGAGTGGGGGTGGTGGTTTTGGGTGAAGGTCCTTCCGTTTTCACGGATGGATCTTCATCCGGCGGATTACGACTCGCGTCGCGTTCCGCGGGGGGCCCCGAAGGGCCCAAGGGAGGAGGGTGAGGTTTTTCTTCAAGGTCCATCGCTGAACCTTCCTCCTTGACCCCGCCAGAGCTCCTCCCAGGGCTCTGACGTTCGGTGTACTCTTCACTCTTCAGATGCGACGACGGCGATACACCTTCCGTCGACGCGCCGATACTTCCTGGCTCAACCTTGATCTTGGCCTCTTCTTGACTGGACTCACGGTGATATCCAAGGTCACCAGAAGATCCGGGCACGCGCACCATTGTGGTGTAGTGGCTCGCGAAGAAATTCGACGCGAGGGGCACTCACACACAGGGGGCCGGACTGCCAACTGACGGAGGGGTTACTCCGATCGACCGTGGGGTCTGAAGATCTTCTCACCTTGTGTACCCGTTGACCTGGCGGGGTTAGCGCTCTTCCTGGGTGACCTGGAAGGGGCCAAGCGGTGGTTTTGTTCTTGGTTGAGCTGGAGTGTGGACGGCACTCAGGGGTAGTCGGTTGACGATCTTGTGGATATTTCTTCACTTGATCGTCCGTAGGGTAGAGTAGATCAGGCCTTGAATATACTTGATCTTCTCTTGGGTTGTCCTTCGGGCTTGTGTTGTTCCAAAGGGGGCCAATGTGTTCCAATGTTGATGCTTGGGCCGCCTACTGTTAGCGGTGGAGTTGAGGGGGGTGGAGAGAGAAGCGTAGACCTGGCCAAGCTTCCCAGGTGTTGATGCGGTTGTTCTTCTTGAGCGTCTTGGGTTCCTTCGTCAAGGGGGGCCAATATACTTCCCAGCCTTGGAATTCTTCGGAAGACCACTTGCGTGCTACAAGGAAAATCTCTCTCTCTGTTAACCATCTTAAACCTTTCCTATCCAATCCCTTTCCTCCCATCATCTGCCCATCCCCTTCGCAGCTGACTGGCTACCTTGAACTTCAACCTGTGTACCCTTTAATTGGTACATATGATTCTTGATCAGGATGATCACGAAGTGTACCGAAATGATTGCTTCATGATCTTGATCGCTGGTGATCACGAAGTGTGCCGAAATGATTGCTCCATGATCTTGATCACTGGTGATCACGAAGTGTGCCGAAATGATTGCTCCATGATCTTGATCGCTGGTGATCACGAAGTGTGCCGAAATGATTGCTTCATGATCCTGATCACTGGTGATCACGAAGTGTGCCGAAACGATTGCTCCATGATCTTGATCGCTGGTGATCACGAAGTGTGCCGAAATGATTGCTCCATGATCTTGATCACTGGTGATCACGATGTGTGTCGAAATGATTGCTCCATGATCCTGATCACTGGTGATCACGAAGTGTGCCGAAATGATTGCTTCACTTGATCAACATTCTTGATCACGTCGGTGTACTCAAATGACTGCGTCATATTGATCAGCATTGATCACATCTCGAATTTCGACACTCATCCACAATCTGTCCTTGATCACATGATGGGTACCAAAAACTTGGTACCTAGTCGGAATCAGTCTCAGGCCGACTCAGATCTGGTCTGATCTCACCGCATCTTTCATGATCCCCTTTGATCAATCAATGGCAGCTACCACTTTGATCGTTCTGCACTTCACCACAGTGCCTGTCTTCGGCTTGTAAGGCTTCGGTTTCCCATGACGGTCACAAGCAAAGACAACCAAAACCTTTTCTTTCGCTGCATTATCCTTGGACCGGAGGATGATAACACCATAGCCATTTTCACGAGCCGTCGCGTTAATAGCTTGTGCAGCAAGCTCGATCGACACAAACGTTGAGATGGGATGGCAATCTATGGTCCAGCATTTATTTGGATCCGACCCAGGTTCGTGTAAATCATCAGCTCTCGGGTCGTCTTCATCTCTCTTCTCCATGCTTGTAGAAACCAATAGCTTGAATGAAGACGTAGAGGAAAAATACAAGGAACGGCGTTCTAAAAACTCCTCAAATTCTGGTCTTGAACATTACCTATCCAACCTTCTCCAATTATGGCCATCTCCACATCTCATGCATTCTGCCCCACAGCGGCCGACTCCACCTTCTGCTCAGCATCCACCTCCTTCTCACGAATGCTGCTCCTCGGACAACGTCTCCACGTACTACTCCACGGCAGCCAGCCCCAGATGTATGACCCTCCACGACGGCCAGCTCCTTATCCACGTCTACGGTCTCCACCTCTTGCTACACGGCCACGCTCTCCAACTCTTGCTCCACGGCAGCCAGCTCCTTCTCCACGGCTACGGTGCTCCACGGCCACGGTCTCCAACTGTTGCTCCACGGCAGCCAGCTCCTTCTCCACGGCCACCGTCTCCAGCTACTACTCCACGACAGCCAGATCTTCTTCCACGTCTACAGTCTCCATGCCTTCTCCTCGGCAGCCTGCTCCTTCTCGTGTAGCGTTGGCCGTCTGCTCTGTTGGTTTGTGCTTGAATGATAGCCCAACCTGCGTTAGAAATGGATAGAAATGGTGTACCAGCAATTTGGTACAAAGGGGTGGCGATACGAAAATCGGGGGTAGCTTTAACCCCTTGGCCGCGGGGCCTTGCAATATGGTTTTGTGCTGTTCAGAACAGCATAAGATATACTTGTTTTCATTAAGGGTCTAAATCCGCAAAAAATCATCGTCGATACTTCCCGTATTTTCGAAGCTGTGATTGGTCCACGTATTCAAATCGACCAATACTATTGGATAAGAGTTACAGCTAGTTTGAAGTATCTAAGTACCGCGGGAAAGAGCCGGTCATTATTTTTTTCAAAAATATCAAATTTCGGTTCCCCTTTCGTGGTCACCACTCATTCTCCATTCTGCAGGGCGACAAAACAGAATGGAGTGTATCGTGGACTTCAAAGTTGTCTGGCCGCTTCTGCGCAAGGAAGGATGGACGTGGAAACCTGCCAAAGGTCTACAAATCCAGTAAGTGCGTAGATACGCTGCTATATGTCTTTTCACTAACCTTAATACTATATTACTCCCAGTTCAAACTACTTAAAGCCTGGTTGCAAGCTTCGGGGCGGCAAGCCCGGCGTGGACTTCTTCAATGGAGAAGACGCGCTTCTTGCGTAAGTAAAGGCCGACAAGGAATTGTGCACTCGGCTCCGTCTAGCAAACATTATGGTGCGTCCCCATGCAGAGCCGACAGGTAAGATCCGTTGGTGTTGTTTACAATGTCTATTTCTAATAGTCACTTATGGCACAGAACCTGCGGGACCTGTCCCGAGTACCTCGAAGAAGCCTAGCAAACGGCAAGATTTTGTGGGCCAAAGAAGAAGCGATCTAAAACCGGTACGACCACCAAGAAGCCGGAAGCGAAGGGCCGAGAAAAACGCCATCGAAAACAAAGAAGCAGAAAGCAGATGAAGTCGCCGAGCGTCGTCGGAAACTTTCGTCGTTTACGAAAGTGTGAGGAGCTACTAATGCGCAAGGTATGTTTTGCTTGGTTAATAACAATGGTTTACTAATTGTGTACTTGCAGCCATTGATGAACGTCGTGTTGAAGCTCCACATGCACTTCCATCCACCGAAGCAGGTGCCACGTCTAATGCTGACACGGATGGTATGTATATTCTTTAATATTTTTATTAATAATTTCATAACTGATTAACATACAAATTGGAATCAAAAATGTTGTTAAAATTATAAAAAATAATGAAATACCACATACATACTACTGCGCAAAGTGTTCCGAAGGGAAAAAGGGTCTGGTAACGCTCAGCAACAAGGTTCGAGGGCATCTCACGAACGAAGGCACGACGTGCGCCCAGATTTGGCATATCCTGTGGCAAAATGGAGTTTTCGCCCCAAAGCAAGCCATATCCGCGATCGCAGTCTAGCTAAACCGTACCAAAATACACTTAGCTGAGCTGAAACGCACAGTAAACATATAGTTTCATTGAGTACGCTAAATCCTCCTGCTTGGTAGCTCGTAATAACCACTTTTGTAAGTAGACCAGTTTGTTGTGTTTGTCCTGCCGACTCCTGCTCTGTTTGCGTTGGTTTGGCGAATGAGTGGCCGCGCCTTCGTCGCTCTAAACTATGTTATAGTTTAAACAAGCGTATTTCTTATACCCTCCCGGGGGTATAAGGCTTTTTTTAGCCTGTCCCTGTCACCCTCCGCGTCCAAGGGGTTAACCCCTTTAACGACGATAAGCAGACAACGACAGCCGTCATTGCGACCAGATGAATCGACGCCTACCATGCAGGGTTAGCTGTACAAGCAAGGTGGGTTCGTCAATAACTGGAAGAAGCGCTGGTTTGTTGCTCGTGAGGGCAAGATGATGTACTATCATCAGGGCTCGGAAAAAAAGAATACGATCTGATAAGTGATACTGATACCGTATCAGTATTTATGAATCACTCGGGCCTCTGCCATATGTGCTGATCCAGGCCTGTTTTCGGGGAATGATGTCCCAGTGCACGCTGTTCAAGTGCTCGTGAAGCACAACTGTGATCACAGACAGAGAGCACCTCTGTCTCACTGCTTCGCTTGATGCAGCGTCTTCTGGGAGAGGCTGAGGCTGCCGCGAGGTGGTCAGATCCAAATTCTCCATTGATCACCAAGCAACCCAAGTTCCAACCTCAGCATCCGCAAGCACCACCCACGCCAGCGACTAAACCCTACACGAAAAGTTGGGGCTGGAAGGCGATACGATGATGTCGGAGGACGTGTACGAGATTTACAGGCCGTCACACTCGAGCTCCAAAAGCACTCAGTCACCTTGTCCGCTGTGCGCAAACTGTTTGGTCATCTCATGGACAAGTTTCCTACAATGCAACCGAATCTATCTAAGCATGCCGGCATCATCAACAACCACGCGCTCGAGAACGGTCTCGTGAAAGTGCAGCGGAGCGCGGCTGCTACAGCGGGCGTTGCAGTCCAAGCACTTCGCATCGATGAGCGGGCCGCCCTTGTAGACTTAGCTCTCAATCCCTCCACGCCTGTTGTCGAAGGGAAGACAGGCAACGTCGTCGGAGAAGCCTACAGCCAGGAAAGTAAGAAGCAGAAGGTCGTGTGGACGGCGAAGCACGTGGACACACGTTATATCCCTCCAACGTCAAACGAGTGCGAGCGATTTTTTTCGCAAGCAAAGCTCACGTATTCGAAGCTTCGTGCGAGTCTGGATCTCGAGACACTCGAGGACCTCTTGATGCTCCGGTACAACAGGGGTACGTGGGGCGCTTCAACCATTCAGCGCCTCCGTGTACGTCATGAAGCGGATCTAGAGAGTATCGTATTGTGAGCGATCTGAAAAATATCAGTATTTATGGATCACTTGCCCACAAACGAGTTGGATTAATAAAGTATTTAAATACTCCGAGCCCTGACTATCATGGGATGTCGGACGCTACGTGGTGGATCTGCGGCATTTGACTGTGGAAATCTGTGAAGCTCATGAAGTGATTGCGCGGAACAAGTGTCTGCATTTCTCCAAAGTGGTGCCTCCCAGTGCTGGTCGGCGAACGTATCTTTTTGGTGCCGAGTCTGAACAAGACCTGATCCATGTGCTTGGGGCTCAGTCCGCGTATGGAATCATCAATGGAACGCTGGGCTCTCCCATAGAACACGCCCGCTTTTAAGAAATGATTTTCTAAATTAAGGATCACCTAAATTGACGCATTAATTCTATTCATTTCTAATTATTGCCACAACCAAACCTCCCATGAACTGTCCTGCAGTGGGTCCTAAGGGAAAGAACCAGGAGCGCCACATATACTCGTCGAGGTAAGAGTCCAATTGATCTCTTTTCATGCCTCTCATCGGCTTGATGTGTCGTTTGATTCGGGTCTCCCACAGGCCCTCTATCGTGTTTGTGTGGGTGCCTGTGTTGGGATCTACAAAGTTTTCGGAATGGTTAACCCAAATATGAGAATAATTCATTGAGAACAGAGTCCTGTTGTTTTCCAGTGTGTGCTGCTTCCTCCCTGGTCGCAGACGTAGCTATCGAACATATCTGACAATATGTGTTCTGACTCAAACAAAATAAAATTGTTAGTAACGAAAAGTATTCACACAGATTTAAATACGTACCCCGCCTTAATATATCGCCTAATTACGGGAAGTAAAGTTTCCTTTGTGCGTTTATCGTACACAATCCGCCCGAACCAACGCCCAGTGCCTCGTTCGACACCTCCAAACAGCCAGAACCCCTCGTATCGCCGACCGCGGCGATACTTCTGTTTCTTGGCCAAGCTAGTTTCATCAATTTCAAGAATTGTTGCCTTGACCGCCAATCTACATACACGCAACATTAGTTAGATACTATGGGTACAGCAACATTAGAGCAACATTACCTTAAAATCTGCTTTGAGAAGCTCTTTTGAGCATGTTGCGCGGCAATATGCGTACCAGTTTTGGACCGTCGACTCCGTTACCCCAGCCAACTCAGCAGTATTGGCCTGTGGTAGACGCATGCACCAAGCAAGTAGGAGCCGGACAGCACTGCGAACCTTAATCTTAGCATCGTTGAAGAAGGAATTGGTCAGCATACCAATGGAATTCTCTTTTCCATTGGCATGCTGCTTGCGACGGCAACAGCGCCAGCGCTTCCACACGAGGGAGAGGCGTATCGGATGAAAACAAAAGGGGCAGTTCTTGGACTTGTCGATTAGCCCCACCTCCATGCACCAGTACACACACCGAGGTTCATCACAGGTGACCCCCATCACCTTATCCATACTAAAGAGACTGGAGTCCTCGATGTGGTACTGGTATGGCGTACGAGGCTGGGAAGGAGCTTCGGGGGCTGGAGCTGACATCAGTTGAGGTTGTCTGTGACTGGGGAGAGAGATTGTAAAATGAGTTAAACTGTGTGGCAGTGGGGGCCGTAGCGGGTGTATTTTCGATTTGTATACAATAATGAAGTGTAGTGATTGCGGGGTAATATTCATTTCGGCGGGAAAGCGGGCTTGTTTCCTGGGTAAGTCTCGCGCCAAATCGCTAAGTGAAAAAAATGTGGTACACACATGTAACATTGTTTGTTCGAGTTTAATTAAATTTTCAGATTTAGATTTGATCTTTCAGATTTAGAAAAGCGGGCGTGTTCTATGGCAAAGGAGACCTTCGATACAGCGCAACAACACATTTGCTACTCGCAGTTCGTACCAACAGGAGCATCAGACACGCCACCGTGGCGCTGATCGACAGTGTCCTAGCAGTGACAGAACTAGGAGCTTCCACATGAGTGATGCAACTTCCCTACCAGCTATGGCGTTGTCTGCACCACTGTCCTCGTTCAACACACTTCACGATGTACGGCTTTCGTCGCAGCTCAGTGCCACAGAACATGCCTTCCACCTGAGAGGCCAGCTACAGACCAGAACCTTCAGAAGCTAGCGCATTAACATCAAACAGTGGCGGGAGGCGTGAAAGCATGCCGAGCGACTTCGCTGGAGCTGCTCAGCGTGCGCTGGAGAGGCGTTCGCTCTCTTTCACGGAGAATGAAGATCAGGAAGGGGACCGGTTGTCGTCAACTTCAGCGTCAGCCCTGCCTCAATGCGTTCCAGCTCAGCCTGTGGCTGACTTAACCAACACATTTCGGCGCGTGAGCAAGCATCGCTTTTGCAAGAAGTCAACGGATTCGAAGCTGGAATTTACATTTACTCGGCAGACGAGTTACTGGAAGCTGCACAGTTACAGAAATACATGCGCGAGACTCGCGGAGCCAGAACCTTTTCTAGAGCTGACCCAGCTCCTGACCCGGATCCGACACTGGCAGCTGCTCGCGGTCTCAAAGCCTCTCCTCCGGTACTTTAAGTCGCCAGCTCCAGTATGTTGTGTAGAAGCGCATGGGTGATGCTGAGCAGCAACTGAGTGAGCTTGTGATCACGAAATTCCCGAGACTCATCGATGCAAAGGACCATGCATGACCTGCTGGCGTTTACTCAGCTGATCGCTGGCGGAGACATTTCCCTAGTGGGTCATCGACTCCAAGACCAGGAAGACGTCACTCAGTGTGACTCACTGCTCCTGCTGTTAGGCAAGACTCCAACGGCAACCGTCGAGCTATATTCTTTTGGAGCACATTGATTTTCGAAAAGTTGTTGAAAAGCCGATTGAAAGTTATAACGGGGACCGAAATCACTTTTTTCCGACTTTGTCACTGAACATTGAGAACGAGTCGGTGTGTCAATTGAAGCTGCAGCATTTGTTAAAGACGGAGGCAGGCGAGTGGTTTATGAGGAAGTGACTAACGTCAGAAGAACTGTGGACAATTCAGGAGAGCGCACAAGTGTTGGGTCACGTACAAACTGAATTGTGGCTAACGCGTTTTGAAATTAAGACAAGCAGCTGTGTTACCACTTGTGCTTTATGTGCTGTCGCTTGTAGTGCTGTTTCATTAACAGCTACTTCAAAGTAATCAATTTTGTTACTGAAAAAGCGAAATTGAAATACCCTACCATGGGCAATTGGCCCTAGCGTATCAGTCGAAGAACTTGAGTCAGGGTTCAGAGAAGAGATTCTCCTCGTCCGACAAATCCGAGTACATCCCGCGAATAATCTTGGCGATCTTGGATTTCTTGTTTAAACACACTCGATCCACTGCATCTTCAACATCTTTAAACTTCCGTTTAGCCCTCTCCTTCACAATTTTTTCCACTGTTTTGGTACCCAAGCCTTCTATCGAACTTAGTACCTTGTACGATGCTTTGTTGATATCGGGTGGCGCCAATAAGCTTCGAAACGCGCGAGAGGCAAAAGGCCCGAAATATTCACGAAACTCGTGTATGGAGACAATTCCGCATTTTGGAGGAAGATCAAATTTGTCTACTAAACTTGACGTAATGAGCAAAAACACCACATCCGAGCCATCCACAGCTTTTTCTCGCTCTTCATCGAAGGCGTCCTCTTTGAAATTTGGTTTTCTCTGCAGAAACTTGCATTGGATGACTTCGTTGCACTTAACTTTCTGGCCGCCAAAACTCGTCAATTCCACTGTCATAAACAAATCACCAGCTGAAGCACTTGTGCCGTTGATAATTATTGTTTCCATATCTGAAACCTTCACGTCACCATGATCTGTGTTGACCACCGAGACTCCAGAGCTGGATTTTGTTTCGTGCTGGCGCAAAGCTTGCACTAATTTGCGTGGAGACCGCTCGGTGATCATAACGCCATTGATGTTGCCGAAACGAGCGCCAGCGTGAAATGCTGATAGGGGAAGTGGGGTGTCGCGGAAAGCAATCGATTTCACCTGGCGGTAAAACCCCACAAAAAACTCAAAGTGCTGCCATGTCGTCACTGAACGCGTGATATGATCGTCGAAGTTGGCCAGTTCGCCTTCCAAGTTGGGCATTTTCCGTAATAAGTCCACCAAAAAGATGAAGGCGCACTCCAAACATCCTTTACTGGTCAGTCGGAACAAACCCAAGCTTCGAAGGTCGTCTACACTCAAACCAGTTGTACTTATGACGTCACCCACACGATATTTACGTTGTGAGATAATTGCGGACACCACTTCTTTGCAGGTAGCTCGATCAAACATATCGCCTTCAAATAGATCCGGATAAAACCTGTTTAGCTCTCCGTTCACCTTATTAACAACGTAACCTGGGTTGATTTCCGCATCCGCATCTAGCTTTCCCTTCGCCTTCTCTTCCTCTAGCTTTTCAAACACCTCCTCCAACATCTCCAGCGCTCGACCATGACCACCCATATCTCTCACCAACAGTTTCTTGGTCGGCGTTCGTGCTTCCAAAACTTTGTCACCACATAATGCAGGTGGAAGCAGAAACAGGCGGCTCTGGGGAGAATCTGCAAGTGCTTTACTGACAGGCTTTTCAATTGTTGCCGAACACACACAAATAGCGAATGCTGTCGATGAATTCAAGAAACCGCAGATCGAGCTCATTACGCGATAAAAATCACACGTTTTCTCGCCGTCGTTCACCAGCTTCTGGAACCCATCCACACACAAGATCACCGTCATTTTCTTCACGTCGTCAACCTTCTCCAGTTTGGCCAGGATGTCAATCACATCTTCGATACGTTTACCTTGCTGAGATAACGTGTTCAAACGATCAGTAAAACTACCAAATTTTTTGTCCCTTGGCGATAGTTGGTAAAGCATTCGGTAGCTGATGTCATATTCTGGGAATTCTGGATTGAGTAATGAACCGGCTGCTGGAGTGCCGTTCTCGAACGTCACACGAAACATATATGCGCTATTCATTCTGTCGATGAGCGCTTGATCCTCGGATCTCATGGCAGCTTCACACAGCAAGCCTTTCATTTCGTCCAGCATGCGTGACTTCCCCGTTCCAGGCCCACTCAACACCAAATGAAGTGGATGCGTCCGCTTGTCCTCATCCCCCATTTTCCAGGCGTTGTAATGGCCGACCAAAGGCTTCGCAAGAGTTTTTACAAGCTCTGACGCTCCTTGATATGGCCAATCACATCCAGAACTCCCACAAAGTCTTTTGGTGTCCTTATACGTTAGAGAACTCAATAGCTCCTCCCATCGCCGTTCTGAATCGGCCATCGGAACCACCACCAGCACGTGAATTTGCTCATTGGATGGAAGCTCCATGTTGTTCTTCGTGTACAACCACGTTGCTATGGTTTTTGAGGCTAGGATCTGTTCTCTGGCCGTCAGCGCATTGATGTAGTCGTCAGATTCTCCTTTCACCAGCTTCAGAGCAGCCCGATGCTCGTCTGGGAGCCACTTGAAACTTTCCTCCTTCACCTCCTCCGCAGAACTGTGGTAGACAGGGACGACTTCTTTCCCGTCATCGCCTTCAACGGGCTGCTTCGCCAGGAAGAGCTGCAGCTTGTCTCTATCGACATCTTTCAAATCGTTCGGCTTCTGATTCTTGATCGCCAACTTCAAGTCATCCACCGTTTGATCTTCGCCAACTTCCACCGAGAACGCACTTCCCGCCACCCCAACGATCGCACAAAACAGCTTCATCAATGTCGGGGAATGGATGAGAAGGGAGGATCCGTACTTAAGCGGAAATGGTGGCGTGTCACATAGACTTCTAGCCAATGGTGGAAAAGTATTAATAAACCTGTGCG
The DNA here is from genome assembly GCA_030324255.1 of Phytophthora capsici. NCBI lineage: Eukaryota > Oomycota > Peronosporomycetes > Peronosporales > Peronosporaceae > Phytophthora > Phytophthora capsici. Next base: position 714,034 of record CM059345.1, read on the forward strand.
GACGGGAATTCTCATTCCGGCCGATGGTGAAGGGCGCAAGGGAGCGCGTTCCCTGTGGACATCGACGTGAGTCTGTCGGTCGGGGACTTGAAGAAGGCGATCAAGGTTGAGAAAACGATCAAGTTGAAAAACGTCGATGCAGCCGATCTGCAGCTCTTCATGACGAAAACGAAGGACGGCCAGTGGTTGCGGTCGGATGCCTCTGATGTGATTAACATGCGAAGCGGGGTTATTCCCGAGCAAGTGAAGAAGATGATGAACAAATGGACCCGGCAGATGAAATTGGCGAATTGTTTGGAAAAGAACCACCAAAGAAGACAGTTCACGTGCTGGTGGCGGTTCCAAAGATTGATTTAAGACGGCCAGCAGATGAATCTATCGATAATGTTTTCCTGAAAAGAGTGAAAGGTATGGAACTCGATTTGGCGGCAGCGATGAAGGCCGAATTAGCAGAGGTGGCAGCCATGAAGGCCCAATTAGCAGAAATGGTAGCCATGAAGCCCAAGACGTTGACCGATGATCAACGCCCACACAAGAAGGCCAGGTCATTATTGAGTGACATCTCAAACGAGATTCCTTTTACTTCTCTCAACTTGGATATCAATACGTGGACCGTTGGTGGCATCGATCTCAACATTTACAAGGCCGAGCCGGGTTTCCCCAAGTGGTTCTGCGTTCGAGAGGAAACACTCAATATCGCTGCAGTATTCAAAGCCCAGCTGGGAGTAGGACGCCACGTTGTGTGTTTGGGGACACCTGGTGTCGGCAAGAGCATGTTGGTGGTGGTGTATGCGTTCTTCTTGGCCTTGATCGAAAGAAAATGTGTCGTCTTGTTTCGGAAGAAGAAAGCGGAAGAGTATTCCATGTTGTATCTGGATGTGGAGAACAATCGATACTGGCGAAAGGACGAAGCTGCTATTGAGGATATTGCTAATCTGGAGAATCGAGAGTTTGAATTGTGTCTGGACGGATTCACACGCGAGGACGTGAATAACCACTTTGGAACACTGGAACGGTTCCGGTTGCTGGCCACTTCTGTTCAGTACCGAACAAAGAACGATGACACTCCTGTTCTAAGACGATGACTAGTGCCGTTTTGGTCTTTATCGGATCTGAACAAGATTGGTGAGTATTGTCAGTGGCCAGATCACGAAATCAAGGACAGATACTTCTACTCGGGTGGAAATTTGCGCGATTTTTATTGGGGACGATGGCTACGAAGGACGCGATTAACTCAGCAGTTCAGTCGGTCGGACCAGAGTCTGCAAAACTTTTTAAGACGCAGTATGGGCTTACGTCGGATCGTCAAGTTGATCGCTTACGCATGACCGGAATTCCAAAAAATGATTATAAGGACGTGGACAAGTACATGTTCTGCGATTATTGGGTTTGTGTGATCACATCTGAGTACACGCTGAGGCAACTTAGCAAGATTGTGGAACCGTCCTACTATCAGGACCTGTGGGAACACGCCAATCAACTTGGAGACGACGGGCTTATGGGCATTGCGTTTGAAAATTACGTGCATACGTTAGCAAGGGACGGAAAGAAGATCATGTTGCGAGTGAGGACGTACGGCCGAGAGAAAGAGAAAGAAGCTCATACCTATGAAGACTTAGATATTGAGCCCAAGTTGTGCCGGAATGACGCGAAAGATACTGCGGAATGTGATGCAGCCATGAAGCGATTCGCGACGTCGAGTGACGATTATTGGTATCCTTCCTGTCGTGCTCTGGAAACCATCGATTGTGTTGCCAGGCTGGACATGGATGGACAGTCAAATGTGGTCTTATTGATCCAAATCACGAAATCGAACAGTCACTCTATCGCTTCGAAGGCGATTAATAAATATGCAAGGTTCTTTTCGAACAGGTGCGTATACATTGCGTTGGTGCCAGATAAGCAGACGTGTGATGCCTTTCGGCTTGCTCCAGTTATTCCTGCCACCGAGGTGCCGTTGAAAGTTGCGTACTTCAAGAAATTTCCACAACCAAGCAGTACCTTGTGCTAGTCAGCATGCATGCATTAACATTTCGCCTTAACTCGTGATAATATCACTCAATTAACTCGTCGTATGTCCTTCGTCAGTGATGAATCATTACCGAAGTGGAGCGGTTAAGAGAAAATGCCAGTTAAAGTGATAAAACCAACGACGCTCGACCTGCAGAAGTGGCCGACAATCGACAAAATGGCGGAGAAGCAGCAACGGATCTGTAAAAAGAGCAGCACACAAAAAACGACCTGTTGTCTGTACGAAAAACTCTAAACAGCAGCAGAAGAACTTCAAGTAGTGACTGTCCGCTCAACCAAAGCAAAGCCACGGAAGTTCCCCGTAGTGTACACACATGTACAATTGACCCAGACTTGAGATCTGCAGGCACAACAAGTGCGTAGGCGTTTCATGGCGTATTTCATCACTGGAAATGAGTTTTCGAGAACGTGGAAAAGCTTGAATTTGAGCCACCACATCCAGAAATTCGTCGAAGAATCCACAGTTTCAACTCGAGGGCTTCATCTGCAGACGAATGAGAAGGGGCGTGAAAGTATTTGCGATTCGTTCATAGTATTTCCCATCAAGTTGTGGTTATTGATTTGGCTGGAAATGTCCAGTACCAGAAATATCCTTCAGTAGACTGTCGATTTCAGTCACTTCCGAGAAAATCTGTTTGAATTAAGATCGTTTTGTAGCTGAAGTGAAGCGGACATGACGGGCGGGTGTGGCCACGGGGTAGCAATGGATCAAGCCTACTAGGGTCAAGTTGAAGAAGTAAAACAGAGTGAAGCCGATGAAATCAGCAGAGCCCATGGCCATCATACTCTCGGAAACAGACAACACCACTGCAAACGGCATCACCAGCAGCTTTTCGTGCAAGAAGCTCTCCAGTACGAACTCAGCGACAGCGCGCATGATCTTAAAGAGGATGAGGTAGCCGTAAATGTTTTCAGTGAACGCTGGTGAGTACGAGAACTCCCAGAAGACCAGCATGCAGCACATGAAGCAAATAGTCGTGAGCAAGAAGTCGGCACGCTTCCAAGCTCGTGGATCCCAGAACTCGTTCTCCTCCTCTTCATCTTCTTTGTCAGCTTCGACGGAGAACGGATCTGAAGGGGTTACGAATCGTAACCCCTTCAGATCTGTCCATCGTAACTTACGATGGACATCTCTTTGAATGCGTTGTCCTCTGGCTTTGCATCTAACGTCTCAGAAGCAAGTAACTTCGAGCCAAGAAGCAGCAAATAAATCCCGATGATAGCCAGACTCAGTCCAACTCAGCCACGCTTGTACTTCTGCACTCGAGTTTTATCCAACGAGATCTGGTCCAGCCAGTCGCCGGCAGTGGCCTCGAATGAAGCCGCGCTTGGGTTATTCAGTGGGTCTGTTGACGTTAGCACATGCCACCAGATGTAAATGAGCACACAGGCCAAGAATATCGGAATGCACGCCATGAAGATGCCAATGGGAGGTGGTGTTGCCACGTTCTTGAGGAGCAACTTCATACAGAACTTAGGCGGTCGCTTCATCTTGGTGAATAGGCGATTGATGACCCAGATAATGAACTGCAAGATGAAAACAAGTATGAGGAGTTGAACCGGTTAAACTGGAGGGAAAGTGAGAGGGACGTACCCCTAGAATCATACTGGCCATGGCGACAAGAGTGAAGAAGCCGAGGTACACGTCTACAGTAAACTGGAACAAGTTCATCAGCTCGAACCATTTCAGAGGTTCCCAGGAAACCTGCAGCGTGTATGCCTTGGACGCCAGCAGGTTCGTAGCTTTGCTGATCGCACACGGGTAAACTCCTTTCTTGGCTAATGTTGCTAACAAATCAGCAGAGCGTGTCACCGCACACAATTTGCCGAAGTTCACGTAGGCTTCTACGAGCCTTTTCTGCCCTGGGGTGACCTGGTAGTAGCTCAAATTGAGATACACCTCCTGTGGTACAGCCAAGGGTAAGGATCGCATGGGTTACGGAGCTTGACATTCGTCTTGTCGGCTTAGCTGATCTTCGAGTTCCTTGATGCGTCGCGCGTGAGCTTGGATCTTCATCTCCAAGATGACGTTGTCCTTCTGCGCAACGATGAGCGCCTGAGTCTTCTCCGCCAACTCCAGAGCGTGATCTCTCTTCACGATCTCAGCATCTTTCGCCAGCATTTGAAGTTGGTGTGTGTGGGCCAGCGTCTCGCCGTAGAAGGTCTCGCCGATCACGCGCATCTGATCGCGTACGCTTGTGCGGCTACTATCTGAGAGAAGGAGGAGTTCCGTGTCACCATCGTGCTGATACGCGTAGACCCCGCCGAGAGTCTTCTTCAGTTTTTTCTCGGCCGTACTTACGAGTTCCAGCGGCAGGATCACGAGTGTATCGATTGCGGCTTTGCGACCGTACTTGCTCGTAAGCTCACCAATCCGCCTGCCCACATTCTTGGAGAAGCCAAACTTGTACACCTTCTTATCGGCATCTGGTGATGGGCGCGTTGTCTCTAGGAGATATATGCACGCGACCTTGTTAGCACATCGGCTGGTGATGAGGTTGATCGTCTCCTTGATCAAGAGGGTTCGTCCAAGCGCGTCCTTCTGCTCTTCAGTGCCGAAGCCAATACAGAAGACCGTCTCGCACACCCACAAGCACAGCAGCTTGGCGCCGGGCAAGTTCGAGCGCATGATGACGCGCATCAACCCGACGAAGGTCACGAAGAGAACGCGCTTGTGATCGACAAGGAACCAGACGTAGTCCTCGCCTTCTTCGGGTGTTGTGGTCTTTCGCTGAATGTCAGCGCACAGAGATTTCGATCCGATGGCCATACCGACATCATCCAACTTGAAGTAGATGCCTCGGAGCGTGCGCTCACCCCGCATCTCCACCGCATGCTCCGTTTGAAGCGCGTCTTCGAAGAAACGGATGTCCTCATCAGTGATCACAGGAGGCGCAGGAGGATCCGCCGCGCCTAGAATACGGTCAATGAAGTCCTGCATCTTGCCGCACTTCTTCGCAAGTCGCAGATCAGTGGCCGGCTTGTACTTCGGCCTGACGTCCAGCATCCCGTTCTTGACGTTAGTTTTGGAGACATACACGACTTCCTCGTCGAGTTGTTCACGTATGATGAGTTGTTTCACGGACTTACCGCAGTGCTTCTTGCAGTACGAGGAGAACGGCGGGGTGCGCACGAGTTGTTCGAGGTTGATGTAGCGTTCACCACCGAGGACCACCTCGTAGCCGATCTTAGCGCGCTTGGCTTCCCCCTCGACGCCCTCGTCGCATGCCCGTTTGCCTTCCATTGTTCGGGAAGATCACAATATGAGCTCTTCCCAGAAATGGAAGACTTCCAATCCTTGGAAGACTTCACTAAAGTGCGGGTGTCACTAAAAAATATGGGATCCGACCATCAGGGATTGGTAGTAACCATTAAAGTAGTAGTAATATCGCTACTATCGTTAATATAAGTACTATAGTAAAGTAGTAGAGTGCCACAATTTCGCCAAATAGTACAGATAGTAGAGCAGTAGAATAAAAACACAGTAATACTACTACTCAATTTACTACTTTAATACTGGTAACTTCAACCTTCGAAGATCTTTAAAGGGTACACGATTTGTGGCTCTGGTGAGTTCATCTGACCTCTCTCGCTCCTGCTTCAATCATTTTGAAATCTACGCCAGAGATCGCAGACCTATGAAGTGTGCTAAGACTGATTGCGAGTACTGCAGACGGATCCGTGCAGCGTGTGCAGACGTCAGGTACATCACCTGTGTAGTAATACAGTATACGATGGCGCTGAACTGTCCAAACGGTGCAATCATTGCTCGTAGTTGTATGCGTGTTGGTCTAATAAGAATGTATGTGTAGGTTTTGCAGTTCAGTATGGGTCCAGAACTTCCTCAATACTGACAAGGACTCGCAGGATTGCACACCATATAGTACATAGCAGCTCTTAGCGCGTCTCCTTGTCCTGCTTGTTGTTCTGCAGGTACTTCAGCGTCGTCTCCAAGCCGTGCGTCTGCTCCTACAGTCTCCACTTCAGCAAAAGGTAAGGGAAAGCAATTGAGTAGTTCTTGGTATAACCAAAAGTGATATTGATTCTTATATACTTACTGCTCTGACCGCAGCAAGAGGAGGAAAGCCATCAGACATCAAAACCCCCTTTAGATCAAGAACACATCTATCAAGATAGTTCTCAATCTACACCAGCCCTTTACCAGACTGATGTACCTTGACACAGGCGAAAGTTCTCCTCTGGGTCGTTCCAGAGCCCTCTGTCTCATAGTACATCTGACATTTCACGTTCAAGCCAGGACCCAGTGATAAACCTCGCGCAGGACGATCCTGACGCTGACGAGGAAACTTCCACTGAGGTCCCATCTCTTGCTCGACCAAAGAAAGCTACCAACTGGATCCGGGACTACGTACATCAGCTAGATGAGACGTTCCTTTGTAATGAGCAAGTTGCGAACGAGGACGGACAATGAGAGAGCCCAGCAATTGCTGCTGCGTCACAATCGACAGGAGATCCAGCGCATGGAAGAAAGCAAGCGCCACGTTCCGTAGGTGTCGTTTTTTGTTGTTTATGACTGCCTTGGCAAGGAGCAAAGCGTTGACAAGGAACAGTTGAAGTTACGGATGTTTACAATCGTCAACGGTGCTTAGGATTAAAGGCGTTGGTGACGGATCGTACTTAGTGGGATTGAGTATTACCGATATTAGTAATATATTAGTAATATAGTAGCTGAAAATCCGAAAAACTAATACTAATATAGTATCGTATTATTCCCTCTTAAGGGTATTAGTAATACTAATACTAATACCCAAAATCAGCACTACTACCAATCCCTGCCGACCATCACTATATGGATGAATATCGTTAAGTTGCCGACACACACATTTCTGACTTGGTTTCAGTATGGGCGTATCGAGCTGATATTTGATAAACAACCAATCAAATCGTGGATGCATAAATTTCTATCCAATCAGAGCTATTAGGGTTAGGTGAAAAAGCTGCCGACGTTGTGCCGACATATAATGTCGGCAAGGATACTAAATATGCATTTGGATTCATACAAATTATCAGTTGTTTATATATCACTTCGATATTTCCCCTCTGACCGACAAATCACTTGAAAACAGTATGAGTCTGCAAGACCTCGCACCGGCCAACTCCCAGCGCGCGCAGTAGACAGCTATCAATGCGTTTTCTCGTTTCCTTGTGGTGGAAGGTGTTACGATGCAGTATATAGCAGTCACTCTTCTGGGTGATATGACTGGGGCAAAGTTTGTCAAGCTGATGGATCGCTTCGCGATATATCTTACAAGTGCAGAAGGGCGAGGAGGGAAGGCGCTAGCTCGCAATTCCGTCATGAGCTACTACCGGCACGTCAAGAACTGGTTACTCGACACCTACCCGAAGAACAGAGCCTCAATCGAGAAGAAGCTTCTCAAGATGGCTCAGACTCTTGAACGGCACTGCCTGAAGCGCCTTGAAGGTGGTAGTACAAAGAGAGCACCGGCATGCACGAAGGAAGATCTGCGTATCCTGATGGACGGACTGTATTTTGATGCTGCCAGATCTAAGGACTACCAAGGCGCTGCGCTCCTTGCCTTGATGTGGTATGCGTTCGGGCGCGCTTCAGACTTAGGCTTTGTCGCAAAGAGCAACCTCACCGTAAGCGCTGACGGAGTCGTCTTTGTGAGACTGTTACGCGTCAAGACATCGGAAGAGCAAGGTATATCGATCTTCTCTGATCAACGGAGTTTCGTAACCTGCCCACTACATGCGATCGCAAGGGTTTAGACAAAAGAAATCGGCGTACAAGCAAATTGTAAACTACATGAAGCTCTTCCTGCCAAACGGCTTCAAGCTGGATCCTTCATCACCTTCGTATTGTGACCATGTTCAGAAAGTTGGGCGACAATCGGAAGAGAACATGTTTAATTTTTTCGTATCGCACGGGGCTAAGCGCAAGAGTGGGTCATCCGCCCTAAAACGGTTGCGAAAATACAACCATGACGGTAAGTTGGATGCACTGATAACAGAGTTTCGAGCTCGTGTTGCAATCGGAGCAATCATCGATCCAGCCCCGCGTAAAACACAAGACTTGTTTGTACGTATATAGATAAGTGATTAATGCCAGCTACCAAATAAGTGGCCCGTTACCAAATAAGTGGCCTGTTACCAAATAAGTGGCCTGTTACCAAATAAGTGGCCTGTTACCAAATAAGCGGCCAGTTAGCAAGTTACCAAATAAGTGGCCTGTTACCAAATAAGTGGCCTGTTACCAAATAAGTGGCCTGTTACCAAATAAGTGGCCAGTTGGCCAGGTACCAAATACTTATTAGGATACAGGCCACTTATTTGGTAACAGGCCACTTATTTGGTAACGGGCCACTTATTTGGTAACAGGCCACTTATTTGGTAACAGGCCACTTATTTGGTAACAGGCCACTTATTTGGTAACTGGCCAACTGGCCACTTATTTGGTAATAGGCCACTTATTTGGTAGCTCTCCTGTCCAGTTATCGGTAACAATCAAAACGATGCAAGTTCACATACATAGTATTAAAAATAAAGCACTTTGAAATTCGCCAACAAACATCCAATTTCTTAAAACATGTTGTCTATTGAGTCGATCGTCACTTATCGTGACTTCAAGACGCTTTGCATTACTTTTGCAAAAGCCGCCAAACTACGTATCATGGACATGTCCATCCGTGCCTTGCGCAACTCGATGATCCAGACCATCGGTAGTCGAGACCGTGTACCGGAAGCTCTCCGCGCAATCTTCGTCAGATTGAAGGACAAGTGCAAGGCCAAGACGGACAAGAAAAAGCGTGGGCTCGTGGAGCTGGACGACATCCAAGAATGGCTTGTCGCCCCGACTGATGGAGCTGTAGCTCAAGTGCGCGGGACCTACGGAGTGCGACGTCTCTTGCAGCGCGTGGTAATGGGCAACAAGGCACATTGCCTGGTAGACTGGGAGCCGAAGCTAGAGCCTCGCGAAAACGCTTCTAAGGAGCTGATAACGCAGTTCAACCGCGAGCGCCGTGAACTCGTGCGCCGAACCTTCATTGAAGATGAAGCGGTTGAAGACAATACGACCCCTGCAACATAAACAATAAATAAACACTCATGTTGGCGAAAACAAATTACATTGCATACATTAGCGCTAGATAGCTCGTACAGCAAACTTAACGGCAGTGTATTAAACACTGCACTACAGTATGCTTAGCTGAACTATCAGGCGCCTTTGCAGCAAACATAATAAGTTATCAAGATACCCCCGGCTGGATTCGAACCAGCTCCACCGGCGTTTCCGCCGGGCTCAACCATCAGAGCTTCGGGGGTGTTGGGGGTTCGGTGCAGGCAGTTACGTACCGTTTGCTTGTCCGAGCTGAAAAATCTGAAATGACAGCAAGTTAGTTAGTGCGCGTTCATTCAATTAAATAACCTCACTAAAAATAAAACCTAACGTTCCTTTGTAGCCAGTCTTTATTTTTTACCAATCACACGCATGTCGGCCGCAGTCGGCCAGTGTCGGCAATTTTACGCTATGGAATCAGACAATCACTCGCGACTCCACATGACAACTTGAAGTGCCGATTGATGTGCACCACATCACTCGCTGTTCTTTCTTGATGAGTTTGCCTTCTTCAGCCGAATCTTTTTCTTGAACTAGTAACCATATTCATTAAAGACTGCCTCGATCAATGAGAGCTCTTTATCTGACCACGGCCTTGAGTTCTTACCGAACGCCTTCAAAACAGTTTCGAATCTACTGATGAATTTTCTGTTCTCCGCCTCACGACACGGTCCGATAAACACTTTATCGGAGTCTTTAAACTGCGCAAGACGATCCGCCGAATCGATTGGCGGACAATAGTAATCTTCATTTGTGTATTCTCTCAAGTAGAAGCATCGATCTGCCCTGATCCGCATTGACTTGTACGCCTGTTCATCATTGATCCCATACGGACAAAACGGGTCGATGAACTCGATCCCGCCTTCTGTGATCAGTTCAGGTACAACCTGATACTTCTCTCCTAGCATAGACGGCTAAACGTAGTGGCCGATGCGCTATCGCGCAGGCCAGACTACGAGTTGACTCATGTCACTACTGTGACGTCGTCGGTCCCCGACCTTATACGGAGGGCATACGCCCAAGACGACACATGTGTAGCTCTGCTACGCGCTCTTGGGAGCGAAGAGTTTAAAGACTCTGACAAGGAATTGTCACCGCGCTTACGCGCGAGGCTGCAGCGTTATACGCTTGATCATGGCCTGCTGTACTACAGCACTGACCCTGAGGATACTTCTCGAGTGGTCGTCTCTCATGATGAGGATCTTAAGTATCGCATCCTCTATGAGGTGCATGATACGCCTGTCGGTGGACATCTTGGTCGTGAGAAGACCTATGGCTCGGTGAGCAAGATGTACTGGTGGCCCAAGATGTACAAGTGGGCAAGCACCTATGTGCGTACATGCGATACATGTCAACGGACCAAGTTCGTGCCGCATGCGGCTGCGCCGTTGGCGAGTTTGCCCGGCCCTTTCGGGATGTTGGCAGTCCATTAGTATGGACTTTGTGTTTGGCCTTCCTAAGGATAAGGCGGGCAACACGGGTGTCGTGGTCTTTGTTGACCGATTGAGCAAGATGGCTCATTTTCGGATGTGCCGGACACCATTGACGGTGAGGATACAGCTAAGCTGTTCTTAGACAGAGTCTTTCGCCATCATGGCTTGCCTGAGGCAATTGTCTCTGATAGAGACTCTCGCTTTACAGCGAAGTTCTGGACGTCCTTGTTCAGGGTGCTCGGCACCTAGTTGGACATGTCCACGGCGGATCATCCGCAGACCGATGGTCAAACTGAACGCGTGAATCGCGTTGTGGAGGATATCCTCCGAAGCGTCTGCGCTGAAGCGCCACGACGCTGGAGCGAGATGCTCCCCCTTGTTGAGTTCGCTATGATGCGGTGCATGCCTCGACAGGCTTCACCCCGTTCTATGTGAACGGTTTGGTCGATCCTCGCGTCCCTCTAAGGCCGCCACGGTGTGGCTCTGGGCTTGATGGGGGAGGGTTAGCCGATCGGCTTGCTGATGTCAGCCCAGTTCCGGTACGCAAGCAAGTCGATGACTTTGTCTCTTTGAGACTGAGCGTCATGCGCCAGGTGAGCGACGCGATGGCTGAAAGCCAGGATCTCCAAAAGGAGTATGCAGATGCCAAAGGCAGGAAGAACATGGAAAGGTTTGAGATCGGGGATCTTGTTTTATTAAACGCTAAAAACCTACCTACACATGCAGTGTCTGCGGTCTTTAAGACAAAGTTGAGACCTAGGTTCATCGGACCGTTTAAGGTCGTGACCAAGAAGGGCCTGGCGTACACGCTCAATCTTCCGAGGAAGATGCGTACGCACCCGGTATTTTATGTGGGCTTGCTTAAGCCATACCGGGACCCTGCTCGGGTGAGCTCTGAGGCGCTAGCGCCGGGTCGGACAAGGGCTGCGAAGCAGCGAGAGGCTGCGAGACAGCAGGAGGCTGCGAGACAGCAGGGTGCTGAGGCACAGCACCAGAGTCCGGGTGCGCAGGATACTGCGGGGCAGCAGGAAGCTGCAGGGCAGCAGGGTGCGGAGGCACAGGAGGCTGCAGGGCAGCAGGCGGTAGAGCCATTGGAGGTGGCATCGCCACGGGACGAGAGCCGTACGGCTGCATCCGAACCGAGAGGTCGAGTTGACCCTTCCAGCTGGGCAACCTGACGCTCAAGGTCTACGACCCGCTGCTGCATCGCCTGAGGCGACTCGAGCCAGCCAAGACGACGCTCGACCTCCTCGAGGCCATTCGCTAAGCGATGTGACGAGCGGTCAACGTCGGCGACGTAGTCGTTCACCGAACGGACACGAGTCTGCAAGTGGAACAGCTCGTCCCTACTCGCAGCGCGAGAGTCCATCGGCCGCTCGGCCTCCTCCTGCTCTGCTCGATGAGCATGGTGATCTCCACTATCACGTGGAGCGCCTGATGGCGCGGCGCAGGCGCCAGGGTCATAACCAGTATCTGGTAAATGGCGAGGTCACCCTCATTCCCAGAACTCATGGGAGTTTGAGGTGCCATTGCGGCAGGATTGCCCTGACATCGTTGACGCTTATGATCGACGTCACCCGGTGACGGACCGCCCGCAGGGCGTGCGACGGAGTCGCCGGGCGCCCCGCGCTTCCCACTACTAGAGTGGGGTGACGACAGGTCAAGAGCCGAGCTCAGGCTCTGACCAGTGGCTGTGACAGCCGACCCATGGCTATGGGTAGGACTGCTCACAGCGGGAGCAGGAGGCCGGGGTGCCTCGTAGCGTGAGGGACGATGTCCCGGTGCACGCTGTCTGGCTTGACGCTTCGCGAAGTCGAAGCGCAAGCGCCGCTCTAAGCGGATATCTGTTTCCGAGAAACTAGCTCGGAGAGCATCGTAGGAGTGGAGCCGTCGAGATAGCTCCACCCAGTTCTGAAACTGCGCTTCATAAGTGGTCATTGTTTCCCCCTCTGAGAGGATCACCGGCACAGTTCGCATGGCCGGCACGGCCTCGCCGTGGAGCTGCCGACACAGGCTCTCCCGGTACTCCGAAGGAGTTGTGACTTGTAGAGTCAAGAAGCGCTCGCGGAGCGACTGTCGTTGGACGACGTCATCCGTCGTCCCGGGCGCGGGCCCACACGTGTAGGTGTCCAAGAGCTGCGAGGCACCGCGCCGAACGGCCTCTGCAGGGGAGAGACGGTCATAACCGTAGTCGCGACGCGACGTGCCCACATTAGGGCGGGCGTCAGGTCTGTTAGGCCGTGCGCGTGATGCAGCCTCAAGCTGAAGGCTTTGAGCGCCGTCCACGTCGTTGGTGACCGCGCTTGGCTCAGGGAGCTTGTCCTCGTACCTCGAGAAGAGAGGAGGCGCATTGCGCAGGGCGTTCGCCGAACCATCACGGTTCGGGAACGGATTGGGCGTGTGCAGCTCGCAAGAGCGCGGCGCCGGGCTTGAAGGCCTCTGAGAGGCACCCTCCTGGCCTGTAGGAGGTTCCTCGGCATCGTCTGGGACAATCTCGCCCTGCTCAAGCTCGTCGAGCCAGGCGTTTTGACGCGTACGCGGTGTAGATGGCTCATGAGAGCTGGGGGCTCCGCTCTCACCCGGTTGTTGGCTCGCGGAGCCGGAGCCATAACGTCGTCGGTGCTCGTTGTGGTACTGTCGTACACTGAGCCGCTGCGGAGCAGCTTCCCTGTCGGGACTACGGCCTGTGGCCTGTGGCGATTCTGGGCTGTCACGCCCCGACATGCGGCCACTAGAAGATGGCGAAGAGGGGTCAGATGACCGTGGCGAAAGGCTGAGCATTTTAAATGCAGTTTCGGTAATGGGCTCTGGGAGCCGAAGTTCTTTGAACTTGTGATGAGGTAAAGTGACCTCTAACGTCTTGAGAAGGAAATACCTCACTAAGAAAGTGTCGTGGACACGGGTGTCTACATCTTGGTGGGGGGTGGTGTAACGGGGTTACACGGGTTTACACCTGGTGTGTTCCACACATGGATACACTTTGTGTAAGGTACATATTTGATGTACGGATACTCGAGGGAGTGTGTGTGGCTGAGAGCCACACGTTATGCATTTGAAGTAGGATTTTACTTGGTTTTACTATGTTAGATAGTTAAACACATACACTTACCCTCTAGGCGGCTAGCCGCAATAAAAGATAAATAAACAGTTTGGATTTGGAACAATAAGAGTAAAGTCCTTTTATTAAGGTCGTAGTTAGTAGGTGCCTTTGGTAATAAAGGTCTATTAACCCTCAATAAGGTGTGTGTTAATCCATAACTCGTTGAGTTAACCGTCTTCCTCTGACGCTAAGCTACGGCAGCCCCGCTGCAAATTCGCCATCAGTTTGAGAACGTTCTGTAGCGGATTGCCTTCCGATTTGTATTTAAGACGAGCGTTGTACATCTTTGAAATAGGCTTACAAATCTGATTGTTAAATTCTTGATTCCAATAGCATCCATTGATGACGGTACATTTTGCGTTTTGAAAATGAATAAGATCTTCAAGAGCTTGTTTGCCCATGATTAGGGTTCTTCCAGCTTGATCATTCGTAAAGTTTCTCGATCCGTTATCAAAATAGCTCTGGAGCGAAAATGACGCTTAATTCCGATTGAGTCGATACGAACTCTTGCGATGTAGAAAACAGCATCTGATGGAATACTATCTCTAAATAGCTTAGGCTTGCCTTTGATATAACCATTTAGTTCTGACATAGCACTTGGATAGAGGGATACGGCATCGAAATCGGCAAGCTTGTGTTTGAAATGGTGCTTCTAATTACCACGAGTCATCACACGATCTCCAACCGTCGCTTGACGAATAAAACCGAGTAGAATCGAATTCACTTCAAAGCATTCATCAAAGTATCCTTCGTTATGTTGATAAGCCAGAGAAAGGGATGAATTTCAGGAACCTGGAGATCAGAATTTGTCAGTGGGAATTCACGGGCAGGAGGTGATTGATCTTACAGGAGACTAAAGCGCACAGTGGACGAGTTGACGAAGTGGACAGCGGTCAATCGGGACCAGTAAAAGTGGCGGCGACAACGGAGACTACAGGCCCATGACGGGATGAGAAGATACGTTGAAGTAGGAGCTGCGGCTGCAGAAGATCGCACAGGCGGGATGACGAGGAAAGACTTGGCAAGGATGGAGCATGCGGACGGAGGAGACGACATATATGAGCTACATGAGACAAAGGAGAAGCACGGACAGAGGGTCGCCGAGGGGGGGGGGGGGGGGGGGTCCTGGCGGCGGCGAAACGGACGGATTTAGTTTGAGCCGTAGTATAGTGAGCTACAGTAGTTAGGAGAGTAATGGGTGCACGGCTGGCCTCCTATCTCTCAGTTGCGATTCTGCACGGGTGTGAAGAGGTAAGCAGCGAATACACGCGTGAAGTTCTGCGGCAAGGGCCGGCTTCACCCAACAACATTTGGTGGTTTCCGTGGGAGTGGCTCTGTTCTGCGGCGTACTGGCCGGCAGGGACCTCTGGTATAATAGGCGCAGAAGGCACGACGGTATGAGGTACGCCGATGAGGAAGCATGCGTAGAGTGGCGGGGATCGCGGCTAGCTACCGCGCAGTTGTGGTGCTTATTGATAGCGTCTCGACTAAAGAGTGTCCACTTCAGTTCATGTGGTGGTGCATTCGTCTTGTATAATGTATATTGTATATTGGGATTAGCATGAGGACAAACTACTAGTCTACCCAGGGCTGTAGTTGCTATTAAACGTCTTCTTCCTAGCCGCCTCTGCTGAATAAGATCAGCCAGGGTCTCCCTGGTGACGTGCTGACTCTAGTTCCTGCTTGCGTGACCACTAGCTCCCTCCAAGTTGGATTTCGGAGCATGAAGAGAAGTATAGTAAAAGCATGTGTACAACAACAAATGGGCAAAGGTTTCCTCCGCGCTTCGAAACGGGCATAAGCTGAGCACATACTTTCTGAATACAGTGTGTATTGACGTAGAGTACTTATTGGTTACTATTCTTGTGCAGGGGGCGGATCATAATCTTACGTCTTAGCGCATGTGGGATCGTCGACCCGTTCTTCCAGGTCTCGTGCCAGATCTGCCAGCAAGTCAATGTGTTGCCCCCATCGGGGCGGCGAATCGTGTTGCATAGCTGAACTCTGCCGCTGAAGGCGGCCGAACACTGCTCACAATAGAATCTGGACTCCGAGCTACGATGCTGCTTGTCCGACAAGGCTGAACATACCTTGCAAAAATACGGTCGGGTTTTTGAATAGTCGTACTTTGCCTGCGGGGTGTTAGGAACCGGTCGCGTCAGCAAATTTTGGCCTTGTAAGTCCACCTCGAAGTCCTTCTTTTGTTGTCCCAGAAGCTCCCGGTGTAGACGTTCCATGTACTCGGCGTGTGTGGGTGTTTTGCTCCTTCATCACAATTTTGTGCACGATGTAACCAATTACTAACGCCATGTCTACAATACCGATAAACAAGTTCTTGTAGTATGAGCGATGACGGACAGCTTTCTGCAATAAATATCGATCCAGACGCAGCTGATCATGATCGTCTACCCCTCTCATACCCTCGTTGTACACTCGGGCAAACTCTGGGCACGGTGCCATCTCGGCAACGCCGTCAGGTTTCCGTCGGCGCTGCATCAATACTCGTTTGGTGCTGTCTCCCGTAGCAAGGAAATTTACGATGCTGGAATCCTTCCACGATACAGCAACCAGCTCCGGGATTTGTCTATTTTGTGCGATGCAATAAGTCCCTCGCATAGTAGACTTTGATTTTAACTGTATGGACGTGTTCCATCCCTTTCGGTTGACACGTGTAGTCCCTACACTGTAGTATCCCATCCGCAGCAGCCACTCCGACAACTTTACGCACGAGTAGTAGTTGTCCGTCACGATCAAGCGCTTTCCAGGCTAGTGCCTTTGACAAGTTGCGGATCGCGTTGGTAGTGATTTCTTTGCCACAGTAAAGTTCTATGGTGTAGCGTACATCATAAGACATAACATTAGTAAACCAATGGAGTTACGATATTACATACAGCAAACCAGTATGCTGTATCGGTACAGCATACCATGTAAAACTTGTTTCCCCACTTTGTCGGTTTGTCCTTCATGAATACGCGCATTGGATTATAGTGGTGCTGGGTCGAAACCATTCCCTCATCAAATGAAACCGTGGTTCCCATACGGTATCCATTCCGAAATGTCTTTTTCACGAATTGCAATACAGGACGCAGTTTCCATGCCTTGTCTCTCTTGCGCCTATCGTCTGTGTTATCATTGAAGTGGAGGTAGCGGATGATGTTTTCAAATTGCTTTCGGCTCATAAATTTTCCAAAACGTGCCACGGGGAATCGCACCACTCTCTGTGCTGGACCAGTGGTCTCCCATATATCGTCGATAAGGGCACAAAACGCGTGCAACCAGAAGGCCAATGTACCGAACTAGCTCGTGTGGCAGGAAAGGCTTCGTCTTTCGCAACTCATCCTTTATTTCTTCCAACGATTGCAAACGCATGCTAGAATTTAAGAGCTGCAGACGTCTCTGGCGTTGGTCGCACTCAACTGCGACGGTGTCCATTTTGGACTCTCTGTAGCGATTAGATTCCTCCGCAATTTTGATCCAGAGCAACTTAGGCATGAAGTAGTAAAATGACCCGAGAAGAGAGTCGCCAAAAGCACGGGCAGATTCGGTAGAACCATGTCTCCCAGCGTACAGATCCGTAGCTCCGTTCAGTTGGATTTCCTCACTGTGCGTTTTATCATACACCGTCCAGCTATCACCAACTTCTTTCAAAGCTTCGCCTGACATGAAATCTGGGTCATCGTGATCTTCTTCACGTGGAACCAATCTTCGTCATCAACATCTTCATAGAAAGCGTCGTCATCCATTCCATTCAGCATTGCAGCGATAGTATCATAGTGTTCAATATCTGTCGCCTCACTGGAGCAATCCGATTCACACAGGTTCGGGGGTCATCACTGTCTGGATTATCAAGCCAAACGCGCCGCCAGAGAGCGATCATAAAGCGGTTGAAGTCATATGTGTCAATTTTAGGTTCCTCGTGCCCGCCTTCGCTTCTGTCAACCACTACAGTATCGTATTTTTCTTCCTCGTCTAATGCTGTGTTCATTGCGTAACGATTTTGCTGCGTTCCAACTTCTGGTATTCCAGAGAGCATAGTTGAAAAATCTTGTGCTATATCAGGCAACTTAGCGAAAGGATCTTGTGCTGTACCACACAACATAGCGGAAGCATCTTGTGCTGTAACAGGCAACATAGCGGAAACATCTTGTGCTGTAACAGGCAACATAGCGGAAACATCTTGTGCCTTACCAGATAGCATAGCGGAAGCATCTTGTGCTGTACCAGATAGAGTAGCGGAAGCATCTTGTGCTGTATCAGGCAGCATAACGGAGTCACATTCACAGTGACTGCGCGGCTGAGATGAAGCTCCCCTTGTAAACGTCGGTGTCAAACTCGTCTCTGACGCCGTACGCTTTCGTTTTCCTGTCAACATTGTCGGTGTTGAGACAGGAGGAGCGGTTTCAGCACATGGAGCTGGAGATGTTGATACGGGATGCGTATGTTCAGTACTTGGAGTTGGAGGTGTGGAGGCTGGACAGCCAGGAAATCCACTAGTCGGAGCAGGAGCCATCAGAACAGAGGTAACAGGCACTGAGCTTGACGGTGCAGGTGTCGTCTTCGACGCCAGAGCGTTGTAGGTGTCAGCAACATCGATACAAAGCCAACATTGTGCTCGAGCGAACTTCTCCAACGCGTCGGCACCTATGTGGTGTAGTGGGATCGGCCAAAATGTGATTAAGACCAGATCCTGCTACCACTTGCGCCCAGACACTAAGTAACGGAGGGGTTCTCCAATGATCCGTGATCTTGTGCTGAGTGTTCACCTTGTGTACCCGTCGGTGGGCGGGATCTGCTCTTCCAGGTAACTTCCAAGAGGACTTGACGTGAAGGGTGACTGTCTTGGCGAGACGTGGGGTTGTGGTGTAGCGTGGAAGTCTTCACTCTACCGCCGGGTAGTAGATCTAGATTTAGAGCGACTTGGTCGAGCTCAGATCTAGCATCCGGATATGGATCCGGGCTGGTAGGTTTGCCTAGTGGCGGGGTGTTCCTTGTCCTTTCCGGTTCTTGCCGCGTCCGATAACAGAGTCTTGAGAGTTGAGAGCCGATAGATCATCGGGCCAAGCAATAAAGTCCCTTAGATCCGATATGCACTTACGGTCGACGAGCTCGAGCAGGGTGAGATCGTCCCTGACGATGACGAGGGAACTCATACGCGCCAGGAGGCTGCCTCTCCGAGGCCTTCAAGTCCGGCACCGCGCACTAGCGAGCTGCGGAGCGCTCGCTTCGTGTCCTCAGGGACAGCTTCGTCCACGACGGACGAGGAGTTCAACTCCTCCTCGGGTCGTACCATGACCACCTCGCAAGCTCGCCGGCCTTCAAGGCCTCGCCAAACTCGGCGACGGACATCTCGTCCAGCTCTAACAGAGCATCAACCGACGGGAGTCGCTCGAGACGTCAGCATGACCTGCCACTCCATTCACGAGTGTGTATAACTAATCACTGCAGTCGCGTGGAGCCTCATCGCTCAACACGCTGGACACCTCGTCCAACGTCATAGACGTCACAGACGGTCTGCGTCTCTTCCTCCTCTCCCTCCTCGCCCGAGCACAACCGGAATGCGCACGAATAAGTTGTATGTCAACTTGGATAAATGCGTCTTTGGCGCGGAGGAAATTCCTTTCCTCGGATTCTTCGTTGGGAAAGTGGGGCCTTAGGTCAGGTCCTGCCAAGGTTAAGGCCATTGTGGACTGGCCGGTTCCATCGAACCCGAAGGACTTGCGTAAGAGGCTTGGCCTAGCCAATTACTTGCACAAGTACAGCGAGAATTACGTTGATATGGCTCGGCCATTGTCCAATCTTCTTAAGAAGGATGCACCTTGGTGCTGGGACGTCGTTCACGACGAAGCCTTCAAGGCTGTTTAGAAGAGCCTCCTTCATGCGCCCATCTTAGCGCTTCCGGACCCGGATCGTCCGTTTAGCGTCGTCTGCGACGCCTCCGATATTGCAATCGGTTGTGCTTTACTACAAGCAGACACCGAAGGGCGTCTTAATAAGATGCGTACGCACCCGTGTATTTTACGTGGGGTTGCTTAAGCCATACCGGGAGCCCGCTCGGGTGAGCTCTGAGACGCTAGCGCCGGGTCGGACAAGGGCTGCCAAGCAGCAGGAGGCTGCGAGACAGCAGTTGCTGAGACCCGGCACCAGATTCCGAGCGCGGAGGATAATGCGGGGCAGCAGGGTGCAGAGGCACAGGAGGCTGCAAGGCAGCAGGCGGTAGAGCCATCGGAGGTGGCATTGCCACGGGTGAGAGCCGTACGGCTGCATCCAAACCAACAGGTCGAGTTGACCTTGCAGTTGAGCAACCTGACGCTCAAGGTCTACGACCCGCTGCTGCATCGCCTGAGGCGACTCGAGCCAGCCAAGACGGCGCTCGACATCCTCGAGACTATTCGATAAGCGATGTAAGGAGTGGTCAACGGCAGCGACGTACTCGCTCACGGAACAGACACGAGTCTGCAAGTATAGCAGCTCGTCCCTACTCACAGCGCGAGAGTCCATCGGCCGCTCGGCCTCCCCCTGCTCTGCTCGATGAACATGGTGAAACGCCTAATCCGTTCCCGAACCGTGATGGTTCTGCGAACGCCCTGCGCAATGCGCCTCCTCTCTCTTCGAGGTACGAGGACAAGCTCCCTGAGCCAAGCGCGGTCTCCAACGCCGTGGACGGCGCTCAAAGCCTTCAGCTTGAGGCTGCATCACGCGCACGGCCTAACAGACCAGAAGCCCGCCCTAATGTGGGCACGTCGCGTCGCGACTACGGTTATGACCGTCTCTCCCCTGCAGAGGCCGTTCGGCGCGGTGCCTCGCAGCACTGAGCTTGACGGTGCAGGTGTCGTCTTCGACGCCAGAGCGTTGTAGGTGTCAGCAACATCGATACAAAGCCAACATTGTGCTCGAGCGAACTTCTCCAACGCGTCGGCACCTATGTGGTGTAGTGGGATCGGCCAAAATGTGATTAAGACCAGATCCTGCTACCACTTGCGCCCAGACACTAAGTAACGGAGGGGTTCTCCAATGATCCGTGATCTTGTGCTGAGTGTTCACCTTGTGTACCCGTCGGTGGGCGGGATCTGCTCTTCCAGGTAACTTCCAAGAGGACTTGACGTGAAGGGTGACTGTCTTGGCGAGACGTGGGGTTGTGGTGTAGCGTGGAAGTCTTCACTCTACCGCCGGGTAGTAGATCTAGATTTAGAGCGACTTGGTCGAGCTCAGATCTAGCATCCGGATATGGATCCGGGCTGGTAGGTTTGCCTAGTGGCGGGGTGTTCCTTGTCCTTTCCGATTCTTGCCGCGTCCGATAACAGAGTCTTGAGAGTTGAGAGCCGATAGATCATCGGGCCAAGCAATAAAGTCCCTTAGATCCGATATGCACTTACGGTCGACGAGCTCGAGCAGGGTGAGATCGTCCCTGACGATGACGAGGGAACTCATACGCGCCAGGAGGCTGCCTCTCCGAGGCCTTCAAGTCCGGCACCGCGCACTAGCGAGCTGCGGAGCGCTCGCTTCGTGTCCTCAGGGACAGCTTCGTCCACGACGGACGAGGAGTTCAACTCCTCCTCGGGTCGTACCATGACCACCTCGCAAGCTCGCCGGCCTTCAAGGCCTCGCCAAACTCGGCGATGGACATCTCGTCCAGCTCTAACAGAGCATCAACCGACGGGAGTCGCTCGAGACGTCAGCATGACCTGCCACTCCATTCACGAGTGTGTATAACTAATCACTGCAGTCGCGTGGAGCCTCATCGCTCAACACGCTGGACACCTCGTCCAACGTCATAGACGTCACAGACGGTCTGCGTCTCTTCCTCCTCTCCCTCCTCGCCCGAGCACAACCGGAATGCGCACGAATAAGTTGTATGTCAACTTGGATAAATGCGTCTTTGGCGCGGAGGAAATTCCTTTCCTCGGATTCTTCGTTGGGAAAGTGGGGCCTTAGGTCAGGTCCTGCCAAGGTTAAGGCCATTGTGGACTGGCCGGTTCCATCGAACCCGAAGGACTTGCGTAAGAGGCTTGGCCTAGCCAATTACTTGCACAAGTACAGCGAGAATTACGTTGATATGGCTCGGCCATTGTCCAATCTTCTTAAGAAGGATGCACCTTGGTGCTGGGACGTCGTTCACGACGAAGCCTTCAAGGCTGTTTAGAAGAGCCTCCTTCATGCGCCCATCTTAGCGCTTCCGGACCCGGATCGTCCGTTTAGCGTCGTCTGCGACGCCTCCGATATTGCAATCGGTTGTGCTTTACTACAAGCAGACACCGAAGGGCGTCTTAATAAGATGCGTACGCACCCGTGTATTTTACGTGGGGTTGCTTAAGCCATACCGGGAGCCCGCTCGGGTGAGCTCTGAGACGCTAGCGCCGGGTCGGACAAGGGCTGCCAAGCAGCAGGAGGCTGCGAGACAGCAGTTGCTGAGACCCGGCACCAGATTCCGAGCGCGGAGGATAATGCGGGGCAGCAGGGTGCAGAGGCACAGGAGGCTGCAAGGCAGCAGGCGGTAGAGCCATCGGAGGTGGCATTGCCACGGGCGAGAGCCGTACGGCTGCATCCAAACCAACAGGTCGAGTTGACCTTGCAGTTGAGCAACCTGACGCTCAAGGTCTACGACCCGCTGCTGCATCGCCTGAGGCGACTCGAGCCAGCCAAGACGGCGCTCGACATCCTCGAGACTATTCGATAAGCGATGTAAGGAGTGGTCAACGGCAGCGACGTACTCGCTCACGGAACAGACACGAGTCTGCAAGTATAGCAGCTCGTCCCTACTCACAGCGCGAGAGTCCATCGGCCGCTCGGCCTCCCCCTGCTCTGCTCGATGAACATGGTGAAACGCCTAATCCGTTCCCGAACCGTGATGGTTCTGCGAACGCCCTGCGCAATGCGCCTCCTCTCTCTTCGAGGTACGAGGACAAGCTCCCTGAGCCAAGCGCGGTCTCCAACGCCGTGGACGGCGCTCAAAGCCTTCAGCTTGAGGCTGCATCACGCGCACGGCCTAACAGACCAGAAGCCCGCCCTAATGTGGGCACGTCGCGTCGCGACTACGGTTATGACCGTCTCTCCCCTGCAGAGGCCGTTCGGCGCGGTGCCTCGCAGCACTGAGCTTGACGGTGCAGGTGTCGTCTTCGACGCCAGAGCTTTGTAGGTGTCAGCAACATCGATACAAAGCCAACATTGTGCTCGAGCGAACTTCTCCAACGCGTCGGCACCTATGTGGTGTAGTGGGATCGGCCAAAATGTGATTAAGACCAGATCCTGCTACCACTTGCGCCCAGACACTAAGTAACGGAGGGGTTCTCCAATGATCCGTGATCTTGTGCTGAGTGTTCACCTTGTGTACCCGTCGGTGGGCGGGATCTGCTCTTCCAGGTAACTTCCAAGAGGACTTGACGTGAAGGGTGACTGTCTTGGCGAGACGTGGGGTTGTGGTGTAGCGTGGAAGTCTTCACTCTACCGCCGGGTAGTAGATCTAGATTTAGAGCGACTTGGTCGAGCTCAGATCTAGCATCCGGATATGGATCCGGGCTGGTAGGTTTGCCTAGTGGCGGGGTGTTCCTTGTCCTTTCCGGTTCTTGCCGCGTCCGATAACAGAGTCTTGAGAGTTGAGAGCCGATAGATCATCGGGCCAAGCAATAAAGTCCCTTAGATCCGATATGCACTTACGGTCGACGAGCTCGAGCAGGGTGAGATCGTCCCTGACGATGACGAGGGAACTCATACGCGCCAGGAGGCTGCCTCTCCGAGGCCTTCAAGTCCGGCACCGCGCACTAGCGAGCTGCGGAGCGCTTGCTTCGTGTCCTCAGGGACAGCTTCGTCCACGACGGACGAGGAGTTCAACTCCTCCTCGGGTCGTACCATGACCACCTCGCAAGCTCGCCGGCCTTCAAGGCCTCGCCAAACTCGGCGACGGACATCTCGTCCAGCTCTAACAGAGCATCAACCGACGGGAGTCGCTCGAGACGTCAGCATGACCTGCCACTCCATTCACGAGTGTGTATAACTAATCACTGCAGTCGCGTGGAGCCTCATCGCTCAACACGCTGGACACCTCGTCCAACGTCATAGACGTCACAGACGGTCTGCGTCTCTTCCTCCTCTCCCTCCTCGCCCGAGCACAACCGGAATGCGCACGAATAAGTTGTATGTCAACTTGGATAAATGCGTCTTTGGCGCGGAGGAAATTCCTTTCCTCGGATTCTTCGTTGGGAAAGTGGGGCCTTAGGTCAGGTCCTGCCAAGGTTAAGGCCATTGTGGACTGGCCGGTTCCATCGAACCCGAAGGACTTGCGTAAGAGGCTTGGCCTAGCCAATTACTTGCACAAGTACAGCGAGAATTACGTTGATATGGCTCGGCCATTGTCCAATCTTCTTAAGAAGGATGCACCTTGGTGCTGGGACGTCGTTCACGACGAAGCCTTCAAGGCTGTTTAGAAGAGCCTCCTTCATGCGCCCATCTTAGCGCTTCCGGACCCGGATCGTCCGTTTAGCGTCGTCTGCGACGCCTCCGATATTGCAATCGGTTGTGCTTTACTACAAGCAGACACCGAAGGGCGTCTTAATAAGATGCGTACGCACCCGTGTATTTTACGTGGGGTTGCTTAAGCCATACCGGGAGCCCGCTCGGGTGAGCTCTGAGACGCTAGCGCCGGGTCGGACAAGGGCTGCCAAGCAGCAGGAGGCTGCGAGACAGCAGTTGCTGAGACCCGGCACCAGATTCCGAGCGCGGAGGATAATGCGGGGCAGCAGGGTGCAGAGGCACAGGAGGCTGCAAGGCAGCAGGCGGTAGAGCCATCGGAGGTGGCATTGCCACGGGCGAGAGCCGTACGGCTGCATCCAAACCAACAGGTCGAGTTGACCTTGCAGTTGAGCAACCTGACGCTCAAGGTCTACGACCCGCTGCTGCATCGCCTGAGGCGACTCGAGCCAGCCAAGACGGCGCTCGACATCCTCGAGACTATTCGATAAGCGATGTAAGGAGTGGTCAACGGCAGCGACGTACTCGTTCACGGAACAGACACGAGTCTGCAAGTATAGCAGCTCGTCCCTACTCACAGCGCGAGAGTCCATCGGCCGCTCGGCCTCCCCCTGCTCTGCTCGATGAACATGGTGAAACGCCTAATCCGTTCCCGAACCGTGATGGTTCTGCGAACGCCCTGCGCAATGCGCCTCCTCTCTCTTCGAGGTACGAGGACGGTTATGACCGTCTCTCCCCTGCAGAGGCCGTTCGGCGCGGTGCCTCGCAGCTCTTGGACACGTATACGTGTGGGCCTGTGCCTGAGATCGGCTGTTGACCTGTCATCGCCCCACTCTAGCAGATGGAAGCGCGTGGTGCCCGGCGATTCCGTCGCACGCCCGTCGAGCGGTTCGTCACCGGGTGATCCCGATCATAAGCGTCAACGACGTCAGGTCAGTCCTGCCGCAATGGCACCTCGAACCCCCTCGAGTTCTGGTAATGAGGGTAACCTTGCCATTTAACCAGATACTGGTTATCACCCTTGGGCCGGCGGCGCATCACCAGGTGCTCCACATGATAGTGGGGAAGCGCTAGAAGTGGATCTTCGATCCTTAAGGATCCCATGGGTCCGTTCTATCCTTTGCATGTGGAATACCACTATGTGGTGTCGAAGGACCCGCCGTCAGAGCTGCTTTCGGACCGAGGCGTTCGTCATGGGATTGACTTGGTTCCTGGAACCAAATACTGCGTAACACGGCAGTGGCCCTTAGCAAAGGAGCAATGTGACGTCATCGACGCGTTCTTCCGTGCAAAGCACGAAGCCGGCTTGGTGCGTGAGAGCAAGTCTCCGCACTCGACACCCACGTTCTGTGTCAGAAAGCCTAATGGCAAGTGGCGCATAGTGCATGCTTTTAATAAGCTGAATGCGGCCACCATTCCGGCGCAAACGCCGATTCCTCGAAAGGATGTTCCGCAGAACAACATGGTGGGATGTACGTTGCACAGTGCACTCGACTTGGTCGACGGGTATTATCAGTTACTCATGAGAGCTAGCAATATGCCCCTCATGGCAGTGAGTACTCCGAGCGGTATGCTCTGGGAGTGGTTGGTGATGCCCCAAGGGCTGTCGAACGCGCCTGCAACGTTCAACCGTCTAGTGACGCAATTGTTCAGGCCCCGTCGGGCGTACGCTCAGACGTACTTCGACGACATCTTCGTCCATAGTCGTGCAGAGCACTGGAGGTCTGATGTGGACAACCACCTTGAGGGCGACATTACCGTCGCGCTGCCTAGGTGCCAACGCACTATGGCTCCTCGGAGAGAGAACGGTGTCATTTGAGACACTCAGCGGCGGGTCAGCGACCCTACGAGCACCGCTCAACGGATTACGTGCCGTTCCACAATTGTCCTTAGGACACAGCGGCGGGTCAGCGACCCTACAAACACCGCTCAGCGGATAACGCCACCCCACGCACGCCCTGTGAGTTACACTCACGGCAAACAGCAACTTCGTTGCTCACTAACTCGAACATACCAATGTCCTGCACCATGAACGACTCGGTCTCGTGCTCTCGCCAATCGCGCTTCTGTATCCGAGAAGAGGTGGGCTCATGACTCGCCAATGCTCCACTAGGAGACGGGCGCGTAGCGCCCAACGTCTTCGACTTCCAGTCGATCCATGGCTCGTCCACGCCATGCCAAGAATGAGGTCATACCTCTCATCCAGGTCTAAGTCCAAGCAGCGTTCCACGCTATCGAAGTCTAAGAACTTCACGTTCAGGTCAATAGAGATCTTCGACACTGTCACTAGTGTCTCCGTCGCAAGACGGACAGAGATCTTATCTCTTCGAGGCTCCTTTAGAGCCTTAACATACGGTTTGAAACTATCAACAGTGAAGCGCCGGACATAGTTGACGGACGCTCCCTAGTCTATCAAGACTCTCCACGGCTTTTCGAAGCCCTTCACGTTCGCTTGAACGCCTAACAAGTCGGGCTTGCACTCACTACGTGAGTTAGAGAGCGTAGCTCTCAGCGGGGCTGGGTCCCATCCCCTCCTGCCTCCCAGAGGCCCGACAGAACCCGGTTCTTCCCCAGTAGGGTGCTCCCCGCCTACTGGGTTCCGTCGTTTCCCCGCGACGACCCTGTTTGAGGGTTCGAAGCGGTGTTTAGGCTCGATGGAGCCTGGGCCTTGTTGCGCACCAGGCAACTAGGCCTCAAGTGGCGGGTGCTCCCGCACGTACACCATCGACGGATGCTGAAGCGCTGCTCAGTAGCATAGAGGTCAGCCTCACCTTCAGCATGGCTGAGGTCCATCGGTTCAGGACCGCTCGAAGAGCTCGCGCTACCAGCGCTCGACCCAAGTCTCGCAGACTGGAAGTTATAGTCGGCATTCAATGCCACGTTCACGGCCTCCTCAAATGAGGCAGGGTGAACACGGAAAACTTCCGTTCGGGCAGCGCCCGTGCGCAGGCCCTCCATGAACACGGTCACTGCGACCGCCTCGGGGAGAGGGCTCGACGCCATACCGGCGATCAGAGTTCTCAACTCTTGGACATAGTCCATCAACTGCTTTTTACCCTGGCGGGTAGCAAGGAACTTCGACCGTATACGGTACGCCTGGTTAGGCGGTGCGAATACGCGCACTAGTTGCTGTTTCAGCTGATCCCAAGTCGGGAAAGCAGCGTCCACAGACGTGCCGCACGTTAGTGCCCATTCTTGAGCTCGGCCACCGAGCTTCGAGATCGCCAGCGCTACGCGCTGTTGCTCAGTCTGGAGCAGGGCTGATCCCATGGCCATCTCGACCTGTCGGGTCCAGAGAAGGAGGTTCTCCCCTTCCTTCCCTTTGAAGGTCTTCACGCTCACCATGAGCGGTTTCGGTCTATTAGACCACTCGTGCGTCGGCGACGCTGCCGCGGACGATGCGGCGGAGGCCGTTGCGCTCACGCGCTCTTGTACATGCTCTAAGAGCGCCTTCTCGTAGCTTGCAAAAGCCTCCAGTCTGGCGGACACCGCCTCTGGCCCTTGCGAAGCAAGATGAGCAATGCCCTCGGGGCCCAACAGAGACCTAAGCTTTTTAAGCGTCTCTTGCTGGCCTGGCGGCAAGCTCGCGAACACAGCGTGTTCCATCCTCTCAGAGGGATCAGTCAAAAGACTCAGTCGCAGGATTGACTACAAGTGCTACCAAGTGCAGCGGGGCTGCCGTAGCTTAGCGTCAGAGGAAGACGGTTAACTCAACGAGTTATGGATTAACACACACCTTATTAAGGGTTAATAGACCTTTATTACCAAAGGCACCTATTAACTACGACCTTAATAAAAGGACTTTCCACTTAGTGTTCCAAATCCAAACTGTTTATTTATCTTTTATTGCGGCTGGCCGCCTAGGGGGTAAATGTATGTGGTTAACTATCTAACATAGTAAAACCAAGTGAAATCCTACTTCAAATGCATAACGTGTGGCTCTCAGCCACACACACTCCCTCGAGTGTCCGTACATCAAATATGTACCTTACACAAAGTGTATCCATGTGTGGAACACACCAGGTGTAAACCCGTGTAACCCCGTTACAGCGCCAACCGCGAATCAGCTACCAGCAAAGCGATGGCCGTATGGGATCTACACTGCTCGTCTATGTGCACTAAAGAACACCCCTTACGTAGCCCGGACTCAAGAGTGATTTTGTAGGATACAAGGAATTTCCGGACCAACCGTTAAGTGTACCGGTGACAATACAAGTACAGGTACCATGGTTCGAAACATGCATGCTACTAGAGGTCGCCGCCCGTTTGATGGCTTGGCGCCAGCAGCCCAAGTCTCATGAGATTTCAGGAGAAACAGCCGCAGGCCCGAGCTGATCCCGATACTAGTGTCAACGCCTTAATATCCGAAAGCACCTACTAACTACGACCTTAATAAAAGGACTTTCCACTTTGTGTTCTAAACCCAAACTGTTTATTTATCTTTTATTGCGGCTATCCACCTAGGAGGTAAATGTATGTATAATTCTACTTCAAATGCATAACGTGTGGCTCTCAGCCACACACACTCCCTCAAGTGTCCGTACATCAAATACGAGCCGAGAAAAATCGAGAGTGAGCTACAGAAACTTATCTACATCTACTTTAAACTTATCTTGGGTTAGAAGGTTGAAACCCCCGTCCCACCAGCTCGATCGAGAAGCAACGGCACGTCTTCTGCTCCTTGTACTCCCGGAAATTTGAGTACCGGTATCCATCCCGGATACTTTCCCTTGCGGAGCACTGCGTCTAGGCTACGAACTGCAGCAACGTAAGGTTAAAAATGATTGTCTTGGACTTTTGCTTTGTGTCTAAGGGCTTTGTCAATTAGCCGTTGACGGGAGCACATCCTTCGAACATTTCGGAGAAGTCGATCAAAGTGTTTCGCACACCCATTAAGATCGAGTACTTGCGGGCTGTTATGTGAGTGCTGGTCCAGGCAGGGAGCTTCGGTAGACTAGTAGTAGTTAACTTAAAAAGTAAAGTTATTTATCTTGTTGTTTGTTTCTTAGGAGGTAAATGTACGACTGACTAGTTTCACGAGGAGCTCACTCCGCTCCTTACCACACTTTTAGGGGTGACACCTCGCCACTTCACCTGACGAGAGCCCTTGGAGTGGTGGTACGCCACTCGAGGGAGAATCTAAGTAGACCTCAGGAGTGAGGTAGTCAGAGGCAGTTAACCTTGATAGCCGACTGACGCATAGTCAGGCCAGTTGATCGTCGAAACACTCCAAAAGTCGACGTTACATATTATAAGGTCTTGGGGCATGGTACACAACCGACTCCTCTGGTTTACCACTAGTATTCCTGGGTACGGGACAAACTCCCTGACCTAACGTTGACCGTCCTCGGTCAACTCGGTCGTGTTCCATGTCACATAGGCGCTTCACCATACGCAGTTCCTCCTCACTGTTGATCATATTTCCAATTTTGATTTCGTTAGAGTAGGGGGAAGCGTCCGCAAGCAGAACAGTCGCTGTTGATCTAAGAGTAGGTCCTGACCGTCGAGTAGCAGTCACTCGGTCAGGCGTAACCCTCGGTACTTGAGCTCAGGAGTAGGTTGCCGCGCTCTGATGCGTCTCCTCCTCATCAAAGGAGTGGTTTCTCGGTGGGAACTTGTGTCTTCAAACACACTCTCGGGTCCGTGTAAACTAGCCAAGCAAGCCCCTTCTTTGCGGTTACACCGTTTCACTTCTCGCGCACAGACTTGAGAGCCTACTTCACTACCACACGGGGAGTGGCTCGCTCCAAGTGACCACGGCCATATCTAAACCGCCATCCATGAGTGACGACGCCCACAGCTACATTCTCTCCAGTAGGAGTAGTTAACCCATTCCGTAGGAGTCGACGCTTTAATAGCAGCAGTCGGATTTGAGAGCTGACACTAGCCACGCGGCACGTATCGAAAGATAAACTCCAACCCCAATAGAGTTCGTCACGGCAGGACCCTCGAGAAAATGATAGAACGAATTCACATTTGGTTTAAGAATGATGGGCAGTCTCCACTTCAATGCCCTCGTCCCAAGGCCACTTCTCGCCAATCACCTGTATTCCAATGGTTTATTGGGAGATCCAAGCGTCTCGTCCCAAGGTACGAATGGTTCAGAAGCCTCACGCGTAGGTAGTCTCTCGGGACAGGAACCTCGTGACACAGTCGCCAGCCCATTCCACGATCTTCTCCGAAGTCACCGAGACCAAGTTTCACCTCCCTTCCCCTTTGCCTCGGGCATTAACAGGCCCTCTAAGAGTTCGTCTCCCCCAGCATCTCCGACACTGGCCGCACCTACCTAGGACTCCGAACTCGTCAAGCCGATACGGCCGAAATGCGCGAGAGATTGTCTGTCAACCAGAGTTCGTCGGGCCTGTTTGTGTTGGATCAATTGGCTGGGGCTCTGATGGATGATGCCAGCGACGAAGACAAGGATATGGCCTTCATGGACCCCATAATGTTGCTTCCGGAGCCCGCTAGACAGCGTGAGGCTCCCAATACCTACGTACACAATCGACTTTCCAATACGCAAGACCTTCCCGACCCCAATATCAACTCCGTGTCCGTGATCTACAGCAAAAGCCCTCCGCTGGCCAAGGTCACTTCGCCTTCAAAATTGCCGAAGAAAACGAAGAAGAAGAAGTCTCGGACGCCCATGAAGGAGGCCGCCACCGAGACCCTGCTAGGCCTTGGCAAGAGCAAGCCCTCACCCAAGGTGACTTCCAAAACAGTCACTCCTCCGCCGGCACTAGGCAAGCGCAAGAAGGTGACCAAGTCGGATGAGGGGCCGAAGTTCAAATTTCCTAAGCCATCTCCAACCCCACCCTCGAGACCGATCACTGTCTGTACATCATAGTGAAGTTAGCAGTGGTCTTGGAACGTCTTGCAGAAGCTGGCTTGAGTTTAAAGACTTCGAAGTGCTCGT
Organism: Phytophthora capsici; assembly: GCA_030324255.1. NCBI lineage: Eukaryota > Oomycota > Peronosporomycetes > Peronosporales > Peronosporaceae > Phytophthora > Phytophthora capsici. The sequence continues at coordinate 745,068 of CM059345.1, forward strand.
TCGCGACGACACGTATGGACTATCTAGGGCATGACTTAAGCCTGGCGGGATTCAGCCGACCCAGAGGTTGGTAAAAGCAGTTGTTGACTTCCCTACGCCGACGAGTGACTCGCAGGTTAGAAGGTTTGTGGTATTGGCCGGGTACTACCGCAGATTCGTACCTGAATTCGGCACGAAAATGGAGCCGCTAGCATGTCTGTTGAGAAAGAGCCAAGACTGGATATGGGGAGCAGCGCAGGAGGAGGCATTTGCTTGGGCCAAGGCGTGGTTATCGCAGAAACCTGTCTTGATCTACCCTGACTATAGTTTGCCGTTTAAACTGACTACGGAAACGTCTTCACGTCCAATAGCTTGGTAAGGCGCTGCACGGATTCTAGACCGTGTCCATCCTGATACACTGTCTCTGTTATCAGCGATATTCGTGTTTCTAAGGCGTTTACGGCTGGGCTGCCACTCATTACTTTCTCCATCGTCAAGATGGCTGTGTACTGTTGCTCTCTTGCTCTTGGGCTGCCGCACGGGTCGTTCCTCGGTGGCGACTAGCTGTTTTCTCGCTCGTCGACGACTTGGGTTCTTGGCTGCAGATCCCGCTCTGTTGTTTGTTGTGGTTGACCAGTTGGGTTCGTAGGGACACTTGTGCTGCTCGAGAACTCGCCAACAGCCAGCGGTCTGGTTATTTCTGGCTGCTCGTATTTGTCCTCGGGGTCAATATCAGCTGCTGCTACCGCTTCTTCTTTCAGGTCCGCTGCTATATCGTTAGTCATAGCTTCTAGCAGATGTGTTGGATAATAATAGCTGATCAAAAATGAACGGTGTGTCACCAATTCTTCTCCAGATTTCAACATTCGCACCAAGTAGTTGTCGTATCCAGATGCCTCGAAAACTTGAGCTGGACCTCTCCACCATGCCCAAACTTCGTAATTCCTGGTCCACGAGCTGGTCTGTAGAGCCAAACTAGCTGCGTAGTCGAAATACACTCTCTCGTCTCACGTTCCTTTGGTTGTAGTAGATTGCTTGTCCCGCTTGCTCATTTTGTAGCGCCACCTCTGCTAACTCCTGTGCTTTTTGTAGGTCTTTCAAAAGAATGTCATGATACTTGTCCAGCGTTTGATGAGGGTACTATAGTCTGCTGCGCCTTAGTAATTCAGCTGGCATTCGAAGCTTTCGGCCCATCATGTGTTCATTTGGCTGGTACCCATGTGTCGCGTGCTTTGCTGAATTGTACGCGTACTGCGCACACGGTAGGAAATCGCCCCAGTCATCCTGAGTTTCATCGACGTACAGGCTGATCATGCCCTTCCAAGCCCGGTGAAATCGTTCCACAAGTCCTAGTAGGTTTGGTCGATAGGGAACGGGGGTGGACGGCTTGGTCTGCATTAGTGCCAGTAGTTCCCTGCCATTTTGCTTCCGAAATTCCTAGCACCGTCCATCATCACTTCGCGCATCGGCCCAAATACTAGCACCACTTTGTCCTTCAGGAATCGTGCAATATCCTTCGCTGTATGGTCTTTTACTACTGCAACTACTGAGTAATGTGTAGGGTACACTACGGCGGCTATCACGTAGCGATTTCCGTACTCTGTCTCTGGTAACGGCCCCGCTACATCAATGTCCCATCGATCACCGACAACTCCAGTCTTTACGATTCTCAATGGTGGAATCACGGTCTTTGGCCGTCTCTTCTTCGAGCCACAGTCTTGGCAAGCTGCTACCCATTGCATCACCAATTCACGCATCATGGGCCACCAGTATAGTTCCTGCAGCCGATCAAGGGTATATCGTCCTCGTAGATGACCCGCCCAGATACTATCGTGCGCCTCCTTAAACGCCAATGCCCAGTATACCGTAGGTAGAATTACCCTACTCCTCCCGTTGTCGATTTCTGCTCTCACAAGCCCGTCATTATCCACAAAAATACGCTGTCCACGGTACGAGCCCTTAACTTTCAGTTTCTGCACCATGATCGACTTACGCTGTTCTTCTTTAATGTCGTCGTCAGTGAACTGCACAACACCAAGTTCCGCTGCTTCCACCCGCAATATTGAAGCTCGGGTTAATTCGACAGCTTCGCGATCCACTGCAATTTCCAGCTCGTCAGCCACTTCGTCTGCCTTCTGCTTTTCGGTTGAAGCCGCTGCTGGCCCTCGTGATAGAGCATCAGCAACCAGATTCTCCCTGCCAGGTCTGTACACAATGTCGAAGTCGTACTCTTGAAGTGTGAGAGCTCACCTATGAAGCCGGCCTACTGGTTCCTTTGTTGTCATCAACCACTTAAGAGCTTCGTGAACCGTAACAATGATGAAGTGACGTCCATAGAGATGAGGTCTAAAGATACGCAAAGCCCACTCTACTGCCAAGCATTCGAGCACCGATATACTGTACTTAGCCACCGCCGTACTGTTGACCTTCGACGCATATGCAACTGGTTGACCACCTTTTTTTGGTCCTGCGAAACAGTCCGGTCTTCGACGCATCAGTACCCGAGTCCGTGGATCAGCACCGGATCAGGGATGCGAAAATACCAGTGTTAACCGCGAAACTAGAAGAGGCTCACGTGGCACCAATGACGCCGAGAAGAGCCAAAAGAACGCAGCAGCGCAGCAGCGAAACCAACAAGAACTTGAAGAGCTTGAACGTGAACTTCGCCGAGGTGAAGAACCGTGAGGATACGTGTTTGCAGGCCGAGGAAGACGTGGAGCCGATAGCCTTGCGTCAAGCCAGCCGCGCCACTCCAAGATCCAGCCTCACGAAGCCGTGGTGGAACGTCGACGGAGAAGATATCGGACGAGGACTGGGCGTTATGGCTTGGAATTCGAGGTTGAATGTGTGGGAGATCGACTTGATGGAGGAGGAACCAAGCGCTTCTGGATCAACCAAAGTGACTATGAGCAATTGTGGCAGCAGGTAAGAATGCAGACCGAGTCAGCAGATAGCAGTAGAGGGGGCAGAGATAGCGGGCACGTACCAGGAGGAGCAGGACCAGCCGGCCAGGCCTTTGAAGAAGTAGTGCATCAACCAGTCGCCTCACGAATCGAGGACGATTCGATGACAAGGGGAAGAGAGTAAGCAAAACGATTTTTGCTTGAGGTTTTGGCAACGGCCAACGCCAGCAGTGAAGACCAGCAGCAGGAGGACAGCAGCTAAGACCAGCAGCAGGATGACGACAGTGAAGGCCAGCAGCAGGATGACGACAGTGAAGACCAGCGAGAGGAAGACCGTGAAGATCAAGCGCCGATGATGACCAAGAACCATTGAAGAAGGCACTTGCGGGTTGGAGTGTGGGCCGGGTATGCGGCCCATATCCAAGCCTGTGACCCCTGACAGAAGATGATGAGCCCGAAAGGTCGCTAGAAGTATCGGTGGTTGACCAACGTACGGTTCAGAGCGACGGAGTAGGGAGTACCAGTACATATATAGGCATTAGGAGTAGTCAGTTGAAGATTTGCCGTGTAGCCGCGAGGAAGGACTGGGCGTTATGGCTTGGAATTCGAGGTTGAATGTGTGGGAGATCGACTTGATGGAGGAGGAACCAAGCGCTTCTGGATCAACCAAAGTGACTATGAGCAATTGTGGCAGCAGGTAAGAATGCAGACCGAGTCAGCAGATAGCAGTAGAGGGGGCAGAGATAGCGGGCACGTACCAGGAGGAGCAGGACCAGCCGGCCAGGCCTTTGAAGAAGTAGTGCATCAACCAGTCGCCTCACGAATCGAGGACGATTCGATGACAAGGGGAAGAGAGTAAGCAAAACGATTTTTGCTTGAGGTTTTGGCAACGGCCAACGCCAGCAGTGAAGACCAGCAGCAGGAGGACAGCAGCTAAGACCAGCAGCAGGATGACGACAGTGAAGGCCAGCAGCAGGATGACGACAGTGAAGACCAGCGAGAGGAAGACCGTGAAGATCAAGCGCCGATGATGACCAAGAACCATTGAAGAAGGCACTTGCGGGTTGGAGTGTGGGCCGGGTATGCGGCCCATATCCAAGCCTGTGACCCCTGACAGAAGATGATGAGCCCGAAAGGTCGCTAGAAGTATCGGTGGTTGACCAACGTACGGTTCAGAGCGACGGAGTAGGGAGTACCAGTACATATATAGGCATTAGGAGTAGTCAGTTGAAGATTTGCCGTGTAGCCGCGAGGAAGCACGACCAAGGAGTTACGCCGGTCTGGTATAGCAGTAGCAGTTAAAGAAGCCAACAAAGACTCGCTTATAATCAGTAAGGGGAGGTGGTGTACACCGGGTGTGACTGGAAACGGGTATTAGCAGCCCCGTAGGATACTGGCGCTTGCGGTATCAGCAGCTCTCTGGAGTGTCAGAATTAGGCATAGATCCTGGTGGAAACCCACTACTACTTTCAGTCTGGAGATTTCGTGCTCGAAGCCATACATATATTGATATTAGTGCGTGTTTCTATGGCTAAGAGGACGTAGCTAAGTAGACACCGTCCTCTGATCAAGGTCAGGCCTATCAGCTGGGTCATGGTGACTGAACTCAGCCGCGTGGAAACGAGTATTTGCTTACTCTAGCATAGCTGTTTCTCAAAATTGATGAGTCTGATTTCATTCTTACTGCTAACTGTATCTGACTTCATATATCTGAAGAGAAAGTTGCAGCGGGCCTGCCGTAGCTTAGCGTCAGAGGAAGACGATTAACTCAACGAGTTAAGGATTAACACACACCTTATTTAGGGTTAATAGGCCTTAATATCCGAGGCACCTACTAACTACGACCTTAATTCACACAGTGTCCGTACATCAATTATGTACCTTACACAAAAGTGTATCCATGTGTGGAACACACCAGGTGTAAACCCGTGTAGCCCCGTTACAAAAAGTAGTCTAACTCAAAATGGGACTCATTGCGCCGACGTGTAGTGTACGAATTTGCAAACTTCTTGGGGATATTGGTATGTGTTAGTATTTATCCTTATTGTAGGAGTGGTTACTATTATCCTAAATTTAGTTCATCATCACCGAATTGATAATCTGCAGTCGGAACAGTTCACTATGGCCCCAGTAATGTTTGAAGGATTTGCAAAAGTTAAAGTCGGAGATAATGCATACAATGCAGCGGGGCTGCCGTAGCTTAGCGTCAGAGGGAAGACGGTTAACTCAACGAGTTAAGGATTAACACTCACCCTATTAAGGGTTAATAGACCTTTATTACCAAAGGCACCTACTAACTACGACCTTAATAAAGGCCTTTACTCTTAGTGTTCCAAATCCAAACTGTTTATTTATCTTTTATTGCGGCTAGCCGCCTAGGGGGTAAATGTATGTGTTTAACTATCTAACATAGTAAAACCAAGTAAAATCCTACTTCAAATGCATAATGTGTGGCTCTCAGCCACACACACTCCCTCGAGTGTCCGTACATCAAATACGTACCTTACACAAAGTGTATCCATGTGTGGAACACACCAGGTGTAAACCCGTGTAACCCCGTTACATACAAAGTCCACGAAGACCTTGAAAACCCGCAGATGGCTGCAGAAACAATGGATAAACTCAATACAACAGCATTGACTCTCATTGATTACACTCATGACAAATACATTACTGGCTCTGGAATGAAGACTGTCAAACCAGAGTATCAAGGTATTGTGGAGCGTGGCTAATCTAGAGGACAATATTCCAGAACGATCTGTCGGGGATACGTCGTATGTGATTGATAAGGGAGATGTATTTGCGCTGTGTCTTCGCGATCCGAAAAATGGAAATAGGGTGGAGGACAAATACAATAATCTTGTATTTGTTCTAGTTCATGAATTAGCACATCTATTCACATCTACTTACGGACATGATAAATTGTTCTGGAATAATTTCCGATTCCTACTAACGGAAGCGGTGCAAGCGAAGTTATACACTCCGATCGACTATAAACAAACTGTACCACCTTACTGTGGAATTGTCGTAACGTACTCGCCAATATTCGCTTCATCGTTGAAAGAGTACAAAATTTCACCGAATTGAGAATCACAACTATGTTGATTTAGAAATACCTATCGGATTCTATGTTGAAGTAGTTCCTAGAAGCAGTATTTCCAAAACAGGTTGTATGTAGCAAACAGTATTGGAATTATTGATCCAGGCTATACAGGATCAATCAAGGTTCCACTAATCAAGGTTGATCCATCAGCTCTCAATTTGGAACTTCCAGCATACATTGCTCAACTGATCATCAAACCATATATAGTCAGTAAAGGATCTCTTGTAAATCCAGATGAAGTCATTGTTGTGATTTCACTTTGCCGTCACTTCGTCTGGGTTCCTACCTTTGGGCACGCGCCTGGAGCACGTTGTTGGTGCGTGGCAAGCGTGTGCCTTGAAAGGCCATATCTTAAGGTGGGTCGAATGGGGCGATATTATTGGCTGAGACGGTGATCATGAGATCGGGTCGCGTCTCCGTTACAAATTGACAGGATATGTATGAGTTGAAATTGTCTCTCTGCACTGCATATCTGCCGCAGCCCCGATAGAACTTACAGGGGTTAGATGCCTATATTTTGTGGGATTGTTATTAGGACACAGATGGATAGATCTCCAAGACGGTTTAGCCTAACCCAATCTCAACCACTTTCGGTTTTACATTCCAACACTCACTACACTACCAAGCTTCGTTCGCTATTCTCAATTATCATCGAAACCAGAAGAGGATCGGGCGAGTTTGGCTCCACAGGCTAAGCAGAGCTCTGTCTAGATTTATTTCTTTGTTTCTATTCGCGGTTCAGCATTCCGTTAGAGATAATTATACGATGTTTGGGATGGTTTTGCAACTGATTTCAAAATCTGAGAAATCTTATTCCAAAAATACAAAAAATGAAAGAGAGTCGTTATTGTGCCAGACAAAAAAAGCAAACAATTATTGTCGAGGGAATTTTGCATCCCTCGTTCGGTTTAATTTGTATACCCGTATACGGAGCTTTCGCGCCACTTATTTAAGGTGTCCATTTGGAGCCAGCAATGGATCAGCGCCAGCCTTCGCGCACGTCGAAGAAGCGACCCTCAGAGGACGTCTACAGCGGGGGCAGCGAGAATGACGGCTCGGACGCGAGCTGGGAGGACGGCTCCACCGTATCCTGTAGTTCCAGTGCGGCGACGTGGAGTGTTGAGGATTTAAGCGCGGCAGGCGAGAGAACAAGTGTGATTACTAGCGAGGGGGGATGCACAGAAGTCTGTGCAGACTTAAGACTGCATTATCTCACAACCATGGCTTGGGGTTGCGTACGTACCGCCATTATCCCGCTAACCGACTGGCTATAGAAGAAGATGTTTTGGCGACGGTATACGCACTCAGAAAGGCAGATACAAAGACGCAAAACATTTTGAAATTTATTGTGGAGAACACCAGCAGCGATCCAACGCCTCAAGATGTACGAAACTTAATCAGGAAGCTAAAGAAACAAGACCAGGGCGTGTATTCTCGTTCTCAACGCATCTAGAAATGGATGGTGGACTGTTGCGCTGTTCCCGGAAACGTAGGACATATTTTTGTGGACCCATCAGGCAGAAAGGTTCATCTGGTCTCAAGTATTGTGAATGGGTCAGTTAGAATCTAACGTGTATGCTTGGTTTTGTAGAAGATTGCTACGTGTATTAGACTACAAACGAAGCACATGGTTGACATTTTTAGCAGATTTCCTGAGGTTTTAATGGTCGACGCAACGCATGGTACCAACGCCTCACAGTACAAGATTTTTTTCGTTCATGGCTCATGATATTTTCGGGAAAGGTCAGTACGTACAGCACGCCATCTTACAAAATGAGAGGAGTGAAACGCTGTTTTCGGCGTGCGAAGAGATAAGAAGCAGAATCCTTCCTGGACTAAGCTGCAGTGCGTGATTGTGGACATAGACTTTACCAAAATTGGAGTTTGGAGACTGCTTTTCCAGACGTTCGTATTCTTCTCTGTCAATTTCATGTAGTGAAATATTTGCGGGAGGAGATTGCATGCTCCGACTATGGCTTCTCGGTGTGGCAAAAAAAAACAGCTTCGGGCAGTTGTCAATCTCTTTGGTGTACGCAAAAACGGAACGTGAGTATGAGAAGCACCGACGCTACATGACACGTTTGACCTCTATTGGTACCCGCCTTGGCACGACCACGGCTAGATCTGGTGTAGATGTAGAAGTACCCGGCTATTGTCATGCAGACATGTTTTCTACGTGCGGCAACAACTGAAATTGGAGACAATTATCCCGACTCAGTGTTTTCACCCTCGTTGGCTGTTGTCTTCGATGAACGACACACGCCCCCCATTGGATACCGAAGTGAACGGCTTTTCTGTGACTCGGATTAAATCGCTTCCAAAGCTTCCGTTGGACTCTAACAGCAAATTTCGTCAAGCTAATAGTTTTGCTACCGCTATAACGGAAGCTGTAAGCACGTTGGGGGTGGCGGGATATCGGGTGGCAATTCAGGCTTTAGCACAAGTATCAATGATGTTTACAGAAAAAAAAAAGTTTGAGCTGATCAAGGAGCTGTCGTGTGCGGGTCCGGTGCCGCAGTCCGTGGGTCAATCGGTAGAGTCGGTGGAGTCGATGTCTCAGTCGGTGGAGTCGGGGTCTTGGTCGGTGGAGTCGGGGTCTCGGTCAATGGAGTCGTGTCTCAGTCGGTGGAGTCAGTGTCTGGATCGGTGGAGTCGATGTCTCAGTCAGTATCTCGGTCAGTCGCGTCGGTCGGTCGGTGGAGTCGGTATGTCGGTCGGTGGAGTCAGTGTCTGGATCGGTGGAGTCGATGTCTCAGTCAGTATCTCGGTCAGTCGAGTCGGTCGGTCGGTGGAGTCGGTATGTCGGTCGGTGGAGTCGGTATGTCGGTCGGTGGAGTCGGTATGTCGGTCAGTGGAGTCGGTGTCTCGGTCAGTGGAGTTGGCGCCACAATCAGTGGATCACTTGGTGGATCACTCGGTGGTGCAATTGGCTCAACTTCTCGAATCCGAACCGATTAATGCGGAATCACCTGGATTCGAGATAGCAAGTCCCTTACACCCACGTGGCCGCCCGAAGCAGAAGGCAAAGACTAAGAAAGCGAAGAAGAATGCATCCATCCTAATGGCACAAGATGATTCTATACTTCACGACCAAGGCATGAGTCGCAAAACAGTTCAGGTCCTCCTTTCACATGAACCTACCTACGCATCGTGTGCTGAGCCGCTACGCCGATTCCAGCTATTTGTATTTGAAAAGAAGATGAAGCCACCAATGTGGTGAAGTGAGAATCTTGTTTGACGGAAAGGACCGGCTCGGGATCACTGTGCCACATTGGTGGTACATCGTCTCCGTGATCACGATGTGATACGCCATGACCACGGTACCATTTACATGGTACAGTCCGATGAGATCACGAACATGATCGTGGCCCAATCATTCCATCACAAGTCGAGCGCGATCATCAAGGTCCGGTACAATCATTTCGACACACCAGGGTGATCTCAAGGTCGAAGATCGCAGTGATCACAAGGTCGAGATCGCGGTGATCCCCAAGGAATGGTGCAGTCATTCGAGTACACCAAGCGCGATCTCCAGGGAAGACCAAGGTACCATAATCATGGTACATGCTGTGGCGATCGCAGTGTGTGGTGATCGCGGTGTGTGGTGATCGCGGTGTGTCAAGGCTAAGTACGATTGTGGAGCCAGTTTGGCAACGTGTGGCAGAGAGGCGTCGAGGCTTGGGGGAGAGGTTTAGGGAATTGCATATCAGTGTATAATTTGCCGGCTAGCTAAGAAGTGTCTTTTTTGCCTTAAGAGAGTTAACGCTCAACATCAAGAGAGGGAGTTCTTCTTATATCAAGCGTCCTACCTATTCCAGAGCTGGGAAGTATATTGGCCCCCTCTGACGACCAAGGACTGCTGCGATCTACAGAAGAAGCGCAAGAACGCCTGGATAGCTTGCCCAGGTCGCCCAAGTTCCCTTCTCACCCCCCTCAAGATCCCTGCCAGAAGGAGGCAGTCAAGCATCGTATTGGAATTATTGGCCTTTGGTGAACACACCCTAGGACCCCCCCGTGGATCTACGCTACCCCGTGATCTACACCCTAACCGACGGCAAGTGAAGAGTTACCACAAGCCGTCAAGCCGAAACCCAAGTGCCGTCCACACCCACTCAACCCAGATCAAGCCCGACATCTCTTCCGAGTCATCAAGAAGAGCGTAATCGTCCAACCCGACGGGTACACAAGGTGAGCAAGTCTTCAGAGCCCCCCACGGCAAGCGGAGTACCCCCTCCGTCAGTCGGGAGTCCGGACGCCAAGTGTGTGAGTGCCCCTCGCGTCGAGTTTCCTCGCGAGCCACTACGCCACACCAATACCCTATGCGATTTCGCAGATGCCGCCTAACAAAATTATCATGGATCCAATTGACATTTCTCGTATTTTGACCAAAAATATACTCCAGCGAGCGAGCAAAAAAGGTAGTTACACTACAAAAGAAGCACAAGAAATTGCCAGAGCTAGACTTTGCAGGGTCTATTTGTAATCGGGATGCAGACACTGAGAACCATGAAGCAATGGCGCCAAGCAGTCAAAGAACTTAACAATATCGAGAGAGACAAAAAAATGGATCTCAAAAATTGATTTCTCGCTGGATATTTCGCCTGTATATTGGGTCAAACAAGATGCAGAACAGGCGTCAAAACTAGAAGCAATCCCGATTTTCTCTGAAAGGTTAAGCACTTTGCATATTTTAAGGATATCAGCAACTGACACTATGTACATATTTTGTAGATTCGGATCGTTGACTTTGCATGTAGATCACTACTTAGTAACACTGCGTTGACAGAGGCAATGTCAAAGCTATTCGGTCAACAAAAGGAAGTAATTACTGTTGACCCAGCGATATGGGTGTCGTGGAGAGAGGAAATGCAAGCATTCCAGACGAAGAGCTAAAGCACTTGTTCAGTTGTATTACTGGTCGAATTGTACTGCTTCCTGTGAACTGCAACGGCTCCCACTGGTGCGGTATCATGGTCGACACAGCTAAGACAACTATCAAGTACTATGATTCCATGAGCAGCAGCTTCACTGGCACCATGAGAGTACTAGCGCACAAACTTGTGCAATACATGCCTGCTACACCAGGACGTTACAGAGTGATCCCTATGTTGCGGATGATGGAGTTCAACTAGACAGCTACAACTGTGTAGTGTACGTTCTGCTTGCATTCGAAACGTTCTGTAGCGGAGAAAGCGCACGTGAAATGAGTAAGAAGGCACTGTAGTACCAGCGTTATCGCTACTTGCAGATGTGCCAGTGAAGCAATACACGTTGTTGAACTTGAATTGTATAGTTGTTGTCGGTCACATTACGTCGGAATCATCACATAAAGCATGGATTCGTTCTTGAGATTAACCTCGGCCTTGATGATGACTTCGTGTTTGCGGATAGCTTCTCTAAAAAAAACACTGTGCACGTATCCGGATTATACGATCTATACAAGAAGGGGTGAATTTCTTCGTCGGGCACAATCGGACACGTCGATGGTCGGTCGGTCACAAATGGCTTGTCTTCGTACCTTTCTGCCGGTCACAATAACGCATGCCAAAATGAAATAGAGCGCCAAATTTGCGATTTCACAACCAAATTCCTTCAGATTTCAGACTGACCTCTGAATTTTTTTCCCAAAAGTAGAAAAACGAAATAGAACGCCAAATTTGTAAAATCGCGATTTCACAACTAAATTCCTTAGACTAATTTCAGATGTCAAAAAGTACAATAAAAAATGTGTTTGCGACAATTTGCAGTGCAAACCTCCAAATTGTATCCTCGGAAAGTGCGAAATCGATTCTTCATTTTGCCATACGTGCCACGACCAATGTGAGCCAGTTGATTGTATTCATCTCGTGTCTTTATAAGAAGGCTGATATTCTCCATCGTATCGACGTATTGGATTCGATAGACACGGGCTAACAATCACGAAGAGAACCAGCAACTTCTCATTATCAGTCTTGAGTACGCAGATGGAGGAGACCTCGAGCAGTATCTACGTTTCTAACTCAATCCAGGAGGCCAAAGCTCGGGAGATATTCACTCAAGTGGCATAAGGAGTCGACCGCTTGCACCGAAATCGTGTGGTTCATCGCGATCTCAAATGTGGCAACGTCTTCCTGTTCCAATCTGGACGAGTTGTTCTGGGGGATTCGATACTTCCAAGAAGCTCCCACCAACTTCTGACTCACAAGTACTTGGAACGAAAGACCTCACTTCGACGGTTGTCGGATCACCACTTTATATGAGCCCAGAGATGTTGGAAGGCGAGCCCCATGGCTTCGCTACAGACATTTGGTCGCTTGGCTGTGTCTTGTACGAAATGCTGGCTGGGAAACCAGCTTTTAGCGCTTCGTCGTATCCTGCGATTGTTTATAGTATCACGCAAGGTCAATACGAGCCTCTGAGTGCTGCAGTTTCTTCAGGAGCAGTTGAATTGAAAGACAGCATGCTACAAAAAGATCCTGAGAACCGACCGAATATCGCTAAGGTGCTGGCTTCAGCCTCTTAAGGTCTTGGAGGTCGACAAGGAAGAGACTGAGATTGATTGTTCTGCTGGCCACCCGATAGAGAGTCTCCCACCCGTTCCAGTACAGAGTGAAGCGAACACACCAACCGAAAACTCAGACTCGAGTTGAACTGCGAACCAGATCTTCACCCGTGTACTCCGCTCCAGCGAGATCAACCAGTACAAATATCCCACCAGGACACTTCGACTTCTCTGCTTCAACACGAGCGTTTAGCTGCCACCACAGCTTCTGCGGCGTCAACTTGACTCTGCAACGCCTGCAGCCGATCTTCGTCCTCTTTAGGAGGCCGAATACCGGAAAGAACTTGTTTTCCATCGACGATTATGTACATCTGCGACTGGTTCACAATGTACAAGTCGTCACGAGCTTCTCCCAGAGGAACCACTCGGGACTGCGCTAAGACCACTTCCTGTCGAGCTTCTGCCAGTGCTGCAGTCGCGATCTCCAGCTCCAACACTGCATGAGACCGACTGCTATGCTGGTGAAGGTCCGACGTCCCTCTGCACGATGACTCCTCCCTTGCCGAATGATTTCCAGCACAGCTTCAGCATTTTCAGAGACTGAGTCAGTACTTCACCATTCATTGTTGTAGCAGTCCGAACGTGGATCACTCCATCCGCGTCTTGACGGACAAACCCGGGCTGGCGTTCGTTCAGCAAGTCGAATACTTGGCCGTTGTATAGCTCGTAAAAGCGGACTTGGACGAGCAAGTCTCCCTCGCTCTCTGCAAACAGATCTTGAACCAACCGCTGGCACATACCAAGCTCCGTATCCGAAGATGTGTGCGACTTCCCACTGCTCGTGTGCCAGCATTCCCGGTCGCCCTCAGCAAATTTCACACCACAAGGCCTAGTCCAGCAGCAGCAGCAGCTCATCACTCACATCACCGAATTTTATCACTAGCCAAGACCACATTTTTCAGCGCGACGCCATGGAGAAACTAAAGAGTGCACTTGACCCCTAACTAAGCATGGACCTATCGTTGCGACTGCTCTTAGGGGCCTTAAGAGCAGTCGCAACGATAGGTCCATGCTGTATCATAGGTTGTACGCATAATGTGGTGATTCCCCGACATGATGAAGCTGTTTTGTGCGATCGTTGGGGTGGCGGGAAGTGCGTTCCCTGTGGACATCGATGAGAGTGCAACAGTGGGAGACTTGAAGAAGTTGATTCAGAGGGAGAAGCCGCTCACGATCACCTGTGAAGCCGACCAGCTACAGCTCTTCCTGGCGAAGCAGCCCGTTGAAGGCGATGACGGGAAAGAAGTCGTCCCTGTTTTCCACCCTTCTGTGGAGGAGATGAAGGAGGAAAGTTTCAAGTGGCTCCCAGACGAACATAGGGCTGCTCTGAAGCTGGTGGAAGGAGAATCTGACGACTACATCAATTCGCTGACGGCTGGAGAACAGATTCTGGCTTCAAAGACCTTAACAACATGGTTATACAAGAAGAACAAAATGGAGCTGCCATCCACTGACCAAATTCACGTGCTGGTGTTGGTTCCATCTCCGGATGTTGGGTCCAAGCGTTCAGCAGATATTGAAGTTGCTAAGGTCTTGAAGAGATTGAAAATTATCGAACCCAAGGTGCTGACCGAGTTCATCCCCTTGCCCGTCCCTGAAAAGGAATTTCAACTCGACAATCTGTCTATGGTACAACAGAGTGACGATCCAATTGTCATGACACCTACCTTGCACGAGTTTTGGAAGAAATTCGGCGAGTTCCCTCTGTACTATTTCGTTCGGATGGAAGAAGTGGTGTTCTGGAAGGTAATTAAAAGGCTGCTGTTTGGAGAGGATCGTGTTGTGATTGTAGGTTCACCAGGTGTCGGGAAGTCCTGCTTTCTTATGCTTCTTGCGTTTTATTTGGCGTGCATCAAGAGGAAGAAGGTGCTTGTCATCCGTCGCTTAAAAACAAGCGAACTGAAGAACGCGGTAGTGTATTTCGATCAAGGATCGTACTCTCGACTTACCTGTCACGTGTGGATTTGGCACACGTGTTTTGAGAACAGTTGACTGTTCTGGCGACTCTTCAGTGGCTGCCGAATTGGCCAATCAACTTGTGGATGAGGACGTGAGCGACTCTTTGTGGTGATCATCTGGGGGCGTGCGCCTAAATGGAACGATGACTGCTCAAGCGCTAAGGCGAGCAGTGGTGACCAAGGACGGTGAACCCAAAGGCAAGGACGGAAGTCATGACTATGACGAACTGCGGCGTGGATACTTTAAGATTGTGTCAAGAGAGGAGGTGTTGCGGAAGATGAGAACGGCACGGAGCGTTCGAAGAAGGCAAAGGACTGGAGCTTCAAGAAGAGGTTCGTGAGGTAGTGAGAGATAGCTTTGAGCTTTTGCTCAGTCGTGATTTGAGCTTGGAAGCAACAAGTTGGTTTATTTTGCATATTAAGCCGCTTGTCGTAGCAGTTTTCTCAACCCTCTTGGACCGAAGCACTTCCAGACCGCGTAGACCGTTCCCATCCAAGAACAGTCGCGACAACGTGGTGGAGAAGCAGGGTAACGTCTACGTGGTGAAGTGCTAGCGTTGGAGGACCGAGAACCGGGAAGTGGAGCAGTCGAGAGCAGTCAGTCAAGGAACGAGCAGCAGCAGCAGCAGTTGAAGGAAGATCGGGACACTCCTGAAGGCGTATTGGTGACGTCGAGTGCGATCATTTGGGGAGCAGCAGAGCAGAACAGAGCAGATTGACAAGCAGAGCAGAGCGGCCTAACTCGGGGATGCCTGGATACGGTAACGGAGAAGAGGTCGAAACGGAGGACTACCTGGATCAAGGTAGAGAGGCGGGTGAGGAAGGGGAACGTACAATGAACGTGCCCTCGGAAGTGGAACGGTTGGAAGCCATGGAGGCTAGGCAGCGCCGAGCGTTGCGGGCTCGCAGCTCTGGAGGGACTGATCGGTTCCTACAGTGGAGGAGCCGTGAGGGAGCGACCGAGTCGGAACAGTTGACCGGTCGAGAACAGTTGGAGGAAGATGCGCAAGTAAGTGCGACTACAACGACTGGACGGGAGGAACTTCACGCACAGGTGATGACGGACCTGTGGCGTGATGAGGAAGAGGACGAAGAGAAGGACATAGGAGAGAATGTCGAAGAAGAGGTGGAAGTGAGGACGGAGGTGGCGGCGGAAGCGCCTTCGGAAGGAAGAACGGTCGGCGATCTGGGACTGGTCAAGACTGAGCCTGGAGAACAGGAGGACTTCGTCAGGTACAGGAGTGGCGAAGGACCTCGAGTCTACTACGAAGTGGTAGAGGAAGAAGATGAAGAAGGTGACTGGGAAGACCAGTGGCAGGAAGAACAAGAGCGACGTGGTCCAAGCGGTTTCATCGCCCGCTACACGGGTCCTGAGAGGCGGAGCGCTGATAGTTCTTCCTATGGGTGGAGCTGGAATGCCCCTGACAAAGAAGAACGAGCACAGAGGAGCCTCGGGAAGGTGGCCAAGGTGCTTCGAGTGGTGTCTCCGAAGAAGGAGAAGATGACGGTGGCGTCGATGAGGACGAGTGTCCCGACCCAAGCAGTGAAGGCTAAGACTGTGGCGAGCAAACCTCTTCTGTCTGTTCCCAGGAACAGTAGTACTGGCTATCGGACTGTGTCGAAGCCTCCGCTAACTGTGCCCTCAGCAGGGACGCAGTACGCCCACAATATGAGGAGTGGTGGAGCTGGACACTTGAGAAACGCGCAGTTGGAACGGAAGATCGGGCCTGTGGGTATGTCGGAGTTGATGTCGAATGCGGTTAAGCTGTTACCCTTTTTCCACTCGGACTCGGCGACTGTGGAGAAGGCTCGGAGCTTCTGGGACGCGTTTGAGGGATACACCCGACGTCTGCCGGACGAAGAACGACTGCTGGTCTTTCAACAGAAGCTGAAGGGTAAGGAGGCAGACCGATGGTGGGGCAACTCCCGCATCAAAACCTTCGCAACACTGAAGACCAGGTTTCATAACCAATTTCTCAGCCGAACCCAGGACGAACTGTTCAACGAGCTGTTCAGTATCAAGCGGAGTCGAGGAGAATCCATCGAGGAATGGGGAGATCGCGTGTCTGAACTGTGCGATACGTTGCGCAATCCGGATGCTCAGTTCCGGTACAAGGTGTTCCGCCGTGGACTACGCAACAAGCGAATGCAAGCGATGTTGGACTCGGGACCAGCCAGGAATATCCCGGAGGCGTGCGAATGGTTGATGACGAAGGATATGCATCGACCTATCGAGGAGGATGACGAGTTTGCTAACGATAAGGATAAGTCTGGAGGAAGCAAAGATCAGTCGGCAGTTGAGGCGCTGGCTCAACAGATGCAGTCCTTCATGTTGCAGCAGCAACAGTGGCAGGAACAGATGAGAGAGGACCAATGGCAGGCATCTAGAGCACAGTCGTATGCGGCCTCGGTGGCCCCTACTACTGTTCCCCTGCGTGAAGAACATCAAGCTGTTCATGGCATCCGTCAGGAAGCTGATTGGAGGACTCAAGATGGACGAATTGGGTGTGGGCGCTGTCATATCCTGGGCTGCAACCGAGCTAGTTGTCGTCGCCAGAAAATGACTTGCGGACAGTGTGGCCGGTTGGGTCACATCCGAGCAGAATGCGACGAACAGTCTTCAGGAGGTGGGAATACTTACCGAAGAGCTGAGGGTCGCCCCAGCACTTGTTTCTTATGCGATGAGCCTGGACACATGGCGAACACTTGTCCTCTCAAAGAGGAGCTGAAGGGACTTCGGGACGAACGGCGGAGGCAGGCAAGCTCGTCGAGCGGCACTACGAGAGCTGGCCGATCGTCGTCGGAACAATGAAGGTGGCGGGAGGAGGGAGAAGGAGGAGCCGATCCTTTCTCCAGCCCGAGAAGTGGCTCGAGTGACAACCGGAGCGGGGAACGAGTTGAGGAAGCTGGCCCAGTTGTTACTAAGGACGATGTGTATGTGGAAGGCTGGAACGCTGCGACGTTAAGGGGATGCGAGAACAGTACAGTGTTTGACGAAGATGAAGTGTTGGAAGAAGGATATGTGGAGTCGATTGGAGACGAATGGAGTGAAGAAGAGGGAGCTGAGGCTGACTTAGAGGAAGCTGAGGAACTACAAGAGGGCTCGCTGAATGGAGGCGAGGCGGTGGGAGAACAGTCGGAAGTGATGACTCCGGTTGAACGAACAGTTGTTGTGGACCAGGGACAGGAACAGAACATCGAAGTTCTGGACGAGGAACGAATTGTCCACGTGAAGTGGGAAAAGGCGCGAAAGAGGGCGTCGTTGAGCCCGGTGGCCGCGGCGAAGGAAGTAGTGAAGACAGTTTCGGTCTCGATGACTGTTCCGTCGCCATCGTCGGTGAAGGAGTCTCCTATCGATGAGACCGAAGTCGCTGTCCCGGTTAAGAAACTGGATTCGGGTGTACAATGGGCTTCAGAGTCCGTCGGAAGCGAGATAACTAACTCGTGGAAGGTGGTTCACTCGTGGGATAAAACGAAGAAGCCCTTGAAGTCTATCCTGAAGAAGGAGGAGGTGAGGGAGGACGCGTCATTGGAAGGACTTCGAGTTTTTGAAGACACTGACCTGAGCGATACAGTGTTCGCGGTCTGGAGTGAAGTGCCAGGAGAGGACTTACAACTGGAATCCGATGTCGTATCTGCGGTGGAGGGACAGTGGATAGCTGAACCCGAGCCTGAGACGGAGGAGAAGCCCGTCGAGGGGGGACTCGTTGGAGGAGAACAGTCCCCTAGGTTGTCGTCTGTGGACAGCAGCATGGAGCTGTACAGCGAAGAGGGTTCTGCAAGTTCGGACGAAGAGATTTCGCGATACGCGCGACTGTTCTCGGATAAGGAGCTTGACGACATGGAACAGTGCGAGCCAGGGCAAGAAGGAAGTGCTCTTGCGGGTTTTGAAGTAGCAGTTGAAGAAGAAGAATATGACAAAGAGCTTGAGGAGCGATTATTTCCTCTGGACGAAGTGGAGCTCGGGTTAAAGAGAGAAGCTAACGAAGAAGCACAGAAGGAACCGTCGGTAGAGGATGTTGCTCGGTACTTGGACTGGCCCGTGGATATGGTGGAACGCACTCGTGAGGCTTCCCCTGGAGAGATGTCTACTCCCGAGTATTGGCTGACTTGGTTTGGGAACACTTTGGAGAGTACAGAAGAAGCGAAACGAGCAAACCGAGACTTCAGTTCTGTGAAGATTGAGTCCGAGGTGGAAACGGTTAACTTCGTTACCATGGAAGATGTGGTCGAACCTACTTCAGAGAGCTGTGACTGCCTCCCAATGATTTCAGTAGCGTGGGGTCCTGAGGTGAATGAAAAAGAAGATCTAAACCTGGAAGAAACTGTCCAAGCAAACATCGTGGTTTCGATAAGTGAGGACGAAGATTCGGTGTCAACTGTGACTGACGTGACGCGGAATGATTCACTGTTCGGGAAGGCGACTGTACGTCGAGCGACGATGAAGGCAGTTGCTCGTGAAGCCGTGTACAGGATGCTGAAGGAGGTTTGCGTCGAAGACAAGAAGGCCTCATATAAGCGGTATAAAGATGCAGAGGACAACGCCGAACCGAGTGTTCCTCCATTGAGAGACAAGGCTCCTGAGATTGATTGGGGACGGCTGCACTGGCACGCTGACTGTATCGTGGCTGAGCGTGGCATATTGGGTGAATACTGGGCGGACTTGGCAGAATGGGCCTGCGATTACTATGCGGAGAACGCTTTGACAGTGTGGAGAGCGCTGTGTGGCCGGGTTGACAAGGACGGGAACAGATTGAAGAAGTGGCGACGCTGGAAGAAACGGAAGAAGTTGAGTTTTGACTGTTCGGTACTGTTCAAGAACGGCGAAGAGGCGCTAGGTGAAATGACAGTACGAGAAGGAGACGAAGACGACCTCTCCAACTACGTGGAACTGACTGGCGAGGATCCGACAGGAGTACGTACTGCTCCTAGTTCAAGGATGAGAGAGTCGGCTGAAGGTGAGCCCCGCGTGGAACCACATGTAGACGAGGTTGAGGGACCCAAGCCCGTCATACCCCCCGACAAGCCGCTCGGTGTGAAAGCTGACTTCGGCGATTCATGCCTGACTGAAGAACAGAAGAGTCTGTTCCAGGCTGAGTTGGATTCGTTCAGCGACCTATTGGTCGATATAGCAGGGACCTCTCTACTGTTCTTCGGCTGCTTCTATGGTGTGGTATGCTGTTACGAGGTGGTGGGGTGGCTTTGTCAAGGTTGGAAGGGCCTTACAGTATTGGTTATTGCTGCTAACGTCTACTTTTCGGCTGAAATGGAACTGGATGACGGTCGTCGGTTCTCAGTGAACCCTGATCTCCTAAGGGCGAGTTGGTGTGTTCTTTTCGTTGGTTTTATCAGTCATACGTGGAGATGGTATGAAGCTTCAGCTGGAGAGCGAACCCCTGTCAAGGTGGCTAAGGACGGATATGCTGCTTGGTTGAATCTTCTCGAGGAGCAAGAACAAGCTCGGAGATTGAGCGACGCTTTCTGGCGTCTGGACGGTTGTGATCCCCATCAGAAACGACCTGTTGTGCCAACGCTGAGTGAACGAAGGGCTAGACAGGTTGCGGAGCGACTAAGACGGCGTGCTGTGGATGAAAAGGAGTTAGCTCGACGTGGACGTCAAGCTTCAGTCGGGGAGGATGTCACGTGTGGATTTGGCACACGTGTTTTGAGAACAGTTGACTGTTCTGGCGACTCTTCAGTGGCTGCCGAATTGGCCAATCAACTTGTGGATGAGGACGTGAGCGACTCTTTGTGGTGATCATCTGGGGGCGTGCGCCTAAATGGAACGATGACTGCTCAAGCGCTAAGGCGAGCAGTGGTGACCAAGGACGGTGAACCCAAAGGCAAGGACGGAAGTCATGACTATGACGAACTGCGGCGTGGATACTTTAAGATTGTGTCAAGAGAGGAGGTGTTGCGGAAGATGAGAACGGCACGGAGCGTTCGAAGAAGGCAAAGGACTGGAGCTTCAAGAAGAGGTTCGTGAGGTAGTGAGAGATAGCTTTGAGCTTTTGCTCAGTCGTGATTTGAGCTTGGAAGCAACAAGTTGGTTTATTTTGCATATTAAGCCGCTTGTCGTAGCAGTTTTCTCAACCCTCTTGGACCGAAGCACTTCCAGACCGCGTAGACCGTTCCCATCCAAGAACAGTCGCGACATACCAATCTCTCATCGATTGATATCATGGCTATCCGTCGCCAAACTCAAGGTGCAATTGTTCTGGTTGATGGGTTTAATCAAGCTGAAGTGGACGACGCGAAGACCGAGTATGCTCCTTTTCATTTTCTTGCTACATCGTGCCAGTATGATGCGAAACAAGACGACAGCGCACACGTTGTGGTTTTGCCGGCGTGGCGTTATGATGACCTGCTCCGGTTCGCGAAATTAACGAACTGGGTTATCGAAACCGGTCAGCGCGAGCAGAAGCGGACAAACACACCGTGTGCAAAACTTGCTAAGAAGCAGTACTTCTACAGTGGTGGAAGTTTGCGCGAATTTTGTAAGGAGCGTGGAATGCTGAAGATACGAGTAACGAAAAATTGCCGTTCAGTAGGAAACGACCAAGCGTTTGAGTTGGTGTACAACTATGGTGGGGGACAAAGCAAGAGCCAAGTGGATCGCCTGCGACGTCATTATATCGCTGACTGCAGCCGAGAAGCGGACTACTATGATAGTCAATGGTGGAACCTCTCTGTGGATTCGGGATATGTGTTGAGCAAGTTGGGGCGGATTGTTGACACGGGCAAGCAGGTACAGATTTACAAGTATGCAAAATCTGTTGGCGCCGGTTTCCATGGCGTCGCATACGAACTATTGCTTCACAACGCAGTTCGTGGGGCATTCATAAAACGTAAACCCGTTGAGCTGAAGTTGCGGAAAGGGTCAGAATATGAGAAAATTGAGATTCGGGTGTCCAAGGTTGTTTGCAGTGGTGAAGATGAGGCATCCTGCTATCCTTGCTTATCCACACTTGGAAAAGACACTTACTGG
Organism: Phytophthora capsici; assembly: GCA_030324255.1. Lineage (NCBI taxonomy): Eukaryota > Oomycota > Peronosporomycetes > Peronosporales > Peronosporaceae > Phytophthora > Phytophthora capsici. The sequence goes on from CM059345.1 coordinate 766,540, forward strand.
CACCCCGACTATCCGTTCTTCCCTTTTATCGACGCAGTGACCACGTGTGAAGCGTTCCCTAATCGAAGTGAAGCTGATAGAAAGGGTCAGGGTATGTCGATCGAGTCTGAGACGGTTGTGGCTTATATTCAGGTCACGATTCGCAGCGAGAAAAAGTTCAAGGAAGAAAAACTGCGCCGGCTGAATGAAGAGATGGATAAAAATTCTTCGCTGAAGGACATGAAGCGAGCGTTCGTGGTAGTTGGTCCCGATTTTGGTGTCTGCGAGATGTTTAATCTCAAGGGTGCACCAGACCCTAAGACGTTTCTAACGATGGTAGGCTGCTTCAATCCGGAACAGCTGGAGCCTGAAGCAAGTCAAGATGCTTGTTAGTGAACATGCATTGCATTTGGATGTTTCTACTATTGCCTCTACTTTCCGATTTTCAGGTTTTTATCTAATGCTTTGTATTATAACTTGCAAACGAACAAATGGCCACGATCAAAGTAAGTGCGTCAAAGTAGTTGTCTGGTGTTTTAGCAGAGGTGCGATTCTGCCTCGGGTTGATCCTCCAGAATCTTCTCAAGACATTTGGCCAACTTGATCTGTCCTTCCAGCGTCGACTTGATCTTGCGATTCCCCTGAGGTCATTTCAGAATCCGCCGACTCGAGGAAAAATGGTGAAGCTGTTCTGTGCGATCGTTGGGGAGGGAAATACGTTCGAGGTGAAAATTGACAATACTGAGTCGGTTTCCGCGTTGCAGAAGGTGATCGCGGCGGACCAGGAGTTTGACTTCGCTGCTAGCAAGCTGCAGCTCTTCCTGGCGACGACAGAGGAAAACGGCTGGCTAACGTATGACAAAGATCTGGTCAACAAGCTGCTGCTAAACCGTATGACACTTCGAAGCTGAAGACGTTATGGTCGACGTGGAAGTTAAACAGAGCCAAAGATCCACAGTTGTTTGGGGAAGACGTGCTGCTTGGAGAGAATGTGGTTCACGTACTCGTATATCGTTTGCGTTTTCCCTGTGTAGTTTTCTTGAGTAGGTCGTCTATATTTGCTGAAATTTTCGGGGGCTTGACCGGTATTCGTGGGATTGTCCTGCGACCGTCGGCGACCGTTGAGCACCGTTGAACACCGTTGAGCACCGAGTTTTGTCTTGACTACAATGTGCTGTTCCCCCACGATCAACTAGCCAATCACATCAGCCTAAATCAACACACAGAATCACATGCATTCATCACTTGTGCGCGCGTGGCGTGTGAGTCAAACGAGGAGAGGCTCCGAGGTAATTGGATGTAAGATATATAGTTGTTAACAGTATGTACTAACGGTGATGTTGCATTGACTGTGTCTTGCTTTACGACTCTGCAGACTGGCTTGGGGGGGCAAAGTATGATGTAATTGAGCGACTTGACCGCTGCTTGAACTCGCAGGCAGGATTTCTGCTATCTTGACCACATTTCCGCTTGGCATTCTGGCAGCTCTTGCACGTTTCTTCGTTGTATCTGCCAGTGGATCAGGATGAAGAGCATTGTCGACGCGAAGTGCTTCAGAATTAGAGCACGCAGAAGCATGAGCCACTGACACACTATCTGCAGATGCTTCTATCAGAATGTCACGCTGGTGGTTACCGCGAGAAGCAGGGCGTTTTTGCTTCAAGCGGCAGCGGAGGTTTTCAACACTTAGCTTGGTTCCAGGGTTGAACTTGGTGTACTCCATGAATACTCTCGCCCATTTTCCTTTAACTCTTGGAATTGATGCAGCAAACTGCTGTAAATGATCTCGAATTGAATTGTCGATTAATTCACACGTATCAGCACTTGATATTGAAGTTGAACTTTGTGGTAAGGATGGCCCGATCAGTGCAGTAGGTTCGACCACCGAAGTGCGTACTTCCGAAGATATCACGTTGCGTACGTCCTGGTAACTTCGAGAACGCAGTCTCCACACTGCAAACAGAGAAATTCACCGGTTAATTTTTACAGGTGTTGGAAAGGATTTTCCAGCACTTCGTACCTGAACGCCACCTCTTCGTCTAGAAGTAAATCGTATTCACCCAGTAGAGCATCCTTTTCTGGAATCACAAGAGGTGTTGGTGATACAACAGATTCTGGCAATAGAGACGGTGTAGAGCGGCTGCTGTCTGCAATAGTTGTTTCTGCTGTGTTTGCCGAGGCCAACTCTGGAGTAGGAGCAACAGCAGCGAGGTCATTGGAACTTCTTCGTCGTTTTGACTCATCTTCAGCCGCTGGTTTCCCGTCTGTATCTCCGTCAGGTTGTTTTGAGGGATCTGACAGCAGTTCTTCGGTCTCCTTCTTGATCGTGCGTAACTGTTGAATACTTTGGAAGCATTCGTCACTGTAATATGCAGAAATGATTAGCGTACTGAGGGAACCAGAGCAAAACACTGAGTGCCTACCGAAAGACAAATGACGTGAAGATCACCTTCTCTAAACGTTCAATTGTATCCAACATAGGAGGTGAATAGTTGCTGTCTCTTTGTTGTTGTTCTGCTATCGCCAGAGCAGCATGAGTAATGAGGTGATAATACCTCATTTGGCGCCTCCGTGTCACGTTCCGAGCAGCACCAGATATACCTTTGGAGGTTAGCATGCTATCATAAACTATATCAAACAATTTCGAAGAAATACCTGTTTGGTAAGTCAGTATATAGGGAAATGCAAGTAAAAAAACATTCGAAGACGAGATGTACTCATCGTCTAATGTAGAGAACGTCTTGCCCTTGTTGATCCCAGTACAAGTGTACCTAGCAAAGTACAGCACTGTTTTGTGGTCATCGTGGACAACACGGTTATCATAAGCTTTCACTACTGGTACGCAAGAGCAACCAGCGAATATGCAAGATGGCTTGCGCGTTGGCATCGTACACTCTGGAACCCATGTAAATGTTGGATATGATAGCCACGTCGACAAAAGGCCATCCTTCTTTTCCTCAGGGAACTAGGGAATAACCTGAGCTGGATAGCTTCTTGTACGGCATCTCGGTTCATGTTGGTTTTCTAGCCAAGCTGAAATAGTTGTATTTCTCAAAAATTTAAACCTAAAAATGGAGTGCCGAGCGGGCGGGCGGGCTCGCCGGCCACCCTTCGGGTGGCGGCGACCGCCACACCCGTCGGCCCAGGAATGCCGGTCAAGCCCTTTCACCTTAGCGAAAATTGGCTTGACCGGCATTCCTGGGCCGACGGGTGTGGCGGTCGCCGCCACCCGAAGGGTGGCCGGCGAGCCCGCCCGCCCGCTCGGCACTCCATTTTTAGGTTTAAATTTTTGAGAAATACAACTATTTCAGCTTGGCTAGAGAACCAACATGAACCGAGATGCCGTACAAGAAGCTATCCAGCTCAGGTTATTCCCTAGTTCCCTGAGGAAAAGAAGGATGGCCTTTTGTCGACGTGGCTATCATATCCAACATTTACATGGGTTCCAGAGTGTACGATGCCAACGTGCAAGCCATCTTGCATATTCGCTGGTTGCTCTTGCGTACCAGTAGTGAAAGCTTATGATAACCGTGTTGTCCACGATGACCACAAAACAGTGCTGTACTTTGCTAGGTACACTTGTACTGGGATCAACAAGGGCAAGACGTTCTCTACATTAGACGATGAGTACATCTCGTCTTCGAATGTTTTTTTACTTGCATTTCCCTATATACTGACTTACCAAACAGGTATTTCTTCGAAATTGTTTGATATAGTTTATGATAGCATGCTAACCTCCAAAGGTATATCTGGTGCTGCTCGGAACGTGACACGGAGGCGCCAAATGAGGTATTATCACCTCATTACTCATGCTGCTCTGGCGATAGCAGAACAACAACAAAGAGACAGCAACTATTCACCTCCTATGTTGGATACAATTGAACGTTTAGAGAAGGTGATCTTCACGTCATTTGTCTTTCGGTAGGCACTCAGTGTTTTGCTCTGGTTCCCTCAGTACGCTAATCATTTCTGCATATTACAGTGACGAATGCTTCCAAAGTATTCAACAGTTACGCACGATCAAGAAGGAGACCGAAGAACTGCTGTCAGATCCCTCAAAACAACCTGACGGAGATACAGACGGGAAACCAGCGGCTGAAGATGAGTCAAAACGACGAAGAAGTTCCAATGACCTCGCTGCTGTTGCTCCTACTCCAGAGTTGGCCTCGGCAAACACAGCAGAAACAACTATTGCAGACAGCAGCCGCTCTACACCGTCTCTATTGCCAGAATCTGTTGTATCACCAACACCTCTTGTGATTCCAGAAAAGGATGCTCTACTGGGTGAATACGATTTACTTCTAGACGAAGAGGTGGCGTTCAGGTACGAAGTGCTGGAAAATCCTTTCCAACACCTGTAAAAATTAACCGGTGAATTTCTCTGCTTGCAGTGTGGAGACTGCGTTCTCGAAGTTACCAGGACGTACGCAACGTGATATCTTCGGAAGTACGCACTTCGGTGGTCGAACCTACTGCACTGATCGGGCCATCCTTACCACAAAGTTCAACTTCAATATCAAGTGCTGATACGTGTGAATTAATCGACAATTCAATTCGAGATCATTTACAGCAGTTTGCTGCATCAATTCCAAGAGTTAAAGGAAAATGGGCGAGAGTATTCATGGAGTACACCAAGTTCAACCCTGGAACCAAGCTAAGTGTTGAAAACCTCCGCTGCCGCTTGAAGCAAAAACGCCCTGCTTCTCGCGGTAACCACCAGCGTGACATTCTGATAGAAGCATCTGCAGATAGTGTGTCAGTGGCTCATGCTTCTGCGTGCTCTAATTCTGAAGCACTTCGCGTCGACAATGCTCTTCATCCTGATCCACTGGCAGATACAACGAAGAAACGTGCAAGAGCTGCCAGAATGCCAAGCGGAAATGTGGTCAAGATAGCAGAAATCCTGCCTGCGAGTTCAAGCAGCGGTCAAGTCGCTCAATTACATCATACTTTGCCCCCCCCAAGCCAGTCTGCAGAGTCGTAAAGCAAGACACAGTCAATGCAACATCACCGTTAGTACATACTGTTAACAACTATATATCTTACATCCAATTACCTCGGAGCCTCTCCTCGTTTGACTCACACGCCACGCGCGCACAAGTGATGAATGCATGTGATTCTGTGTGTTGATTTAGGCTGATGTGATTGGCTAGTTGATCGTGGGGGAACAGCACATTGTAGTCAAGACAAAACTCGGTGCTCAACGGTGTTCAACGGTGCTCAACGGTCGCCGACGGTCGCAGGACAATCCCACGAATACCGGTCAAGCCGTCAAGGGCTTGACCGGCATTCCTGGGCCGACGGGTGTGGCGGTCGCCGCCACCCGAAGGGTGGCCGGCGAGCCCGCCCGCCCGCTCGGCACTCCATTTTTAGGTTTAAATTTTTGAGAAATACAACTATTTCAGCTTGGCTAGAGAACCAACATGAACCGAGATGCCGTACAAGAAGCTATCCAGCTCAGGTTATTCCCTAGTTCCCTGAGGAAAAGAAGGATGGCCTTTTGTCGACGTGGCTATCATATCCAACATTTACATGGGTTCCAGAGTGTACGATGCCAACGTGCAAGCCATCTTGCATATTCGCTGGTTGCTCTTGCGTACCAGTAGTGAAAGCTTATGATAACCGTGTTGTCCACGATGACCACAAAACAGTGCTGTACTTTGCTAGGTACACTTGTACTGGGATCAACAAGGGCAAGACGTTCTCTACATTAGACGATGAGTACATCTCGTCTTCGAATGTTTTTTTACTTGCATTTCCCTATATACTGACTTACCAAACAGGTATTTCTTCGAAATTGTTTGATATAGTTTATGATAGCATGCTAACCTCCAAAGGTATATCTGGTGCTGCTCGGAACGTGACACGGAGGCGCCAAATGAGGTATTATCACCTCATTACTCATGCTGCTCTGGCGATAGCAGAACAACAACAAAGAGACAGCAACTATTCACCTCCTATGTTGGATACAATTGAACGTTTAGAGAAGGTGATCTTCACGTCATTTGTCTTTCGGTAGGCACTCAGTGTTTTGCTCTGGTTCCCTCAGTACGCTAATCATTTCTGCATATTACAGTGACGAATGCTTCCAAAGTATTCAACAGTTACGCACGATCAAGAAGGAGACCGAAGAACTGCTGTCAGATCCCTCAAAACAACCTGACGGAGATACAGACGGGAAACCAGCGGCTGAAGATGAGTCAAAACGACGAAGAAGTTCCAATGACCTCGCTGCTGTTGCTCCTACTCCAGAGTTGGCCTCGGCAAACACAGCAGAAACAACTATTGCAGACAGCAGCCGCTCTACACCGTCTCTATTGCCAGAATCTGTTGTATCACCAACACCTCTTGTGATTCCAGAAAAGGATGCTCTACTGGGTGAATACGATTTACTTCTAGACGAAGAGGTGGCGTTCAGGTACGAAGTGCTGGAAAATCCTTTCCAACACCTGTAAAAATTAACCGGTGAATTTCTCTGCTTGCAGTGTGGAGACTGCGTTCTCGAAGTTACCAGGACGTACGCAACGTGATATCTTCGGAAGTACGCACTTCGGTGGTCGAACCTACTGCACTGATCGGGCCATCCTTACCACAAAGTTCAACTTCAATATCAAGTGCTGATACGTGTGAATTAATCGACAATTCAATTCGAGATCATTTACAGCAGTTTGCTGCATCAATTCCAAGAGTTAAAGGAAAATGGGCGAGAGTATTCATGGAGTACACCAAGTTCAACCCTGGAACCAAGCTAAGTGTTGAAAACCTCCGCTGCCGCTTGAAGCAAAAACGCCCTGCTTCTCGCGGTAACCACCAGCGTGACATTCTGATAGAAGCATCTGCAGATAGTGTGTCAGTGGCTCATGCTTCTGCGTGCTCTAATTCTGAAGCACTTCGCGTCGACAATGCTCTTCATCCTGATCCACTGGCAGATACAACGAAGAAACGTGCAAGAGCTGCCAGAATGCCAAGCGGAAATGTGGTCAAGATAGCAGAAATCCTGCCTGCGAGTTCAAGCAGCGGTCAAGTCGCTCAATTACATCATACTTTGCCCCCCCCCAAGCCAGTCTGCAGAGTCGTAAAGCAAGACACAGTCAATGCAACATCACCGTTAGTACATACTGTTAACAACTATATATCTTACATCCAATTACCTCGGAGCCTCTCCTCGTTTGACTCACACGCCACGCGCGCACAAGTGATGAATGCATGTGATTCTGTGTGTTGATTTAGGCTGATGTGATTGGCTAGTTGATCGTGGGGGAACAGCACATTGTAGTCAAGACAAAACTCGGTGCTCAACGGTGTTCAACGGTGCTCAACGGTCGCCGACGGTCGCAGGACAATCCCACGAATACCGGTCAAGCCGTCAAGCCGGTGAAAGTGTCGCTCGATGAACCAACATCACCCTCTGGAACCACCACCAGCACATGAACTACGTCCTCTCCTAGCGAAACCCCAGGCACAAAAAGGTTTGGCTTGCTTAGCTTCCACGACGCACGCATGCGCAAATACGACGAAGAGTCTATTTCACTCTGAAACAACGTATCCAGGTCTTCGTTGTCTGACAGCCAGCCCGCGTGAGTCTTCGCCAGGAAGAGCTGCAGATCCTTGGCGTCGCATGTGATCGTCATAGTATTCTTCCCCTTGATCTTCTCCTTTAAGTCCCCCGCTGTGTCTTCTGGTTTGATGCCCACAGGGAACGCGCTTCCCGCCTCACCAACGATCACACAAAAGAGCTTAATAATCATCTCTCGAAAGACGCGAACTGCGATGGGCTTAGCGGATCTGGCCAGCACCAATTGCGTTTTACGACTGGCTGGATCCCGACAAGTTGGATGGGTCCATGCAAGCCTCAGCACTGAGTGCCTTTACTGCCTCCACATATGACTTGCATAACTCCACTAGCTTCTGCCACTCTTCTCTGGCCTTTTGCGTAGCCTGTATTTGCCTTGCCCGCTCAAATCGAACAGCTTTTCTCTTCGAAGGAGGGGTCCTACAGTGCATACAAACCATTAGATCATCACGCTGCAAAAGCGCTTAAAGAGACAAACGCTTACGTTTCCGTTTGATCTTGTTGGTACTTCATGACATCCAGGCTTTCCTCTGCATGTTTCTTGCGCCGCTCCAGTTCATTAACCTGGACACAAATACGGGTTGTCAGTAAGTACAAACTTGTTGGATGAAGCCTGGTGCTCGCCACCTTACCGTTTTCGTCAATTCATCTATCGTGCGAACTTGTCGAGGATTGGTTGGATCCGCAACTACCAAATTGAGGGTCTCCTTCAGGACGTCGCGTTCATGCACAAGTGCGTCCACTATTTTCTTCTTGTCTTCATCTTTCTTGGCCAGTTCAGCTGCAGCTTGGGCCTTCACTTTCTTCAGCTCTTCCTCGTGGGCCTTCTTCAATGCTTCAATTTCCTTCTGTGAAGCTTCAACTGCCTTCCGTGAAGCTTCAACGTCCTTCTGCACCTGCTCTAGTTGCTCTGATTTCTTTTGGAGTGATAGAATATTCTTCGCGAACCCATTGGCATACTCCATGTTCATTTCCTTGAGCTTCGTGCATTCCTTCTGAGCCTCTTCGAGTTGCTTCTTCAATGATTGAGTATCCGGGCGTAGTGTCCTCTTCCCCGAAGCCTTTGAGGGCTGAGGGCCACTACCTCGAGCAGATTGTTGCGTGGCCAGAGTGTTGCTGATCTCACTCCCTGACTGGCGACTCAGAGAAGCAAGCCGCAGTTTTTTCGTAGGACGAGGACGCGGAGATGAACGTACCACCGTGGTGGGGTTTTGGGTGGGCTGGAGCTCCTCGTGGATACGTTTCCGTGTCCGTCCGGCCACTGACAACTCGTCCGCGCTCAATCGCGCATGAATCTCCTCGTTTTGCTTCGTCAATCCGCTCGGCCTGCATCTACAAGTTAGATCTTACATCATTTCTATTTTCCAAGTGGTCAAACGTACAGGATCTCGAGTTTGTATGCGAGTTCCATCACTAGTGATAGAATTAAAATAAAACAAATTAATGAATTGATCTTTTGGACGTAACAAACCACAACCAGTTTACCAACCTGCAGCCCCAGGAGCCGAGAAGTTAATTCTGTCCCCTTTCTTGGCCGTCCCAGACCTCCAATGGCCAATCTTCTTCCCATTCAGGTAGGTTCCATGGCGACTACTTCGCAAACAGACACAACGCCGTCATAGTACGTGTACACAACAGTTAAAAGCAGATAAAATGTACCTATGATCCTCAATCTCTACGACTGGTTCACCTCGGTCGTCTTTCCCCCGCAGTTGGATGCTACAGTGCTGCAAATAAAAATATAAAACTCTACGTTAGAAATGCTTCTATCGGCCCTAGAAGTTCTAGTAGAACATATGGAACGAATCGTACAAGACCACTGATGAAATGTTTGGTAATGAGAAGGTCGCATCGCTTAGGTACGCGGCCCAGGCGGTGCTTAGAGCGCAGCAGATCGAAGTGCTCTGGGACGTCCGAGTTGTCGTTTTCAGTGAGCAGCACGAGGCGTCCCCAAGGCAGGAGCTTCGCCTCGGGCTCCGTAATGGCGTCGAGTGAGGGGTTCATTGAAAATTCCGGATATAATCAACTCGTCATATCTTCTTCTCACTACTAATTAATACCATTGGTTAAAAGTCTGAGACGCCCGCTTAAATACGAATGAAAACCGTGGCGAGAGATGATGATGAAGCTCTTTTGTGTGATCGTTGGTGAGGCGGGAAGCGCGTTCCCTGTGGGCATCAAACCAGAAGACACAGTGGGGGACTTAAAGGAGAAGATCAAGGGGAAGAATACTATGACGATCACATGCGACGCCAAGGATCTGCAGCTCTTCCTGGCGAAGACTCACGCGGGCTGGCTGTCAGACAACGAAGACCTGGATACGTTGCTTCAGAGTGAAATAGACTCTTCGTCGTATTTGCGCATGCGTGCGTCGTGGAAGCTAAGCAAGCCAAACCTTTTTGGGCCTGGGGTTTCGCTAGGAGAGGACGTAGTTCATGTGCTGGTGGTGGTTCCAGAGGGTGATGTTGGTTCATCGAGCGACACTTTCACCTTAGCGAAAATTTCAGCAAATATAGACGACCTACTCAAGAAAACTACAGACGACCTACTCAAGAAAACTACACAGGGAAAACGCAAACGGTATACGAGTACGTGAACCACCTCCTCTCCAAGGAGTTTGACTTCGCTGCTAGCAAGCTGCAGCTCTTCCTGGCGACGACAGAGGAAAACGGCTGGCTGAGGTATGACAAAGATCTGGTCAACAAGCTGCTGCTGAACCGTGTTGACACTTCGAAGCTGAAGACGTTATGGTCGACGTGGAAGTTAAACAGAGCAAAAGATCCATAGTTGTTTGGGGAAGACGTGCTGCTTGGAGAGGATGTGGTTCACGTACTCGTGAGACTTCCTGAGGAGCAATCTATGCCGAGTCGGACGCGAGTGCACTCCGAAATCGAAGATCAGAAGTCGATGAAGAGACTGAAAACGACTGAAGTGAAAAAGTGGGAATGGAAGGAAGAAGAACCGGTGTATTCTAGAGACTCGCTCTTCTTCGTGAATCGAGAGAAGGCGGTGAAGGACCTCGTCGAATTTCACAAACAAAATGTCAATCGGTCGAAAAAACGATATGGCCTAACATGGGTCAATCCGCTTTTGGACAATGTGTTTGGACTCGGAAAGTTTAGATTTGGTCAAGAGTACATTCGGAGATGTCAGTCGCTAAAGACTGACCCGACAGCGGTTGAATTTATGAACACTTTATGCAGTTGCCACACGATATCTATCGCTTTGAGTCAAGAGTATGTTTTGGACGAGAATGGTAACTTTGATTTACATCTAGCAAAACGTGTTTTTCAGTACTTGAAATAACGAAAGAGAGTATTTTAAAGCCTAATTCCGGGTCCTCATTGCTTGTATCGGTGTGGGAAAGCCTCGCCAATCGACAATACAAGACAGGGAACGCGCCGAGCAGGAGAATCGCAAGCTCAAGTCGACGCTGGAAGGACAGATCAAGTTGGCCAAATGTCTTGAGAAGATTCTGGAGGATCAACCCGAGGCAGAATCGCACCTCTGCTAAAACACCAGACAACTACTTTGACGCACTTACTTTGATCGTGGCCATTTGTTCGTTTGCAAGTTATAATATAATACAAAGCATTAGGTAAAAACCTGAAAATCGGAAAGTAAAGGCAATAGTAGAAACATCCAAATGCAATGCATGTTCACTAACAAGCATCTTGACTTGCTTCAGGCTCCAGCTGTTCCGGATTGAAGCAGCCTACCATCGTTAGAAACGTCTTAGGGTCTGGTGCACCCTTGAGATTAAACATCTCGCAGACACCAAAATCGGGACCAACTACCACGAACGCTCGCTTCATGTCCTTCAGCGAAGAATTTTTATCCATCTCTTCATTCAGCCGGCGCAGTTTTTCTTCCTTGAACTTTTTCTCGCTGCGAATCGTGACCTGAATATAAGCCACAATCGTCTCAGACTCGATCGACATACCCTGACCCTTTCTATCAGCTTCACTTCGATTAGGGAACGCTTCACACGTGGTCACTGCGTCGATAAAAGGGAAGAACGGATAGTCGGGGTGCCAGTAAGTGTCTTTTCCAAGTGTGGATAAGCAAGGATAGCAGGATGCCTCATCTTCACCACTGCAAACAACCTTGGACACCCGAATCTCAATTTTCTCATATTCTGACCCTTTCCGCAACTTCAGCTCAACGGGTTTACGTTTTATGAATGCCCCACGAACTGCGTTGTGAAGCAATAGTTCGTATGCGACGCCATGGAAACCGGCGCCAACAGATTTTGCATACTTGTAAATCTGTACCTGCTTGCCCGTGTCAACAATCCGCCCCAACTTGCTCAACACATATCCCGAATCCACAGAGAGGTTCCACCATTGACTATCATAGTAGTCCGCTTCTCGGCTGCAGTCAGCGATATAATGACGTCGCAGGCGATCCACTTGGCTCTTGCTTTGTCCCCCACCATAGTTGTACACCAACTCAAACGCTTGGTCGTTTCCTACTGAACGGCAATTTTTCGTTACTCGTATCTTCAGCATTCCACGCTCCTTACAAAATTCGCGCAAACTTCCACCACTGTAGAAGTACTGCTTCTTAGCAAGTTTTGCACACGGTGTGTTTATCCGCTTCTGCTCGCGCTGACCGGTTTCGATAACCCAGTTCGTTAATTTCGCGAACCGGAGCAGGTCATCATAACGCCACGCCGGCAAAACCACAACGTGTGCGCTGTCGTCTTGTTTCGCATCATACTGGCACGATGTAGCAAGAAAATGAAAAGGAGCATACTCGGTCTTCGCGTCGTCCACTTCAGCTTGATTAAACCCATCAACCAGAACAATTGCACCTTGAGTTTGGCGACGGATAGCCACGATATCAATCGATGAGAGATTGGTAAGTCGAGAGTACGATCCTTGATCTAAATACACCACCGCGTTCTTCAGTTCGCTTGTTTTCAAGCGACGGATGACAAGCACCTTCTTCCTCTTGATGCACGCCAAATAAAACGCAAGAAGCATAAGAAAGCAGGACTTCCCGACACCTGGTGAACCTACAATCACAACACGATCCTCTCCAAACAGCAGCCTTTTAATTACCTTCCAGAACACCACTTCTTCCATCCGAACGAAATAGTACAGAGGGAACTCGCCGAATTTCTTCCAAAACTCGTGCAAGGTAGGTGTCATGACAATTGGATCGTCACTCTGTTGTACCATAGACAGATTGTCGAGTTGAAATTCCTTTTCAGGGACGGGCAAGGGGATGAACTCGGTCAGCACCTTGGGTTCGATAATTTTCAATCTCTTCAAGACCTTAGCAACTTCAATATCTGCTGAACGCTTGGGCCCAACATCCGGAGATGGAATCACCACCAGCACGTGAACAGGTGTGTTCATCGACTCGACATCCTCTAGCGTGGGTTCGAACTTGACGTCCTTCTCCGACAAGCCAACCAAATTGAGTGGCGCTCCCGCAGCGCCCAATAGCTTCAAATCATTCGTGTCACTCACACCTTCCTGCACGTCTTTCTCCGTCAGCCACACGCCCTTGCCTTTCCCCTTCTTCGCCAGGTAGAGCTGCAGCTTGCTAGCCGCGAAGTCAAACTTCTGGTTTGTCGCGATCGCTTCCTTCAACTTGCTCACCTTCGCGACATCGTCGATCTCCACATCGAACGAACTTCCCTCCACATCAACAGCAAAACAATAGATGGTCACCATGCCATCGGATTCTGGAATAAAGAGATTCTCTTTAAGAGAAGGATGGGGGAAATGGATGAGAAGGGAGGATCCGTACTTAAGCGGAAATGGTGGCGTGTCACATAGACTTCTAGCCAATGGTGGAAAAGTATTATTAAACCAAAGGAGTTGCCTTGGCTCCACCACACTTTTTCATGCAGTACTTCCTATGATACAGCATGGACCTATCGTTGCGACTGCTCTCAGGAATTCAAGACTCGGTGTTCAGACTACTCTTCAGTTTCGCCATGTCCGCCGAGATGGCTGCGAGTGGAGGCCTAGTCATCAGTTGCTGTCGAGAATGTAGAAATGTCTTTCCCTTCCCGTCGGAGAATTGGCAGCATCCTTCGGGTTTGGCAATTACTAAGAAATTCACAAAAGAGTTTTTGGAGAATTTTTTGTGCGTTTTCCTACAGATAATACTAGGGCTACGCGAAGGCTGAGATAGGAAATTTAGCGGAGCGGACAATTTTTTTATTCGGCTTATGCAGAAAAAAAAACGTACCATGATGCACAAAAATTGTCGAAAATTTTACCCACGTGGAGACTCCGGATCCAGTTATAGGAGTAGTCGAGAGTTTCTTACCCTGATATTCAGTCACTCGGCAGGCTTGCAGAGCTATCGTTTTGTGCAGGTGCGCTTTTGTTACGGAATCAGCAAATCCACCCCAAAGTGTGCAAGATACCTCATGGTTGGTACTGTCGACAAGTCTAATCTCACAGATCACACACGGGGACGGCGCTGTGGTCGCATCGCCCGACATGAATTGTCTTGGTGCGGAACAGCAAGTAGATCGCCAGATCTTCACTGCAGTCCTTAGCGAACGTCTTGTACAACATGAAGTTGACGTTGTTGCCCACCAGTTTGCGTTTCTCTCGCCACGCCTCGATTCCCCCACTACCCTCTGATTGTATCCGCTTGTGTCCTCCTCCACAGTTTCTCCCTTTAACTCCTTCTGCAGCTTTCCATTCTGCTTCAGGTTGCTCGCCTCCACGAAATCCCCATAGCCCATTCCCATCTGCACGTGTCTTCGTCAGTGGATAATGTATTGTTCTGAACGTCCTCATCCTTTTCTGCGGCGTCCTGGCGCGCCTCCTTCCGGAATATACGAACGCCAGGCCAGAGCCTCTAGAAGCTTCGTCTGGGTCCTGCTCGGAGCCACCCACGCCCATTTCTTCGCGTCTCCTTCTGACCGCCTGCTGCATCGGATTGATCTCGCGAGTGTCTTTGTCAGTGGATAATGTATTGTTCTGAACGTCCTCGTCCTTTTCTGCGGCGTACTGGCGCGCGTCCTTCCGGAATATGCGAACGCCTCCTGCTCCATCTCCGGACTCGGCACTGCCGAGGGAGAGCCCCACATAGAAATCGTACTTAGAAATGCCGTTTAGAAATGACCGAACTTCTACCGTCACTTCAACCAACGCATCTCCCCGCTCGGCGCGCAAGGCCCCACTTTTTTCGCGCGCTTTTGGCGGGCCCCCCCGCAGCTTTCAGACCGCCATTTTGCAAAAGCCCCACAAGAGCACAAGGGCACCCCTCCTCTCCTTCACCCGGAACTCCCCACCATGACCACCGCCAACCCAACCACCATGCCCATTATGCTGCCCGACCCATCACCGTACGCGTACCGACTCCGCGGCCTGGGGTGCAGCTTCGACGACGTCATGCGGGCGACTGCTGATGAACGTTCGTGCATCGACTTCTGCCAGGCGAAAGGCTTGCTAGCTCGGCGTATGCTGTGCGCCGAGTGCGACGGCGACATGCGCCTCTGCCCGCCCTCCGCCAACGCCTCGGAAGACAAGGCTAAGCGCTGGCGCTGGCGCTGCTCGCGGAAGGGATGCCGGAAGGAGCGCAGCTTGCGGGCCGGCTCCTTCTTCGCGAAGATGAAGCTGACGCTGTGCCAGTGCGTCCGTCTCATGTACTTCTGGGCCTCCAGCCTTCCAGCTGGTGTGGCCATGGCGTGGGTCGGCGTAAGCGACAAGGCCGTCACGGACTGGTACTCCTTCTGCAGAGATATCTGCAGCAAGGAGATGCTCGCTTGTCCGATGCAGGTAAAGAAAACTTACTTTTATTTTGTGTTTATATATTTCTAATAACATTTACGCTACAGGTCGGAGGACCTGGTCACATCGTCGAGATTGACGAGACCAGCCTCAAGAAGAAGAGTAAGTTCAACCGAGGCGTGCGCCATGAGGATTGATGGTTATTTGGGGGGGGGGGGGGGGTTGACCGCGCGTCGGGGCGCTGGTTTGGGGTGCTGACGTATGAGGACCGTACCAAGAAGACGCTGAGCCCGCTCATCAAGAAGCACATCAAGGCCGAGACGACCATAATTTCGGGTCAATTCGCTAGCTACGTGTCGACTAACCTACTGCATACGTTGGCCAACAACCGCATGCTTAAGGGCATGCGTTACACCCATAAATGGGTGAACCACTCCAAGAACTTCGTCGACCCCACGACGGGGGCCTGCACGAACCGCATTGAGGGGACGTGCGAAGCACAAGCTGAAGAAGATGCGTGGCATCGACAAGCACCTGCTGCCGTCGTACCTGGATGAGTACCTCTGGCGCTCATGGTACTTCGACGGCACCGTCTCGCCGTCTGCGTACTTCGAAGGACTGCTAGCGGGGATAAACAAGCACTACTGCCACTAAGTTGTAATACACGTTGGTTCGGTCATTTCTAAACGGCATTTCTAAGTACGATTTCTATGTGGGGCTCTTCCTCGGCAGTGCCCCGGATTTGCCCTACTGCAGTGCGCGTTGGGTTGCGAAAAACAGCCTGGGAAGGCCGGTTGCCACCGGTGAGTGTATCGGTATACCGGTGCTACCCATCCGACACGAATAAGCAGTTTTGGGAGGCCAGTCGCCACCGGTAGGTATATCGGTATACCGGTGCTGCCCATCCGACACGAATAAGCAGTTTGGGGAGGCCAGTCGCCACCGGTAGGTATATCGGTATACCGGTGCTGCCCATCCGACACGAATAAGCAGTTTGGGGAGGCCAGTCGCCACCGGTGCGTGCATCGGTATACCGGTCCTGCCCATCCGGTCGAATTAATCCTTGTTGGGCTGTGCTATACAGCAACTTCGTTGCTTCCTATCTCAGTATGAACCTCCGATTGAAGTAAAACGACGAGACACACTCCGATAGTGAAGCTCATTCCAGAATCCGCTGACTCGAGGAAAGATGGTGAAGCTGTTCTGTGCAATTGTTGGGGTAGCGGGAAGTGCGTTCGAGGTGAAAATTGACAATACTGAGTCGGTTTCCGCGTTGCCAGAAGGTGATCAAGGATCAAAACAAGGACGACCCAACCCTGAAAACCGTAGCTGCGAAGAACCTGCAACTTTTCCTGGCCAAGACAGAGGCTGGTTGTCATATGACGAAGATCTGATCAACAAGCTGCTGCTGAACCGTGTTGACACTTCGAAGCTGAAGACGTTATGGTCGACGTGGAAGTTAAACAGAGCAAAAGATCCATAGTTGTTTGGGGAAGACGTGCTGCTTGGAGAGGATGTGGTTCACGTACTCGTGAGACTTCCTGAGGAGCAATCTATGCCGAGTCGGACGCGAGTGCACTCCGAAATCGAAGATCAGAAGTCGATGAAGAGACTGAAAACGACTGAAGTGAAAAAGTGGGAATGGAAGGAAGAAGAACCGGTGTATTCTAGAGACTCGCTCTTCTTCGTGAATCGAGGGAAGGCGGTGAAGGACCTCGTCGAATTTCACAAACAAAATGTCAATCGGTCGAAAAAAAGATATGGCCTAACATGGGTCAATCCGCTTTTGGACAATGTGTTTGGACTCGGAAAGTTTAGATTTGGTCAAGAGTACATTCGGAGATGTCAGTCGCTAAAGACTGACCCGACAGCGGTTGAATTTATGAACACTTTATGCAGTTGCCACACGATATCTATCGCTTTGAGTCAAGAGTATGTTTTGGACGAGAATGGTAACTTTGATTTACATCTAGCAAAACGTGTTTTTCAGTACTTGAAATAACGAAAGAGAGTATTTTAAAGCCTAATTCCGGGTCCTCATTGCTTGTATCGGTGTGGGAAAGCCTCGCCAATCGACAATACAAGACAGGGAACGCGCCGAGCAGGAGAATCGCAAGCTCAAGTCGACGCTGGAAGGACAGATCAAGTTGGCCAAATGTCTTGAGAAGATTCTGGAGGATCAACCCGAGGCAGAATCGCACCTCTGCTAAAACACCAGACAACTACTTTGACGCACTTACTTTGATCGTGGCCATTTGTTCGTTTGCAAGTTATAATATAATACAAAGCATTAGGTAAAAACCTGAAAATCGGAAAGTAAAGGCAATAGTAGAAACATCCAAATGCAATGCATGTTCACTAACAAGCATCTTGACTTGCTTCAGGCTCCAGCTGTTCCGGATTGAAGCAGCCTACCATCGTTAGAAACGTCTTAGGGTCTGGTGCACCCTTGAGATTAAACATCTCGCAGACACCAAAATCGGGACCAACTACCACGAACGCTCGCTTCATGTCCTTCAGCGAAGAATTTTTATCCATCTCTTCATTCAGCCGGCGCAGTTTTTCTTCCTTGAACTTTTTCTCGCTGCGAATCGTGACCTGAATATAAGCCACAATCGTCTCGGACTCGATCGACATACCCTGACCCTTTCTATCAGCTTCACTTCTATTAGGGAACGCTTCACACGTGGTCACTGCGTCGATAAAAGGGAAGAACGGATAGTCGGGGTGCCAGTAAGTGTCTTTTCCAAGTGTGGATAAGCAAGGATAGCAGGATGCCTCATCTTCACCACTGCAAACAACCTTGGACACCCGAATCTCAATTTTCTCATATTCTGACCCTTTCCGCAACTTCAGCTCAACGGGTTTACGTTTTATGAATGCCCCACGAACTGCGTTGTGAAGCAATAGTTCGTATGCGACGCCATGGAAACCGGCGCCAACAGATTTTGCATACTTGTAAATCTGTACCTGCTTGCCCGTGTCAACAATCCGCCCCAACTTGCTCAACACATATCCCGAATCCACAGAGAGGTTCCACCATTGACTATCATAGTAGTCCGCTTCTCGGCTGCAGTCAGCGATATAATGACGTCGCAGGCGATCCACTTGGCTCTTGCTTTGTCCCCCACCATAGTTGTACACCAACTCAAACGCTTGGTCGTTTCCTACTGAACGGCAATTTTTCGTTACTCGTATCTTCAGCATTCCACGCTCCTTACAAAATTCGCGCAAACTTCCACCACTGTAGAAGTACTGCTTCTTAGCAAGTTTTGCACACGGTGTGTTTATCCGCTTCTGCTCGCGCTGACCGGTTTCGATAACCCAGTTCGTTAATTTCGCGAACCGGAGCAGGTCATCATAACGCCACGCCGGCAAAACCACAACGTGTGCGCTGTCGTCTTGTTTCGCATCATACTGGCACGATGTAGCAAGAAAATGAAAAGGAGCATACTCGGTCTTCGCGTCGTCCACTTCAGCTTGATTAAACCCATCAACCAGAACAATTGCACCTTGAGTTTGGCGACGGATAGCCACGATATCAATCGATGAGAGATTGGTAAGTCGAGAGTACGATCCTTGATCGAAATACACCACCGCGTTCTTCAGTTCGCTTGTTTTCAAGCGACGGATGACAAGCACCTTCTTCCTCTTGATGCACGCCAAATAAAACGCAAGAAGCATAAGAAAGCAGGACTTCCCGACACCTGGTGAACCTACAATCACAACACGATCCTCTCCAAACAGCAGCCTTTTAATTACCTTCCAGAACACCACTTCTTCCATCCGAACGAAATAGTACAGAGGGAACTCGCCGAATTTCTTCCAAAACTCGTGCAAGGTAGGTGTCATGACAATTGGATCGTCACTCTGTTGTACCATAGACAGATTGTCGAGTTGAAATTCCTTTTCAGGGACGGGCAAGGGGATGAACTCGGTCAGCACCTTGGGTTCGATAATTTTCAATCTCTTCAAGACCTTAGCAACTTCAATATCTGCTGAACGCTTGGACCCAACATCCGGAGATGGAATCACCACCAGTACGTGCACATGACCCTTTCCAACAGCTACGTGTTTTTCATTCACTTCACCCAGTTCACTACTATCCAGTCCAACGGCTCGAAGCTTCGCGTCTACAAATTGGAGATGCGTGAAGCCATTAGCGTCCATCACACCCTTCACCACGTCAAGTTGTGTCAGCCACTCCACGCCATTGCCTTTATCCTTCTTCCCCAGGAAGAGCTGCAGCTCGCGCGCAGGACACATGATATCATCATTCTTTACCTTGATCGCATCCTTCAAGTCATCCACCGTTTGATCTTCGCCAACTTCCACCGAGAACGCACTTCCCGCCACCCCAACGATCGCACAAAACAGCTTCATTATCGATTCTGGAATGGATGAGAAGGGAGGATCCGTACTTAAGCGGAAATGGTGGCGTGTCACATAGACTTCTAGCCAATGGTGGAGGAGTATTAATAAACCTAAGGAGTTGCCTTGGCTACACCACACTTTGCATGCAGTACAACCTATGATACAGCATGGACCTATCTAGTAAACTTGAGTCATACTACTATTACTACTATTTCGATAGTAGTCATATTACTACCGCTTTTGTGGTATTCACTACTGGTAGTAATAGTACTGTCTCGCCGTGGTACGATAGTACTATTCAACTACTATTTCAGGGCACCGAAACGAGCAAGGTAAGTCATTATTTCGCAATTATAAATCGTGTGGCTCTCGTCCAACAGTAGCCAGTTGGTTCATTCGGAAGGCGCGCGGCGCGCGGCGCGCATGAACTGTGTGCGGAAAGCACAGTAGTCGCCGCAGTCTACCTTGCTAAGCCAATAGTCTATCTCGCCATTCTCATCACCGGCTTCAGCCAGTTGGGACGGCGAAGATGAACACCTTCTAGGAGCTCCAATCCGTGCGAGCAAAACACGTGATGAAGTTGATGCTGGAGTGGTTACAGATTCCTGACATCTCAAAGGAAGAGATGTCAAAGGAGATGTCGATCGGTCCCACGATGGAATGTACTGAGCATTACGGGGTTATACAAGTACATCGATGTCTTGAGATGGTTCAACGAGGTACGAGAGCAACAGTTCCCCTCTATAGCAATACATGCGCGCATCCATCTTGGTAAAATCTCGTCATCGGCGTACCAGGAGCGGGTCTTTCCGGCGGGAGGATAGTTATGGGTCCACTTAGGACCAGGACGGACGGTAGACGTGCTGAAAGACAGCTTCTGCTCAGATACGACAGAGACGAGCTGGTGAAATTGAAGCGGGAGGCTCGGAAGGCAAACAGTCAAAAATAGTAAACCAAATAGTAACAAAAATAGTATTACTACTACTACCACCTTGTAGAATCGATAATATCCTCAATATGCATACGCTAGAAATGTTCCGATAGTACCAGTACCACTACTACCGGGTTTGTTTAGGGTACTACCAACCTCTGGTTGCGAGTCGCAACGATAGGTCCATTTCAGAGTATATATCAACGATCCTACTTCAGAAAAATCAGAAACCAATAAGAACACCCGTGGCTACTACTTCCACTAGGAAGACGAATAGCCGTTACAATAAATGTATCAAACCAAGCTCGGTAGTACCGATTTCAGGCGAGATCATCCAAAACCGCACAGGCCACATGATAAACGAGTACAAATTTCGATTGAGTACACTAAAAAATTTATCTGAACAGATTGAGCGCTTCAAACGGCGATGTCTAGGACCATCAAGGGCAATATCATGTCCGACTCTGTGTACTCGCACGGGGCGAGAATTTCGTCATGTCGGCGTCTGTGTCCGCCATTTAAGAAGTCGGTCTTTATGTTGCTAGCGTCCTCAAGGAACACCTGATTAGGAATATGCAGGTCGTTTGATCGTTAACCTAACGCTTTTCAGCGGAAAGCCCGCTTGGCCTGGCTGTAGTCCAACAAGCAGCACAGCGTGGCCGAGGTAGGATACTCCATAGACTCGATGTGGCCATCCAAAGACCGTATTCAGTTCATTGGAGTGCTCCTATGGGTCCTGCACGCAGCAGCTTTCCGGTATTAATGCCGTGTTCTACTACTCTGGTAATATCTTCTCGGACGCTGGTATGTCGGACTCCCGCCGTTAATATGCTCATCATCGACTTCATCAATATCTGGCTTGCCTTCTTCACAGGCATGCTGTCCTCGCGCCTCAGCAACCGCAACATGATCCTCTGGTCAATGCCGATATGATCGTTAAGTCCATCGGCACGATCATAGCATTCCTTGTAGACGTGTCGGCGTTCACCATCACGTTACCGAAACAAACCAATCGGCTAGACATGCTTGGGCTTGCACGCACATCGATGTTGCCACTCGAGCCAATGGGCGTAATGCTCGTCGACACCGTCATACCACCGTTGGTCACAGGGCAGACGCCACTACCCGCACTCGCCGCACATCACCCCCAGACCTCTGTGCGTTCACTGACCTGACGGTTTTCACCTTCAGTGCGTCCGACCAACTCCACGTTACTGTCGACAGCTGTCCTGTCAATATGCAAGAGGTGCAGGCTGACATCAGAACCGCTCCGGACAATACAATACTGCCAGTCGTGCTGTTGCTGGACTTGCAACTCGACACATTAAAATCAACGCCGCCGACTCCACTAGCCGACAAGTCACCAGATTCAGTGGTAGAACCGCTACACACTAACAAGATGCCTCTGGACACGACACACCGATCTTCATGTTGTGCCGGTTGCCGTCACAAGCGAAGCCACACCGGGATCGACTCAAAGTATTCTTCCTGCCGTGTTCGCCTCCACAGTTTCTCCACAGTACTTCAGTAGCAGCATGTTGTTACACAGGTAGAAACTCTCCGTCACGGCTGGTGGGCCGTGCACACGTTGTCCGCCACCTTTCGGACGCCGTCAATGATGGGAAAAGGTTTTTCGTGAGTAACTATCGGGTGGTTTCCGAGTAGATGCAACTTTCGGGTGGTTTTCGAGTGAGATAGTACATTGAGGGGCTATTGAAAGTAATATCGACAATAAAGGGTATATTGGAAGTACATATCTCATGCAAAAAGAAATATATCGCGCTTCCTCTGTCTTTACTGCGGTGGCGCGCTGACGTTCAACCCCTTCGCTGCGCTAAACGAGAGCGTGAACGTCCTGGGCGATGCCCCACTGGGATGCTACGAACAGAATCATCAAGATCCATCCGACTTAGCAACGACATTATGGCCAGAAGACCTAACAAGCTGCATAGCTGCCAACGCTTCTCGCTGAGATCTATTTTTGGACACAGCACGGAAACACGAGGGTGTTGATCGGTCGTTGGGCTGTAAGTCGTCTTGGGAGGGTACTAGTTCCTCCTCCATCGTAAATGATGAAGTGAAATGGACAACGAGCCCAGCATCAGCGAACCTTGGAAACCGCAGTCTGCGGGATGTACTATCAAAGGCTTTCAACCGCGCTAACGCGAACTTATAGCAAATCTCGACCCGAACCAAATGCGAACCACCCGAATTGGATTATTGTACTCGCAACTCACCCGAATTGGATTATTGTACTTGCAACACACCCAATAAAAACAACTACTTCCAATGCACCCGACAGTTACTCACAAAACAACCGCAGCCGTCAATGATCAGCTTCGCCGAGCAAGCAAGCATCCAGTCCGCTAGTGGGCTCGTCGAGGAAGATCGCACTCGGTCGATAAGCAAGCTTCACTACGATCAGCACGCGTTTCATCTGCTCTACCGATCTGCCACGGATGATCTGGTCGACGATGTCAAGTGATCCAGCACTACTTGCTGTCCGGCACACTACTGTCCTGGGACAGGAACGCGCTGAAACAAAATGCCTTGCGGAACGTGGACCTGCTAGCAGCATCCCGTGCATCGGCGAACGACCAGGTCGTTCGCCTCGTCACCTTTCAGCAGGATCTTGCCCTTGATAGTACCACTTGTCTTGTGACCAGCACTCACGTCCACAGAGCCGTCACCGAGCCAGGAATCGCGTATCCGTGTCGCATCCTTCAACATCCTTCTAGTTCTTCGGTTTCGGCGCGGAGTACGACAAGTCAAGAAACGCCATCTCCTTCGGCAAGAAGTTCTTCTCGCGCTCTTTTACCTGAACCACGAACACCTCGCCATCAACACGCGACATGGTCTACTTTTCAAAATCCTTAACGACCACCGGACCCGCCAGAACGATCGGGCAAGCGGTTGACAGCGTCTTGCTTCTCCTTGGCCGTGATCTTGTCGACACCAGCACTGGCTGACCACTTTTTGTGCGGTGCTGAAAAATTTAGCGCTGTCGTAACCGCCGGCGTAATCCACGGTTCGAGGAAACTGCAACTTCACGTGTAGCGTTAATCGGTGAATGTCCATTCCATTCAAAGAAAACAAGTTGATTTGATTTACTGTATGCTTTTCTGAATGTCGTATGGATGTTGACTGAGGTTACGGTTACGCAGTACCATACCATACCGTCAAAATTCCCACCTGGTCTGACCGATTCCAACCGGAACCGGTTCTACGCAATTTCATTTTTGTGACATATAAATAGTGACAAAAGGGGAGGGCCAGACGTCCGCTGGGCGGCATTTTCCTCCTGGTGGTTGATAGCTAAACTCGTGTTGGTGGCTGGACTCGTTCTGGTGGCGTCTTGTGCTGGTGGCTGGAAGTTTTGTGCTGGTGGCTGGTGCTGGATGGAGTGTGTCGCTTAGAGCTCCAAGTATTTGGAGTATCGTGGTGAGTGTTCGAAATTGGAGCTGAAATGTATTCTAATCCCGCGACGATGCCTCTCGGTGGAGGAGCTGCTTTCGCTGTAGACCGGTTCAAAACCGGTCATCGTCTTTGCTTAACTGTGGATTTTGCTATCGTGTTTTATGTATTTAACAGATTATGTGTGCTGGGTACGGGTGAAAGCTGGAAGAGCTACAGCGGGTGCAGGATCTACAATACTCCCCGCGTTAATGCGTTCGCGGAACTGGGATAAAAGTGTGTCGAGTTTTCTTGATTTGTAAGCTTTCGGAGGGCTTTGAGCACTGTACCTACAGCAAGCGCCGACGAGCCATTGGCTTTCAAGAATTCATGCGTGTTTGTCTGCGCCTGCTCTCCAAAGTTGAGCACCTCGGTTTTGAACGCTGTGGAGGTTCGCCTAGCGCGAAATCCATCAGTAAGAAGAGCATCATGTAACCTATGGCGTGGCTAAACTCGTATAGCGTGGTCTTTTTAACAGATCTCGACGCGTATACTCGCGGATCCGCATTAAACCACTCGAACCAGACTGAAGCCAGCAATTGCGAGTTCTTCTTCTTCGGGCGAACGGTTGGCTGATTCTCTTGGTCAGTTGGTGTGGTTGAAGGATGGAGTCTCCCGGAATTCTCAATTGATGCTGGTACATCTAACTGGGTACGTAATTGCGCGTCCATCGCTAACTATCGCTCTTCCAGTCGCTTATTTTGCAACAGGAGAAGCTCTATCTGTTGAGATTGACGCTTCACGACCTCCAATACTGCTACTGTATCGCAGCTACAATCGGTGATTGGCTCGGAAGGAGCTGCATTGAAGTTACGTCGAATCGTAGCACTCCAGGCTAAACCTTCAGCCTCACCAACAGCCTCCATCGCTTCACGCATCTTGTCCACAAGTGTGCAGCGCTCTGTCAGCATCTGCAAGTCGGGGTAGCGCATTAAACGTGTTGCTCCCAAACACTCGGTCACGGCTTCATCAAGATTGAGAGCTGAATCAGCAAAGGCTGTAGAGCTCGCAAAAAGTCGTGCTTGAAGCTGCAAGGCGCGGTCCAGACAAGGAGAATCAAGACCATGAAGCGACAGGATTCGAGCACCTTCTTTTGGATCCCACCCGCTCAGTACGCGCGCTACGCTCTGGTCAGCTTGTGTTGTTCCCAACATGTACCCAAACGCTTTGTTGACTTGTGGTGAAGCGAGGAGGCCAGGCGTCAGCGATTGATCGAGGGAGACATGATCGAGAAGGATGTGGAGTGATTAGACGGAGCCTGAGTGGGACTATTCAGATCTATTCAGATCTGATACTGAGTCGAATCAGGTACCAACTTTTGGGTACCAATCAAGTGGATCGATATGGCGCAATCATTCAGGTACACAGCTGGCGATCCAGAAATGGGTCGACAAGGGTACTATCATTTCACTACATTATCCCGATCGAGAAATTGGATCGACATGGTAATCATTTCGGAACATCACCGCGATCGAGAATCTGGTTCGACAATGGTGCAATCTTTTAGGCACACTTCTGGATCGGCTGCGATCGAGAATGACATGTACCGATTAATGGGTACACTGGCCGAAGTTCAAGGTAGCCAGTCAGCTGCGAAGGAGATGGGCAGATGATAGGAGGAATGGGAGCAGATAGGAAAGATTTAAGATAGTTAACAGAGAGAGATTTTCCTTGTAGCACGCAAGTGATTTTCCGCATTTCCAAGGCTGGGAAGTCTATTGGTCTCCCTTGACGAAGGAACCTCAAGACGCCCAAGGACAAGACACGCATCGACTCCTGGAAAGCTTCGCCAGGTCAACGCTTCTCTCTCCACCCCCTTCAACTCCACCGCTAACAGTAGGCGGCCCAAGCATCTACATTGGAACCCATTGGCCCCCTTTGGAACAACACAAGCTCGAAGGACAACACGCAGAGTGGATCAAGTATATTCAAGATTCGACCTACTCTCCCTACCGACGATCAAGTGAAGAAGTATCCACAAGATCGTCAACCGATTACCCCTGAGTGCCGTCCACACTCCAGCTCAACCAAAACAAACCCTTGATCTCTTCCAGGTCACCCAGGAAGAGCGTTAACCCCGCCAGGTCAACGGGTACACAAGGTGAGAAGATCTTCAGACCCCACGGTCGATCGGAGTACCCCCTCCGTTAGTTGGCAGTCCGGCCCCACTGTGTGTGAGTACCCCTCGCGTCGAGTTTCCTCGCGAGCCACTACACTGCAATGGTGCGCGTGCCCGGATCTTCTGGTGACCTTGGATATCACCGTGAGTCCAGACAAGAAGAGGCCAAGATCAAGGTTGAGCCAGGAAGTATCGGCGCGTCGACGGAAGGTGTATCGCCGTCGTCGCATCTGAAGAGTGAAGAGTACACCGAACGCCAGAGCCCTGGGAGGAGTTCTGGCGGAGACAAGGAGGAAGGTTCAGCGATGGGCCTGGAAGAAAAACCTCACCCTCTTCCCTTGGGCCCTCCAGCCCCCCCACCCCGCGGATCGCGGCGCGAGTCGTGATTCGCCGGATGAAGATCCATCTGTGAAACCGGAAGGACCTTCACCCAAAACCACCACCCCCACTCCGCTCCCTCCTCGAAGAAGACGAAGAAGGCGACGCCGAAGCCCGCGAAGATGAAGCTGAAGGCACCCGACGCGGTGATACCAAGACTTGGACGGAAGGCGAGCTGCGTGTCGTCCTCTACCGGAAGAAACTCCGCACGTTCTTGATCGAGGGCCCAGTCATGAAGATGATGAAGCAGAAACTGATCGGCGCTCTTCAAAGCCCGGTGATCAAGCCTGCCAAGCCGGTAGACCAAGCGGCGGCGATCAGTGCCCTGATGCGCATGCTGAGGGAAGCGGAAATCGTGGCCAGGAACTTTAACGCCGAGGAACTGATCGAACTTGATCTTCTCACACTTGAAGGATCCACCAAGCACCTGGTAAGGCTGCTCACACCGTTGGTAGGCGCCGTCATCTCGACCGCCGATCAGGGGCTGACGACGACATACTCGAGTCAGTCCGGGTCACCCCACTCTATGCGAAGACATCTGCGAGGGTGTCGGAGGCGGGTTCTGATAGCTCGATCGCGCTAAGCAGGATGACGCTTGGACCAGCCGGAGCAGCCATGTTGGAAGCCAGGAAGAAAGAATCGGCCCTGGCGCCGTGTCGACCGTAGCGTCCAGCCCTGGTAGTCTTCAGTCGTTCTTCAATGCCGCGATGGATCGCTACCAGAAAGAGCAAGGAGTGGCCCTGACGCCACGTGTACCCGATCTTCCGAAGAACATCGGCGCCCAAGACGTCGACATGGAGTCGGTTGGATCACATCATGATCACCCAGACGAGTATGATCCAGACGACTTGAGTATCGAAGTTCCGCGCGTTAACGCTGTGTCGTCCGCCGATGCCACGTCGTCCGCTGGCACCTCTGCAGTCCCCCGAGCCAGGATCTCCGCGATCTCCGAGCTGAAGGAGTTCTCCGACAAAGATATTAGACGAGGAGAAGGCTAGAAGCTGGCTGAGCAGAGTGAGTTCGCGTTCGCACGTGATCAAGCGACCGACAGAGAGAAGTGCATTATCTTCAGCAACCTTCTAGTCGGCCCAGCACGAAACTGGTACCAGCAGTTGGTGAGGACCACCCGTAGCAAGAGAACGACTTGCTTGGTGACTTCCGGGTCGAATACTGTGGTCTGGGCGTGTCACTCGCGAGGCCGTATTACCACGCGAGGAAGCGACCGGACGAGAAGCCTCTTGAGTATCTTCATAGGCTCACCGTGTTGGGTCTGCGTGCGAAACTGGAGATCCAAACCGGTATAGCGTCCGTGAAGCGTGAGCATGTCGAGCACTTCATCGAGACCCTCGACGATCGCGAGCTAGCTGATCAGCTAACTCTGCTCCGAATCACCGATGAGGACACTCTCGCCGAGATACTTCGTGCACGTCAGCGCGCCAAGGTCCGCCAAAGCAAAGCTGTCGCCGGATCGAACAAGTTCCGGCAGAAGGCACCAAGCGATGCCACGCAAACTGCCTCGAAGATCACTCGCGCCGTCCGCGCCATCCGCACCTCATATGACAGCGCTGGATCAGGATCCGAACTGGATTCAAGTGGATCGGAAGACGATCACGCTCCGTCGCATGTCTATTTTGCCGCTGCAGCTGATCACCGAAAGCCGGCAGCTCAACGCCCGAGCCGTTGGGAAGAAGGCAAGTCGTCGGCTCGCGCTGATCGCGAAGATGGGTCGTGCATGGAAGAACGTCCACCACCGTGCTCGCACTGTGGATACACGAGACACTCTGATCTTGGCTGGAAGCGTCTGACCTGCGAGAAGTGTGGTCGCCGCGGCCACCCAGCCGATCACTGCCTGTATGTGTCGTGCCTGCGGCAAGCTTCGCGAGGACGGTAAATGCCCGATGGAAGAGTTTTACTACTTGATCCGCCAGTGGTACAACCGGACGCAACACGCAGGGATGCTGCTGTCCAACGCGGAGAAGATGTTAAACTAGGACGCTCGCCAGGTTTGTATCTGGTACGAGCCGAGCGTTCTAAGTTCTGTATTTTTGCATACGTTGAAAGGCAGCCGAAGGTAATAGTCAGTGAGCCGATAACCTCGATCAACAATACACGTGGAATTCATGGAAGACGTACCGCTATGATAGCGAGCTTGCGGAATGATGAGTTCTCCAGATCGGATGTTGCGATGGAACTTGACCTAGCAGACGTGAATTGCGTGGATACTGGAAGGATCACCTGCCTGAGGTGGAGCATGGAAGGCCAGCGTTAGTCAGCAACGCCAGGAGACCCCTTTCTGATTCAGGTTTGGATCTCTTACCTGGTAAATCGCGCGGTTATTGGAAGTATCACGCTCCCAGCAAATGTTCAAGCAGGACAAGACCACCGGCAAGTTCAACAACCCCAGAGCGACTCTGCTTCTGGATTCCGGCGCTGAAGTCTCGATCGTTAGCACCGCCTTTGCTGGTAAGGTTGGCTGCATCATAGCCGAGAGTCAGAGACAAGATTGCATCGGAATCAGAGAGAATGTATACGCAACTCTGGGACGTACCACGATCAAGATCACGCTGACCAGTATCTTGGTTTACTTCTTCGACGCGTGGGTTGGCGACATGGTCGGACAGGACGTTAGGCATGGACTTCATGATCCCAGCCGGTATTCGTCTTGATCTGGCCGACGGGACTATGTGCCTCCCCAACGAAGTGCGGGTCCAGTTGACAGGTCGTCGCCCTCCGTATGGTCGCAGCAGCCACGACATCATGCTCGACGACAGCGTTCACGTGGGAGTCGGAGAATCTGTAGAGATACCGATACGAAAGCCCCGAGCGTTAGAGCGAGAGAAGTTGTGGATTGCCCGTGGAGAAAGATGGGTGCCTACCTTGGTGAAGGGCCGCAGTTCTTGAAGATCACGAACATCAGCGACAAGAAGCTGATGCTGCAGAGACTTACACGACTGGGACTGTGGTTGGCTGACGACCTCGTACCGTGGATGCCTGGACTCATCTCCGTTGGATCGCGTCGCTATGCTGAGTGGCAGAATCTTGCGTACTGATCAGCAGGAGCAGGCAGAATCTGAGCCAATTTACATGGGACCACTGGTGGATCGACCAACGTACGACCTCCCAAAGGGTATCCTGAAGCGTGAAGGATCAAGACCGAAGCCCGAAGTAGCTGCTGTGGCGGTGAAATGGGCTGATCCAGTCGACTCGAAGCAAGATCAACGGGAACCAGAACCGGAGTTGATGGTCGATCAGTAGGGAGTCGATCAGCCCTATGATCGACAATCTGAAACCGATGATCGACAATCCGAAACCGATGATCGACGACCAGCCACTGATCGGCCCAGCGACCGATGCCATCGACGATCCAAAAATGGAGCCGGAGATCGAAGTCGGCGGGGCGCCTGAAGACGACGAAGTCTGTTACCATGAAGGGAAGGACCTGATCGGCGAAGATCCGGAGAATCAGATGGCCATACTCCCGGAGTTAAGCGCCACCACGGAGGAAGTCAAGATCGAAGATATCCAGATCGAGGAGGCAGAAGGGAAAACGCCGGAGCAGATCGAACGATTGAGGCAGATCATCGGGAAGCGCAGCCATCTTCTGATCGGAAAAGGGAACGCCCTCTAGCTGCACGCGGCGCCGTCTGTGACATCGCTGTTGGTAACGCAACCCCTGTTGCCAAGCGTGTGCGACGTGTCGCTCCACAGTTTCGGGAGAAGTTGTCAGACTTGATCAAGGGACTGTTGTCGGCAGGAATCATCACCCATTCGACCTCACCTTGGGTATCTCCAATCGTTGTGATCATCAAGAAGAATCGGGTCGACATCCGTCTCTGCATCGACTACCGGTTTGTGAACAGCTTGATGAAGTTGATGGTGTACCCCATGCCGCTGATCAATGATTCCTTGGACGATCTGGATAAAGGCCTCTGGATATGGCGAGTGGATTCTGGGTTGTCAGCATGACGGAAAGGGTCCGGTTGATCTCTGCGTTCATCACCCCTTTCGGACTTTTCGAGTGGACGCCTATGCCCTTCGGATTGAAGAACGCCCCGCAGATCTACCAGCGCTTGATCGACAACGCGCTGTATGGACATCTTCGGATCAGAGCTGATCAAGAGTCGACGAAGCTGATCGACGTGTTTGAAGACGGTGAGCCTGAACCTGAGCTGAAACCGTCGGTACTTGGAAGACAATCGTACATCGACGACATCTTGATCACTAGCTCCGACTGGGATGATCTCTGCGAGAAAGTCGAGCGGCTCCTAGACACCTGTGATCGATGAAATCTGTCAAGCAGTGTGGTCAAAAGTTTCTGGGGCTACAGCAAGGTGGCGTACCTAGGACACCAAGTGTCGACAGAAGGTCTGGAGGCGAGCCCGAAAGATCTGGAAGCACTGGGGAACTTACCTTTCCCGAGTTCGCACCGATCGATGCAGTCGTTCCTTGGGAGTTTGAACTACAACAGTCGGTTCATCGAGGACTTCTCGATCTATGCCGCGATCTTGTACGAGCTGCGCAAGGTGGATTTCCACGAGTATCGGATGCGGAGCGAGAAATCCGGAGTGCATCAGACTGGGGGCGATGAGTCACCTGAAGATGATTGGTGGGCGAGAGCGACACCGCGTTCACTTTGCTGAAGGCCAAGATCGTGGCCACGCCGATTCTCCGACACTTCAATCCTGATCGAGGTCCTGTGGTCGTGTTGTACGGATCTCCGCCACATTAATGCAAGAACACGATGGCGTGTATTGGCCAGTGACCTTCACCAGTCGCACCTTGAAGACCAACGAGCTGAATTACAGCACGATCGACAAGGAGGTCTTGGCGCTTCTCCGAATGCTGGATGTGTGTTACACCCAATTGGTTGGCCGATCCATCAAGGTCTTGTCTCGACACTCCACGCTTGCGTGGCTGTTGAACTCGTCAGGGCTTGATGGGCGATTGGGCAAGTGGGCTGCTCTGCTGTCAGGATGAACGTTGGAGATCGTGAAGTGTTCCAGAGGCGAAGACGAGATCCTGCGTGCCTTCGCGGCTAGTATCACGCCTCGATCAGAAATGGATCACGCCTTGATCGCCATCGCTCCGAGGAAGCAGCCACGCAAACTGATCGTCACACCACCACCAACGGTGGAGCCTAACGAAGACTTGTTGGTAATCTCCTTTGATGGATCCGCGAGTGTCAAGAGGAAGGTCGGCGCGTTCAGTGCTGTGATCTGGAAGCTCCCCGAGTGGACGGTCATTTCTGCGGAGTCGAGGTTCATGCCGGAGATCACTGTCAACGAGGCAGAATATCAGGGTCTTTTGCTTGGACTCAATCTCCTTCCGACATCAGACCAGGGGCGGATCGTGATCTGCGGTGATTCGAACTTGATCATCCGCCAGATGCGCGGTGAGATTGACTGCAAGGCGCCCAAACTCCAACTGCTGAGACAGAAGGCAATGGATCAATTGAAAGTCTGGCCGAAGCACGAGTTTCTACATGTCAAGCGGGAGTGGAATCAAAGTGCAGACAAGTTAGCCAACGCGGCCTTGCAGCAGGAGTCTGGAGAGATCGTTACCTTGGAAGTGGATCGGCAGGACCTGACCACATGGGGGAAATTCTGCGGCTGAAGGAAGACAACGCCGCTGCCCACGTGTCGGCTGTTACATGAGCAGCGGGTCGACGACGTCAAGTGCGGCCGGAAATTCTGCAAGAGTCGATCGTACAGCAGATGAGGGTTGAGTGGATCGTACAAGCTCAAGGTGAAGAGGTATGGATCGGGCAACTGAAAGCTTACCTGCAAGGCGACGTGGTAGACTTGTCAGCCGAAGATGCGAAGGCCTGCGCCAAGATCGCCAGCGAGTATGATCTGGACGAGAATGGACTGCTGCTGTATTGTCCGACCGGGTCAAGATCAAATGTCGATCGGGATCCGATCGTCCGCGTGGTTGTACCTGAGACGCTCCAGCAAAATTTCCTGCATCAACACCACGTCAGCCTAGAAGGAGGACATCAGGGAATCGGAAGAACGTACGAGCGGATCAGGAAACACTTCCATTGGCGTGGCCTGTTCAAGAGTGCGCAGAAGTACGTCAGTGAGCGCATCGATTGTGAGACCGGAAAAGGACGGCCTCTCATACAGGGGGAGTCGCCAGGGAACATACAAGCTACGTACCCTTTCCAGGTGATCGCGATGGATTACATCCCGTCGCTACCGAAATCGTTCAAAGGGAATACCGAGCTGCTGATCTGGATCGACCTGTTCACCGGCTACGTGATCGCGAAAGCCAGTAACTCTCGAATGGCACATACGATCGCAGAGAACTACGAGGAATGCGTCTTCCGTCGGTTCGGTGCCAGCGAAGTCATCTGACACGATCGAGAACCTGGATTCATGGCCGATTTCTTCCGTGCGTTCAACCGAATCGTGGGGCAAAAACAAAGCCCCACTATGGCGTATCGACCGCAGAGCAACGGATCGGCAGAACGAATGGTACAAACGTTGACACCCTCTTTGAAGATGTACGTCGCAGATGTCGATCAGCGAGACTGGGATGAATATGCCGAACGGCTCACTTTCGCGCTCAACACAGCTCACGATCGCACACGCGGAGATACACCGTTCTACCTTGCACACGACTGGGATCCGCGATCAATGCTGGAAGCTGCCCTGCCGATCGCCATCACAGGACGTCGTGATCGAGACGCCCGCCGCTGGAGGAATCACATCCAGAAGCAGTACCAGCAGGTACGTGAACATGTGAATGAACGCCTTCGTGACGCCATCCGAAGCAGAGCTGATCGCCACAACGAGGAAGTGCGCCCACACGGGATCGAAGCTGGATCGCAGGTATGGCTGTATCTCGATCGCGTGAAAGTCGGCTACGCGAAGAAGCTAGCACACATGTGGCACGGCCCCTTCCGCGTTGCTAAATTGATCGGCAACCACGCTGCTCGTCTTGAGATCGCCGGATCGGAGTACAACGCCTTCCCGATCGTACACCTGTCTAAGCTGAAGCTGGTCAGGAACTGACCCGATCGGCCGAAGACCCGACTTGTAGATCCGGTCGCCGATTGTTTCGATTTCGACGAAGCCTTTTTGCCGGAAGACAGCTGGGAGACCGCACTTGAGGACGACGAGTACGAGGTGGAACAGATTGTTGATGTGCGATCGGGTCGGTGGACGCGGTATGGTCGTGTACATCGCGAGTTTCTTGTGCACTGGAAGGGCTACGAGGAGCCCACGTGGGTTGACGAGGCTGACTTGAACTGCGGCGCACTGTTCCGGGAGTTCGAGAGGAAGAGGGCGAACCGCAATCGCTTTAATGCGATGCAGTCGCATGAGGAAGACGAGGTAGACCATTCGCAGTAGTTGGGATGCTGCAAGAAGGAAAATGTGGAAGAAAGGTATATGGGCACGTCACATACCAGATGAGTGGTGGATATTTGTGAAAAAAAGGAGTGTTGTTAAATCGAAGAGGCCGTCCCCAACGATTGAGCCCCAGGGCTCTTACATGTATAAGGAAGGATAATTAAAGGATTAACGGCCGAAGGGATGAGCCTACCTCATTTAGTCCTGATCGCTATCATCACTACCGGAAGCCGCTGTTGGCCGGAACTTACCGTCGAGGTGCGCTACCTGTAGACCGGGATGATCCTGAGGGTGGGTCTGAAATTGATTACGCCATGGATCGGAGGTGTCCACGAGCGCCAAGGCCTCCAGCAGGTCATTAGGAGGCACGCGCGCCAAAAGACCAGGACACCAAGCGCTCTGCTCAGCATTTCGACGAGGGAAGTGCAAGATGAACGGATCCAAGAAGAGATCGAGGTCACAATGACCTGCGATCAATTCCTGGAGAACGACTTCCAACAACTTCTTCCAACGAGGGCCAGCTCGAGAGCGCCACTGCTTACGATCATGGTTGAGACGATCGAGGTAGGGGCTCGCGCTTCGCATCTCCGAAGTGAGCGTGAAGTGATGCGTCGCCTCCCACAGCGCTTGAAGGTGGTCTTGCGCGAAGGTGGTGTACTGCAGGGCGAAGTCCGCGAACCATCCAGTGAGATCGAAAGAGTGAGGGACCACAGGCGTCTGTAAGGCCGTCCAAGGCTCAGCGTTGTACAAGGCCCGCACGTTCGCTTCCGTGATCAAGTCACGATCCCACATAGACGATCTCGGCTGGGGCAGTCGAGCTGGAAAAAGCCAAAGTAAAGGACGGCTCCAATCCTTGAAAAGAGCGTCGACCGTGAGGTTACGAAGACTGATCCGCCGCACCTCAGCTACAGGCCAAGGAGCTACGTCACGACGAGCGAAGTGCCGAGGCCGACGATAACCTGGAATCCACTGGCCACGCCCGGTCCTGGTAGCTGGAAGACGATCGAGCGCATCATCAGACAGAAACCCGCTTGATCCAGAGTCACCGCCGTCAGAAGACCCACTGGAGGATCCGCTCGAACTGGGACTGTATGGGCTATTTCCCCCAGCCCCTGGTTGAACATTGG
Source organism: Phytophthora capsici (assembly GCA_030324255.1). Taxonomy (NCBI): domain Eukaryota; phylum Oomycota; class Peronosporomycetes; order Peronosporales; family Peronosporaceae; genus Phytophthora; species Phytophthora capsici. The sequence goes on from CM059345.1 coordinate 801,538, forward strand.
TCAATCGAGCACTGCCTTGATTGGGCTGTGATCGAACACTTTCGTGATCGGATTGCCGGTCGTCATCGCTGTTATCTTCGTTCTTGTGCTCGGCGTCACTGTCGTCCTGAGAATCGCCGTCGTCTTCGTCCGAGTCGATCTGGATCGGCCGGGTAGAGGATCCCGAGGATGATCGCGGTTTCTTACGAAGAGATGGGGAATCCTCGGATGACGATCGACCACGTTTACGTGGAAGAGGCCGACTGGGTGTCGACGGGTTTGATCCAGAATCGCTGGACGGACGAGTCTGCACAAGAGAGGAGAGTCCAGCTAACCGTTGGCCGATCGTGTCACGCTCGATCAGAAGCCGGTCACGTTATTCTTCCTGTAACTTGACGGCCTTGTCAAGTTATGTCGGTTAACGTATCCGGATGGGTACGTTAAGTCTTAAGGGGGGATGGTGTAACAGGGTTACACGTACAAGTGGTTACACCACTTGTAACTCTAACAGTTGCGCTAACTGTTAGAGGTTGGAAACGGACCTCAGGTGGAGCACACCAATGGATACATGGGCGGGCCATATCATTGGATGGCTCGCGTGCATTTACGCATGTTATTGGTAGAAAGCGAAGCATTTCTACCAATCAGTGCTCTTAAGAGAAATCAGAATTCTGTCAACCACACATTGACAGAACCTTTAGAAACAGATAGCAATCCGATTTAGGAGGTCCATAATTGGCTTGTGCCAAATTCAATAACAGTTCTCATTTCACGGTATTTTGCAGCCTTAATATTGTTATATTTAATTTAATTATATTTACGGACGTAAGTATAATTAATTTAAGTCTAACAAATTGCACGCTTCCTCATACACGTAAGCGCACGTGTACGCCACCTAATAGGCCTTAGTAGACCTATTACAGGCAGGAGCGCACGGTCACCAAGCTGGTTGACGACGTGCTCATGGCAGCGGCAGATGCCACGAGCAGCAGAACTCAGAGCAAGTGCGTGACAAGCTGACGCTCTTGCTGAGGGTCGCTGTTCCTATGGCTTGTGTCGGAGCCCAACCGCACAATCTCGCCCAACCAAGACAAATGGGGTGTCATCGGTGTTCTGGATATCTATGGCTTCGAGAAGCTCGCGTGGAACACGTTCGAGCAGATGTGCATGAATTACGCTAACGAGAAGCTCCAGCGACATTTCAATCAGCTCATGCTTGAGGTGGAGCAGAACGACTACGCTAAGGAAGGGATCGACTGGAAACACATTGACTTCGAGGACAACCACGAGTCGTTAGATCTTCTTGAGAACAAGGAGAACGGCTAGCCGGGCATCTTCATCTCGCTGGATGACAACTGGCGGCACAAGGGCGAGGAAACCAACAAAACGTTTGTTTCCAACATGCACAATTCGTTCGGCCGCACGTCGAGCGGCCACTCGAGCGGTACGAACATGTCCTATGTGCAAAATGGACGCAGACTTGCACTTCGGCATCAAGCACTACGCTGACGAGGTAATCTACGACGCCAGCGGCTCAATGGCAATAACAACGAGACGTTGAACGACGACATCAAGGAGTTGATCTGGCAATCCAAGAGCGACTGGTTGCGCGCGATCTTCGATCTCAAATTTCAGTCGATCGAAACCATTTGGCAACAAGCCGCAGCAGCAGCACTCGATCGCTCGACGCCCGAACGAGCCAAAGAAGGGAATGCAGGGAAACAAGCCGCGTAGCATCCGAGAGCTTTCTGTCAGCGCCCAGATCTGGTATCAGTTGCAGGAGCTTATGAACGAGATTTCGTTGGCAAACCCTCGCGATGTGCGTTCTATTAAGCCTAATGAGTTCGAGCGCCCAAGTGGGTTCAATTATTTAGACTGTGCCCTCCAGTTCAAAAGCTCTGGTATGTCTGAGGCAATTCAGATTCGTCAAGCGCGGCTTTGCTCTGCGTGAGGACCACGACGTATCCTTTTACGAATACCAATGGCTCGCACCTGACGTGGAGAACATCAAGGAGATCGAAGCGATTTCGTCCATCCTGGGTGCTGGCAAGGAGGAATGGTAGTTGCGTAAAACCAAGGTTGTGTTCCTGAAACGGGCTATGGTGTTCAAGCTGCGCAAGCTTGAGGTGTTGTGCTACAGTCACCAGCTCGTGCCATTCAGAAGTTTGTTCGTAACATGGCTTGAGCTGAGGCTGCAGTCAAAATTCAGACGAAGGCTCGCCAGTTTGTGGCCAGGAGACAACCGCAGCGAGGTGCATACCAAGTGATGTACATCTTCGTATGCGTGTGGTGATGAGCAAGTACAGCGGATGCGTGCCGAGTGCCGTCTTCAGGAATGAGAAGGCTGTGGTTGTACAAAAGATCACACACGGCTACTTGGTGCGTAGGCGGGATCTGCTGCATCCGTTTGGCGACATGGACCACAAGGAACTGGATGCGAAGATTGACGAGATGGAAAGACCATTGAAGATGCAGCGATGAGCAAGCAGTTTGAGCTTTGCGCGAACATGCAGCTCGAGCTGGAGAAGATTGTCGAGGCTCGAAAAAAGGTTCGCACTGCGAAGGAGATAGATGCTGCAATCAAGAAGCTGAATGAGGAGATGGAGGCAGCAGCGATATCGAGGAAACCCTCAACGGACTGGAGCCGGAGGAACTTGACGAGCGCATCCATGCCATTGAAGCTACGATAGCTGAGGCGATGACTGTACGTGACTTCGGTAAGTGCGGTGATCTGCAGGTGAGCTTGGACGCTCTTGTGTCTGCTCGCAAGACAAAGCAGACACCTGAAGAGCTGGATGCCGAGATCGAGAAGCTGAACGAGGAACTAGACAACTTGATGAAGAAGAAGAAGCTCGACAAGTGCGCCCGGCTCCAGAAGGATATTGATGTCCTGAAGAGAATGCGGGCAAAGTTTTCTGATAAGAAAGTGCCAACTCCTCCGCCGTCTTAGAAGTGTGCCTAAAAGATTGCACCATTGTCGATCCAGATTCTCGGTCGCGGTGATGTTCCGAAATGATTACCATGACGATCCTATTTTCTCGATCGGGATAATGTAGTGAAATGATAGTACCCTTGTCGATCCATTTCTGGATCGCCAGCCGTGTACCTGAATGATTGCGCCATATCGATCCACTCAGTTGGTACCCAAAAGTTGGTACCTGATTCGACTCAGTATCAGATCTGAATAGTCCCACCCAGGCTCCGTCTAATCACTCCACATCCTTCTCGATCATGTCTCCCTCGATCAATCGCTGACGACTGGCCTTCTCGCTTCACCACAATCGCCCTCTGTCCAAGGCGACACTACACGGTGGTTGAGCCGTGGACAACCGCTCACACTTGCTTTTGCTTCTTCTCCCGCAGAGCCGCTTCTCCATGTCTTCTTCTTCTCCCCGTCGGGCCTCTGGGAACGCTGTTACGTGTTCCGTTGCATGTGTCCGCTTGGTTAACCACTTGCTCCTGGGGCAGATCCGGATCATTCGACGGCGTCACAACCCCACGCTAATGTCCCTGTGATGCAGCAACCCACCCAGAACATACAGGTATCCCTCTCACTTCTGACGTTCTCCGGGGCCTCACTAACCCCTCTTGTTCTTTCAGATCCGGCGAATACCGACTCCTGGAATGCTCCATCTCCTTCGGGCGCTGGCAGTGCCTCTAGCGGCGTTCCTTCTGCGGGTGTAGGGTCGCCGCGGGTGGATAATCAACCAGCTGGCGACTCTGTTGCGCCCGATCACCACGACGCCGAGGCTGGGACTCCGGCGATCCCCGATCGGGTTTCTTCTCCAGGGTCTGGCGCACCCGTCTCTTCAGCACGACGAGGCATTCGGGTGGGTAATACCAACCTTTACTCCTCTTCCTCTGGACACATCCGCTATCCGATCGAGTCTTGCAGCGATCGAGACAGCCTTGGAACGGCAAGGTGCCTTTCAACAGCTCCAAGCGGATTATGCCGACCTCCAGCGACAGCTGCGTTCCACTGAGGATCGTATTGCGGGCCTGGAAAATCGGTTTCGCGAGGCCACTCAGCTTGCATCACCATTCGTCCAATTTTGTCAGCACCGTTATGACATCGTCCGTAACGATCTGCGTGAATCTCGGAAACAATTTGATGAAGTCGTCAATGCCTTAGCGAGTCATGAAGGTGATCGCATTCGGATCGCTAACTTGGAGAACCAGCTCCAGACCGCACGGCAACAGCACCAAGACGCGATTGCCGATCAAGGTCGTATCATCAGCGATCTCACCGACCAGCTAGCAGCTGCACTGCTGCGAGCTCCCACTGTCAATTCCCAAGAGTTGCAACGAATGCGATCGGAGCTCGATTCTTCGATCGCTGCTCGTGCTGATCTACAGCAAGCTCTGCAACAAGCGATGGCTGCTCGCGATCGACTTCAGACCTAGCGAAATCGACGACCACCAACGAACTCGTCACGAATTGGTCGAGGCACACGACTCCAACAGCGCGCTGGCGGCTTCTCAGGATGCTCTCGAAGGGGCAGTCGACCAGCTCAAACGTCAACTCGGCACAGCGCAGCAGAATTTAACCAACGTTCGGGTAAGCTGTGATGCTCATCTGGATCTTGCCATCTCTCAGCGTGATCAGGCTTGTATCGATCGAGATCAGCTAGATCCGACCTCCAAAATCGTGAAGCCAAGCTCCGACGTGCGCGGGGCGATCGAGATCGAGCTTGAAGTGAGAAGCAGTCTTACCGTAAGTATTGTGCATGAATACCCTTGTCCCGATCGTAACTAATCAGCCGTTGCTTACAGAGGCACACGTGGATGCGGCTCGACAGTCGGTCGCCCGACTCGAGCAACCGGTCGCCAGCCTCCAAACCTCCGCCGATGACCTTCGACAATTACGGGCCGACAACGATTCTCTGCAGTCAAACCTCGCGTCAGAGAGGCAGCTACGGGGAGCAGCTGAAGCCGCCACGAGTCCATTTCCGAATGAACTCGCCAACGCCCAAGTCCACGTCCGCAGCCGCGGACGCGCAAGCCTCCCCTGCTGCCTCTGCAGCAAGCACAACAGCGGCAGTACTGCTGCTTCCAGTCGTTCGACAGAGAGTAAGCTCTCTGTCTCCGAGTACCATGCTCTCCACAAGGAGAAGCATACAGCGAAGAAGTCCGACTTCGCTGCCGATTCCGACGAGTATCCTCTCGACTACGAGGATTCTGAAGATGGGGAGCTCCGTGAAGAGGAAGCTCCCGCCCACGTGTCTTCGTCCGAAGACACGCTCGACCCACCCAAGGGGTCTCGACGCCCCCACGAAGAGGCTTCGGACGCTTCCACGTCGAAGCTTCCGCGCAATGATGACTTAGCGTCCCCCATATCGAGGGCGTTCATCTCTCTGCGCACTGATCCACCACCAGTGCGCGCTGCATGGATGCCTACTGAGGCAGAGATCCATGACCGGCTCGGTGCTAGTTCACCACCGAACCCGATACTGTTGTACCACGACAACAGTATCACCGACGACGAAGTCGCTGTTGGCATTGTCTTTGAGGCCCCGACTCAAAGACGCAACTACTACATCGGGCTCTTCCATGAGCTCCGATACTCAGCGCGAAGAAGACTTCGCGCAAGAGCAAAGTGCCAGAGTGGCAGGCACTTTGTCAGTCGTGGAACGCCTTTGTTGAAAACTTCAAAAAAGACCCGAAAGCCTATCGCAATCGCGTCAAGCATGCTCGCGATCGCTACTACACTTACACCGTGCGCAGTAAGTGTGAACGCCTCCATGAAGCAAGCATGGAAGCGGGGATCCTGTGTGCCGTTCCCTTCGGCACACCCTGTCCGTGTTGCCCACATCTGGCAACACGCATCTCCGACCGTGATCTACTGGGGTACACGACGACCCGTGTACCCGATCACATCAAGGAACTCCGTGCTCGTCTCGAGTCACGTGAAGCTCCGAGTGCTGTGGGTGACCGCAGCACTCCTCGTGCAAGTCTTAGGCCTGCAAGTTATGGTAGGCTTCGTACGCCCTCACCATTTCCGGAACGACCTCCATCAGGACGTTCCGTGGCTCCCATGTGTCTCGATGGGGAGGAAATCCTCTCCAACGAATACGAAAACGAACCTCTTGAGAGTTCGTTCTCTTATGAGCCACGATCCGCTCAACTATCCAGCGGATCGACCCAGTCGCGTATCGCAACGGCGGCGGAGGGGCGGAAACACTCCCTCCGTATGGTCAACGCTACGACCATGGCGATCGTGCCCTTCACGATCGTGTTGCGGCGCTCAAACAGTCTCAGAGCGCCGAGATGGCTGCTCTGAAGCAGGAGGTGCCAGTCCTCCGTGCTGATGCTGCGCAGGCTGCGCAGACTGCCTCGAACATTTCGTCCGGTCTCGGGACGAGATTTAACGCTCTGATCGCTCGCGTGAGTGATCTCGAGAAGGCCTTCCAGGCCTCTCAGGCGAGTCATCACCCGTAGATGACTCGTGCTGCACATACGGCTTCAACCGCCCGACGTAGAACGTCGGATGGAGTCTCATGCCGGACGGTATGTCCAGCCGGTACGCGTTGCCGTGCCGTTCAAGTACTGTGAACGGCCCGATGAACCTTGGAGCAAGCTTACTTGCTCCAAAATCAGACACTGCATGTTTAGGCAGGTTTTGCGTAGCTAACAAAACCAATGAACCCTTTTTGAATTCATTAATGTTGCCCCTACCAACATTGTCTGCGTTCAGCTTCTGGCGATCGACAGAAGCTGCGATAGCATCTTGCACAAACCGTATTACGGCTTGCCTTCGCTGGACAAAGTCTAGCGCATTCGAGCTGAACCCTTTCCGCTCGTCGCCTTCATCCGCAGCAGGCCCTGCCTGCTCGCTATCATCCCCTATGTCTGTGCCCGGCACAGACATCTCGCGCTCGTTCCTGCTCAAACGAGACGCAGCTCGCGTCACCGCAGCTGATAGTACGTCATTAGCTGTCCTCTGCGGTTGTTCAGACGCAACCGTAGATCCTCCCCCACTTAAGGAGGAAGCTACCCCGCCGAGCATGCTCGGCAAACGTGGATGCCGCATGGCATTCACGTAGAACGGTGTATGCCCTGTCGAGGCATGCTCCGAGTTGTTGATGGCAAACTCTGCCATCGGTAAACACTCGCTCCAATGCGGGAACGAATGTGCGTAGCTCTTCAGTGCGTCAACCAGTACTCGGTTGACGCGTTCAGTCTGGCCGCCCGTCTGCGGATGATCCGCAGTCGACATTGATAAATGTGAACCAAGAAGTGTAAACACTTCTTGCCAGAACAGCGTTGGAAAGCGTGGATCACGGTCCGACACAATGTCGAGCGGCATGCTATGGTGTTTGAACACCATGTCAACAAACAGTCGCGCAGTCTGCGCGGCTGTAACAGTAGCCGGGACGGCAGCAAGATGGACCATCTTGCTGAATCGGTCCACAAAGACAACGATGCCTGTCCTCCGCTTGTTGTCGGGCGGAAGACCGAAGACAAAGTCCATGGACATGGACTGCCAACACTCCGACGAAGTCGGAAGTGGTAAAGAGGAGCCTGCGTAAACGGCACAGGCTTCACGCGCTGGCAAACCTCGCAAGCACGAACGTACTTGTGTACCCACTTATACTGGTGGTGCCAGTAGAAGTCACGCGTGAGAAGAGTGTATGTCTTCTCACGATGCGGATGCCCTGTCGTAGGGGCATCGTGGTACTCGAACATGATCCGCAGCCGCAGATCATGATCATTCGGAACGACAATGTGATCCGCATTGTCGTCTACTGCACTGTACAGCAGTAGCCCTTCGTGTACACGATAGCGGTGTACACGAGACCGAAGGTGAGGAGTTAGCTTCCGACGTGCCTCGTCGGAAGGTGCTGCGAGGAACTCCAGCAGCTCCTTCGCGTCTACATCCCTTGCATACGCGTCCTTCACGTCGTCAATCAACGATGACGACGGCACACTTGTCCTCACGACGCCAACACTGTTGGCGTCGACCGTCTCCGCATAATCAGGTCGACGCGATAACGCGTCGGCCTCGGTCTTCCGGGTTTGTACTCCACCCGGAAGTTGTACTCCGCGAAGAAGGACAACCATCTCGCCATACGTTGCGAGATGTGCGGCGATTTAATCGCCGTACGCAGTGATGCGTGGTCGGTGTAGACCACGAATGGTCTACTCCCAAGTAAATACACTCGGAACTTTGCGAGTGCATACTTCATGGCAAGGAGCTCCTTGTCATGCATAGGGTAGTTGCGCTCAGCTGGCTTCAGCTGACGCGACTGGTAGTAGACCACACGATCACGGCCCTCGTTATCGTGTTGCATCAATGCACATCCGATCGCGAAATCGGATGCATCACATACTACGTGGAATGGACGATCTTGGTCGGCGACGGCCAAGATCGGAGCCTCAGTCAAGCCCTGCTTGACTGCATCGAACGTCCCCCTGGCATTCGGTCGTCCAAATCCACTCAGCTTCCTTCTTAAGAAGCTGTGACAGCGGGCGAATCTTGCCCGCATAGTTCTCCACGTACTTGCACAAGTACGTGGCAAGCCCAAGGAACTGCCTCAGTTCCTTCACATTGGATGGCGTGGGCCATTCATTGATCACTCTGACCTTCTCTGGGTCAGGGCGCACGCCGTCTTTCCCCACGGGACACCCCAGCACGGGTATCTCGTTCGCCCCGAAGATACACTTCTTCAGTTCGCATAGAGCTTATGCTTCCTCGTAAGCTCTAACAGCTTCCGGAGATGCACCTTGTGCATCTCAATGTCCGTCTTCCCGTTCACAGCTCGGCTGTGGACGAACACGTCGTCGAAGTAGTTCGGTGCGAAGTCGCGCACCGAGCGCAATAGATGAGTCACACATCTATTGAACGTCGCAGGGGCATTCTTAAGTCCCTGTGGCATGACGAGCCACTCCCACAGCATACCGCTGGGAGTGCTTACCGCTGTGAGAGGGATGTCCCTCTCACGCATGAGGATTTGATAGAATCCATCACGCAGATCTAGAGCACTGAAGACAGTGCTCAAGGCCATCGAATCGATGATAACATCTTTTCGCGGTATTGTGTCTGCGCCGGTATCGTCGCATCGTTCAACTTGTTGTACGCATGAACGATGCGCCAGCCGCCCTGTGCCTTCTTGACACAGAACGTCGGGGCACTGTGCGGGGACTTCGATTTCTGCACTTGACCAGCAAGACGACGACTCTCGAAGAAGTCGTCGATCGCTTGAACTTGTTCACGCGGCAGTGGCCACTGCCGTGTAACGCAATACTTTGTGCACGGCACGAGATCAATCTCGTGCTGTACGCCCATGTCCTTCGGAAGCTCCGAAGAAATCTCGTCCGGGAGTACTTCCTTGTACTTCCGCAGCACCTCATAGTAGGGACTCGACCTCAACGAGTCCCAACTCTGCTCCTCGAAGCGCTGCTTCTTAGTCTTCGCACTGAGGGTGTCATCGCCCTCAGTCGACGACGAGCTGCTTCAGCTCCACGGCCTCGCGGTCCACCCTCTCAATCTCTGAGAGGATGCAAATTTGTTCGATGCGTCCATCGAACAACTCTCGCACGAAGCCCTTCCAGTTCATGACTGGAAGCGCAGTCAACGCCGACGCACTCGTCGGCAGATTCTCCAACCGCATCCTCTGGTACTGCAATCCAGTACCAGTACGTGTCAAGACGTTCAGCGTCTCGACACTCGGTGTCTGCCGCGCAGAATCACCAGCCTCAGTCTCCTGCTGAGGCTCGCGCAGCTTCAATGGCTTGCGCCGCGAAAGTCTTCCCTGGAGCCGCGCTCCAGGTGCTTCGCGTTCAAGGGGCTCTGCCTTGGACGGGTCGTCTTCGCAATCGTCAGCGGACTCGCTCCGCTAACTCGCACTATCAAGCACCGCTTGAGTGCCGCTCATCGCGTGTAGTCCTCCTGCACGTGAGCACGCAGGTTGTTCTGGTGCTGGACGTTTGCAACCGCCAGCACCTCCTGCCGCGTGGTCGGCTCCTGCCGCCACGCCTCCGTCAACTCCGCGAGCTGATGGAGCCTCCACATCGTCGACTATCGCAGTCGGCGTGTCTTCGCTAGCCGTGCAGGCTAGCGGGCCTTTGTTTGTATCATCGGCTCCCGGAGCCGATGTACGATCGCTAGTTCCTTGAACTAGCCGCGCGTCTGTCATGTCAGCCATCGCAGCTGACGTCTGTCCGTCGGTTCCTTGAATCGGAATTCTATTGGCTTCGTCAGCCACTAAGGCTGAAGCGCAATCGTCGACGCGACCCTTGGGGGCTTGAAGTACCTCCAAGGATACCGGTAATACCGGTATGTTACCATCACTCAGGTGATTCACATTCACCTGATTTCTGAGGCGACCCTTCGGCTCAGACTCAGACTCAGATATCTGAGCCGACACACACTTTCTCAACGACTATCTGAGTCGTCGAGCGTCGCCGGTGGCGATCGGAGGCAGCGGCCCAACCGGGGAGTCGCATGCATCGGCCGATGCATGCGTAGCACTGACAAGGCCATCGCTCTCTGTCGCGCTCATACTGTTGAAGCGTACGACCGTACGTTTCTCCCAGTTTATCACCGGGTCATGCCGTGCAAGCCACGGCATGCCCAACACCAAGTCGAACTTATCATCTAGATCCAAGACGATAAGGTCTTCCACAAACGTCCTTCGTTGGTACGAGAAGCGCACACGGACCACACGCTTCTTGGTCCTCACAGTGGCACCTGTTGCCAACCGCACCTCCAACACGCTGCGAGGCGTGTCGGCCTCTTCGAAGTCCACACTTCGAAGATTTTCCTGTCGAACAAAGTTGTTCGACGCGCCCGAGTCCACAAAGGCACGAAGAGAGTTAACTGTCTTCGACATAACATTCAGGATGACAAGATTTGGCTTGTCATCTTGCAGCTTGCAGCGAGAAACCTTCTCGCTAGGGGCAGCAGTCCTATCCAAGTTCGACACGCGAGACTGCATCACCAGTAGGACGCCCCGCGCCTACTGGTCCTTGGCATTTTTTGAACGCCCGCCCGGATGCACACTCGCTGTGCATTCGCGTGCAAAGTGACCGATGTTACCGCACTTGTAACATCGTACCTTGAAGCCCTTACGCTGCTGTTGACCAGCAGCCATAGCACTCGAGAGGTCCATAGGATCCGGACCTCCCGCCTTCGGTACAGGACGCGCCGGCTTCGGCGCGTTCGCATGGAGTTTAGCTTGACGCCGGCTAAACTCCTCTTGCATCGCAAGGCTGATAGCTTCCTCGAGAGTATTCGGATACTCTCGGAAGAGGTACGTCTTCACGGGACCGTCTCTCAGTCCCTTCATGAACGTGATGACCTTGGTCGCCTCGTCGACCGGGTTGGCCACTACGTTCGATACCAAGTATCGAGCACGCTGGTCATAGGAATGCACGTCATCCTTGCCCTGCTGCAGATCGAGGAACTCCGCCCTCGATCTGAACTCGTTCTTCGGGGGCTCAAACGGGAGCTTGAGCTCCTCCTTAAAACCTTCGTACGTGCTGAAGCACGTAGGATCCGAGAGTCGGCGCCCATAGGCCCAACTCCTCGCGCGTCCGCCCAAACATGACATGGCGAACGCGACCTTCGACATCGGGTCGACGATACGTCGAGCCGCAACGGCTGTGTCGAGTACGACAAGCCAACGAAGGAGGGTCTCGTCCTCCTTCCCCGCATAGGTACTCACGTGGAGTTTCAACGACTCCACGCGTGGCTTCGGGGAATGGGACGGACTACAAAGTGCTACCAGGTGTAATAGGTCTACTAAGGCCTATTAGGTGGCGTACACGTGCGCTTACGTGTATGAGGAAGCGTGCAATTTGTTAGACTTAAATTAATTATACTTACGTCCGTAAATATAATTAAATTAAATATAACAATATTAAGACTGCAAAATACCGTGAAATGAGAACTGTTATTGAATTTGGCACAAGCCAATTATGGACCTCCTAAATCGGATTGCTATCTGTTTCTAAAGGTTCTGTCAATGTGTGGTTGACAGAATTCTGATTTCTCTTAAGAGCACTGATTGGTAGAAATGCTTCGCTTTCTACCAATAACATGCGTAAATGCACGCGAGCCATCCAATGATATGGCCCGCCCATGTATCCATTGGTGTGCTCCACACACCAAGGCGTGAGGTCCATTTGCAACCTCTAACAGTTAGTGCAACTGTTAGAGTTACAAGTGGTGTAACCACTTGTACGTGTAACCCTGTTACACTGCCACAATAATGGCTCCTCATCATTGAACCGCTGGCGCTTCTTCACTTGGGCTAGCATGAGCTTCAGGTCTTCTTCGGGCAGCGGCACCAGTGTCGGCTTGAACTTAAGCTTCTTGTTATCCACCACGTACGCGCTCCGGATGTCGCCCCACATGACTTCGTTGAATGAACGCTTGCGCTTGGCACCGGTCTTGGGATCCGGGCGCAGCAGACCCCTCAGGAGTTTCACACGCGCCGTCCGGGGGTCGTTAGCCTTCATAGGCATCCGGAAGACGGTGATTGGGGTGGGCTCGGGCTCTCCGGCGTCGGTATCTTCGCTGTCCGGCTCGCGCTCTTCCTGCTGGGATTCTGCCAGGACCTTGCGGCTTGAGCGCTTGCGCAGGGAGAGGCGCCGCGTGGCCGCATCTCTTTTCGCCCTGGCCGCCAGCAGCACAGTCTTGAACGAACCCTCCATCTCGCTGTCGCTCAGTTGAGCCAACACCACCGCTAACTCGTCTTGTACTGCCTTGGTCAGCGCTCCTCTTGTCTTGGTCATCTTGGTCCTTGTCGTTCTTGGCGCGCTTCGATCTGCCAGACGGTCGCCATTCCCCCCTCCATCCTGAGACATTTCTGTTCTTATATAAAAATCTCCCTATCTAATGACTGAAAATGCATCTCCCTCAGAGAGTCAGAGTGCTTACTCACGCAACCGCGACCGTCGATTGGACCGCCAAAGGTGTATTACGCCCGAAATGCTGAGACACGCAGGGAGTACCGGAGAGCATACAGCTCGAAGAAGCGCAGATCGCATTGACGACCCTCATGAATCCATTATACAGATTCCATAAAAATCAATGAATCTTATGTTATCCTCATGCAGATTCTGTAAAGGCAAAAGCGGCTTTCTCAAAACATGCTGACGCTCCTAGAAGCAGGCGTGAAGAAAATATAAACAACAATGAACAGTTGAATCTGAGGCCCATGCCGAACCGGGCGTTGATCGTGCCATCCGTGCCATAGGGGTAGGCATCAACTCAGGTGCCATTTTCGTCATGCCGAACCGAACTCGGTTCGTGCCACCGTGCGTGCCATGCAGATTTCGTCGAACAGCAACTTCTCCCATACTCAGCTTCGCAGTTCGTAGCGGAAGACCGCTGTGCTGCGGTGCCCACTGAGCACCATTGTGTGATTTCAGATGGAACGTGAAGGCCTGTACGAACAGGGATGGAGGCCAAGTAGAGCGCCGCTAATTGCAGCGAGAACACAGCAACAACCAGTACCGAATCCTTCTCCATCTTTTGGCGAGAAAATGGAAGGGCAAGCCCGCACGAAATCGCCTTAAATTCGAATGTGGCGCGTGGCATGGCATGGCACTTCGCGGAGCCATGGCACTTTCGCGGTGCCATCGATGGCAGGTTGCCCCCTAACCCGCTCATCTGGCAGACCAATCAGATGCCGTCGTGGCACGGATGGCACGACATGGCACGATCGACGCCCGGTTCGGCATGGGCCTGATCAAGAAAAAGATTCCTTTTTGCAATCGTATTGGGTCACGATCAACCCCTATTGCATGCATGTATCTCTTCATTTGTTCACTGAATTAACAACGACTTCTCGAAAACAGCAAATTGCACGCGAAAACCGTTCCCATACCTCTCCATGTACTTGACTGAAGCAGCCGCTGTTGCCGCGCCAGCTACACCGGTGGAGACAAACACACGATCTATTTAAACAACCTGAATGACAAGATCAAGACCGACTGCATGAATGCCACGCTCTACGCGACGCTTTCCCAGCACGGCAAGATTCTGGAGAATATAATGGGCCGTGCGCGGCGGAGGCTTGGGTCATCCCGAGCGCATCTAACGGTCATCCCGAGCGCATCTAACGGTAAACGGATCGACGCTGTTCGACAAGCCTGTAGCCATCCACTTCGCCAAGGAGAAGGCTGACGTCATCGCAAGACGCGAAGGCTGAGCATGCTGTTCAAGAAGTATCAAGGCTTTAAGATATGTTGTACTAGTTGACAAGGGTAGAGATGGATATTAACTGATGCTCTTTGTGGAAGTCCTTGTGGTGCCAGACAAAAAGGGTCTGACGTTCATAGGGCACAGGCGGCTATCGCACTGCAAGGGCTCTTTGGCTTCAAGCTCACGCCTACAGACGTCCTCAGAGGTCTCCTTCGCATGTCTGCCATGTTGACAATCGGATATAACCAGAAACAAATATTCTACACCTTTGCCCGTCCAAACTGAGATTAGTTTCAAGCAAAGCGGACAATTTTTTTTGTGAAATATGAATATCAAGTTAAACAAAAATAATCAGCAAACAAAGCGAGAATAATTTCATCCAAAACAAGACAAGGAAAGGCGGCAGCTGTAGAATGTGTGGTGAAGACGTCTTGGCGCCAAAATGTGCGCGTAAGCCCGCGCACGAGGCTGAAGTAGCTCACTTCTCAATTCACCTGTTTGAGCGCAGATGCCATCCCAACCCCTCCTCCGAAAGCACACACCCGCCGAGAAGCTTCGCGTTCTTTCCGCACATCGGCTTCAGGCGGCCGAGTACAACCGCATTTTGTGAGTAGTGGCCTACCGCATTGTCGCCTCAGGACGCGTGGAGAATCTGCCACGCGGCGGTGCTCGGGGTAGCGTCGTCAAGATGACAGAAGAGGCCAGGAACAAACTCGAAGAGTACCTCAACGAGAATTGCACATTTACGTTAGAAGCTATGCGTACGATGCTCTTTTTGGACACGGGCATTAACGTCTCCACCTTAACGATCAGCCGCCACTTGCTGGGCATGTTGTACACCACTTGCTGGGCATGTTGTACACGGTAAAACAGACGCGCATCGAGCCCATGACGTGCAACAATGACATCAACAAGACCTCAAGGACCATCAAAAAGACGGTGACTCTATTATCTACTTAGATGAGACTAACTACAATGTGTATTGTAAGCGTGGTCGGGGACGCGCGCGTAAAGGAGAACGTGCTACACTGGCGATGCGGCGGAGAAGATGAACGACATGGTCTACGGTATCTAGGTCAGTAAATCGTCTCTTTTTGAATGAGATTAATCTCGGATTCATTGGTGCTTTTTATCACGTAAGAAGAAAATTGCAATTAATAAAAACATGTTGTCCACTTTGTTTGAGATTATTCTCAGTTTGGACGGGCAAAGGTGTAGAGAATCCCTAACTTGCTTTCCCTCCGACTCCTATCGCTACGGCAGCCTCTCTAGTCCCCTCAACCCAAAATGTTGCACGCATAGCAATCACTTTCGTTGTTTCCCAGTCTGGACTGGTGCATTCTTGAATTTCCCGTACCTCCAGTTTCCGACTTTGATGAAAATAATAGTCTTGCCCGCACCACCATCGCTTTCCATGTTGTCACCAGCTGAAGGGCTACTTTCATCACGAGGTGAATCCTGCCGAGCTTGCATGAGCTCAGGAAACTCCTTCAAAATTCCGTCTGGACGTCCGCCTGTAAGTCTCGAAATGCGGTAAAAGTTGGCATGTTGTAGATTGATTCTCTTCAAGAAGGCGGATGCGGACTCAGTAGTTTTTTTTTTGTCTTGCTTGACGCGGGCGTCTTAGAAGCGGCATCCTTTGGCTCAGCGACCGAATCGAGAGAGACATTTGCCGACTTAGACTCCGACACCGTAGCAAAGCATTTTTCCTGAAGCCGTTTCACGACGACCAAGTGAACCTTCGTCATCGACGGGATCCGTTCGAGGACGGACTTCAGCGCCTTCAAAGTGAGTTTTTTTTTCGGACTTTGCACTCACCTGTAAGAAGATCAGAATGGGTCGTGAAATCAATCCTCTTGCCATTACGAGAACGCTCCATATTGGCGAATTGAGCACGTGTGTTCTTCCAAAATGCTACAAACTCGTCGGGCCACGCAACATTTGGAGGGGAGAGAAACGGAATCGCGAAATTCTCCATCTCAGCGTTATCTGGGATTGCCACCGGTTCATTGAAGCCACGCACTCCCAACTCATACAGCAGCCTGCCAAAGAATATCTCGAACTTGACTCCATAAAACCCGCCTTGGTGACTGGCCAGAATAACAGCGCCCACGGCAAGAGATTCCAGGTCCATTCCGTCATTTGTATCCTGACCCGTATTTCGAGTGGTTGTTCCGTTTTGATCCAATACGCCCCTCAACGTTTTCCAAAATGGACGATCTAGTGGACTCCGCTTGTTGCTGGAAAGCGGTGGTTGATGTCTATGTGCGGAACCTAGTGGAGCGGTGGTGTCTTCATAATCCCCCATCAACGTTAGAAAAAGAAGTATATCGTCTTCCAACCGGGGGAAAACGCATCGACACCCCCACTCCTTGTCGTTCTTTATCAAGTCTCTTCCTTCCAATTGGAGTTCAAAAGTCTCCTCCTCTTTAATGCGACAGTAATGACCATCGATCAAGTTAACCTCCTTGCTGCTGTTTTCATCACTTCCACTCTTAGCTTTTGGCATCTCTTCGTCGGGGTATTCCTTACTCTCCTCGTCATAATCGTCATCGCCATCATCATCCTCAGAAACATCATCTTCCTCGTGATCATCACCATCGCTTTCGTCATCCGAGATTCCCCCATTTATGCCTTCGATTCCGAGTGCAGGAGTGTCTTCAGATGGACACTTACTCTCAGCGCCATCATTATCCTCTGGAACATCACCTTCGTCGTTTACGTCGTCCAACTTTTCCCCATTCTTGTTTTCAACTCCAGTATCTCTAGATGCGACAACTACGTTGTAGCTAGCCGCGAGGAAGAGATACAGCTGGCCTTTTTCGAAGTCGTTTCCACGTTTTGTACGTCGGAATTTTGGCGTCGGCGCTTTGACCATGTCAGTCAAGCACTCCAACGGATCATGTCTGTCGTACGGGAATCGCTCCATATGTTCCTGCGCTAACGCTCCAAAAAGCGGTCGGCTGTGCTCAAAAATCCTAATAATCCACTCTAAAGTGGCGCTTCTCTTCGCCGCGAAGTTCGCGGCAACAAACTTCGGTAGCGATGGAATCACCATACACCACGATACTGGATATTCTGATAAGGTTCGCGAGTAATCACTTACAGTGAAGTGATTCCGTGCCGTGCCATTCGTAGCGCGTATGATAAGCGACAGACGAAGAAAGCGGAACACATTTCGCATCGACCGAACGAGTTTTTTACGCGTCGAATCCTTCCCCGGGCGAGGAAATTCGTCCAGAAAGAAGACGATTGGTTTTTTTTTTCTTTGACCTCGTGCTGCTTTGACGTCTTTGGGAAAGCGTCCCCCATGAACGTTTTAGCACCTCGAAGCGCAGCGATGATGAAAGCGTACACCTTCAGTCGCGTCTTGTCACCGACTTTCCCGAAGTCACCAACAGAACCCTCACCTTTCATCTGCGCGATGTCACTCGTAATGCAGTCTTCGAAAGCAATCTGCTGCGACTCGAAGGCCTGGTACACTGTCTGGATTGCGTCTTCTGACGAGGTGCACGGCAGGTAGAACACGTCAAAATCTCCGTGGGCTATCAAGTTAAACGCCATCTGCGTCTTGCCAGTGCCAGAAGAATTCTCCAGTACGACAAACGGCATCGGGTCCTCACGTTGTCTCACATCTTCGAGAGTCTTTATCACTGCTTTTACCTCTTTCGACCCCTTTAGAAGCTCAGCAATGCGCCTGTACTCTGTCACAACAGGACTTTCCTTGGGGTTAATGGTCCATTTCGGCAAGGGGGGCTTCACTAAAAGGTGCAGGTACTTTAGTGGTAAGAAGGTGCTACCGAGGGCCTCCGCAATTGTGTTCTCCTCACTGAGCAACTTGTGTTCGTCGCTAATTATGTCGACGATCTCGTCTGGGACCTCGCCAGTTACCATTCTCCCCTTAACGTCTTTGAAAGCGCCATCAGCAGACAGCCATGCGCCGTCCGCCTTCTCGGCCAGGAAGATCAGCAGATCGTCAGCTTCGACATCTTTCAGTCGTTGCCGGCATCTCGACTTTTTTGCCCCTTGCAGGTTTTCCACCCTTGCATTGGACTCGATGTTGATGCAGAACGACTGTCCAGCAATGCCAACGATGATACATCGTACACGGTTGACCCTCACACGGTTCTCTTCAGCTACAAACGCGTCGTCTTCCATCACTACGTCTGTCATCACTTCTGCACCGCGCTTTCTCAAATTTGACATAGGGTCCTTGTACTCCAGCGCAGCATTACTTGACGGATCCGGTACTACCACCAGTACGTGAATTTGCTCATTGGATGGAAGCTCCATTTTGTTCTTCTTGAATAACCATGTTGTAAAGGTCTTTGAAGCCAGAATCTGTTCTCCAGCCGTCAGCGAATTGATGTAGTCGTCCGATTCTCCTTTCACCAGCTTCAGAGCAGCCCGATGTTCGTCTGGGAGCCACTTGAAACTTTCCTCCTTCATCTCCTCCGCAGAACGGTGGTAGACAGGGACGACTTCTTTCCCTTCATCGCCTTCAACGGGCTGCTTCGCCAGGAAGAGCTGCAGCTTCTCTCTATCGACATCTTTCAAATCATTCGGCTTCTGATTCTTGATCGCCAACTTCGAGTCATCCACCGTTTGATCTTCGCCAACTTCCACCGAGAACGCACTTCCCGCCACCCCAACGATCGCACAAAACAGCTTCATCAATGTCGGGGAATGGATGAGAAGGGAGGATCCGTACTTAAGCGGAAATGGTGGCGTGTCACATAGACTTCTAGCCAATGGTGAAAAAGTATTATTAAACCTAAGGAGTTGCCTTGGTTCCACCCAGTACAACCTATGATACAGCATGGACCTATCGTTGCGACTGCTCTCAGAAATTCAAGGCTCGTACATGTATTCAGGTCAAGTGCCTCCAGACTACTCTTCATGGCGTCGCGCGCTTTCGCCGAGATGGCTGCGAGTGGAGGCCTAGTCATCAGTTGCTGTCGAGAATGTAGAAATGTCTTTCCCTTCCCCGTCGGAGAAGCCGTACACGTCCTAGCCTTAGGACTTGTGTGGGGTGATGGAGTCCGTATGGTTGGCCGTATCCTTCGGGTTTGGCAATTACTAAGAAATTCACAAAAGAGTTTTTGGAGAATTTTTTGTGCGTTTTCCTACAGATAATATGAACCTCCGATTGAAGTAAAACGACGAGACACACTCCGATAGTGAAGCTCATTCCAGAATCCGCTGACTCGAGGAAAGATGGTGAAGCTGTTCTGTGCGATTGTTGGGGTAGTGCGTTCGAGGTGAAAATTGACAATACTGAGTCGGTTTCCGCGTTGCAGAAGGTGATCAAGGACCAAAACAAGGACGGCCCAACCCTGAAAAACGTAGCTGCGAAGAACCTGCAACTTTTCCAGGTCAAGACAGAGGCTGGTTGTCATATGACGAAGATCTGGTCAACAAGCTGCTGCTGAACCGTGTTGACACTTCAAAGTTGAAGGCGTTATGGCCGACGTGGACGTTGAACAGAGCCAAAGATCCGCCGTTGTTTGGAGAAGACGTACTGCTTGGAGAGGATGTGGTTCACGTACTCGTGAGACTTCCTGGGGAGCAATCTGTGCCGAGTCGGACGCGACTGAGGTCGCAGACTTTTCTTCGTCAATCGAGAGAAGGCGGTGAGGGACCTCGTCGAATTACACAGGGGAAATTTCAATCGGGCGGAACTAACATTTGGCCTAACATGGGTCATTCCACTTCTGACCTATCTGTTTGGATGGTTGAAACCGACATTTGGTCAAGAGTACATTTGGAGATGTCAGCCGCTAAAGCCTGACCCGAGAGTGCCTGATTTCATGGACACTCTACGCAACTACCACACGATACCTATTAAGTTTGAGACCGACCATGTTCTGGACGAGAATGGTGACTTTGATATTTATCTAACGTCGCAAAGTTTGGTCGAATGCCTTCGGGATTTCTTCAAAGCGATCTATGACGTTTTACCCCACGTTTTCGACAACCTCGAAGATAAGTCCCTCTTGGCAAAGTTAACGAGGGAAGTGGGACCCCTTTTCATTGTGATCGATAACATTGGCTTGGCTTTTGACAACGATAAACTGGGTGATGTAGCGAAGAGAAAGCAGTTCATCAAATTTCGCACAATCTTGCAACCGCTGTTTCATACGTAGTAATTGGAAACTGTTTTTCCTCATTTCCGGCACAACATCATTCCTGGTCTAATCTTCTTCCTTTTGGGCGCGATTTGATCAAGACAATCACCAAGAGGACGCGATGGGAAGAAACAAAGAGCGAGAGTATCCAGTACCAATTGCAACTGACCGAGGAGCAAGTGACACTGCCGATCATCTCTTGGACACGACATTTGGCCACCCACGGTCGTTGCTCCTTGCGCTCGAAAAGTGTGTCTTATGACGATCTCCTTACGTACACCACTAAATGACATACTGTGGAATCTTCTCTTGAGGCCTTATCAAGGTCAGGTTTCGTAAAAAAAAAACGATGTTGTACATGTACTCAGCTGGTTCACACTCAAAACACTTTTTGTCATACACTTAACGTCATAAGAAGCGTGTCACAAATAAAAGCTTTAGTTATGGCGATTAATTTATTTGTAGTTCGAACAAAAAATAATCGGCCATACAAAAACATTTGATGGGCAATTGTCGTCGCTGCGTCATCCGTAATTTTCATTGTGCTGTAAGGGGACATTGAACTTGACTGCCGAAGTTGAAGTTGCGGCAAGAAGCCACGGTACAACGAAGTGTGGGGGGCAGAATTCTGGCGTGCGGCGTGTGGCTGTGGGTGCGGTGAGCCGCACAAGTGATATCTTTGCCGGAGAAGTCGCAGGCGGGAAGTTTAATGAAGCCCCGTTATTATGAGAAGCTGTGATTGGATGAAATTCAAGTTGAACATGCAAATAGGTGTGCGACCAAGACACAGAGAACATTCAGTCCTGGATTTGCCGTGCAGAACACAAGTCGAGGTGCGGAGTTCAAGTCCAAGTTTGCTGAGAAGCCGGAGAGTTCTTACCTCCGTGCAGAAGTGAGGAGAAGCCGGAGAGTTCTTACCTCCGTGCAGAAGTGAGGAGAAGCCGGAGAGTTCTTACCTCCGTGCAGAGTGAGGAGAAGCCGGAGAGTTCTTACCTCCGTGCAGACGTGGTGGAGAAGAGGAGAAGAGGACGAAGCGGTGGTGGAGTGTGAAAGGAAGAGGGAGGACGATCAAGGGAGTGTAAGGAGGGAGAAGAGGGAGGACGCATAAGCGGTGGAGGAGAAAAAGAAGGAGGGGGTGTTTAATATAATAGGACGAGAGTCCGGCTACCTTGAGGAGGGGCCAATACGGTGTTTATTTGCGTTGGATATTAAGGAGCAACGGCCAACCCTACCGGACTCTGGAACCAAAGACCCGCAGAAAGCACCAAGAGCTACACGACTAGCCCAGCAGCCGGCTAAAGAGCTATTACATGGTGGTCATACAGGGGCGTTATCAGTTGCGAGGAGCAAGGACGAAACGAATGCGAGGCAGACAGACAGCGACAACCTCGACGATGGCTTCACTAGACTCTGTCCCGAATTCACCGAGGATTACCACGAAGTCCCCAGGGAGTAGTCGAAAGAAGAAGAAGAACACGAATGCTGCGTTCGATGACAAGGCGTCGAGCGATAGCGATAGTGAGCGCGCTGGTACTCGGGATGGACATACTCTGCCAGGTCGTACGCCGAGCGGAGGTGAGGATGCAGGAAAAGCGTCTAGAGTTGGAACTTCCATGCTCGCGGAGCCTGTCGGTGAGAGATCTGAGGGAGCGACTGAGTTGCCGTCATTATCCCGAGAAGGTCAGGAAGAAACAAAAAACGAAGACAACGAAGAAGAGAAGGAGCCACCTGAAGTGGCCATTCTTAGGCAAGCAGCGCAGCAGTTGGAGGCAGTAATGTCGACCGGAATGCCTGTTCCGAATCGCGAGAAAGAGATGAATCGACAAGATACAGTCGTAGGAGAACATGACTGTGACCAGCCGCAAGCCGAAGGTGGGCCTGGCCATCCACAGAACAACTTGTCGAGCGGTACATCACAAAACGCACAACTGGAGAAGCTTGCAGGAACGTTGCAGATGCTCACCGAATTGCTAATAAAGGCACCATCAATATCAAACCGACAGGGCCGCGCAATAAAACAGGAGAACGAAGCAGAAGCCCAGAGAAGAGCCTCAAGCCGCTTAAGTCGGGAGAGTGAATTGGAATATAGAACGCATCGAGGGTATCGGGAACCAACGCGTACACCCGGTGTTGATAGTGAATCAGAAGGACCATCGCGTCAAGATGCGGACGGAGAAGAACGAATGGAACCCGAACCTATGCGGGAAGTTACATTGAGGCTAGCACCAGATAGGAGGAGCCATGAGGAACGGCGAGTGCAACCAGGAGGTGATCGACGCGACAGAAGTCGTGGGCGACAATTGGCTGGGCGACGCGGCAATCAGAGCGGCGGAGAAGAACGACGGGAATATGGATACCGCCGAGGTGGCGATGAGTATCGCGGACAAAGAGACCAGCGAGGAAATATCGGCAACAGACAACATCGTCGTGAACACCGTCATGATGGAGGTGGCGGATACCCTCCCAGTGATGGAAGCAGTTCCGCAGATTCGAGGCTAGGTCGCGGGCGGCCACATGACCGAAGACGATTTGGTTCGGAGAATGATGAAGACGATGATCCGGGAAGTGAGCCCAGCGAGTCGAGTGGGTTTCCATCGAGTCGAAGTTCCAGTAGTGAACGAGACGATCATCGTAGAGGTGGAAGAAGACGTGAGCGTCGGCGGCAGCGAGAACGTCGAAAACGAACACGTGGACGTAATATCAAGGACTTGGAACTTCCCACATTCAGCCCTAACTCCAAAGTCTCGGTGGCGACGTGGATAGATCGTATTGACTTGGCATTGGAAGGAGCACGCGAGTCGGATCGAGGGAGCTGGTCAGACCATGCGCTATACTTCATTCTAGGTAACAAGTTACTTGACAACGCAGCACGATGGTGGGTAACGATGGATCGAGGTCTTTCGCGAGAAAAACGGACGTGGACGAACTTGAAGCGGAACTTGTTACGGCGGTATGCCCCACGACAGAACTTGGCGGATGCGGAGTGGAGAGTGAATTCGTGTGTGATGACCCCAGGAGAGACGTACGCAGATTTTGCTGCACGTATGCGAGATGCTGCGGACAGGAACCCAGTGAGTGAGCGTGTGTTCCTGGCACAATTTTATCGAAGCTTGGATAAGACTACGCGACAGTTGGTGAAGCAGGTGCCGACGCCTGATACGCTTGAGGAAGCTGTGGAAAAGGCAAATGAGTTGGATGATCCAAGTGATAACGTGGCAAGAGGAATGCAGAACATTGGGCAGCCCTTCCCGATTGCCCCGCGTCAGCAGTTAACCCAGGTGGAAGGAACTACAGGTCAGATGGTGGTGATCCCGGGAGTTGGAGGAGTCAGTATTGCGTCTGAAGTGGGTGAAAATCAAGAAAAGTCTGGAAATAATGAGCCACAGGAGGCAGTGAACTTAGCCTTGTTCACCCACCCTCAGGGGGTCTACAATAAGTTTACGGGTACCATGCAGCCTTTGCCGGGTTGGCATTTTAATGGACGATGCTGGGAACCAAAACCAACGGCCAAGAAGAACGCAAGAAAGGCACCACGGACAACCATAAAGAAGGCGTCAAGGAAGACGAAGGTGCCGAGTTCAGAATCGAGCAGCGAGGAGTCTGATGTGCGCCAGCGCAAGCGGAAGCAACGAGTGAAGAAGGCGAAGCGCTTTGCAAGGAAGGAGCCCAGTAGCGAAGAAGAAGCCAGGGAACCTAAGAAACAGAAAGCAGCCGTGAAACAGGTGACAGCTTCACGGTACCGGAAGGTGGAAGCGGAAGATTCTGCAGAAGAGAAACCGCCAGTAAAGCCACGTGGCTGTTTTCGATGTGGAAAAGCTGGGCATTGGGCGATTGCGTGCCCAACGTTGAAATGCTATACCTGCGGAAAGATGGGGCACATATCAACCAGGTGTCCTGACGGTGAGGCGAAACAACCGGAAGCGCGTACTGACCAAACGACTACGGAAAAGCGTCGGGGTGCGGAAAACTAGGCGAGGACGTGGTTGAGGGGATACGACGTCTGAGTCCCGGGAAGAAACCCCAGCAGAAGAATGCACAGATGACGGAGGCAGAAGGAGAGAGTCGGACGGAGGCGGCGTCAGATGGAGGTATGGAAGGAGTACTAGAGCAGATGCGGCTGGGTGTATCAGAAGAAGATAGCCTGCGAGCAGCAGTCTATGTTGCAACAGTGCGCCCTGCTCAAGCCTCTCAGAGGTATAATTACAAGAGGAGAAGCAGTGAAGCAGCAGCGGACAGTGAAGCAGTGATACGAGAGGAAGAACGCTCCCTCAGAGAGGACCTCCAAACTGGGGAAGGCGGAATGACTATGATGCCAGCACAGCGTGGTGAAGGTGACCCCATTAGCGACGTGTATATTGACGCTTTGCGTGCGGGAAAAGGACAGCTTGCGATGCCAAGCGAGGTGACCAGGGTATCTCAAGTGAGGGCGGCTCGGCGTGCGTTAAAGAAGGAGTTGAAACAAAGAAGGGTGCAGCGTGCCATCGAACGTCAGCACGTGAAGAAGCAACGAGCGAGTGCGGTAGCTGTGGATGACGATGTGCGGATGAACAAACCCGAGAACGAGACAGAGATTCTATTGCCCGAACTACAGAAACAGCAGACTGAAAAGGGTGAGGGGTTGAATCCTGATAGTAGCATTGCGCGAGTGAGTCTGGTGCAACGACATGAGGTACCGGTGTCCACGGCAGCGCATACTGGTCCGAAGGACACAGTGAGTGGAGTAGCAGCTGAAGACGGGTTGCCTACAGCTCTTATGACGGTGAAGGGAGTTCAGAAGAGTGTCAAGTTGGACTCCTGTGCCAGATACACTATTGCTGGTACGTCCTGGATGAAATATGGATATCAACTACAAAACAGGGCACCGGTTGATCACGTTGAAGGAATCGGAGGGTTTCTTCTGGATGTTGTTGGTGTATGGAGATTCAAACTGCGTAGTGTACTGAATGAGGAGGTGGTAATTGACGCGTGCATAGTGGAAGGATGTGACGAAGAATTCCTGTTAGGCGTGGACTTCATGAAGATGCACAACGCGGTGATGGACTTTGAGCGTAGTGAGTTGCGGTATCGAGGCCAGATCAGGGCAATCGTGATTCCTTTCCAAACCTACGACCAGGAGGGAGTAGCTCGACCTGCGTCCGTGAGGATGGCTAGGAAGATGTATGTTGAAGACAATGTTGTGAGACCAGTGGCGATAGCAGTGTCGGCTAAGGATGGGGAACAAGGAATATTCCTTCCGACGCAGCATATCGGGGCAGTAATGTTGGCGGCGACGGTGACTACGGTGCGAGAAGGACGCGCGTGGATTCCGGCGATAAATGCAAACACGAAGACCATGAGACTGCCGCATCGGAGAGATTTGGGAACTTGGATACCTCTTAGCAGCGACATTGAAGCTTTGGAGGTGAGTGGTGAGATGAACAGTGACAGGATCAAGTCGTGGCTCGACGAGATGGGAGACACTGAGGAGCCTCTAGACAACGAGAGCGAGATCAACATTGGTACTGAAGAACCAAAGGCCCGTGAGTTGATCCTGAAGTTGCTACGAACCTACCGGAAGTTGACAAATAGTACCGGAGACTGCCCACCAGCGACAGCATTGGATGTGCATCATCATATCGATGCTGGGGACTCGGCGCCGATAATGCAGAAACGGAGGCGACAAGCACAGGTAGAAGATCAGATTATCAATGACAATGTCACGAAGATGCTACAGGCAGGTGTTATTGAAGAAGGAAACGGTGCCTGGGGTTTTCCGGTGGTCCTCGTCAGGAAGAAGGATGGCGAAGTAAGATTCTGCGTAGACTATAGAGCTCTCAATCGCGTCACTACGAAGGATGTTTATCCACTGCCAAGAATCGATGAAACATTGGAAGCGCTGGGAGGAGCGTTATTGTTCAGTACGTTGGATCTGAAAGCTGGATATTGGCAGATATTAGTGGCGGATGAAGATAAGGATAAAACTGCGTTTACGACCAAGCGAGGGCTCTTTCGGTTTCTGAGGATGCCGTTTGGATTAACAAATGCGCCGTCTACATTCCAGCGTATGATGAACCAAGTGCTGCGGGGTTTGACATGGCAGACATGCTTAGTGTACCTGGATGATATTGTGGTATTCACGAGAGGAGGCATCGAACAGCATGTACTCGAATTGGCTTGCGTGTTTGAACGATTGGCAGCAGCTGGATTGACACTCAAGTTGAAGAAGTGTACCTTCGCCACCAAGAAGATGGAGTATCTAGGTCATGAGTTAAGTTGCGACGGAGTGCGGCCGCTGCAGAGGTTGGTAACAGCAGTTCAGGAGTTTCCGCGACCAAGCAATGCAGTCGAAGCTAAGCGCTTCGTGCATCTCGCTGGATACTACCGGAGGTTTGTTGAAGGATTCGGGTCCTTAATGGCCCCAGTCACGAAATTGTTGAGGAAGACGGCAGAATGGGAATGGGGAGATCAACAAGAGAAGGCGTTCCAGCGGGTGAAAACTATATTGACAACTAAACCGCTACTTCTCTATCCTGATTTTCGACTACCGTTTAGAGTGGTGACAGATGCGAGTGCGACGGGACTGGGAGCATGTTTGATGCAGGACCAAGGCAAGGGATGGCAGCCAATTGCGTACGCGAGCAAGGTGAATTCCGAAACAGAAGCAAAATACGGCATAACCGAGCTCGAATGTTTGGCAGTGGTCTGGGCAGTCAAGTTGTTCCGTCCTTACCTGTATGGAAGGAGGTTTGAAATTTTGACCGATCATGCGGCTTTAAAGTGGCTAATGACCAGTCCGAATCTGACCGGAAAATTACACCGGTGGGCCTTGACATTGCAAGAATTTGATCTGGACGTGCAGTATCGACCAGGGAAGAACAATGTGGTAGCTGATGCACTTTCGAGAGCGCCGGTGGCAAGTAAGGTGCTGGCAGCTCGGGGAAGAAGGAGACGAGCAGGAGAGCAGTCGAAGGCCGTAACAATTCCTCAAAATGAAGGGCCGAGTGGGGTTGTGACGGTAGACGTGCAGCTGCCAAGAGTTGGTGGTAGTGTACCAGGATCTGGGGAAGGCGCAACCGCGGAAAAGAATGCAGCATCGACAGAGCATCTTCCAGAAGTAACAGAAGAGACAAGCGTCGGAAACCAGGACTGTGAAGCGCTCGGAAAGGTGAAAGGAGGATCCAAAACATTAGTTGGTACTGGACGACGAGCTGGCTTCGCGATCGGAACCAAGTTATCGCGGCGAGAAGCGCTACAAGCAACCCCAGACGAATCCCGTGAAGTGCAGAGCTTGTACAGTGCAGTGGGAGCAGCAAAAGAACGTCGGGAGAATACGAAGGAGCCGAAACAGACCAGGCCTGCAGGAAAAAGAAGTCCTGAAGTGAAGAAGCTTAAAGAAGGAGCCGGAAAGAGCGATCTTCACATGTCGGGGAGCCCTGGAAATGTGACAGTTAGGCGGAAGCAGGTGACGTTCGCGGAACCAGTAGTGCAAGTGGGCCCTATACTCGGAGGTGATGGCGAATACACAGTGCCAATGCAGCCACGCGCAGTACCCAAGACAAACAGCCGTCAAGAGGAAAGAGACCCCACTCTGCAGTTGACTGACGCTGAGATTGCGGAAGCTCAAGGCAAGAGCAAGATGGTGCAACGACTGGTGGCGGCTGGTGAACATCGAGGCCGGAAGGTGGTGGTGCGTCATGGTCTGGTATTGATCGAGACGGTGAGCGGCCGACGAGTGATATTGCCGCCTGAATTATGGGCGGTCGTATTCAAGGAGAGCCACGACAGTGTGTGGGCCGGGCATTTGAGAGCGGCACACACCTATGCTCGGATCGCACAGGTATACTGGTGGCCCGACCTCATGCGAGAAGTGAAAAAGTGGGTGAGAGGTTGTCAGGAATGCGGTAGCAGGAAAGCAAGGCCTCGTGAGGTTATACCGCCGTTGAGGAGCCTGCATGGAGGCGATGTTTGTGACCGGTGGGCGCTAGACGTAGCAGGTCCATTGCCAGTGACGGAAGGTGGAAATCGATATGTAATTGCGGCCTTGGAGTACGTGACCAGGTATGCAGTGGCCGGAGTCGTGAAGGAGCACACAGCGGAGAGCGTGGCGAAGTTCCTGATGCAAAATGTGGTCTTGAAGTTCGGTACTTTTCGGGAAATTTTAACGGACGGAGCTCCAGAGCTGACAGGGAAGGCCATGGACCAGTTGGTGGTGCTATTGCAGGCGTATCAGAGGAACCCAGTGCCGTACCGACCACAGCACATTGGCCTGGTGGAGCGTTTTAACCGGACCTGGAAAGATTGCGTTGCAACGTACATGAACACCGAGGAGCAGCACGATTGGGATGTGTGGGTTGATTTCGCTACCTACGCGTATAATTCGGGACAGCATAGCACGGTGAAGTTGTCGCCTAATGAGCTAATGATGGGACGTAAGTTGAGGAGTCCTAATGAGCTATTGAGGAGTACGAGTGTGCGGGAGGCTGGTGAACTTACGCAATACCACCAGAGGCTGTTAGCAGCGCTGGAGAGCGGCCGAGCGTGCGCCGAGAAGGCTAGGAAGGTGGAACAAGAACGACAGGCCAGGTACTACAATCGAAAGACAAGAAAAACCGCGAGGTGAAACCGGGGGATAAGGTCTGGATGTTTAAGCCTCCCAGAGGGCCCAAGGCTTCTAAATTTGTGCATGCTTGGATCGGTCCGTTACGAGTGGTGGAAGACGCGGGCTATGACAATTTCCTGGTTGAGCGCGAAGACACTGCAGAAGTCCCGGAGAGGTTTATCGCTCACGTTTCGTTTCTTGTGCAGTACCATTACCCAAACGATTTGCTAAAGAAAGTTGCGAGAGATCTCGAAGTTGAGCTGT
The DNA here is from genome assembly GCA_030324255.1 of Phytophthora capsici. NCBI lineage: Eukaryota > Oomycota > Peronosporomycetes > Peronosporales > Peronosporaceae > Phytophthora > Phytophthora capsici. Next base: position 830,639 of record CM059345.1, read on the forward strand.
CGGAGGAGAATATAAATGAAGTCGCAGAGAGACGAGCAACGGATGTCACGGCAGCAGCGAAGACTGTGCGAGCAGAGGTTAGCTCTAAACCAGGCGCGGAGGTTGCAGCAGGCGCGAAACGAGGTCGAGGAGCAATGGAGAACCAAGCGAGAAGCGATGAACCAGGTGAAAAGCTGGTGGAGCTTCGACGAAGGCGACGAAGAAATAAAGCAGGGCAGTACGTGCTTGAGTTTGAAGTGCGACCGACAAGCCCACGAGGCGGCAAGTCAGGAGCCGCAGGAGGCCAGGAAGAACGTCGTTGGCTCACAATCCAAGAATACGAGGAGTTATTTCACCGCGATAGAGTCGTGGAATACTCTACGGGTGGGGAAGTCGTGTAAGGGGACATTGAACTTGACTGCCGAAGTTGAAGTTGCGGCAAGAAGCCACGGTACAACGAAGTGTGGGGGGCAGAATTCTGGCGTGCGGCGTGTGGCTGTGGGTGCGGTGAGCCGCACAAGTGATATCTTTGCCGGAGAAGTCGCAGGCGGGAAGTTTAATGAAGCCCCGTTATTATGAGAAGCTGTGATTGGATGAAATTCAAGTTGAACATGCAAATAGGTGTGCGACCAAGACACAGAGAACATTCAGTCCTGGATTTGCCGTGCAGAACACAAGTCGAGGTGCGGAGTTCAAGTCCAAGTTTGCTGAGAAGCCGGAGAGTTCTTACCTCCGTGCAGAAGTGAGGAGAAGCCGGAGAGTTCTTACCTCCGTGCAGAAGTGAGGAGAAGCCGGAGAGTTCTTACCTCCGTGCAGACGTGGTGGAGAAGAGGAGAAGAGGACGAAGCGGTGGTGGAGTGTGAAAGGAAGAGGGAGGACGATCAAGGGAGTGTAAGGAGGGAGAAGAGGGAGGACGCATAAGCGGTGGAGGAGAAAAAGAAGGAGGGGGTGTTTAATATAATAGGACGAGAGTCCGGCTACCTTGAGGAGGGGCCAATACGGTGTTTATTTGCGTTGGATATTAAGGAGCAACGGCCAACCCTACCGGACTCTGGAACCAAAGACCCGCAGAAAGCACCAAGAGCTACACGACTAGCCCAGCAGCCGGCTAAAGAGCTATTACAGTGCCAAGCTGAAAAATGTGGTCTTGGCTAGTGATAAAATTCGGTGATGTGAGTGATGAGCTGCTGCTGCTGCTGGTGGTCCAGCACTTTGACAAGAGGGACTTATTTTCGAGGTTGTCGAAAACGTGGGGCAAAACGTCGTGGTTCGCTTTGAAGAAATCTCGGATGCATTCGATCAAACTTCGTTTTGCTAGATGTAAATCAAACTCATCATTCTTGTTCAAAACATGCTCTTGGCTCAAAGCGATAGATATCGTGCGGCAGCTGCATAAAGTGTTCATAAATTCAACCGCTGTCGGGTCAGGCTTTAGCGACTGACATCTCCGAATGTACTTGTAGTGCAGGCTACGCATGCATGTATTTAGCCAGCCAGCTCCACGTACATGGTGAAGTGGGGAAACAAATCCTGAACAGTATCCAGAGTATCGACAATGTTGTATACAGCATATCGACACTCAAGATGACAAGATACACTGTTACGCGTCTTATGTTGACTCGGCTCGCGTCCAACCATTGGGGCCTAGACAACTAGGACCATGTAGACTACAATACTTGTTCACTTTGCTATTTACTTGCAAATACACTAGGTTATACTTCCTGGGAGCTCCGCCGGCTCCCCCAACCGTGTCTTTACTTTCGCTGGACACTACAAAGAATTCTTTAGCAGATCTCCTGCTGAATCAAGACATGACCAAGAACAGATCTCAGAGCTCAACGCTACCTGACAGCGAGGCTGAGAGAGGGCCAGCCCCCATCTTCACGCCAATCCTTCCACCACGAATCACCAGGACGTCCCATGCGGCGTTGGTGAAGTGGCGTAAGGAACGTCGGGAATACGAGGACACCATCCGTAATCGTGCCAAGGGCGATACTGATGATCTGATCGTCCCGATCAAGAACACCTTTGACGAAGGACTTCTTCGAGAGTGGTGCCGTCTCCGATGGAAGATATACATCGGCGACGTCACCGACTCCATCATACTGGAGGGAATTGAGAAACATTTCCTCAGTGAAAAACAACAGTGTGCCCGATATCGACCTTGAGATGGCCGAAAACCTGCGCATGGACCTGAGTGAAAGTGATGTTCACGAACGTGTGATCCAATATTTCAAACTCTGTCGTGAAATTATTGAAGATCACGGACGGCACGTTTTGTTTTCACTGGTCCTGATGGAACGAAGCAGTTGTGTTCCATTTTGATAAAGTCGCTTGCGCCTAAGGCTCTAAGAGAGGAAGTGGACCGGACAGCTCGTTTCCAAGTGCGAAAAGCTCGAGAGGACGAGGTCGTACTCCACGACCTAATTCTTGAGAAGGCACTCGACCATGAGAAATCTTTTTATAATCAGCGACGTGCCAAGCGTGATCGTGATCGAGGAGATCGTGAACCTGATCGTGCATCTGTGCGTACAGGCACTAAGAAACCTGTAAAGAAACCGAGGTTAGCGGAGGTGACGAATAGTACTGGTTCACAGCCAGCTACCAAGACCACTGAGCGCCCGAAAGTGCCTCCTACCTCCTGCCCCCACTGCGGCGATGTCCATTGGTTGTCGGAATGCCCACGGCTACGGACAGCGAAAAGGCAGAGATTCGTAAGAAATTGCGGTCTCAACGTGGGGAAAAATCAAAACGGGAGGTGGCTCGGCTAAAACGTCTTCGTGAATGTATCCCCAACGAAGAAAAGACTGTCAATTTAAATGAAGTGATGGAACTGCCGTATTGTGCCGATACCGGTGCCGACCGAACGGCAATCAGCCAAGAGCATGTCAGAGAGCTCATGTTTCGCGATCCGACGGTTAAATTGACCCGGTTGATCACGCTCGTGATAATTTGCCCTGTCGGTGAGCACGTGATCACGTGTCGAGCTTCGGTGAACCTTCGTGTGTTGCTGAACACGGCCGCCGGTATAGTTGCAATACATGAGCCGGTGGAGTTTCTGGTGATTAGTGACGGAGAACCCGAATTTATCTTGGGCCAGGACGTGTTGTAGACGCTTGGTATCGACATCAACCGGCAGTTAGAGCAGCTAGCTGAGCGTGAAGGGGATGACGACGCCTGTTTGTCCGACGAGGACAGTGCACCCATCTTTACGTCAACTCTGAAGGATACCGACCTGAAGGAAGCTGTTGAGCAACTAGTGCAAAAGGAATTAGAGCACGGATTCCCAAGGGAATTTGAGCAACAGCTTCGCGCCATTGCGCTAAAACATGATATTTGGAGAATCAATTTAGGCAAGGGCCCTCCGGCACGAGTCAAACCGCTGAAAATCCGCCTGAAGGAAGGAGCGAGTGCTGTAAAGTGTAAGCCACGTCGCTATCCGCCTGCTGTTCGGGCGTTTCTCCAAGAATTTAACAAAAACCTGGTTGAACTCGGATGGGTTTATGAGAACCCAACGCGTCGCTGGGCCAGCCCGGTGCTTCCAGTGCGCAAGCCAGGTGCGACTAACGACGAGTACAGGCAAACCTGTGACTACCGCTTGGTAAATGACCTAGTGGAGGCTCTTATTAGTACCATGTCTCACATGAGCACCCTATTGGAGTACACCAAAGGTAAAAAAAAAAAAAAAACACACTACGGACTGTTCGATCTCCTAAAAGGGTTTTGGCAACTACCTCTAGAGGAGCTGAGCCAAGAGTTGATGTCGTACATCACTGATTCCAAAATATATACTCCACGTCGAATGCCGCAAGGGTGCTGTGACGCTGCTGTATATTTTCAGCAGACCATGGAGCGTTGTTTTGAGTCGCTGCTGTACACGTCTCTCATTATCTGGATCGATGATCTTTTACTCTTTGCTGATGACATTGACAGTTACCTACAGAAGTTAGATCAAGTCTTTGACTTGGTGGCTGATTTTGGACTCAAGTTGAGCGTGAAGAAGAGCAGTTTGTACCAGCAATCAGTAAAGTGGTGCGGACGGATTATCAACAGCGATGGCGTCGCCCACGACCCAGAGCGTATCGACGTTTTACGTTCTATGCCATATCCGACTACTGCCGGCCAGTTACAGCAATTTATTTGTGCTGCAAACTGGATGCGCGAGTCCATCGTAGACTACGCTCGATCAGCCGACCCACCTCAAAAAAGACTCGACGAAGCCCTCAAGAACAGCAAGCGCACAAAGCGTGTTGCTGTAGGGGCTACGAACTCAACAACGCAGAGAAAACTGCTTACGACCATGTCAAAGAGCTTTTAGCAACAGCGGCTACGTTAGCTATACCAGACAATGCTGCTACTATCTGTGTGTTCTCCGACGCCTCGGATACTGGCTACTCTATCATCCTTACTCAGGTAAAGGAATTTGACCCGAAAGTAGCGATCACAGCACAGAAGCACCAGTTTAAGTGGCACTTTCCATGGTTCTCAGTTGAACTGGTCAGTCATAGAGAAGAAAGCATATCCAATAGTGATGGCATGTGAGAAGCTCGACTATTTGCTACTACGAGCTCGACCGTTTCGTCTATTTTGCGATCACAGAAATCTCATCCATATCTTCGCGCCTGACTCGAGAATCAAAAAACACATTCGAGGGAAGCTACTCCGGTGGGCGTTGAAGCTAATGTCTTATCGCTATGTTATTCAGCATGCAGCGGGGCTGCCGTAGCTTTAGCGTCAGAGGAAGACGGTTAACTCAACGAGTTAAGGATTAACACTCACCTTATTAAGGGTTAATAGACCTTTATTACCAAAGGCACCTACTAACTACGACCTTAATAAAAGGACTTTACTCTTAGTGTTCCAAATCCAAACTGTTTATTTATCTTTTATTGCGGCTAGCCGCCTAGGGGGTAAATGTATGTGGTTAACTATCTAACATAGTAAAACCAAATGAAATCCTACTTCAAATGCATAACGTGTGGCTCTCAGCCACACACACTCCTTCGAGTGTCCGTACATCAACTATGTACCTTACACAAAGTGTATCCATGTGTGGAACACACCAGGTGTAAACCCGTGTAACCCCGTTACACCACCCCCCACCAAGATGTGGACACCCGTGTCCACGACACTTTCTCAGTGAGGTCTAGTCTTCTCAAGACGTTAGAGGTCACTTTACCTCATCACAAGTTCAAAGAACTTCGGCTCCCAGAGCCCATTATCGAAACTGCATTTCCAATGCTATACCTTTCGCCACGGTCGTCTGACCTCTCTTCGCCTTCGTCCAGTGGACGCATGTCGGGGCGTGACAGCCCGCAATCGCCACAGGCCACAGGCCGCAGTCCCGACAGGGAAGCTGCTCCGCAGCGGCTCAGTGTACGACAGTACCACGATGAGCACCGTCGACGTCATGGCTCCGGCTCCGCGAGCCAACATCCGGGTGAGAGCGGAGCTCCTAGCTCTCCCGAGCCATCTACGCCGCGTACGCGTCAGAACGCCTGGCTCGACGAGCTTGAACAGGGCGAGATCGTCCCAGACGATGGCGAGGTGCTTCCAACACGTCAGGAGGCTGCCTCTCAGAGGCCTTCAAGCCCGGCGATGCGCTCTCGCGAGCTGCACACGCCTAATCCGTTCCCGAACCGTGATGGTTCCGCGAACGCCCTGCGCAATGCGCCTCCTCTCTCCTCGAGGTACGAGGACGAGCTCCCTGAGCCAGGTGTGGTCTCCAACGACCTGGACGGGGCTCAAAGCCGACAGCTCGAGGCTGCCTCTCGCGCGCGGTCTAACAGACCTGTGGCCCGCCCCATAGTTGGCACGTCGCGTCGCGACTACGGGTATGAGCGTCTCTCTCCTGCGGAGGTCGTTCGACGCGCTGCTTCGCAGCTCTTGGACACATACACGTGTGGGCGCGCGCCCGAGACGCCTGATGAAGTCGCCCAGCGACATTCGCTCCGCGAGCGCTTCTTGACTCCACAAGTCACAACTCCATCGGAGTACCGGGAGCGCTTGCGTCAGCAGCTCAACGGTGAGGCCGTGCCGGCCATGCGGACAGTGCCGGTGGTCCTCTCAGAGGGTGAAACAACGGCCGCTTACGAAGCGCAGTTTCAGAACTGGGTGGAGCTATCCCGACGGCTCCACTCCTTCGATGCTCTCCGAGCTAGTTTCTCGGAAACCGATATCCGCTTAGAGCGGCGCTTACGCCTCGACTTCGCGAAGCGACAAGCAAGACGGCGTGTACCGGGACAACGTCCCTCACGCTACGAGGCACCCCGGCCTCCTGCTCCCGCTGTGAGCAGTCCTACCCATAGCCATGGGTCGGCTGTCACAGCCACTGGTCAGAGCCTGAGCTCGACTCTTGACCTGTCGTCACCCCACTCTAGTAGTGGGAAGCGCGGCGCGCCCGGCGACTCCGTCGCACGCCCTGCGGGCGGTCCGTCACCGGGTGACGTCGATCGTAAGCGTCCACGACGTCAGGGCAATCTTGCCGCAGTGGCACCTCGAACTCCCATGAGTTCTGGGAATGAGGGTAACCTCGCCACTTTACCAGATACTGGTTATGACCCTGGCGCCTGCGCCGCGCCATCAGGCGCTCCACATGGTAGTGGAGATCACCATGCTCATCGAGCAGAGCAGGAGGAGGCCGAGCGGCCGCTGGACTCTCGCGCTGCGAGCTTCGGGGACTTCCTCTCCCTACAGAACCGCGTCCGCTCGGTGAGCGACTACGTCGCCGACGTGGACCGCTCCTCGCATCGCTTAGCGAATGGCCTCGAGGAGGTCGAGCGTCGCCTCGACTGGCTGGAGTCGCCTCAGGCGATGCAGCAGCGGGTCGTAGACCTTGAGCGTCAGGTTGCTCAGCTGCAGGGTCAACTCGACCTCTTGGTTCGGATGCAGCCGTACGGCTCTCGTCCCGTGGCAATGCCACCGCCGATGGCTCTACCGCCTGCTGCCTTGCAGCTTCCTGTGCCTCCGCACTCTGCTGCTCTGCAGCGTCCTGCTGCTCCGCAGTATCTTGCGTCTTCGGACTCTGGTGCTGGGCCTCAGCACCCTGCTGCCCCGCAGCCTCCTGCTGCCTCGCAGCCTCTCGCTGCTTCGCAGCCCTCGCCCGACCCGGCGCTAGCGCCTCAGAGCTTACCCGAGCAGGGTCCCGGTATGGCTTAAGCAAGCCCACGTAGAATACCGGGTGCGTACGCATCTTCTTCGGAAGATTGAGCGTGTACGCCAGGCCCTTCTTGGCCACGACCTTGAACGGTCCAATGAACCTAGGTCTCAACTTGGTCTTAACGACCGCAGACACTGCGTGTGTAGGTAGGTTTTTAGCGTTTAATAACACAAGATCCCCGATCTCAAACCTTTCCATGTTTTTCCTGCCTTTGGCATCTGCATACTCCTTTTGGAGATCCTGGCTTTCAGCCATCGCGTCGCGCACCTGGCGCATGACGCTCAGTCTCAAAGAGACAAAGTCATCGACTTGCTTGCGAACCGCAACTGGGCTGACATCAGCAAGCCGATCGGCTAACCCTCCCCCATCAAGCCCAGAGCCACACCGTGGTGGCGTTAGAGGGACGCGAGGGTCGACCAAACCGTTCACATAGAACGGGTTGAAGCCTGTCGAGGCATGCACCGCATTGTTCATAGCGAACTCAACAAGGGGGGGGGCATCTCGCTCCAGCGTCGTGGCGCTTCAGCGCAGACGCTTCGGAGGATATCCTCCACAACGCGATTCACGCGTTCAGTTTGACCATCGGTCTGCGGGTGATCCGCCGTGGACATGTCCAACTTGGTGCCGAGCACCCTGAACAAGGACGTCCAGAACTTCGCTGTAAAGCGAGGGTCTCTATCAGAGACAATTGCCTCAGGCAAGCCATGTTGGCGAAAGACTCTGTCTAAGAACAGCTTAGCTGTATCCTCACCGTCAACGGTGTCCGGCACAGCCGAAAGATGAGCCATCTTGCTCAATCGGTCAACAAAGACCACGACACCCGTGTTGCCCGCCTTATCCTTGGGAAGGCCAAACACAAAGTCCATACTAATGGACTGCCAACATCCCATAGGGACTGGTAAACTCGCCAACGGCGCCGCCGCATGCGGCGCGGACTTGGTCCGTTGACATGTCTCGCATGTACGCACATAGGTGCTTGCCCACTTGTACATCTTGGGCCACCAGTACATCTTGCTCACCGAGCCATAGGTCTTTTCACGACCAAGATGTCCACCGACAGGCGTATCATGCACCTCATAGAGGATGCGATACTTAAGATCCTCATCATGAGGGACGACCACTCGAGGAGTGTCCTCAGGGTCAGTGCTGTAATACAGCAGGCCATGATCAAGCGTATAACGCTGCAGCCTCGCGCGTAAGCGCGGTGACAATTCCTTGTCAGAGTCCTTAAACTCTTCGCTCCCAAGAGCACGTAGCAAAGCTACACACGTGTCGTCTTGGGCGTATGCCCTGCGTATAAGGTCGGGGACCGGCGACGTCACAGTAGTGACATGAGTCAGCTCGTAGTCCGGCCTGCGCGATAGCGCATCGGCCACTACGTTAAGCCGGCCCGGCTTATACTTCACCTCGAAGTTGTACTCGGCAAAGAATGAAAGCCATCTTGCCATTCTCTGTGAGAGATGAGGCGACTGAGTCGCAGTGCGTAAAGACGCATGATCAGTATAGATCACAAAGGGCTTAGAGCCGAGTAAATGTACTCTAAATTTGACTAGAGCATACTTCATTGCAAGTAGCTCCTTGTCATGAACGGGATAGTTCTTCTCAGCAGCTTTAAGCTGGCGAGATTCAAACGCGATAACGCGTTCACGCCCTTCGGCGTCTGCTTGTAGTAAAGCACAACCGATTGCAAAATCGGAGGCGTCGCAGACGACGCTAAACGGACGATCCGGGTCCGGAAGCGCCAAGATGGGCGCGTGAAGGAGACTCTCCTTAACAGCCTTGAAGGCTTCGTCGTGAACGACATCCCAGCACCAAGGTGCATCCTTCTTAAGGAGATTGGACAATGGCCGAGCCATATCAGCGTAATTCTCGCTGTACTTGTGCAAGTAATTGGCTAAGCCAAGCCACTTACGCAAGTCTTTCGGGTTCGATGGAACCGGCCAGTCCACAATGGCCTTAACCTTGGCAGGATCTGCCCTAAGGCCTCGCTTCCCAATGAAGCATCCGAGGAAAGGAATTTCCTCCGCGCCAAAGACGCATTTATCTAAGTTGGCATACAACTTATTCGTGCGCATGCACTCGAGCACCGCTCGCAAATGGTCAAGGTGGTTCTCCACATCAGACCTCCCGTGCTCCGCACGACTATGGACGAAGATGTCGTCAAAGTACGTCTGAGCGTACGCCCGATGGGGCCTAAACAACTGCGTCACTAGACGATTGAACGTCGCAGGCGCGTTCGACAGCCCTTGGGGCATCACCAACCACTCCCAGAGCATACCGCTCGGAGTACTCACAGCCGTGAGGGGTATATCGCTAGCTCTCATGAGCAACTGATAATACCCGTCGACCAAGTCGAGTGCACTGTACAACGTACATCCCACCATGTTGTTCTGCAGAACATCCTTTCGAGGAATCGGCGTCTGCGCCGGAATGGTGGCTGCATTCAGCTTATTAAAAGCATGCACTATGCGCCACTTGCCATTAGGCTTTCTGACACAGAACGTGGGTGTCGAGTGCGGAGACTTGCTCTCACGCACCAAGCCGGCCTCGTGCTTTGCACGGAAGAACGCGTCGATGACGTCACATTGCTCCCTTGGTAAGGGCCACTGCCGTGTTACGCAGTATTTGGTTCCAGGAACCAAGTCAATCTCATGACGCACGCCTCGATCCGGAGGCAACCCTGACGGCGGGTCCTTCGACACCACATCGTGGTATTCCTTGATCAAAGGATAAAACGGATCCGAGGGATCCTTGAGGATCGAAGATCCACTCCTAGCGCTCAGCGCTCGCTTCGTGTCCTCAAGGACAGCTTCGTCCACGACGGACGAGGAGTTCAACTCCTCCTCGGGTCGTATCATGACCACCTCGGCAAGCTCGCCGGCCTTTAAGGCCTCGCCAAACTCGGCGACGGACATCTCGTCCAGCTCTAACAGAGCATCAACCGACGGGAGTCGCTCGAGACTTATGTCTCCGTCGACATCCCCTGTCACTCCATTCACGAGTGTGTATAACTGCTCACCGCAGTCGCGTGGAGCCTCACCGCTCGACACGCTGGACACCTCATCCGACGTCATAGACGTCACAGACGCTCTGCGTCTCTTCCTCCTCTCCCTCCTCGCCCGAGCACGGCCGGATGAGGGCTGCAGGGCGACATCACCGTCGCGCTGCCTAGGTGCCAACGCACTATGGCTCCTCGGAGAGGGAACAGTGTCATTCGAGACACTCAGCGGCGGGTCAGCGACCCTACGAGCACCGCTCAACGGAGTACGTGCCGTTCCACAATTGTCCTTAGGACACAGCGGCGGGTCAGCGACCCTACAAGTACCGCTCAACGGTTTACGTGCCGTTCCACGTTTGTCCTTAGGACACAGCGGCGGGTCAGCGACCCTACAAACACCGCTCAACGGAGTACGTGCCGTTACACATTTGTCCATAGGACACAGCGGCGGGTCAGCGACCCTACAAACACCGCTCGGCGGATAACGCGCCACCCCGCGCACGCCCTGTGAGTCACACTCACGGCAAACAGCAACTTCGTTGCTCACTAACTCTGACATTCCAATGTCCAGCACCATGACCGATTCGGTCTCGTGCTCGCGCCAATAGCGCTTCTGTCTCCGAGCAGAGGTGGGTTCATGACTCGCCAATGCTCCACTAGGAGACGGGCGCGTAGCGCCCAACGTCTTCGACTTCCAGTCGATCCATGGCTCGTGGCTCTCGAGCCACGCCATACCCAGGATGAGGTCATACCTCTCATCCAGGTCTAAGACCAAGCAGCGTTCCACGCTATCGAAGTCTAAGAACTTCACGTTCAGGTCAATAGAGACCTTCGACACTGTCACTAGTGTCCCCGTCGCAAGACGGACAGAGATCTTATCTCTTCGAGGCTCCTTCAGAGCCTCCACATACGGTTTAAAACCGTCAACAGTGGAGCGCCGGACATAGTTGCCGGACGCTCCCGAGTCTATCAAGACTCTCCACGGCTTGTCGAAGCCCTTCACGTTCGCTTGAACGACTAGCAAGCCGGGCTTGCACTCACCACGTGAGTAAGAGAGCTTAGCTCTCTGCGGGGCTGAGTCCCGTTCTCTCCTGCCTCCCAGAGGCCCAACAGAACTCAGTTCTTCCCCAGTAGGGCGCCCCGCGCCTACTGGGTTCCGTCGTTTCCCCGCGACGACCCTGGTTGAGGGTTCGAAGCGGCGCTTCGGCTCGATGGAGCCTGGGCCTTGTTGCGCAACGGGCAACTTGGCCTCAAATGGCGGGTGCTTCCGCACGTATAGCATCGACGGATGCTGGAGCGCTGCTCAGCAGCATAGAGGTCAGCCTCGTCTTCAGCGTGGCTGAGGTCCATCGGTTCAGGACCGCTCGAAGAGCGCGCGCTACCAGCGCTCGGACCCAGTCTCGCAGACTGGAAGTTATAGTCGGCATTCAATGCCACGTTCACGGCCTCCTCAAATGAGGCAGGGTGAACACGGAAAACTTCCGTTCGGGCAGCGCCCGTGCGCAGGCCCTCCATAAACACGGTCACCGCGACCGCCTCGGGGAGAGGGCTCGACGCCATACCGGCGATCAGAGTTCTCAACTCTTGGACATAGTCCATCAACTCCTTTTTACCCTGGCGGGTAGCAAGGAACTTCGACCGTATACGGTACGCCTGGTTAGGCGGCGCGAATACGCGCACTAGTTGCTGTTTCAGCTGATCCCAGGTCGGGAAAGCAGCGTCCACAGACGTGCCGCACGTTAGTGCCCATTCTTGAGCTCGACCACCGAGCTTCGAGATCGCCAGCGCTACGCGCTGTTGCTCAGTCTGGAGCAGGGCCGATCACATGGCCATCTCGACCTGTCGGGTCCAGAGAAGAAGGTTCTCCCCCTCCATCCCCTCGAAGGTCTTCACGCTCAACATGAGCGGTTTCGGTCTATTAGACCACTCGTGCGTCGACGACGCGGCCGCGGACGATGCGGCGGACGCCGTTGCGCTCACGCGCTCTTGTACATGCTCTAAGAGCGCCTTCTCGTAGCTTGCAAAAGCCTCCAGTCTGGCGGACACCGCCTCTGGCCCTTGCGAAGCAAGATGAGCAATGCCCTCGGGGCCCAACAGAGACATAAGCTTTTTAAGCGTCTCTTGCTGGCCTGGCGGCAAGCTCGCGAACACAGCGTGTTCCATCCTCTCAGAGGGATCAGTCAAAAGACTCAGTCGCAGGATTGACTACGAGTGCTACCAAGTGCAGCGGGGCTGCCGTACCTTTAGCGTCAGAGGAAGACGGTTAACTCAACGAGTTAAGGATTAACACTCACCTTATTAAGGGTTAATAGACCTTTATTACCAAAGGCACCTACTAACTACGACCTTAATAAAAGGACTTTACTCTTAGTGTTCCAAATCCAAACTGTTTATTTATCTTTTATTGCGGCTAGCCGCCTAGGGGGTAAATGTATGTGGTTAACTATCTAACATAGTAAAACCAAATGAAATCCTACTTCAAATGCATAACGTGTGGCTCTCAGCCACACACACTCCTTCGAGTGTCCGTACATCAACTATGTACCTTACACAAAGTGTATCCATGTGTGGAACACACCAGGTGTAAACCCGTGTAACCCCGTTACACAGCACGTCGACGGATCAGCCAACGTTTGGGCCGACATGCTGTCCAGATGGGCTGGTCAGCCAACTACCACAGTGAAGTTGAAGCGTTTCACTAGCAAGAAGGTGGAAAAGCAGAGAACACCGACCATTACAGAAGTGAAGCAAGCGCTTAGACCTCTGGACGAGGAGAACTTCACGTGGCGGACCCTGAACGAGTTCAAGGAGGCGCAACTACAACATAAACCACTCGCAAGCGCAGTACGAGGTGTAGACGACGTGCTGAGGGTGAATGAGAGGATCTGGATCCCAAGGGCGTGCGTGGATCTCACCCAGCGGCTGTGTGTAATCGCCCACTGCGGGGCCCAAGGCTACCGTGGCGAGCAAGCGATGGTGAATCACCTGCGTCGACTGTTTCATATCCCTGCCATTCGGAGTATCGTGCACACATTTGTGTCAACGTGCCTACTGTGTCCTCACGTGAAGGGCGGCAAAATGATACGTCGACCGTGGGGTGAAACTATCGAGTGCAACGAAAGAAATGGAGTCTTGCATTGGGATTTCCTATCACTTGGTGAATCTTTCGGAGACAACAAGTACTTGCTTGTCCTCAAGGACCACGCCACTCACTTCTGTGAGCTCGTGGTGTGCGATACAGCTGACAGTGCCGTTGCTACCGCTGCCATCCTCGACTGGCACAGTCGGTTTGGAGCCCCACCAGTATGGGTAAGTGATAACGGCAGCCATTTCAAGAACGAAGTGGTAGTTGAGCTTTCAAAACGACTGAAGAGCCAACAAAACGTTACTCTAGCATACTGCCCCTGGATCAACGGGTCAGTGGAGCGCGTCAACCGAGACATCCTCCAAGTGCTACGGGTGATGACCCTAGAATACAAAGTCTCAACAAAATACTGGGAATACCTAGTACCTTTGGTCCAAGCCAGCTTGAACCACACTGCACTACCTTCGCTCGGCAACCGAGCACCCGTAGAACTCTTCACTGGATTGCCATGCCCATCGCCTCTGGCAGAGTTCTACCATCCCAGCAGCAAAAGGCTAGTCACTGTACCGAAGAATTCGGATGCAATTGACAAACACTTGGCTCAGCTACGGCAGAGCCTGTGCACAATGCACCAACCTATTGCAGATCAGCGTTTGAAGCAACGTCTACTCAACAAAAAGAAAGAAAGAGGTGACAATGTAGTCAACTTCGACGTAGGCGACTACGTTTTACGCTCACGCGTGGACGAAAAGAAAGGGAACAAGCTGCTTGTAACATGGCAAGGGCCATACAGAGTGGTCCGAGCTGACGTACACTCCTTCCGAATCCGTCACTTAGTGACAGGGAGTGAATTAAATGTTCATGCATCACGTCTTAAGTTCTATGCAGACGAAAAATTTGAACGTAACCGAGGAAATCCTCGAGCACGTGGCCTAGGGCATTATCCTGGCTATCAACAAGCTGAAAAAGCATCGATGGAACAAGTCTATAAAGGATTATGAGGTTTTAGTCAATTGGAAAGGCTTGGAGTCTGTAGAAGACTCCTGGGAGCCGCTGGCATCTCTGGCCAAAGATGTCTACATTCTACTGGATCAGTACATTCAGAAGCAGGACAGTAAGATGCGTACATATTGGAAAAACTGTCAGTCCAATTTTCAATAAAAAATTCCGCATACTTTTTTCCAAAACAAACCAATGTCTGCCAATTCTCCAAAATTACGCACTATCAAATAGTGTTGCGGTATATCTATAACTTGGTGGAACTCCGAATTGATTCTGGTCAATATTGATCTCACTATGAATTATTTCATATCAACTTCAACTGGTTGCACTAGTTACAGTTATGGCCGGGACATCTCGATCAACGATCACTGAAATTACGTTACAGAAACGTGCATTATCACTAGTCGTACCCAATCCCGAGATAATTATTTATACAGTGACGTCACAATGACAATTCAGACAACTAATGGTGACAACTCCACCTCTACGTGCAGCTGGCTTGGAGGGGCAGTGTAGTGCAGGCTACGCATGCATGTATTTAGCCAGCCAGCTCCACGTACATGGTGAAGTGGGGAAACAAATCCTGAACAGTATCCAGAGTATCGACAATGTTGTATACAGCATATCGACACTCAAGATGACAAGATACACTGTTACGCGTCTTATGTTGACTCGGCTCGCGTCCAACCATTGGGGCCTAGACAACTAGGACCATGTAGACTACAATACTTGTTCACTTTGCTATTTACTCGCAAATACACTAGGTTATACTTCCTGGGAGCTCCGTCGGCTCCCAACCGTGTCTTTACTTTCGCTGGACACTACAGTACTCTTGACCAAATCTCGACTTTCCGAGTCCAAACACATTGTCCAAAAGCGGAATGACCCATGTTAGGGCCATATCGTTTTTTCGCCCGATTGAAATTTCGTTTGTGAAATTCGACGAGGTCCTTCACCGCCTTCTCTCGATTCACGAAGAAGAGCGAATCTCTAGAATACACCAGTTCTTCTTCCTTCAATTCCCACTTGTCCACTTCAGTCGTTTTCAGTCTCTTCGTCGACTTCTGACAACGATCGCACAGAACAGCTTCACCATTTTTCCTCGAGTCAGCGGATTCTGGAATGACCTTCACGTATGAATTACTTCGCAAGCATCAATGAATGCAACACATATTCCATCAATCCAAGGTAGTCCCAACAGTATCGCACCTAACCGGACATGAAGGTGTGAGGTCAAGATTGACAGTAAACGATTTCATACCATACGAACAAAATGGTATCCGAGGACGACATGACGATGTGCTGGAAAAGTGTGAGGACAAATCGTTTTGCTAGAAACTGCTCGGAACGAACCCTAACCCTCTGGGAGAACAATGACATCAATGGCTGATCACCTGCGCTCGCAGGAATACGAGCGCGTGCGTCGATCGAAATCGATGCTCACGGAACCGCGCTTATCGGATGAAGACGCTGCGTGTCTTGTTGATGCGTATGAACGTAATGACACCTCTGATGCGGAATATCTCGCCTTAATGACTGAACAACAGCCATTTACGCCTTTACCAACGACTCATGCCGTTATCATCGACTCTGGAACGTACTGCTCCACAGTCGCAATGCGTGTTGTCATCAACTCTTTTCTTCAAGACCATGGAAACGCTGTCGTGAAAGAGCTACTGTCGAACTATGAAGTCGCCATGATTGAGAAGGCCCCGTCTGGAGGTGTTCTCATCCATGTGCATTCCAGCGTCGCGGAGAGAATGCTCATCGGCCAGGAGGTGAATCTGCTTGGTCGCCGCTTCAAGGTGAAGCACCAGTCTCCTTTGGCGAACAAGTTTTTCTTGGATGTCTTCGGAGTTCGCTCCACTACGATAGCCAAAAATTTTTTTTTGAGGCTTGCTGCTCTCGGGGCTAGACCCCTATTCATGACGACAAGAGATGTCAACATGGAGACTCATGTGACCACGCCAACCTGGCGTTTCTACTTTGGGCAAGAAGAACCACCAGCATGCCTTAAAGTCCACAGATTTGTCACGAACCAGCTTGTGTATGGACGTAAGTTCTTCATAGTGCGTGGCAAGAGAACTGGTGACCCACCCGAAAGAGTGGTCGGCTTTAAAAAAGTCATCCTTTGCAGTGACGTTGCAGGTCGGAATCGAACCCCAAGAAGAGGGAGTTCAAGGTGAAGACCATGATGCGGCCACTCAAGATGGGACCCCTCGTCGTGATGAACGCCGTTTTCAAAATCCGAAGCCCATGCACCGTACCGTGTCTGAGATAGCCGAGTCTGGGTATCCATCTCCAAACTCTAATGGACGACCCAGTCCTGAGACTGAGGAAGAAGACACTGAGATGCAATCGGCACCGAGTGATGAAGACGTTGATATGGGACGTCAAATGGAAACGGGTTTCAAGCGTATTGAACGTTCTGAGCCATCCTTTGCTGACTCCAACCCCTTTGAAGCTCTCGATGAACTGGACTGTGAATTTGAGACTTTTGAGGCACATGTAACAACCGAACCAGTGTCCGGCATGATCCTGATACCCCACCTAACCTCGTCTAGCACTGAGGACGCGGACAAATAATCACTATCGACTAAGAGACGCTACACGCGTCGAGATGCGACCGTACGTGTTCAAGTTGTCGCTGATGAAGAGGTTGTAGCGTCGGCAAAAGCAACAGAACTCGAAGCCCAAGATGACCGCATTTCGTTTAACATGGAACACCTGAAATCTGTTACGGAACTGATGAATGGCTCCAAGAACATGGACAAAATCATGGATTCAATGGCTGCAATGCCTACTGCGTGGTCAACAGCAATTTGCTCTGATCTTGCTAAAGGAGGCAAATGTACTGAAGAACTGGCAACACTTCACCTGTTTAACCGCATTTTGGTGACCGAGGGGGCGACCAGTCTCTCTTTTAACCAGCGAGTCCTCACATCCAAGTTACCAATGGGGAAATCGCGTGAAACCTTTCTGGAATTCTTGAAGGCAAAATTGAACAAGAAAGCCCTGAAATCAAGAACCAGTGGAATACGTTGCGCTTACTGAGCGCTTTTGAACTGCTGATGCGCACCATTTGCCCCTTTCTTTCAGAATTGAACGTGTGGACTCCTTACCTGGTAGGTGAATCGGATGCGGGAATTGTACGCGGTAAATGTTCCCTTCTTTCTGATGAGACGCTTCTTGGACTACTAAGATCACGACTCGGTCATCAAGTGCTCGCCCATCTATCTGCGAAGCTTACAGATAGTCCGCTAATAGCTGACATCATTTCTTTGGAGAGCAGCGCCATTTGTCAACGTGAACTACCAATCATAACGCTGAAGGACTTATCGCCCATTGTGGAGGCGATCCAGCGCAATTAATCTGATCGGAGTGATGAATATTGGTCAATCTTGCAAGATATTGACCTGGAATGTGCATGGAGTAAAAAATGGAGGTCATTCTCTGATTTCCCAGCACCATAAGTATTTCTATATTTCATGTATTCAAGAAACCCGATTTCGAGATCGAGCTCAAGCGGATCGGTTTAGCTACCTGGTCCAGCAGTGTTACGATGGACGTGTATTTATATCTGACAGAAACGGAGCGTCTCAACGAACATCTTTCTCGCGCAGTGGAGGTGTAGCAACTATTCTTCATGGCTCTTTCCCGGGTGTTGACACAGCCACACTGGTGGAGTCAGCAACAATTCCTAACCGATACTTGCTGGTCCGATGTCAATGGGGCGAAACGCTTTGTTACATCCATAACATCTACGCACCAAACGAGCCTGCTGCACGGAAAGTGTTTTTCGAGCGTCTCTCAAGTGTTACAAGTTGTCGAAATGATAACGAGGCAATTCATGTGGTTTGTGGAGACTTTAATCTGGCCGTAGATCCGACTGTGGACGCTATTTTAGATGACCCTCCTCAGGACTCTAGCAGGAATGTCTTACTCTCGTGGCTAGCGGAAATTCATGTCGTCGACGCATGGAGACTTCATCACCCAGATGAAAGATCGTTTTCAGGCCCTAAGCCACGTCGAAATCGATTGGACTACATCTTCATCTCTGATGAACTAGTGTCGTCTAGCTATCAAACGGCATCGTACGACCCCTGGGATGGAAGTGACCACAAAGCTCACCAAGTTGAACTCTCGTCCTGGCATCATCCCACTGGACCAGATTTTAGGCGTCTTTCTGATAACTTACTACAGATACCCCAGCTTCGAGATGACATTCGCGAGGAGGCCAAGAAATTACTCCCTGTTGTACAGGCATCTAATAACCCAGGAATTGTATGGAAGGCATGAAAACGCCGTATGAAAAGTTACCTCAAGTTTTGTCAACGTAGCTTGAAATCTACTGTGAATTCAGAGCTTACCCTTGCACGTCAGCAATTAGAAGAATGTGCAAATGCAGTCGCGAGAGATGGAAACGATGAACAAGCCTCACTTGACTACTACTTTGCGAAGAAGAGGTATGCGGAATGTAAAGAGGAATGGGCAACTACCCGCCTTGGAGTTGGTTTTGAACAAGCTGTGACTGAATGCGAACGCAGCTCATCTTTCTTCTTTCGGCCACCAAGGTATGTGCTGCGGCACACACCTTTTCAATCAATTAGGTGTGCTGACGGGACAGTATCGAATGCCCCCGCGGATATTTGTCGAGGTTTTCAAGAACACTGGGGGGAGATTTTCGGTGAACTCAATACATACACAATGAGTCACCGCTTGATGAGGATGCTCAACACCAGCTTCTTGAATCGATAACGCATAAATTATCGGAGGAAAATGAGCAAGCACTCGACATGGACTTAACGGTAACGGAGTTTGTCTCGTCGATACGGTCAATGCGCTCACGATCTGCCCCAGGGCCGGATGGATTCACCTCAGCTTTTTACCAAATTGATCCTGAGTGTTTTGGTGCAATCCTACTTTGCGTGTTTCAGTATCAATTCCGGCGCGGCGAACTTTTACCCCATCAACGCTACTCATCGGTAGCGCTGCTGTTTAAAAAGGGGGATCGTGCGGATACTGGAAAATTCCGACCAATATCACTTATGCCGGTGGAAACTAAGATACTATCGAGGTTATTGACGAGTAGGCTGAGACCACTAATGTCCTCTTTGGTCCACCCAGACCAGAAAGGTTTCATCCCC
This sequence comes from Phytophthora capsici, assembly GCA_030324255.1. NCBI lineage: Eukaryota > Oomycota > Peronosporomycetes > Peronosporales > Peronosporaceae > Phytophthora > Phytophthora capsici. Next base: position 850,009 of record CM059345.1, read on the forward strand.
GGCCGCTCGATTCACCACCAAGTAATGTTTGTTCGAGATTTGCAGCACTTAATCACTAGTCGTGGCGATTCTGGTGTTGCAACTTTTCTTGATTTCGCTAAGGCATATGACCAAGTTAATCGTGACTATATGTTCAAGGTGATGGAGAAACAAGGATTCGGGGGGACTTTTCTATCATGGATTCGGTTATTGTACAGTGGTTCAGTGTGCTCCCTGATGATCAATGGTTGGGCGCAGGAAGCCATTAAACCCTCTCGAGCGGTTAAACAAGGTGACCCTCTATCGCCTTTTCTCTTTGCATTAGCACTCGAACCCCTCGGAAATTTACTGAGAGCGAAGCGGGAACTGGGAGTAGATGTGGATGAGAAATTGTCTGTTCCAGTGGCTTTTTTTGCGGATGATACGGTGTTATTCTCGAAGGGAGTGCGTGACCTTGAAGAACAACTACGCCTGGTAGATATTTACTGTGATGGCGCGGGTGCACGACTCAATCCAACTAAAAGCGTGATTATGAGCCTGAATAAGCATAAATCAGCTCCTACCCTTGAGCCGCTTCGGACACTCAAGAACGGGGAATCAGTCAAGTACCTAGGCATTCCGTTTGGTAATTTCGATACGTCTACTCAACTAGCTACCCAATTGGACGAAACGCTGATGAACCGACTTCGTTTATGGAAAGGAAGAGCTCGGACACTCCTGGGACGGCGTCTCGTAGTTCAGGCGGTGATATTATCTTTACTCTGGTATTTTACGACGACAGTAAATATTCCAGTTCGATTTCTTAATCGTTGGCAAAGCGCGGTGACTAGATACATTATTTACAACCGAGTGGGTACGGGACCTGGTGGAATTAATGTTGTCAAGAAAGGTCTTGCCACTCAACGGCGAGAAGAGGATGGTATAGGTGTACCTATCCTTGGCTTATGCATCCGTCGGCAACGATTTACGCTTCTTCAGCAGCTAATCCAAGCGCTAAGCAATCATACAGACACGTGTGAAGATGTTTGGTACCGGACTATTGCCGAGCTACTCAGACGTCGTTATGGAAACGTTTCAAGTAGATGGACCGGAAATTTTCTTCTTCAAAATCCACCTAAACCACCAGGATGGAGGCAAGGGATACTCCCGCTTTGGTGGCGAAAAGTTCTCCTTGACTGGAAAAGAGTGAAATGGCCTGATCGGATTTCCCTACAGATTACTCGAGCGAAAGTTATCCAAAGAGCTCTATACTCCCCAATATGGTGGAATACATCAGTTGATTTTCAACACCGTTGGGCGAAGGAAGTATCAACTTCAAACATTTATGTCAAGGAATTTCAGCTATGCAGAAGTTTTGCTTGGCGGATTTCTTAAAGGACAGTTTCCAGTGGCCGACGGCGTTTGAATTCTTTTGCGAGATTCATGATGAGATTCAAGCAATTGTGCCTCGGGTGCGTGCAATGGACATATTTAAGTTGTATCATCAACTATCCCAGATATTTGATCGAGTACTGCCTCATCCCCTGGTTGGAGAATGCCGAACTTCCATTCGAAGTGTTTTCCTGCCAGAGTTCGGTGTGCAGTCCGGAAAAGGAACTCATTTCTTTCCTAACTTAAGACAAGATGATTGGGTCCAAGTGCTATATCAAGACAGTACAGTGAACTCGCACCCTCTAAAGGAGCTTGGGTGTCCACAAGCCCGAATTCACAAGACATTGTCGGATACTATTTGGCTGCGACGATGTCTCCTCCCTGTTGTCCATGATGTAATGCTCCAAATGTGTTTTGGAGACCTGATACTTGGCTCGCGATTATATTTCTTGAGGACACTCGATCCTACGGTACAACAATGCGTACGAGAATCATGCACGGCCATCGAGACAGTGAAACACTGCTTCTTATCGTGCCCAGCACTAGATGAGATGTGGAGATCGCTGTGGGTTCCATGGAGCAACATATTTTCTACGGCGTTAGATTGGAGGCTACTACTATTCTCGAAACCGAGTGATCTCAAGTTGGAATGGAGACAGCGGCATAAGACACTTCTCATTCTTTGGCGGGTCCATACCGCAATCGTTTTTCATGCAACATGGAGACTCCGAAATGATATACTCTTTCATGAAACTAACGCAAAGAGGCCGAGCACTCAAGCGGTACGAGGTTCCTTTCGCAGACATTGTGAGTATATCTACTCTCATGCAGTTGAGATTGGTGTTGATAAGGTCGTAGTCGGCGAAACCCTTCGAGAACTTGGGTTCGATCCACCTACCTCGGACGTTTTACCTCCTCCTAAAGATCGAATTTGGATTCCTCGTATGTAATGGCGAACTGGTCAGGTGATTTCAAGTTTTGATACCTTAGTTTCAGTTAGCAAAACGAGAAGTCCTATAAAAGTTAATCAACTAATTTTCTTCTCTTCTTCTGGAAAAGTGTGAGTGGCGTCAGCGACAACAATTGCCTAACAATTTCAGAACGCCTGCCTGGGTTGTGCCACAAGGAGAGAACAAGCTGTTTTTCAGTACTTGAAATAACGAAAGAGAGTCTTTTAGGCGGAATCGCACCTCTGCTAAAACTCCAGACAACTACTTTGACGCACTTACTTTGATCGTGGCCATTTTGTTCGTTTGCAGGTTATAATACAAAGCATTAGGTAAAAACCTGAAAATCGGAAAGTAAAGGCAATAGTAGAAACATCCAAATGCAATGCATGTTCACTAACAAGCATCTTGACCTGCTTCAGGCACCAGCTGCTCCGGATTGAAGCAGCCTACCATCGTTAGAAACGTCTTAGGGTCTGGTGCACCCTTGAGATTAAACATCTCGCAGACACCAAAATCGGGACCAACTACCACGAACGCTCGCTTCATGTCCTTCAGCGAAGAATTTTTATCCATCTCTTCATTCAGCCGGCGCAGTTTTTCTTCCTTGAACTTTTTCTCGCTGCGAATCGTGACCTGATATAAGCCACAATCGTCTCGGACTCGATCGACATACCCTGACCCTTTATATCAGCTTCACTTCTATTAGGGAACGCTTCACACGTGGTCACTGCGTCGATAAAAGGGAAGAACGGATAGTCGGGGTGCCAGTAAGTGTCTTTTCCAAGTGTGGATAAGCAAGGATAGCAGGATGCCTCATCTTCACCACTGCAAACAACCTTGGGCACCCGAATCTCAATTTTCTCATATTCTGACCCTTTCCGCAACTTCAGCTCAACGGGTTTACGTTTTATGAATGCCCCACGAACTGCGTTGTGAAGCAATAGTTCGTATGCGACGCCATGGAAACCGGCGCCAACAGATTTTGCATACTTGTAAATCTGTACCTGCTTGCCCGTGTCAACAATCCGCCCCAACTTGCTCAACACATATCCCGAATCCACAGAGAGGTTCCACCATTGACTATCATAGTAGTCCGCTTCTCGGCTGCAGTCAGCGATATAATGACGTCGCAGGCGATCCACTTGGCTCTTGCTTTGTCCCCCACCATAGTTGTACACCAACTCAAACGCTTGGTCGTTTCCTACTGAACGGCAATTTTTCGTACTCGTATCTTCAGCATTCCACGCTCCTTACAAAATTCGCGCAAACTTCCACCACTGTAGAAGTACTGCTTCTTAGCAAGTTTTGCACACGGTGTGTTTATCCCTTTCTGCTTGCACAGACCGGTTTCGATAACCCAGTTCGTTAACTTCGCGCTCCGGAGCAGATCATCATAACGCCACGCCGGCAAAACCACAACGTGTGCGCTGTCGTCTTGTTTCGCATCATACTGGCACGATGTAGCAAGAAAATGAAAAGGAGCATACTCGGTCTTCGCGTCGTCCACTTCAGCTTGATTAAACCCATCAACCAGAACAATTGCACCTTGAGTTTGGCGACGGATAGCCACGATATCAATCGATGAGAGATTGGTAAGTCGAGAGTACGATCCTTGATCTAAATACACCACCGCGTTCTTCAGTTCGCTTGTTTTCAAGCGACGGATGACAAGCACCTTCTTCCTCTTGATGCACGCCAAATAAAACGCAAGAAGCATAAGAAAGCAGGACTTCCCGACACCTGGTGAACCTACAATCACAACGCGATCCTCTCCAAACAGCAGCTTTTTAATTACCTTCCAGAACACCACTTCTTCCATCCGAACGAAATAGTACAGAGGGAACTCGCCGAATTTCTTCCAAAACTCGTGCAAGGTAGGTGTCATGACAATTGGATCGTCACTCTGTTGTACCATAGACAGATTGTCGAGTTGAAATTCCTTTTCAGGGACGGGCAAGGGGATGAACTCGGTCAGCACCTTGGGTTCGATCATTTTCAATCTCTTCAAGACCTTAGCAACTTCAATATCTGCTGAACGCTTGGACCCAACATCCGGAGGTGGAACCACCACCAGCACGTGAATTTGGTCAGTGGATGGCAGCTCCATTTGTTCTTCTTGTATAAACATGTTGTTAAGGTCTTTGAAGCCAGAATCTGTTCTCCAGCCGTCAGTGAATTAATATAGTCGTCAGATTCTCCTTCCACCAGCTTCAGAGCAGCCCTATGTTCGTCTGGGAGCCACTTGAAACTTTCCTCCTTCATCTCCACCGCAGAACGGTGGTAGACAGGGACGACTTCTTTCCCGTCATCACCTTCAACGGGCTGCTTCGCCAGGAAGAGCTGCAGGTCTTTTGCGTCGCATTTGATAGTTTCTCGATTTTTTACCTGGATTGCTTCCTTCAAGTCCCCCACCAATTGACCCTCGTCGATGGTCACAGGAAACGCACTTCCCGCCACCCCAACGATCGGACAAAACAACTTTACCATTTCCCCGAATTCTGGAATGAATGAGAAGGGAGAATTTCCATCCGTACTTAAAGGGAAAAGTGGTTATGTCGCATGAATTTCCATCCAGTTTAGTAAACTACTACTACTGTAGTACTAGTACTACGTAGTATATATGTAGTATAGTCTAAACTTAAGGTATACAAGCAGACGAACATCCGAGATGCTGACTTTCACACATCTTACCAACTATTTCTCGGGGAGGCCTGATGCGGACGAACTTATTCAATTCATAAAAGACAACGACTTTAGGTGGATCAAAGGTAGCGTGGTGGAATCACCATCTAATTCAGTCCTTTGAACCTCAGCTAACCTTTCAACGGAATCTCGTAGATTTGCTCATCCATTCCAAAAATGCACTTGCAACTCGAGTAGTTCCCCTGTTGAAAAAACACCGACACCCGGCTTTCCATGCGAGTGACGCCAGTGGGTTACCCAGTCTTGTTACCTCGAAGGTCAACGGCGGCATAATCTTTCATTACATGTGCAACATACTTTCCGTCTTGTGTGAATCGTTCCATGTGCTCACCGATCTTGACTCCATTCACGAGCAGCTCAAGTCCCCAACGCAGATCTCCATCAAGATAATAGTCGATTTCTCCTTTGATCTTCTGTGGCTGGCCACCAGTTGTTTGGTGTAAAGGGAATACGCGTGATAACTCTGGGCAAATCGAGCATGTCGCACTGGTATTCAAAATGAGGCCTTCCATGAATAGATGCTGGAATGTAGCTTCCTTGGGAAAGTTCGTGTCATCAACCACAGACTGCTGAAGCCCATGTGCTGTCATGTTGCCGATCACGCTGGTGATTAGTTCACGCAGCGACAGTGGGTTGGTACCTGCACGAGTCGGAAAAGCCACTGGATGTAGTACTTTTCTGCCAAAGGAGACGAAAATTTCACGTGCCGATAAACTTCTTCGACGAGGATACCGGCTTCTTCAAAGTCAGGAGGCAAACATTATCTTCATCTGTGAACTTCGGGTCCAAGTAGACGTTATTCGGCGCAGCAACGAGGCAATTCATCAAAAACTGTCGAAGTTTCAAGCTCTTCGGTGTCGTGTGTTTACTACCGAAGCATCGTGCCATTTGATGTAGGACTTCTTGAGATAGGAAGTACGAAACCAATTCGGCCTCGGATTCAGCTGGGCACTTGGCAAAACGGGCCGCCATTGCGTCCACTGAACTGCGTAATGCACCGATAAGTCCATTGCACTCACGAACCACCAACTCCATGAAATCTTCTTTCTTCGTTATCTCGTCAGGCAATCCCAATGGTGACGGCATTGTCAAGAACTCGCGTGCTTCTTCGTCACTCAAAAGGAAATCCTCTCGGACGAACTTCGGAGGCGATTTGAACTCCACTGGACTCTCCACTCCACCTTTGAGCGCATGTGTTGCACAGATGATGAAACAAACTTTGGCTGATAGCCACAACGAGGTACCCTTGATCAAAATGTTCCAAAAACCCGTCTCACGATATTTCGCTTGAGCATCATCCAGCATAATAACATGATGTTGATCCGCGCTAAGGTTGTGTGTACTGCTGGTGAGATCGATCCCGCATGACCGCAGCTTGTCAAACGCCGATATCTCTGGATCAAGAAGAGAAACGTAAATGCAATTCATGTCTGGATATTTGCGAGCAAACAACGTCAATAAAGACGTCTTCCCCGACGCTGCTGGCGACATGAAAAGGATGAATCTTTGGTGCATCTCCGCGTAGACACGACAGAGAAGCTCCTCGCGCGCGAGATGAGGTACTTGAGGGTTGATACCATCTTTAATAAGATAAACTTCTTGCTCAACACGCTGCGGAACCACCACCAGCACGTGAATTTGTCTCGACTTTGGGGCGCGCTCTTCTCCAGTCATGTTGTTGTCGTCTAAAACGTCTGCAATTGTCCACGCCTCCTTCATCTTCTTTCCATCGATCAATGCTTGAATTGCCGTATGAACCTTTCCTTCTTCCAGATCTTGAGCAGCTGGGTCGTCGTCGGGGGGCCCATCTTCGCCAGGAAGAGCCGTAGGTCTTTAGCGTCGCACTTGATCGTTTCTCGGTTCTTTACCTGGATCATTTCCTTCAACTTGCTCACCTTCTTGCCATCGTCAATCTCCACATCGAAAGATCTTCCAATCTGACCAACGATTGCGCACTGTAGTGACAGCTCCACCATCTTTCCACGAGTTGGCGGATTCTGTAATATACACCAGAGTCATTGCTAGCTAAACGTGTCGTGACTGCATTGATGCGAATAAATTCAGAGGTAATCTGTTGGCCCGGATTGCGAGAGCGTCGTGAAATTGCAGAGAGGATCAAGAACGTGTCGGATCTACCGAATTGCATAGGCCTCATTGATGGCACTTTGTTTCCTTTGTCCCAGCGACCCGAGGATCATGGAGAAGATTTCTTCTCTCGCAAAAGTTCTTACGCTATCAACGGACTTATCGTCTGCGACGACCGCGAGCGAATTCGCTATGAAAAGGGAGGATTTCCCTCCATCCACCCCATCGGAGTCCCAGAAAATGGGAGCCTTCTTTCCTGACCTTGTCATCCCCCGACCCGACGATCGACCTGCTTCGGCACCTGACCCTCTCGCTTCTTAGCCTTCGAAGGCCGAGTCACCTTCTGCTTGGTCTTCGTCTTGAGCTTGTCTGTGGCGACCGCTTGCCCAGCAGGTGCCCTGTTAGTCGTATTGCCCTCTCTGTTCTCCATAGTGCCCTCCGATCTTCTCCCGGTGATATCTCTTGGAATCCAAGACTTCTCCTAAAACAGAAAAGCTAGGGTGAGATCTCTTGGATTCCAAGAGAATTTTGGCCAATGAGAGTCGACGGTGTGTCTTTTCAGCTCTTGGAAAGAGCTCTCGTATCCAACTCTGACTACCACTAATGAAAGAGAGGGAGAATTCCCGTCCGTACTTAAGCAAAACGAACGCGTGTCACATCGATTGGGTGCCACCCAAAAAAACAATAAAAAATAAAAAACGGAGACGATTTAACACATTCACTACTGTACTTAATACAGTACACTCTGCACCCACATTCGATTTTGAGGTCAGTTTTGACGAATTCGACGTCAGTTCCTAAAAAGTTTGGGGGAAAGGGGTCATGTAGGGGTAACCGATCATCAGTCAGAAGTTCATCCTGTTCGGAAAAATGACAAAACCTGGGGTGATTCAGAAAATAATGACAAAAACCACTTATCGTGACAAATCCTGGGGTGGTTTCGAAAAATTGTGACCGTCCCTTTTTGTGGATTGCTGAGCATGAGTCATGGCGAGTCCGCCATGACTGTCACTGTTTGGAAGTTCAACTGAGCCCTTGGCCGAATACATGTAGTGACGTTGGCTACGGGCTAGGTGACAACCAACACATGTCTTTTTTTTCTGTGCGACCATCAATGTAGTTATTTGTAGGTAGGTTAAACTACAAAAAATTCTTCTATTTTTGCAGCTTTTTACCTATAACTTATACCGGTTGCCAATCAGTAGGATGTATTAATACTGGGAATACCTAAGGAGGTATGGACAGCCCCCAACGGGTTAAGTCTACGGTACTGCGTAACGTAACCTCTGTCAACATTCGTACGACATTCATTGATTTGTCATCAGAAACATGAATTCACCGACGTCAGTCGCTTCAGCATCTAACGGTTTTTCCAAGGTGAGTCAGCGGTCCTTAATTTTGACAGGTTTAAGGTACTGATTGTGTGGATTTATAGGTTAAACGTGCCAGTGAAGTCGCGGTGGAAGCTTATCAGAAACATGAATTCACCGACGCCGTGTGTAGAAGTACCTTTGTTGGACAGGTAGGTCAACAGACCGCTTGATGTGGCCGTCTTGACTAACGTTACCTGTTATTTTGGTTGAACTATAGAAAGAAGCACTTTCTCATTCTGAAGCTACAGACCACCAGCAGTTTGGTGAGGTTAAACCGTCAACTACGCACTGATAAGCTGTAAAATTGCTGTGAAATTCCGCACTTGGAAAATACCTTCCGGGTCACTATTAAAATTGTTCCCAAAAATTCGGATTCAGTTAATCGACTGACTGTAAATGACGTAAACTGATCAGTTTTCGTTGAACTGTCGTGTCTTATTGTTTTTGCCACAATGGCGACGCGACCTAGATCTTCGTTTGATGACGATCAACCGAGAGGAGACCCAGCTGAAAGGAAGCGGCAGCGTAAGGCAGCTTATATGCGTGAATATCGGGCGACAAAAGGTAGATCAACGCCAGACTCAATCAGTGCACGTGAAAGAAAGCGAAAAAGAGCAGGATACATGCGGCGTTATCGTGCAGCGAAATACAACGCTGACAGCGTTGCTTCTGAATCGAAACATGAGGAGTGTGCTGCAGAAAATGGGTTAAGTACCGATGATCGCTTGAAACTGCTGGCAGAATCAATTCTTCAGAAAAGCAACATTTCGGAGGAAGAAATTGAACTGATGGCAACGGGACAGAATTTCTCTTCCGATCCGAGGTTAGCGTTAGTGTACTACTATTGCTGTGCTGGCCACCCCGAAGCGTTCGTCTTTAACGATGAAAGTATTCGTGAAAATGGAGTTGTGAGGGATAGACTACTAAATTCATTGGATAAACCACCGGCAACCGCAGAATACACTAGGTGCCAAGACTCTGCGGCTGCTATGGACCCATCTAAACGTGAAATTTTCGCTTGTGCTTCGTGTTGTGAATTTCTCGTGGGAGAACGTGGCCATGTAAGTGTACCATTTTCTCAGCTACCAGAAACATTTCTCATTTCAACAGAAGAATATGAACAACGTTACGGTGAAATCGCAGATGATGTAGTCAAAACATACGCACAGGTTCTTGTTCGGCCGAGTAGATTAAAATATTTCCTGAATCCTGAGCTTGTTCATGATATCGAGAACATCCATCTCTGCTCTAAATGCGCCTTGAATCCCCGGAAGTCAAAGTTTAGCCTGGCCAGTGGGCATGACTACGGACGAAGTGCAACGCTTCCTCATCTCAACGCAATTGGGATGAACTGTATTGCTCCCGTTCGCTGTTTCGGTTTGGAGCTCTCCCTATCTGGCAAGCATAGCACCGATCATTGCATTTGTTTTCCTTCTAGCGGGCCCACAGCTTGTGCTAAAGTTCTTCCTGCTACTGATGTTGAGCGCAAGCCACGAGTGACATTTACAAAAAAAATGCCGTCACGTAATCATTCTTCCAATGCGTCTATGGTTTTGTCGGGTGGCGGAGATGGTGACAGTTAGGGAATTAGTGATCCGCTGGTATTAAATGCCCAAATGCCAACGGTATCAGCTGGAACAGCCTCATGTGAACAACAAGAAATTATAGACTCGATTTTATCGAACTTGGACAAACCGACTCCGAAGCAAACTCCTACACTAATGCACGGAGGGGCTGGAACTGGAAAATCTTTCGTGATTCATAAACTGCAAGAAGAACTACGAATTGGAGGTTTGAAAACGGTGATTACGTGTCCGACAGGAGCGGCCGCAAGTCAATTTCCTGGAGGACAAACCTGCCATGCTGCATTTAAGGTGGGCCGAGATGGAAATCGTATTTCTGCGTCCAAACTCGCTGAACTCCGGCTACCTTTCGATAGTACGGTGGGCCTTATCGTGACAGATGAAATTTCGATGCTCGGTGGCGAATTTGCAGTAAAAATGGATAAGCGCTTGCGGCTTGTGTATGACCCTGATCTTCCCTTTGGTGGAAAATCGTTACTTTTGGTACGTACAAATGAAATCCTTACTTGTCACGGACTACTAATGTTTTATCATCTCTTGCTGGTTACTATTAGTCCGGAGATTTTTGGCAACTAGAAGCTCTTATGGGAACACCACTATGCAAGACGATGTACAAACCCGGTCTCAGTGAAGTGCTGGCTCATGCACGTGATTTGTTCAGACGATTTCGCGTCTTCTTTCTCGAGACTCAGCAAAGGGTCCACGACTGCCCGGTGCAACAAAAAGTCTTGAGAGCTTTCCGATCTCTACCTGAAACATATCCGGATGGATTAAAAATGCCCAAGAACTTCCGACCATTAAATGATGATGTCGTTAGTGCTTTAACTCACGAGCTGGCAAAAAAAGAAGTGGAAAAGGAGCCTGAATGGATGGACGAATCTACAATTTTGGTTACGAGTAACGTAGACAAAGCTGCCCTAACTTCGTGTTCCGCTAAACTACTAGCAACCTGTACAAATTCGGTCGTTTTCCGCTGGAGAAAAACAATTTCTGATGTGCCTCAAGGTTTGCTGGAGCTGCTCTACAATGATAAAGATTATCCAAACCTCTTTGGGTATTTTGTGAAAGGTGGAAATTCTCAAATTCTTGATAATGGGAATGGAAATGTAGAATGGGGAGTTGCAAATGGAACAACATGTAAGATGGTTTCTTTGGCCTGGACAAAACCGGAAAATACCGAAGCCGTATTGGACTACTTGAATACTATATCGGCGCATGCGGGGGATGTTATTGATCTTCCTTACGCACCTGACTACGTAAATGTACAATTGGTTACGCAACAAGGAGACGTTGTACCCGCAACGACATGGCCACCTCAAAACAACCTGGAGACAAATTGGATACTTGACAAAACTGGTAGGAAAACGCAAAAGCTCAGCATCATTATTCCTATTGGTCTCGTTGCCCACAACAAAGACAAATACACGTCAAACTAGCGCGGGCACTTGCTCAGAAACAAATTGAAATAAAATACGAGCAGGTTGCAGTGGAGTTAGCGCTGGTAATGACGATATGGAAAGCACAGGGAGCAACACTTCGACGAGTTATATTGTACTTGGAAGGAATACCTGGTGCACCTAAGTGGCTTTTTGACCACATCTACGCTGGAACCTCGCGCGTACGACTTGCCCGATTGCTTCGGTGTCTTCCTCTATCACCTGGATTTAGAAAAAACGTCTTGAAAGAGCTGCAGCCCAATCTGTATACCACTAAGTGTCGCATGGACATTGGGGAAGATGGCTATTGGCGACCTCACAAATAATCAAATTAATTTTCCGACATTCAATTCATTAAAATGCTAGGTAGTTTGCTGCATCACTCTGCCCAACATTTGCGTTGTTTACGATCAGAGTCGGAAATGTATGTTGAGGTGGATGCTTGTTTTTCTTAGTGGTGTTCTTCCGAAATCCACGTAATGAAATTAACTGCATCAGCTCCAGCTAGATACAGGGCTTCACTAATATATGGGTGGCGTCCGCGCCCAATTGTTAGAGCTCCGATCATAAGAGCAACGCTGTGAGACCCTTCATCATATTCATTCTCCATTTGCCATTGTAACACAGTGTTTTCACTCTCTGCAAGCTCCGAAAATACGTGAAGAAATGCCGCAGCATGGTTGTCATGAGTAACACGACTAACAATGTCGTAAATACTACAAAAAAATTGGCCCCAAGCCAGACAATCCAACATAAATCCTCGAAAAAAAGACCATTGAAACTCCAAGGACTCTGCTAACGCAAATTCTCCTTCAGTTTCCAAATCTGGTTCATATTCAAGGTGGTACCACGTGCCAATATTGGCATAAGGTGGGATACGCTCCAAAAGACAAATAGACAGCGATCGTCCTCTTGAAACAGCAATACCACACCCATCGAGCCATTGGTTAAGAAGAGCCACTGGATTTACTCCAAGCAAACGTAGTAGAACCTCATCTGTTCGCCTTAGGTGCCACGGAATCCGATGTAGGATTATATCCAAAAATTGAGGAAGGCAACCCTCACGCGAAAGCCACCCCCTGTCGATTCGTTGTCGGAACATTCTGGGTCACGGAGCCAAAAAGTAAAAGAAAAACTGGTGAAAACAACTGCCACGAAAAATAGATAGAATTGGACGTAAGCCTTTTGTTGAGCACTAACGGAAAGAACCACTGAAATCTTTTCTGAGAAAAAAGCCGTCCTACCTAACGACCGAGTCTGTCCGATCCCACCCATTACGACGACAGATATTCTTTTGTTGGAGCCACCTGATTTCCCACAAACCAAAGTGCACGGGGTCAACCAAGCCGCCCACAGCAACATGGACTTCAAAGATATCCCAGTCCCTAAAAACTACAAGTCGCCCCTGCAGCGTCGAGACGAAAAACCTAACGACGCAAACTACCGCGTGCTTGCCACATCGGATGGTAAGACTACACTATTGACGATATGTAGCATGACCGTACTAGGGGACTTACGTTTGCTTCTTGTGCGTGTAGCGTTCAAAGAATTTGTTGCCGAGAAACCCACAACTACTGAGAATGTCCAGATTTTCGCACGATTCATTTGGAGTAGTGCACACACGGTGAAAGACGGGAGACGCCTTCTTCGCCTTCATTTAACTGATCTTTTTGCTGATGAATCTTCGGAAACGCTCTTGCAAGTAAGTAATATTCCTTTTTATTAAATGATTAAACTAACCCATACTGATTTCAGCGAATCAAGGACAACTACGAACACAACCAATACGGCGTTGATCAAGACCTCATCACAGCAACTATCTTTGATGCAGAAAATACTACGGAAGGTCTACCAGCTGCTGGACAAAAGGTTAAATTTACTCGATTCTGGAGCCCTAAGCTGTACCGCGAAACATGTTGCCAGTTCACTACAAAGATCGAGAACCTAGTCTTTCATGGGAGCGATACTAATGCGCCCTCCACTACAAACGATCACACGGATTTACCTGGCCAATCAGGAAACGATTCTGATGTTGTCAAAGTAGAGACAACTCCAAGTTCCCCCGTGGCTCCCAGAAAAAAATCTGAAGAGAGATTCTGCTGCTATTACGAAAACGGACTGTACGAATGGTACGCCTGTTGTCCACAACAAGAAGCCCAAGCCAGCTTGAAGAGTTTTTCGTCAGTCTATCTACCAGTGGTTGCGTGCACTCAAAAGATTTAACCGGCCAAAACTCAATTTTGTCCACAAAACTCAGTTTTAACTGCGACCAAAACACAATCTACTCAAATAATACTAAGGTCAGTAATCAGTTTCGTAGCCCTTTTTCATACCGATTATATACCGGTTCATAACTCGCGTTCCAAAATTTATTTGACAGAGAAATGAATATCCCTGTAATCCCCACGATATTGGGAATCGTTTTACCCTGAGAAGTCAAAGAATTGAAACGAAATGAGGCGTTTGGCTCGCCACCAAAAAGACAGCCCTTTTTCTCGAAATGCCAGTTTCGTAGCCCTTTTTTACTTGCGTTCAGTAAGGAAAGTGTATGATTTGACACGATATGGCAATGACGAAGTAAGTACGATTTTGAATAGCCAATGAAAGTCGACAGTTTCATTGGGGCGAAGCCCCCCCCCCCTATAACCGTGTGTATTTGTTGTGGAGTACATCACTCTTATTTACACTCTTGCTTATCTTTTTACTAAGTGGATACATTAGGTTTTGGAATGGTTTAGGGTGACAATTTATAATCGTTCACATGGGGACCAAAAACTGCGAAAATTTCTTGGGTTTAATGACATTGTGCTCATTATAATAACAATAATTAAAGTGACTTTAATCACTTGAAGTATCGAAGCGCCGTGTCATTAAAGTTCTTAAAGGGAGGGCACATTTTTATTGAACAGGGATTTCTGTCATTCTATGGCGACCCATCATATTGAGCTAAAAATCGCTTTTTTGCTGTGGACGCGTCGGTTCCCTTGCTCGATTTTCACCCCTCTATAAGCCCTTAAAAACAGGGAAAACCTGTAAGAGTTGATGTTATCGTAAAAAACTGAGCCTGTAAAAAGAGTAAGAATGTCTGTTACTTAGATGCTGTATTATAACTCAAGGGTGGCTCGGATGACCAGGATGCTGTGCTTTGGAGGGGCGGCAGGCACATGACTTGCCCGGTTAATGCCCTAGTTGAAGCATGTGCCACAATCGATTTCGCCACCTGGTGCACAAGTCATCTCGTCGAATCTCAATCAAGCTACTTTGGCCATGGCGTCACTCGGCGATGACCACGCTGCCGCTGAGCTGCTGGACGAAGTTGACGCGGAGCTGCGTGGGCAGGCAGCTGAAGAATCGGCAAACGTGTTTGTGTCCATTAACGACCTGCGCCACTTTGCAAAGACAATGGACACCGGACCGGGCGTTCTCGTCTCAGTCATCATGTGCGTGTTGTCCTCGGAGCGCCTGACGAACAACAGAGGCACGCGCATCACTCTGGTGGATGGGTTCATGCAGCCCCATTAGAAGTCGTACAATCGGAAGTTGTCGGCAATGGACACTTTCCGGAAGGACAGCCGCGTGGTGAAGATTACTGTGTGGGACCCGAGGGTGCGGTCAGTGACCAGACCGCGTTTTCAACTCGGCACCATATACGAGCTGAAGAAAATTCATGCGCTCAAGTTCTACCACGATGTGCTTCAGCGTTTATATTATACGAGTTCTAACCAGTGGTGATACAGAGCTGCGTTCTCCCAGCTTCTTGCCCGGTTCTCGCATTTCTATCGCATTCCCACCTCCAAGCTCTCGAGGCCGGCCCCCAAAGTTACAATACCACCACCAAGTGCTCGGCCTTGTGATGAGTTTCTATGTAGGGTCAATGGAGAACAGCACACTGTCGTTGTTGTTCGGATTGCCGCCGGCAACCCTTTGTCGAACATTGAGAAGAGCGGAGAAGGCGTTAGCGGCGACTCTGCGGAACTACAAGCCTGCTCGTATCGCGTGGCCATCGCCAGCCCGGCAAGTTGAACTCGCTCGACTGGTGGAAGCACGAGAGCCACATTTGAAGCACAGAGGATTCTTCACCCGAGACATTCGGGGACACGTTTTCGTCGTCACTGCTTGACGCGTCTTGGATGCAGCGCAGTTTCCAGTAGAGAGCCGAGTGGACGACATGAACCATATTATAGCTGTACGGATAGTAGCATCGGTTAAATACACGTATGAATACCCAAGTCGGTTCTAAACTCACCTGTTACCTTCACAGGCAAATTCAAGACTGTGCGCCGCCTTTCAAAAGCGAAAAAAAAGATATATGTCAATCAAGAGTGCTGGTCGTTGCAGAAGAGTGATGATAAATTAAACTATGCAAATTTGCAGTGTAATACTTAAGATGGGTACACGACATATCGCCACGGTTATCGAGACGGTCCAGCCGTCTCATCCAACTTTATGCCGCTTTATCCATCGGCTTACTCGCTGCAAATACGGCGGGTGCTTACACCATTTTTAACAGACGTCCAGTGTCAGATACCGCGATAACCCCAAGTGAAGACGTTGAATATGTGGTTACAATTTTTCACCAGCCAAGCGATCCCAACGCAAGCAGCAATGGTGGATTGCTTCATGTGACTGGAATGGATGTGTGCGTGCGCAAACCGCTTCTCGTTACCCGCGGTTTGGTTCGCACAGTACGCGTCTGGAACTATATTGACCAGACCGAAGAATTTTATTTAAACCATATACCGGTCAACACAAAACGGGTCAACCGTACTTAATCGAATATGCTGACCAAATCACTTGATCCATGAAAAACCTGTGGCCCTCAGAGGCACACAAACACAAAGTTTTCCGCTCCTCTTCGCATCATTTCCCTGCAAGGCTCAACGTCCCCAGCGTCCACTTTGTTGCTGTCTCCCGCCTCGCCAACAACGCAAGGACGGACGGAAGGTGATGCCCACCTTACGAAGCCCATGTCGTCAGCAAACAACAACTCGTTAGCGCAGCTCATGACGCAGCCGCGGTCGAACGCGGGGCCCTCAAGAGCGTAATCCAAACGTAAGACGAGGACGAACTTTGTGTCGTAATCCAAGACGTGAAGGTGGTCGTGGATCCATCCATTACGACTAGACATGATGTCGCAGCTCAAACTATCACCGCAGAAACCACAAGTCGTGGCCGTCGTACTTGTCATGACCACTGCAGTTGGAGCCACCACAGCCGGAGCCACCACAACAACACATTTACGACCGCCGCTGTCGCAGTTCGAGCTCTTGACACAATACGCATTCAATATGCAGCACGAGTCGTTGCTGCGCCTCAACTTGGAGAACCAGCTCCGATCTTCGAAGCCGCTCACAGATGCCCACCAGGGACGAAAGCTGACGTCTAAGCACTTGACAGACTTGCCACAAGAAGTACTGCCGAAGACACTGTCGAAGTTGAGCACACCAGGAGCACTGTTGTACACGAAGTGGGCTTCGCTTTTGCTGCGTATCAACGAGTTCGCATCGAGTTGTCGTACGGATTTAGCTCCTGCAGAAGAACCAATTGCAAAGCTAAAATACATTCTCCAGCAAGGATAACGAGTATGCCATGCGCATTGCGCGCTCCTGGGAGAGCGACCGCATCGTGCGGGCACCTGGGCTGGACGTGACGAATCAAATGAATGAAGCCACGGGTATGATGGCAAAAACACGCATGTATCTTATGGCGGAACGAATTTTGGACGCCCATTCGCAGAGACTTCTATCCTGCCAGGATACCAATAGTACAGGTTTGACATTACACGCGAGCTAGTATTTCGGCACGTCGAAAGAACACGACGTAGCCATGTTCATGCGGTGCGGAATAGCTTTTGCGTGTACTTCTGCAATGCTTGGCTAAAGAAGTACAAACCTACCCGTTGTGCGTGGAATGTATCCTTGATAGAGGACGGTGGTTTGGTGAGTCGCACCAATAATCCGCTTGATAGTTTTTGTCATGAGGTTAATGCCGCTGCGGCAGCTCCACATCCGTCACTTTAATGTTTGAGATATACCTTCATTTTTCAGGATAGTTCAAGCATTAACATCACTCTAGGTTGGCCGGATTGAAGTCATGGCCCAGTATCGATCAAAGAAGCTGTCACGCCGGATTGCCGAACAAACAGACCTTGTAGAATTCAGTAATGACGAGGAGTAGGGGGCACAGTTGTGACATCGCCGCACCAGTAAGGTACACACTTAGTATAGTGATCACATGTGCCTGTGGAACTCAGTAGTGATGAGTATTAGGATGCCGTTGTAGTGAATCACAGCGCAGACTTAGTACATGTATATTGATCACATGCCACCTCAAACCTTAAAGATCCTGACTTGTTGGATCAAGAGATTTGGTCAGCTGACCAATTATGTGACGACCTGTATATGATCCAAATAAAAGTTTACCTTCTCGTTGGTTTTGCGGATAAACTTCGCTTGCTAAACATTCTCATGGATGACGTTCGCTCTCTCAAGGAGCTCCCAGTGAAAGCCTGCGCGAATGCCAATTCAGCACAGGAGGACAACGGCAACACCATCGAAGTCTTTTCACTCTTTACGGGAGAACTAGTTGCCACGCTTCGAGGTCATAATGGAAAGGTACGCAGTCTCTACTGGAATGCTGACGATTCCAGCATAGTGTCTGCGGGGCTTAATGGCGCAGTTTGCCACTGAGACCTTGACGAGGCTAAACGCGAAGCTAAGTTTGTGCAAAAGGGAGTGTCCTATTACTCAGCCCTCTGTAACCGTGAAGGTACTGCAATTTACGCAGTAGGAGGCGATCGCTTGCTCAAGGAGATTGAGATTCCATCATCTCAACTAACTAAGGAATTCATGGGCGATGCCACCCTCGGCCAACTTGTACTGCCCGGTTCCCAGCGTTTATTTTTTTGGTGCTGGAGCAGAACCGGATCGTCCAGGTGCAATACATTCCCTCTAACGGGGGAATCGACAGAGTTCCAATGCCTCAGTGCCCCCGTTACACGTTTACGGGTATCTTTTGACGACCAGTTCCTCTTTGCCGCTGGTGAAGACGGTGCAGTTTGTATATTCGAAGTAAAAAGTGGACGAGCTCATGCTTCACAACGAGCATCAGCTGCGACTCAAAGACATGACGTACAACGAAAACCTCAAAGATCTCACTGACAAATTGACACACGAAATTGAACTCGAGAAAAATAAGTACGAACTCTTGCGAGAGGACAAAAATGACATCGAGATGGAGTACAAGGATAAGATCAAGCAACAGGAAGAGCACCATTTGCAGCAGATGCAGGAGACTGAGGCAGCGTTTCAGCAAACGACTATGAAGGAAGTCGTACGATACCAGGAGGTCTTGACTCAGCGTGAGGCGCAGTGTCTGCACTGGAAAAGCGAACAGCAGCGTCTTGTGACCACACACGATAAATACGTGGCCGATGTAACGGAAGACTTCGAGCAACGTCTGAATGAAGATCGCCAATTGCACATGCAGATGGAGGAGGAGAAGGACGAATGGGGCGTGAGTACCGTGAAACGGTGGCTCAAGTCGAGGCGGCCGTGGATGAAGAGATCGAAGCACTTAAGTAGAAATATGAAGACAAGCTCCAGGCTGAGCGCGAGGCTACGTTGCGATTTAAGGGTGAGAATGGCATCATGAAGAAGAAGTTCTCCGCGCTACAGAAAGATATCGAAGACCAGCGCGATCAAATCAAGTTGCTACTTGAAAAGGAAAAGGGGCTGATCGAAGCTATTAAGCAGCTCGAGAAAGAGATCCAAGCGCTTAAACAAGAGATCCGAGCACGTGACGAGACCGTTGGGGAGAAGGAGAAGCGAATTTACGATCTAAAAAAGAAGAACCAGGAGTTGGAGAAGTTCAAGTTTGTCCTCGACTACAAGATTAAAGAACTGAAACGAGCAATTGAGCCACGCGAAAACGAAATCGCCGACATGAAGGCTCAGATTAAGGAAATGGACCAAGAAATGGAGCTCTTCCACAAAAGTAATGCCCATCTGGGTGTTCTTATTGGGGAGCAACGTCAACGCATCAACTCGCTTCAGAAGGCCATTGCCGGACACCGACAAGTTCTCAGTTACGGAAAATAATTAATACCTGTTGTTCTGCCCCTGCTGACCTGTTGCTCCTTCACAGCCCCTGCTGGCCTGTTGTCCACCCTGGTGACCTGTTGCACATCAACAGGGAAGCAGAATACAAGAAAGGCCGTTATGCACGTTGAGGCCTTAGAGAGGCGCCATGACAATCGGAGCGCAGCGGAGGTCTGTCAGGGGACGGCGCGTAGGCCGGAGTAGGTTTCAAAACAAGAACTTACAATCTAACCCGCACGGGATCCTTGCCCGCCACGAGCGAAGCGAAGTAGGCGGTGCAAACGCCGCGCAATTTGAGGAACGTAGAGACAAACCTACTGGAGTATTTGATTTATTAGTAATAACAGCTGAACAGTACTGATGACAGACCAGCAGGGATCACAGGTACTGAACAGGTGAAAAGGGATATAACAACAGGTTATAATTAGCACCCCTCAGTGACCAGCAAACATCAATAAGACGTTTCCGCTGCGACCTTCACGAGTGTGTTCGCCATCTGCAGTCGCCTAAGGAACTTGCGTTACAGGTGGCTCAACTTTACAACAAGTACGTTACTACCGATGATGGTGCTTGACCGGTGGAGCTACTGGGGATGTGGAGACTGAGATTCAGCTTGAGTACGCGCGGCAGAAGCAGTATCTTGAGAAGTCTGTGCATGTTCTTAAGCGCAAGTATGCGGCTGACGCGCAGGAATACCAGCGTGAAAACTTGCGAGCAACGTCCGACAATATGATCCTAATCCGCGAGATCAATGATCTACGCGGTGCGGTTGTCGCTGCTAATAACAACCTTCAGATGGAGCGAGCCACACTGGCCACTGCTGGTTTAGGCACCTCGACAATGAACAAGGCAAAGACCCGTGGTAACAAGTCCTTGGCGGCGGCACTCAAAGCAGCAGGTGATGTGCTCATTGACAGACAGAGAACCGAAATAGAACAGCTACGTCGGGCAGTGAAAGCTCTGGAAGACAAATTGGCGGGTAATGGACTGGGTGGTACCTAGTCTGGCGATGTGTAACCGCCCATTGGTCGCGCAGTGGACGGCTAGGTAACTACGTTAAAAATGCTACAATACGTTCTCGACTATCCGTCAACTACATGTAGCGTATGTCCTTGACTAAAATCTGTGTCTGGGACTTTTCCAACGTCCAAGCGCTGTTGACAGCGTTTGGTTTTGTAGTAGAGTCTTGCAATAATTTCATCTGAATCCGGATCTGACTGTATGTTTAACCCCTTGGTTCCCAACGTCGTAACTTGCAACATAGCCTTTAAGCTATGTCGTAAGTTACGACACAGTTCTAATAACAATAGGAAATGGCTCGGATTTAAATTTTCAATACTTTAATCAAGTCGTTTCTAAAGAATAAGGTCCTAGAGGTATTTCAGTATTTTTCAGAAACGAGGCAATGATCAAGTGTATGGGGAGAAAGATGGGGTTAGTGCACCACCTTTGCGCTCGCACCATCTTAAATCTTTCCTATCCAATCCCTTTCCTCTCATCATCTGCCCATCCCCATCGCAGCTAACTGGCTACCTTGAACTTCAGCCGGTGTACCCTTTAATTGGTACATGTGATTCTTGATCAGGGTGATCACGAAGTGTACCGAAATGATTGCTCCATGATCTTGATCACTGGTGATCAGCACTCTTGATCACGAGAGCTGTGTCGAAATGATTGCACCACTTGATCAGCATTCTTGATCACCTCTCAAATTTCGACGCACTTCCAGAATCTGTCTTTGATCACGTGGTGTGTACCAAAAATTTGGTACCTAGTCAGAATCAGTCTCAGGCCGACTCAGATCTGGTCCGATCTCGTAACATCTATCATGATCCCCCTTGATCAATCGATGGCAGTATCACCTTGATCGTTCTGCGCTTCACCACAATCGCCCCCTGTCCGAGCCAACGCTATACAGTGGCCGCGGCGCGGACAACAGTCACATCTCTTTCCACCGGCACAACTTCATACCCCATGTCCTCTCCACGCCAATCCATGGCACCCGGCAGTCAATCTCCTGGCAGTACGGGTACGTTCGACACGATACTTCTTCTTGACTACCTTGCTGACATTCCAATTGCTGTATAGGTGTGCAGGAAGCTCGAGACGCCACCGCTGATGTCCCCTCCAGTCCGGAACATACTGGTGCGCATCATTCAACCGTTGGTACCTCCTTCGCATCACTAACGCCTTCTCTCATTGCAGATCCAACGATAGTCGGCAATCAGGGCACTCCTTCATCCACTTCTCGTGTCTCCGCTGCCGATGTCTCTTCTTCTGCGGGTCACTCGGGTGTCGCCGCAGGGTCTTCAGCCGTACCACTTCGTGCGGCTCAAGTTATCCCTGACCGCGTTGATGCTGCAGGCGCCGCGTCTTCTTTCGCCTATTCTGATCAGCTGGCCATTCCATTGGCCAACGCGAACGTTGCCCCCCTAACGCTGGACATACCTGCTCTCCGTTCGAGTATCGCCGCTATCGAGACCGCCTTGGAGCGCGAGGGCGCATTCCAGCAGCTTCGTGAAGATTACGCAGATCTCCGTCGGCAACTTCGGTCAGTCGAAGATCATAGCAGAGACTTGGAGAACCAGTTGTGAAGCCGTCCAGCTGTCATCTCCGTTCGTGCAGTTCTGCCAAGAGAGATACGACGCTGTCCGCCATGATTTACGTGAATCCCAGCGACAGTTCGACGACGTCGTCAACGCACTGGCTGGGCATGAAGGCGATCGTATCAGGGTTGCTGATCTCGAAGACCAGCTTCAGCGCATCCAGCAACAGCATAGCGGCGTTGTGGCTGATCTGAGCTCGACGATCAGCAACCTGACTGATCAGCTGACGGCGGCATTGTTGCGGATACCGACGGCCTCCCAAGATCTCCAGCGACTGCGTGGTGAAGTTAATTCGTAGACCGCAGTCCGTGCTGATCTGGAACAAGCGTTGGCAAGTGCGATTGCTGCTCGTGATTGGTTTCAAGCTCGATCACCTGCGCACCCGGCAAGAGTTATCTGACGCGCGGGACACCAAAACCGCGCTGACCGTTTCTCAAGATGCGTTAGAAACTGTGACGGGGCAGCTGAAACGTCAGGTCGGCGATACACAGCAGAGTTTGGTCCAACTCCGCATGAGCGCCGACGCCAACTTGAATCTTGCCTTATCAGAACGTGATCAGGCCTGCAGTGATCGTGATCAAACCAGGGCTGATCTTCAAGACCGTGAAATCAAACTCCGGCGAGTACATAGCGACCGTGATCGCGCTCGTGATGAGCTACAATCACACCGTAAGTTCCTTGTGTATCTGATTGATCGCTGAGTTGATCATCACTGACTTGCTGTGATCACGTAGAGACACATGTGGATTCGGCTCGCCAGTCAGTGGCACGTCTGGAGAGACAAGTAGCTGACCTTCAAGTTTCTGTGGGAGACATTCAACAGTTGCGGAGGGACAACGCCTCTCTGCAAGCTGATTTGGACTCCGAGAGACAAAGGCGATCAGCAGCAGAAGAAGAACGTGACCGCTTGCTGGTCGAGCGTGACTCGATCTGTCAGCTGTTGGCTGGTCTCTGTAACGGGCTATGTCTTTACCGTTACTAGCTTACACGTTGCAATGAGGAAGCTCGTAAATAGACCAAGATAGACTTAACTCTTAGTAAAATAGACTCTGATTTATTTTAGGTTCAGGGCGGAAACCCTGGGCTCATGTGAGCCACTCAAATGCAGGTCGACTCCTGATTGGCCGTAATGCTGCACCTTTTGTCCAATCAGAGAGCGACAACACAGCACGCGCTAGCCGCGTGCTTTTGTACCTACTATGTATGTAGACCTATATATGTATATATATATATATGTCTACCTATATGCATATGTAACTGGGGAGGCCCCATTACATCACCCCCTCTCTAAGTTGCGCTTACGCAACATAAACGCAGGAATTCTTGTTCGTCAATCTTCGAGATGGCCAACGGGGAGAACGCCGAGCGCCCCTGCGAAGCGCAGGGGCCCCACAACTCAACACGCGCGACGGAGAACGCAGGGCAACAGCAGACAGCAATGATGGACACGCAAGCGGACACGGGAACCTCGCTCACAGACTCTTCGACGACGGCGACGTCGTCGGCTGCGGTGCGTGACGTATCGCGCCGGCCACGCGTGACGGACAGCGAGCTTCTTACGTGGGACTTGTACGACTTGTCCGGGGCCGTCGCCCCGGACTCGCTGGAGAACATGAAGAGCATCTTCCGTCGCTTACGAGGACTGAGACAGAAGGGCATCGAGGGCGTCGAATATGGTGCTCTCCAGGAATCGTGGTGTGCCTTTATCAAGCGCTGGAACCGCACTAAACAGAGTGGTGAAGACTTCCTCGCGTGGCTGGAGCGGAGCGAGTGCATCGTCACTGAGCATTCGCTCAGCGAGCTCCGCAGCAGGGTCTGCGGACTCACGTATCACGACTTGGAACGCATGTGCTACGTAAGCGTCGCCGAGGGTTGCGATACGTGCATCGGGCCGCGCCCGACGGAGGAAGACTGGAACCGGCACGTTGTCGAGCGTTCTCTGGGGTCTGCGGAGGACGACTGGATTCAGCGCTACAAGCGCGCGCTCTCCGAGGCATCTCGATCGGCTAGTGCCGCCGGGACAAGCCAGCAACGATCGCAGCGGAGCCGATCCCCGCTGACGGCGGCCAGGGCCGGCGAAGATCGCGCAGATCGAGCGGATCGTGGACTTTGTTCTCGTCCACATTCGCGTCACCGTACTCGTTCACGTTCTCAATTGCGTTAGCAGCGTCGTTCTCGGTCGCGTTCGCGCGGCCGCTCAAGTCGCCGGTCTCCATCACCGGTGCGCGTTCCAAGGTCGAGGTCGAGGTCGTGGTCGACTTGGGCCGATCTTCGGGCTCCACAAGGGTCGACTCATACTCGCGAACCTCGTCTGGGACGTCGCGAAGAAGATTGGCGCGGGGCTCCCATGTATCGTCCGCAGGGGGAAATCCAAGCCAGCGAACCTTATAGCGTCGAGCAGCCGAGATCGTCCGGCTGGCGTGGTGGCGACTCCGCGCGCGAGGAGGATCCTCGTGCTCCACGATATGATCGCCAATCCAGCGGATATCCCCAGCAGAATCGACAATCGGAGGGGGACCGTCGCGCCGATAGTTCTCGCGTTCTGGTTGGCCAGAATGACGACGCGGTGGAGAACCATTATTGGGACGCGATGCGAGGGGTCGACATGGCCGTGCAGCAGTCGTCGGATGCTGCGCAGACTGCGACTGCCCTTCGGCAGTCGAATCGTGAGCTGCTGGAGCGCGTACGGATGCTGGAGCGTGCTGTCCACGGCCAAGCGCAGACTGGTGCACAGCCACGCGCCTGGGACGAACGGGGCGTTGGCACGTCGCGCGCGGCGGGAGGGGCGGTCGACGTATGCGGCGGCGCCGGCTCATCCATCTGAGCCGTCTCAGGAATCGTGGCTGGATGGTATTTCTTGAGGCGCCCGACGTAGAAAGTCGGGTGTAGTCGCAGTGTCGTAGGGATGTCTAGCGTATAGGCGTCACCCAACACTTTCTTAATCTTGAACGGACCAATAAAGCGCGGCGCGAGTTTGTTCGCGCCGAGGTTGGTAACAGCAGAGTTCCTGATCCCATCGGTCGACAGGAGCACTTGCTCTCCTGTCGTGTACGAGGCAGTGTTCTTCCTGCCGCGCTTGTCTGCGTTCTCCTTCTGCTTATCGACAGCTGATTGGAGGGCGTCGCGGACGAATCGCGTCAGGGCTTGACGTTGGAGAACGAACAGGGACACCGTGGATTCGTCGACAGGTCGCGCCGATGCCTTCGGCGCGTAGTTCGCCACGACGTCGCTGCTGCTGGGCGGCGGACTACTTGCTGGGGCGATCGGTGTGCGCGAGGCCCATGCCGAGACAAGCCAGCAACGATCGCAGCGGAGCCGATCCCCGCTGACGGCGGCCAGGGCCGGCGAAGATCGCGCAGATCGAGCGGATCGTGGACTTTGTTCTCGTCCACATTCGCGTCACCGTACTCGTTCACGTTCTCAATTGCGTTAGCAGCGTCGTTCTCGGTCGCGTTCGCGCGGCCGCTCAAGTCGCCGGTCTCCATCACCGGTGCGCGTTCCAAGGTCGAGGTCGAGGTCGTGGTCGACTTGGGCCGATCTTCGGGCTCCACAAGGGTCGACTCATACTCGCGAACCTCGTCTGGGACGTCGCGAAGAAGATTGGCGCGGGGCTCCCATGTATCGTCCGCAGGGGGAAATCCAAGCCAGCGAACCTTATAGCGTCGAGCAGCCGAGATCGTCCGGCTGGCGTGGTGGCGACTCCGCGCGCGAGGAGGATCCTCGTGCTCCACGATATGATCGCCAATCCAGCGGATATCCCCAGCAGAATCGACAATCGGAGGGGGACCGTCGCGCCGATAGTTCTCGCGTTCTGGTTGGCCAGAATGACGACGCGGTGGAGAACCATTATTGGGACGCGATGCGAGGGGTCGACATGGCCGTGCAGCAGTCGTCGGATGCTGCGCAGACTGCGACTGCCCTTCGGCAGTCGAATCGTGAGCTGCTGGAGCGCGTACGGATGCTGGAGCGTGCTGTCCACGGCCAAGCGCAGACTGGTGCACAGCCACGCGCCTGGGACGAACGGGGCGTTGGCACGTCGCGCGCGGCGGGAGGGGCGGTCGACGTATGCGGCGGCGCCGGCTCATCCATCTGAGCCGTCTCAGGAATCGTGGCTGGATGGTATTTCTTGAGGCGCCCGACGTAGAAAGTCGGGTGTAGTCGCAGTGTCGTAGGGATGTCTAGCGTATAGGCGTCACCCAACACTTTCTTAATCTTGAACGGACCAATAAAGCGCGGCGCGAGTTTGTTCGCGCCGAGGTTGGTAACAGCAGAGTTCCTGATCCCATCGGTCGACAGGAGCACTTGCTCTCCTGTCGTGTACGAGGCAGTGTTCTTCCTGCCGCGCTTGTCTGCGTTCTCCTTCTGCTTATCGACGGCTGATTGGAGGGCGTCGCGGACGAATCGCGTCAGGGCTTGACGTTGGAGAACGAACAGGGACACCGTGGATTCGTCGACAGGTCGCGCCGATGCCTTCGGCGCGTAGTTCGCCACGACGTCGCTGCTGCTGGGCGGCGGACTACTTGCTGGGGCGATCGGTGTGCGCGAGGCCCATGCCGAGACAAGCCAGCAACGATCGCAGCGGAGCCGATCCCCGCTGACGGCGGCCAGGGCCGGCGAAGATCGCGCAGATCGAGCGGATCGTGGACTTTGTTCTCGTCCACATTCGCGTCACCGTACTCGTTCACGTTCTCAATTGCGTTAGCAGCGTCGTTCTCGGTCGCGTTCGCGCGGCCGCTCAAGTCGCCGGTCTCCATCACCGGTGCGCGTTCCAAGGTCGAGGTCGAGGTCGTGGTCGACTTGGGCCGATCTTCGGGCTCCACAAGGGTCGACTCATACTCGCGAACCTCGTCTGGGACGTCGCGAAGAAGATTGGCGCGGGGCTCCCATGTATCGTCCGCAGGGGGAAATCCAAGCCAGCGAACCTTATAGCGTCGAGCAGCCGAGATCGTCCGGCTGGCGTGGTGGCGACTCCGCGCGCGAGGAGGATCCTCGTGCTCCACGATATGATCGCCAATCCAGCGGATATCCCCAGCAGAATCGACAATCGGAGGGGGACCGTCGCGCCGATAGTTCTCGCGTTCTGGTTGGCCAGAATGACGACGCGGTGGAGAACCATTATTGGGACGCGATGCGAGGGGTCGACATGGCCGTGCAGCAGTCGTCGGATGCTGCGCAGACTGCGACTGCCCTTCGGCAGTCGAATCGTGAGCTGCTGGAGCGCGTACGGATGCTGGAGCGTGCTGTCCACGGCCAAGCGCAGACTGGTGCACAGCCACGCGCCTGGGACGAACGGGGCGTTGGCACGTCGCGCGCGGCGGGAGGGGCGGTCGACGTATGCGGCGGCGCCGGCTCATCCATCTGAGCCGTCTCAGGAATCGTGGCTGGATGGTATTTCTTGAGGCGCCCGACGTAGAAAGTCGGGTGTAGTCGCAGTGTCGTAGGGATGTCTAGCGTATAGGCGTCACCCAACACTTTCTTAATCTTGAACGGACCAATAAAGCGCGGCGCGAGTTTGTTCGCGCCGAGGTTGGTAACAGCAGAGTTCCTGATCCCATCGGTCGACAGGAGCACTTGCTCTCCTGTCGTGTACGAGGCAGTGTTCTTCCTGCCGCGCTTGTCTGCGTTCTCCTTCTGCTTATCGACGGCTGATTGGAGGGCGTCGCGGACGAATCGCGTCAGGGCTTGACGTTGGAGAACGAACAGGGACACCGTGGATTCGTCGACAGGTCGCGCCGATGCCTTCGGCGCGTAGTTCGCCACGACGTCGCTGCTGCTGGGCGGCGGACTACTTGCTGGGGCGATCGGTGTGCGCGAGGCCCATGCCGAGACATCCGGCGCCGTTTGGAGCGGCGCCGTGAGCGGTTTCTTCGCTTGTGCGCGCGTGATCGCGTTGAGAGTCGGCGACGTTGTGTTCAACGCGGGCGGGGCGACTGGAGGCGTGGCAACGCTCGACGGTTTTTCAACTTAGACTTCCTCCCCCACCAGAGTGGAGCTACGCAGCGCCGTGGGGTGATCCACGGCGAGACGCGCTGGGACTCGCGGGTGCCGCGCGGAATTAACGAAGAAGAGGGTCAGTCCAGTCGACGCGTGCTCAGCGTTATTCAACGCGAATTCAGCCAACGGGAGGAACGAGCTCCAGTTACGGAAAGACGTGACATAGCTTCGAAGTACATCTTCGAAGACCCTGTTGACTCGTTCGGTCTGGCCATCGGTCTCCGGATGCGCGGCAGTAGACATCAGCAATTTTGTGCACAACAACTCGAAGAGCTTTGTCCAGAATGCAGCCGTGAAGCGTGGATCATGGTCGAAAACGATAGATTCAGGAAGTCCATGGTGGCGAAAGACGTGGTCAACGAAGTGCACCGCGGATTCCTCCGCGGTGATCTCAGGGCAAACGGGTACGAAATGGACCATCTTGCTAAATCGATCAACGAAGACGAGCACGCCCGTCCGACCTTCAGGATCGGGCGGAAGACCAAATTCAAAGTCCATCGAGACAGACGCCCACGACTCCGTGGCGATCGGGAGCGGATGCAAAGGCGCCTGTGAGGATGGGGATGGCTTGACGCGTTGGCAAATCTCACATGTGCGCACCCATTTGCGCACCCACTTGTACAGGTGGGGCCAGTAAAAATCTCGGGACACGGCCGCGAACGTCTTCTCGCGGCCGAGATGACCACCGATGGGGGCATCGTGGAACTCATGGATGATACGAGAGCGCAGGCCGGGGTCGTTGGGGATCACGATACGCGGAGCGTCGAACTGATGGATGCTGTACTTTAACAGATCACCCTCGAGTCGATAACGATGGATCTGGTTGCGAGAAGATCGTGTCAACGCCCCCAGTGTCGTATCACTGGGAGATTGGAGATGCTTCTTGATGGTCGAATAGATGGGATCGAGCTCGTATGCAGCGACAATCTCATCCCGGAGTGGT
Organism: Phytophthora capsici; assembly: GCA_030324255.1. NCBI lineage: Eukaryota > Oomycota > Peronosporomycetes > Peronosporales > Peronosporaceae > Phytophthora > Phytophthora capsici. The sequence goes on from CM059345.1 coordinate 879,131, forward strand.
AAAACTGGAGAGACACTGGTCAGATTCAGTCCCAGCGTGACACACGCGGCGCATTGCTCATCATCATCTTTAACATCATGAGAGGGCAGGCCGCCCCGGGGATCGTAATCGGGGCGACGTGACAGTGCGTCGGCAAGGATGTTGTTCTTACCAGGCTTGTAGTGAACCACGAAATTATACTCCGAAAAGAACGACAGCCAACGAGCCATACGCTGAGACAGATGCGATCTTTTCATCGCTGTACGCAGCGATGTGCGATCTGTATAAACGGCGAAAGTCTGCTCTCCCAGCAAGTACACCCGGAACTTGATCAGGGCGTAGCGCATGACCAACATCTCTTTATCGTGAACGGGATAGTTCCGCTCCGCGGGTTTCATCTGTCGAGATTGATAGCTAACGACGCGCTCTTGGCCATCATCATCAAACTGCATCAACGCGCAACCGATCGCGAAGTCACTGGCGTCGCATACGACGTGAAAGGGCTTCGACTCGTCGGGCAACATCAAGACTGGTGCGGCTGCCAGGCTCTTCTTCACCAGGTCGAATGCCTCCTGGTGCTCGGGACGCCATGACCACGTGGCGTCTTTCTTCAACAAATTCGAGAGCGGTTGAATCAAGCCTGCGTAATTCTTGGTGTACTTGTGGAGGTAGTTTGCGAGGCCCAACCACTGACGAAGCTGAGTCGGGTTCGAGGGAACTGGCAACGCGCAAATAGACGAAACCTTCTCCGGGTCAGCCCCGACGCCATCCTTACTCACGAAGCAACCAAGCACCGGTATCTCCGGTGCGCAGAATACGCATTTCTTCAAATTTTTCGCGTCACCTGGAACACTTGTTTCAGGTGTCGTAAGTGGACTTCCACGGCGCTGAGGTTGCCCTCGGCGCGGCTGTGAACGAAGATATCGTCGAAATAACTCGGCGCGAAGTCGCGCAGAGGTCGTAGCACGTGGGAAACCATGCGATTGAAGGTGGCGGGCGCGTTCTTGAGACCTTGAGGCATCACGAGCCATTCCCAGAGCATTCCGCTCGGAGTACTCACAGCCGTGAGAGGAACGTCTTCTGACCTCATCAAGATCTGGTAGAACCCATCCGTCAGGTCGATAGCGATGTAGACTACGCTACCTGACATGGAGTCAAGGAACATATCCTTGCGTGGGATCGGGGTCTGCGCTGGGATGGTGGCATCGTTCAGCTTGTTAAAGGCGTGAACAATACGCCATCCACCAGTCGCCTTCTTGATGGGGCTCGAGTGTGGTGAGACGCTCTCACGAACATGCCCGGCCTGGCGACGACTCTCAAAGAATTCGTCGATAGCTTTGACTTGATCTCGCGGCAGTGGCCACTGCCGCGTCACGCAGTACTTCGTTCCTGTCGCAAGGTCAATCTCGTGGCGCACTCCGCGGTCCGCAGGCAGCTCAGCCGGAATCTTGTCAGGGAAAATATCCTCGTATTCGCGGGCAAGATCATACACCGGGTTCGAAGACGCTTTCGGCGACTCCCAGGACTGCGCAGCGAATCGTTCTTCACGCGCCGTCTTCGGTTCGGCGCGTTTGGGTCGGGGGAGGCCTCCGTGGTCACTGACAGCATGAACCTCCTCGTCATGCGTGGTGATGAGGCAGACTTGCTCAATCTCGCCATTTTTGAGATCGCGGAGGAAATGCTTCCAGGACAGGCCTGGGAGACGTGTCATCGAAGGCGCGTCGCGTGGCGGGTTCGCCACTTCAACTGTGCGATGTCGATGAGGAGCACCGTCCACGTATTCCATCACGCAAAGCGACTCCGTGGTGGACGGAGCGTCTGACGTAGGACGGAGTGCTCGCAAACGACGGCGGCGTTTCTTCTTCTTGTGTTCACCGCGCGTGTGCGCGGAGAGGGTGGAGCTGTCGCTGGAGGCTGAGTCGGACGATGTATCACCCCCCTCCAGGTGCGAGGGACCATAGCCATCAGCACCGACAACACGCGGATACGCCGCGCGGTCGCGTTTGACATCGGGAGACGGGAGCGACACGGGCTCGACCGCTTTCTCGACGTTGGATGGGAGCCCCTGCTCGACCGTCGTCTCGTGTTGTGGCAGGAGCCCATGCTCGACTGCCGTCTCGTAACTCGACGGGAACCCACGCTCGACCGCCGTCTCATGCTGGGGCAGGAACTCATGCTCGACTGCCGTCTCATTGATCGACGGAAACTCATGCTCGACCGCCTTGGGGACTCCTCGCATACGCGCGAAGAGGACTCAGCTGGTGCATCCAGCAGCACCGCACACGTCGTACAGAGAGGGCCATCGCTCACTCTGTGTACGGTCCGCGTCGTGGATGATCGATCCACGACGGTAACGTGTGGCCAATTTAGTGGCGATACCAGCAAGTGCGTGAACACTTCGCTGACATCGAAGTTATGTCGGCGCCGAACGGAACGAGCCAACCAGTCAATCTCAGGTTGGTAACGTGCGAGCCACGGCATCCCGAGGATACAATCGAAGGCAAAATTCATCGAGATCACCAGGAAGTCATCTCGACTGGAGAAGCCATCGAATCTGTACGGGAGGTGGAGCTCGCGCCGCGGAACGCGGTGTGATTTTCCATCCGCGAGTTTCACGACAACCATACCAGGACATTCGACGACCAAGATCGCCGAGGGTAGCACCGACAAGCACGACTCGCGGAAGAAGTTATTCGTCGCTCCCGAATCGAGGAGCGCTCGCAGCGGGCGCTGGGCGCCGGCGACATGGAGATTCAAGATGATCAGCCTTGAGTCGTCGCTAGCTGTGGTGGCATTAAAGTGTGCGTAGTGCACACAAGGGCGGAGAGGCGGGGTTGCCACCGGTGGACACGGACTCCCATTCCAGCCAGTAGGGCGCCCCGCACCTACTGGCCCAGGTCGTTTTTGATTGGGCGACCTGACTCGGGTTGTCGACACTCGCAGCCGCAGCATTCGCGGCGACAGGAGCAGGCGCATGGCAAACGGCCGCGCGATGACCCAGCTTCCGGCAACGAAAACACGTCAGTTGGCGTGGTGCTCTGCCTCCGCTAGAGGTAGTCGGATTGGACCAGCGCCGGGTAGCCGATGCTTCAATAGCGTCTATCTCCATCGGCTCGGGTACGAGCGAGCGTACGACGATGATACCACATAGTCCTCGCGAAGTGCGAGAGCGAGCGCCTTCTCCAGCGTGTCAGGCTCAGCGCGAGTGAGGCTGTAGCGCGTCATGCCCTCTCGCATGCCGAAGACGAAGACATGGACTTGTGAAGCCATGTCGATCGGATTTGTGATGATACACGAAGCAAGGTGTCGGGTCTTCTGGACATAGTCTCGCATTGACATCTTACCTTGCTTGAGCGCGAAGAATTGAGCACGAATACGTGACTCATCTTGAGGCGGCTCGAAAGCCAGGCGTAGATCGCTCTGGAGCGTGTCCAGGTTGGGGAACGCTTGTGCATCTACGACGAGCTTACCGAGGGCCCACTCTTTGGCTTTCCCGGACAGCCAGGAGAGAAGGAAGTTCACCTTCGCCGACGGCGCCTCGATCACCCTCGAGGCGATGGCGATGTCGATTTCCCGAAACCATCGATTCAACGGTAGGCGGTCTGGGCCGGTACCGGAGTACGTCGAGGTTTCCATGTTGACGGCATCGTTCTTGGAATCGTGAGGGAGTCTGTCCTCGCTGTTTGACTTCAGCGAGCTCTAGTTCCATGAACCCTTGGGCGGCCAGGCATTGCTGGTCTGGAGACGCCGCGCTAAGCAGCGACGCTACGACGACTTGCCCGGACACCGCCGTGAGGCGGTGGAGAGCTTCCCACTCGACACGAGTGAGGTGGGGGAAGTTGTCGTGCTCCATGGTTGTTCAGGCGTTACCGGGCGTCATGACGTGCTGCATCTTGGCTTGGGTCTTTGTCAGGTTGTTGGAAGGACTACGAAGTGCTACCAGGTGTAACGGGCTATGTCTTTCTCGTTCCATGAACCCTTGGGCGGCCAGGCATTGCTGGTCTGGAGACGCCGCGCTAAGCAGCGACGCTACGACGACTTGCCCGGACACCGCCGTGAGGCGGTGGAGAGCTTCCCACTCGACACGAGTGAGGTGGGGGAAGTTGTCGTGCTCCATGGTTGTTCAGGCGTTACCGGGCGTCAGGACGTGCTGCATCTTGGCTTGGGTCTTTGTCAGGTTGTTGGAAGGACTACGAAGTGCTACCAGGTGTAACGGGCTATGTCTTTACCGTTACTAGCTTACACGTTGCAATGAGGAAGCTCGTAAATAGACAGACTTAACTCTTAGTAAAATAGACTCTAATTTATTTTAGGTTCAGGGCGGAAACCCTGGGCTCATGTGAGCCACTCAAATGCAGGTCGACTCCTGATTGGCCGTAATGCTGCACCTTTTGTCCAATCAGAGAGCGACAACACAGCACGCGCTAGCCGCGTGCTTTTGTACCTACTATGTATGTAGACCTATATATATATATATATATGTCTACCTATATGCATATATATGCATATGTAACTGGGGAGGGCCCATTACAGTCTCTCTTCCCTCGTTCAACCTCGTCCTTCCGGTAGTGCTGGATCACCTCGCCGACCTTCGAGTCAGCGTCCAAGACCTGCGCCAACTCATCACCTGCGTCGACTCCATCCAATAAGCGCCAACGATCATCTCCCGGCGGTTCTTCACCTCTTCCCAAGAAGCCGCGATCTTCCCCTGGATCTGGGTCCTCTGCACAGCCGATCCAGATCGACTCTGACGACGATGCGGATGCCGAAGGTGACGAGGAGTCGAAAGACGACAGAGACGACGATCGCGAGGATGATGGCCATAGTGACAACAGCAGCCAATCTGATCACGTGAACTCGTGGTCGCAACCGGATCAAGGAACTGCCCGGTCGAGCGGTGTTCAATCAGCAGGAGGGGGCCACAGCCCTCCCGGTTCCAGCCCCAGCAGCTCGTCCGGTGACTCCAACGGTAGTGACGATTCGAGATCAAGTGGGTTTCTGTCCGACGGTGCTCTTGATCGTCTCCCGGCAACCGTGATCAGGCGTGATCAGTGGATCCCAGGTTACGGACGCCCTCGACATTTCGCTGGTAGGGATATCGCGCCTTGGCCAGTGATCGAGACGCGGTCGATCAGCGTACGGTCGTTGACGATTGACGCCCTCTTTCGCGATTGGAGTTGCCCCCAGCATTGGCTCTGTCCTGCTCGGCCGCGGCGTCCTCCGCAGTCAGAATGGCATCCCGAGTTGGTCACCGAGGCCAACATACGGACCCTCTACCGCGCGAAGCCCTGGTCAGCGTTATAGACACCTGTGATTCCCCATTCCTTCGATCTGATCGGGTGGTTTGGGCAATTCGCCTTGAAGTACACCTCATTCGAGGACGACCACGTTCAGACGCGATGGGAGTCGACACACCACTTCACCATCACGGCTGAGATGCGGCGGGCGAGCCCATATCTTAATCGGCTCAACCGTGAGCGGAACCAAAGGCGATTCCCCATTCCTTCGATCTGATCGGGTGGTTTGGGCAATTCGCCTTGAAGTACACCTCATTCGAGGACGACCACGTTCAGACGCGATGGGAGTCGACACACCACTTCACCATCACGGCTGAGATGCGGCGGGCGAGCCCATATCTTGATCGGCTCAACCGTGAGCGGAACCAAAGGCGCTCGAGGGCCGGCACAAGATGGAAGAAGATTCTGGAAATCATCCTCCAAGGAATGATCCAAGGTCACTGCGATTTCGATCTTTTCCTCGATCCGTTCCTCCTTCACTTTCCTCGAAAGAATGCGGAAACCGGCACATGGTACCCTGGCCCCGGAGCTCATGCCGTTCCCACCGACTTACTGGATGCTCTCACGCTCGCTGATACTTCTGACCTGTGGTGCAATCAATTCAGGGACAATCCTCGGGATCATCCTGGTCTTCAAGTCGCGCGATCAGACGGCAAGTTTCGGCTCGTAGGGGCTTCCAGTGACGACGATAGTGATCAGGATTAGGTCGGGTAGGTTGATCCTCTTGATAGTTGTCCTTCAAGCGTCTTCCTTATATATATGTTAGGGGCCTTTGGGCTCCATCGTCGGGGACGGCCCCTTCGATTCACAACACTGCTTTTCCATAAATATCCACCACCCATCTGGTATGTGACGTTCCCACATACCTTTCTTTCCACATTCTCCCCCTCGCAGCATCCCACTTCTTCTTCGTACGACTGCATCGCGTTGAAACGATTGCGGTTCGCCTTCTCCCTCTCGAACTCCCGCAGCAAGGCGCCGCAGTTGAAGTCGGCTTCATCCACCCAAGACGGCTCCTCATAGCTCTCCAGTTTACCAGGAACTCGCGGTGCACACGGCCATAACGCGTCCTCCGGCCTGATCTTACGTCAGCGATCCGCTCCCCCTCGTATTCGTCGTCGTCAAGCGAAGCCTCCCAGCTGTCTTCGGGCAAGAGCGCCTCGTCGAAGTTGAAGCGATCAGCATCAGGATCAACAAGCCGGGACTTCGGTCGATCAGGGAAGTTCTTGATCAGCTTCGTCTTACTCAAGTGTACGATCGGGAAGACGTTGTAATCCGATCCGGCGATCTCAAGACGAGCAGCGTGGTTGCCGATCAGCTCAGCGACGCGGAACGGCCCGTGCCACATATGCGCCAGCTTCTTCGCGTAGCCGGCCTTCACGCGGTCAAGGTACAACCGCACTTGCGATCCAGTTTCGATCTGGTGCGGACGCACTTCTTCATTGTGGTGATCAGCTCTGTTCTGGATGGCGCCGCGGAGACGCTCATTCACATGTTCGCGTGCCCGCTGGTAATGTTCCTGAATGTGATTCCTCCAGCGACGAGCATCTTGATCACGGTGACCAGTGACAGCGATCGGCAATGCGGCTTCCAACGTTGATCGAGGATTCCAACCATGCGCAAGATAAAACGGAGTGTCCCCACGTGTGCGATCGTGAGCCGTGTTGAGTGCGAATGTGAGCCGTTCGGCGTATTCATCCCAGTCTCGTTGATCAACATCGGCAACATACATCTTCAGCGAGCGTGGCAGCGTCTGCACCATTCTCTCTGCGGAACCGTTACTCTGCGGGCGGTACGCCATAGTGGGGCTCTGTCCCTGCCTTACAATCCGGTTGAACACACGGAAGAAGTCAGCCATGAAGCCCGGTTCCCGATCATGCCAAATCACCTCGCTGGTACCGAACCTTCGGAAGACACACTCCTCGTAGTCCTCTGCGATTGTCTGAGCAGTCCGAGAGTTACTCGCCTTCGCGATCACGTATCCCGTGAACAGGTCAACCCAGGTCAACAATTCCGTATTCCCTTTGAAGGATTTCGGCAACGACGGAATGTGATCCATCGAGATCACCTGGAACGGGTACGTAGCTTGGATGTTTCCGGGCGATTCACCTTGCACCAGCGGTCGTCCTTTTCCGGTCTCACAATCGACACACTCACCAACGTATTTTTACACGCTCTTAAATAGACCTCGCCATTGGAAGTGTTTCCTGATCCGTTCGTATGCCCTTCCGATTCCCTGGTGTCCACCTTGACGTGGTAATGATGCAGGAAATCATGCTGGAGCGTTTCAGGTACAACCACATGGACAACCGGTTCTCGCTCAGTCGACTTTGATCCAGTCGGGCAATACATCAGCAGCCCATTCTCACCCAGATCATACTCGCCGGCGATCTTGGAGCAACTCTTCGCCTCTTCTGCTGACAGGTTGATCACGTCGCCCTGCAGGTAAGCTTTCATGTGCGTGATCCATAACTCTTCATCTTGAGCTTGTATGATTCGTTGAATACTCATTTGCTGTACGATCGCTTCTTGCAGGAATTCTGGCTGCACTTGGCGTCGTCGACCAGCTGTGCGGGTGACAGCAGATACATGAGGAGTGACGTCGTGTTCCTTTGGCCGCAGGATTTCGTCCAGGTGATTAAGCGCGACCAGATCTTGCTGATCAGCTTCCAAGGTAACCGTTTCTCCTGATTCTTGCTGCTGGGCTGTGTTGGCTAACTTGTCTGCGCTCTGGTTCCATTCTCTTTTGACGTGTAGGAACTCATGCTCCGGCCAGACCTTCAGTTGACCCATCGCCTTCTGCCGCAGCAGTTGGAGCTTGGGAGCCTTGCAGTCGATCTCGCCACGCATTTGGCGGATGATCAAGTTCGAATCACCGCAGATCACGATCCGCCCCCGGTCCGATGTCGGAAGGAGATCGAGTCCAAGAAGGAGACCATGATACTCCGCTTCGTTGGCGGTGATCGCTGGCGCGAATCTCGACGCTGCAGAAACGGCCGTCCACGCAGGGAGTTTCCAGATCACAGCACTGAAGGCGTTGACCTTCCGCTTGACGCTCGCAGATTCATCAAAGGGACGACCAGCAAGTCTTCATCCACCTCCACCCTTGGAGGCGGTGTGATGATCAGCTTGCGCGGCTGCTTCCTCGGAGAGATAGCGATCAAGGCGTCGTCCATCTCTGATCGAGGCGTGATACTAGCTGCGGGTGCGCCCAAGATCTCGTCTTCGCCTCTGGAACACTTTACGATCTCCAACGTCCATCCTGACAGCAATGCAGCCCACTTTCCCGACCGTCCGTCAAGCCCCGACGAGTTCAACAACCAAGAAAGCGTGGAGTGTCGAGACAAGACCTTGATGGATCGGCCGACCAGTTGGGTGTAACACACGTCCAGCATTCGGAGCAGCGCCAAGACCTCCTTGTCGACCGTGCTGTAATTTAACTCGTTCGTCTTCAAGGTACGACTGGTGAAGGTCACTGGCCAGTACACGCCATCATGTTCTTGCATGAGCGCGGCGGAGATTGCCCATTGGCTCGCATACAGCACGACCACGGGACCTCGATCAGGATCGAAGTGTCGGAGGATCGGCGTGGCTACGATCTTGGCATTCAACAAGGTGAACGCGGTGATCGCTCTTACCCACCCATCGTCTTCGAGCGAGTCGTCGCCCCCAGTCTGAGGTACCCCTGGATTCTCATTCCGCAGCCGGTACTCATGCAAATCCACCTCACGCAGCTCGTACAAGATTGCTGTGTAGATCGAAAAGTCCTCGATGAACCGACTGTAGTAGTTTAAGCTCCCAAGGAACCACTGCATTGACCGAAGCGACGTCGGGAAAGACAAGTTCCCCAGTGCTGCCAGATCCTTCGGGTTCGCCTCAAGGCCTACCGCCGACACTTGGTGTCCCAGGTACGCCACCTTACTGTAGCCCCAGAAACCCTTGACCACACTAATTGACAGATTCCATTGATCACAGGTGTCTAGGAGCCGCTCGTCTTTCCCGCAGAGATCATCCCAGTCAGAGCTGGTCACCAAGATATCATCAATGTATGATCGTCTGCCGAGCACTGATGGCTTCAGCTCAGGTTCAGGTTCCCCGTCCTCGAACACGTCGATCAGCTTCGTCGACTCGTGATCAGCTCAGATACGAAGATGTCCGTACAGTGCATTGTCGATCAAGCGCTGGTAGATCTGCGGGGGGTCTTCAATCCGAAGGGCATGCGTGTCCATTTGAAGAGTCCGAAGGGGGTGATGAACGCGGAGATCAGTCTGGCTCGCTCCGCCATACTGACTACCCAGAATCCACTCGCCATGTACAATGAACAGTACCAGAAGACCTTGTCCAGATCGTCCAAGAGATCGTTGATCAGCGGCATGGGGTACACCATCAACTTCGTCAAGCTGTTCACCAACCGATAGTCGATGCAGAGATGGATGTCGACCCCATTCTTCTTGATGATCACAACGATTGGAGATGCCCAAGGCGAGGTCGAGTGAGTGATGATTCCTGCGGACAACAGTCCCTTGATCAGGTCTGATAGCTTCTCCCGGAATTGTGGAGCGGCACGGCGCACACGCTGGGCGACAGGGGTTGCGTTACCAACATCGATGTTACAGACGGCACCGCGTGCAGCTGGAGGGAGGGCGTTTCCTTTTCCGATCAGGAGGTGTCGGCGCTTCCAAATGATCTACCTCAAGCGTTCGATCTGCTCCAGCGTTTTCCCTTCTGCTTCCTCGATCGGGATGTCTTCGATCTTAACTTCCTCCGTGGTGACGCTTACCTCTGGCAGTATAGCCATCTGACTTTCCAGATCTTCGACGATCAAGTCCTTCCCTTCATGGTAACAGACTTCATCGTCTTCAGGCGTCCCGCCGACTCCAATCTCTGGCTCCCGTTTCGGATCGTCGATCGGATTGGCCGTAGGGTCGATCAGTGGCTGTTCATCGGAGTCTGGTGGTTCTTCGATCTTGAACTCCTGATCATCTGTCAACTCCGGTCTCGGTTCCTGCTGATCTTGCCTCGCGTCGACTGGATCAGCCCATTTCACCGCCATAACAGCTACTTCAGGCTTTGGACTGGATCCTTCCCGCTTCAGGATACCCTTCGGAATATCGTACGTCGGTCGATCCACCAGTGGTCCCATGTACATCGGCTCAGGTTCCGCTTCTTCCTGCTGATCGGTGGTGGCTTCGTACGCAAGGTTCTGCAACTCAGCATAGTGACGTGATCCCACGGAGATGAGTCCAGGCATCCGCGGTACGAGGTCTTCAGCCAGCCACAGTCCCAGTCGTGTGAGTCTTTGCAACATCAGCTTCTTGTCGCTGATGTTCGTGATCTTCAAGTACTGCGTCCGTCAAGGCCCTTCACCAAGGTAGGTACCCATCTTTCCCCACGGGCGATCCACAACTTCTCTCGCTCTAATGCTCGGGGCTTTTGTATCGGTATCTTTACAGATTCTCCGACTTCCACGTGAACGCTGTCGTCGAGCATGATGTCGTGGCTGCTGCGGCCATACGGAGGGCGGCGACCTGTCAACTGTACCCGCACATCGTTCGGGAGGCACATAGTTCCGTCGGCCAGATCAAGACGGATGCCGGCTGGAATCATGAAGTCCATGCCCAGGATCACATCCTGTCCGACCATGTCGCCAACCCACGCGTCGAAGATGTAAACTAAGAAACCGGCCAGTGTGATCTTGATCTTGGTACGTCCCAGAGTTGCGTACACATTCTCTCCGATCCCGATGCAATCTTGTCTCTGACTCTCGTCAATGATGCAGCCGATCTTACGAGCAAAGGCGGTGCTAACGATTGAGACTTCAGCGCCGGAATCCAGAAGCAGTGTCGCTCTGGAATTGTTGATCTTGCCGGTGGCCTTGGCCTGCTTGAACCACTTGCCAGGAGCGTGATATTTCCAATAACCACGCGACTCGCCAGGTAAGAGATCCCCACCTGAATCAGATGGTGACGTCCTGGTATTGCTGACTAACGCTGGTCTACCATGCTCCACGTCAGGCAGGTGATCCTTCCAGTATCCACGCAATTCGCCGTCAGCTAGATCAAGTTCCATCACAACTTCCGATCGGGAGAACTCATCATTCCGCAAGCTCGCTATCGTAGCGGTACGTCTTCCATGAATTCCACGTATATTGTTGATCGGGGTTGTCATCTCACTGACTCTTGCCTTCGGCTGCCTTTCAACGTATGCAAAAATACAGAACTTAGGACGCTCGGCTCGTACTAGATTCAAACCTGGCGAGCGTCCTAGTTTAACATCTTCTTTGCGCTGGATGGCAGCATCCCCGCGTGTTGCGTCGGGTTATACCACTGGCGGATCAAGTTGTAAAACACTTCCATCGGGCATTTGCCGTCCTCATGGAGCTTGCCGCAGGCACGACACACGTACAAGCAGTGATCAGCTGGGTGGCCGCGACGACCACACTTCTCGCAGGTCAGGCGCTTCCAGCAACCCAGATCATAGTGTCTCGTGGAGCTGCAGTGCGAGCATGGTGGTGGACGTTCCTCCAGGCGCGATCCATCATCGCGGTCAGTGCGGGCCGGCGACTTGCCCTCCTCCCAACGACTCGGGCGTTGAGCTTCCTGCTTCCGGTGATCAGCCGCAGCGGCCAGGTAGACATTCGACGGGGCTCGGTCATCCTCTGATCCGCTTGATTCCGGTTCAGATCCCGATCCGGCACTATCGTACGAGGCACGGATGGCGCGGACGGCGCGAGTGGTCTTCGAGGCAGCTTGCGGTGGGCCACTTGGTGCCTTCTGCCGGAACTTGTTCGACCCATCGACAGCTTTGCTTTGGCGAATCTTAGCACGTTGACGAGCGCGAAGTATCTCGGCGAGGGAGTCCCCATCGGTGATGCGCAGCAGAGTTAGCTGATCAGCCAACTCACGATCATTGATGGTCTCAATGAAGTGTTCGACATGCTCACACTTCACGGACGCCGGACCAGGCTTAATTTCCAGTTTCGCACGCAGACCCAACACGGGGAGCCTATGAAGGTACTCAAGAGGCTTCTCATCCGATCGCTTCCTCGCGTGGTAATACTGCCTCGCGAGTGACACGCCCAGACCACAGTATTCGACTCGGAAGTCGCCAAGCAGATCATTCCACTTGCTACGGGTGGTGCTTCCTAACTGTTGGTACCAGTTTCGTGCTGGACCAACTAGAAGGTTGCTGAAGACGATACACTTCTCGCTGTCGGTCGCCTGATCACGGGCGAACGCGGACTTCACCTTGCTCAACCAGCTTCTGGCCTTCTCTTCGTTGAAGTCCTTGCCGGAGAACTCCTTCAGCTCGGAGATCGCGGAGATCCTGACTCGGGGAACTGTGGAGGTGCCAGCGGATGACTTGGCATCGGCGGACGACACAGCGTTGACGCGCGGAACCTCGATACTCAAGTCGTCCGGATCATATTCATCTGGGTGAGCATGATGTGATCCAACCGATTCCATGTCGACATCTTAAGTGCCGATGTTCTTCGGCAGATCCGGCACGCGCGGCGTCAGGGCAACAGCGGTTCCTTGCTCATTCTGGTAGCGATCCATCGCGGCATTGAAGAACGATTGAAGACTGCCACTGGACGCTACGGCCGACACCGGCGCCAAGTTCGACTCCTTCTTCCTGGCTTCCAACATAGCTGCTCCGGCCGGTCCAAGCGTCATCCAGCTCAGCTCAATCGAGTTGTCAGATCCCGCCTCCGATACTCTCGCAGATGTCTTCGCAGACGCGAACGAGGAGTGGGGTGATCCGGACTGACTCGAGTACGTCGTTGTCAGTCCCTGATCGGCGGTCGAGATGATAGCGCCTACCAGCGGTGTGAGCAGCTTCACCAAGTGCTTGGTGAATCCCTCAAGTGTGGGAAGATCGAGCACGAGTAGTTCCTCGGTATTGAAGCTCCCGGCCACAATACCCGCCTCCTTCAGTATACGCATCAGGGCACCGAACGCCGCGGCTTGGTATACCTGCTTGGCGGGCTTGATCACCGGGCCTTGTAGATCACCGATCAACTTCGGCTTCATCATCTTCATGACCGGATCGTCGATCAAGAACGCGCGGAGTTTCTTCCGGTAGATTACAACA